>OZ025293.1:159376868-160109948 GCA_964019185.1 Maratus speculifer | reverse complement strand
TCCTATCGAAAATCTGCGGAATGTATTAAAAAGAAAAGTCGATTTTCGAAGGATCACAAATGCCATAGAACTATGTAAAGCTATAAGAGAATGCTGGGGCCAAATTTCTCCATATGAGTGTAAAAAGCTTATCGAGTCCATTCCACTAAGAATTTCAGCTGTCATCCGAACTAAAGGTTGATTTACTAAATATTGATTACAGTGATCTGATATTTTTTTCCAACTCAAAGCATGATTGGATAATTTTTTCTTCGGTGTTTAAATTTCAGTCGCCAATTTTCTGCTTATAAGTTGATGTATAATGATTTTTCTTTATTACATAAGTTTGTTCATTATGTAAAATACAAATGTATTATCGCTAATAATTGTTTACTTTTATGCAGTGAGAATAAATAATCCTTTCATACAAAAAATGGTAGTGTTGGTGTAATGATCGGAAACTTTGTGCCAAGGGTTGTATATCTGATTTTTGGTCATGCTGTAACTATCGCATTTATGAATCGATTTGAATGAAATCTGGTGTGTACATAGTAAATATAAATGTCTTGACCGAGTTCGTTAGCCAGCATCACCCGTCATCTTCTTTCAAAAGCGCGAGTATTTCTTTTTTTGAAATTTAAAATCAAGTGCAAAAAAATTAAAAAGGTTAAAAATATTTTTCTTTTATGTTTTAGACCTTAAAACAATGATTCGAGGGCACTATTTTTTTCGTCTATATCTTAAAAAATGACTGAATTATAGCACTTTGAATTTCTAGTATGCCTGATATTTTGAAACGATCTGATTTTTGTCACGTGATAACATGCATATTTATGACCAAATTTGGATGTAACTTGGTGTACCATATAGTACATACTGAGAAATGAACCGAATTCGTCAGCCAGTTTCATCCGTCATATTGTTCCAAAATGGCGGCCATTTAAAAATTTTTTTTAAATTAAAATTTAAAACTATGTACAAAAAAGGGAGAAATTGTAAAAGATTTTTCTTTTATGCATTGGATCTTTGATACAAAGATTCAGGAGCATTTTTGTTTCGTCTGTATCTTAAAAAATGGCTTAATTATAGCACTTTGAATTTCTAGGGTTGCTTACATTTTGAAATGATCTGATTTTCGTTACGTGATAACACGCGTATTTTTAAAGCAATATGGATGTAACTTGGTGTGTACTAGTACATGCCGATGCCTGGACCGAGTTCGTTGACAAGTTCTATCCGTCATCTTGTTTCAAAATGGAGGAATATTAATTTTTTTAATTAAATTTTAAAATTAGGTAAAAAAAGTGGGAAATTGAAAAAGATTTTTCTTTTGTATGTTTGCCTTGATACAAAGAATTCCAGAACATTTTTTGATACATCTATATCTTAAGAAATGATTGAGTTATAGCACTTTAAATTTCTAGTGTGATTCACATTTTGAAACGGTCTGGATTTTGTCTCACGATATTACGCATATTGATAAACCGATTTGGATATAACTCCGTGAGTACATAGAATATACCAATATCTTGACCGAGTTTATTGGCCAACTTCATCTGCCATCTTGTTTCAAAATGACGGCCATTTAAGTTTGTCAAAAATCTTTTAAATGTACAATGATGTATAAACAAAAATTTAGAAATTGATCATATCCTTCTGATGTGATTGATCTTAATACATGAACTGCGGAGTATTTTTTGTTTTGACTTTATCCTAAAAAATGCCTGAGATATAGCAGTTTGAATTTCTAATGTGGGTGACATTAAAAAAAAAATAATTTGACCGCTACAGCACTCGTATATATTAATCGATTTCGATGTGATTGTGAATATGCATATAATTTAAGATTTCGACCAAGTTGATTGGTTTGTATATTGCATGCACTTCATGATATCGTGGAATTTGGCGACTTTATAAATCGCTTGAAATAGAACCAGCTTGAATAAAAGATGACTAATTTCTAAAATTTGCCATTAATATTCTGTATTGACAAAAATTAGTATTCAATCTTATATAATCGGGCTCCACTAATTTGAGCTTCGTATGTTTGAATAATATAACGTAATTTTAAATAAATAAATAAGATATAGGAAAGCTACCTCTTCCTCCCGGTACTGCCGAAAAGACTTTTTTTTTTCATTTTTCATATTATCACGCAATGTGACAATTTTTCATTTCGTCAAAGATGTCAATTAAAATTTTTTGATGAAAATCAGTACAATGACTTCTGGACATTACCTAGTAAATAACTTTTATGTACAGTATTAGTACTTTTCAGTGCAAGAAAGAAGTAAAATAAATAAAAAAAAGTAAAGTTTAGAAATGTTTAATAAATATCATTTGAATTACTTTCTTTATGTAATAAAAAATGTGAAATTTTATATTTTTAGTTAATTTAAATTTTAATAGTATTTAGTAATCATTCGTAGTGTCTCAAAACAATTAACAATTACGCAAATTACATGTGGTAAAGAAAAAAATTTAACGTCCTTGTGAGGAGCATCTAGCACACATTTTTTAATTCTTTAGCCCAAGTAATTAAAAAAAATATTTCTCTGACAAAACCTCAAAAATTATATCATTAAACTAGCGAGCTATGCCCTCTAGCTGGGCCACTTTTTCCAAACGAGCCTCGATATTAAGCAGTATATAATAAGCAAAAAGTTCATTTAATAAGCAAGTCTTGGTGTTCGAATCCTCAAGCACAAAAAAGCAAATGGTTGTTATGCGCCCATTATCCCGTTAAAAATATGTGATTTCGCACGGTGGGCTCTACGCGCATTTAAAAAAAAAGATTGTAGATCGGAGCCATGGTCGCTTCGCGCCCATCGTCCCGTTAAACATATTTGGTTTTGCACGGTTGTCGCTACGCGCCCACAAGACATTTTTTCGTATTTTTTGGTTCAACAGAAGCAGACTTTTACGAGATTCTGAATATGTAATCAGTTTTTTCTACTTTAAAAACTGTCTGCATGATGGTTTAAGAAAAAACACGCAAAAAAGCTTCTGTATACTTCGGCCTGTTTTACTTCTAAGTTCAATATTTTAGCGAAAACTACGGTAAAAAATCGACGGCAAGTCAAAAAAATGATGCGGAAGAAAGCGCACTTAGTGCGGGGTGAAAAAGAAGTTTTCGGCTGGTTCTTCTTTTAGCGAAAGGGGAAAAGTTCTAGTCGTTCACCGCAAGGTGGCGCAGTGGTCTGCTTGAGAGCTCCGTTTGGGAAATGAGACGTTTTCCGTTCCGTTTCCCGCCCGGTTTTTAATTCATAACTTTTTTAATTTTGGTCCCACGGTCTCGAAAATGGCCGAAATGACTTTGCCGGAATTTTTCGAATCGAAAGGCACCTCTCGCGACTTCCAACTCGCCCGCGTTGCGAACTGTAATCGGCTTCAGACAGACAGACAGACACACACACAGAGGTGAAAGGATTTTATTAGTGTAGATGAGATAAAAATTGCCTTTCAAAATTTTTGCTGTGAAAAATCAAAGGTTCTTGAGCAATCTGATTGCTCTGCACCCACAGCTTATTGACTTTGTCCTCAGGCAAAATACATTCTGAGGTAAAATTTTCACAATTACTAAGCTTGTGCTGCATATGATTTAAGTATAATGATTTCTGAAATTTCTAAGCTACGAAAATTCGTTTTTTTAGTATCCATACTCCTCTATACATGGTTTATAATTTCTAAACAAACAACATCTATAAAAAACACATTGACGTCGGAAAATATTAAAGAAGATAGCGATATCAAAAGAATTAACAAACGGTCTTGGGTGAGAAATAAAAAAAGGGGCAGGAATGTTTTTAAACTATTGCATTATAATAAAAATATATTAAAAAAAAATCACGATTATTTAAAACGAGTGTTTACATACAAGTAACAAAAGACCACCAGTTTTTTGTACTTCTTCAATTCCATTTTGCTTATTTTAATCACTGATTTGCGTTTTTGCTACTGCTCCCCTGACTTTTCTTTTGATAGTTTCGTTTAGAAATTTGTTCGAAATTCTTAAGTGTTTTTGTAGAAATGTATGAGAAATTAAAAAAATAATTTGAAGTAAATTCTTAATTTATTTTCACATATTCTTGTAATGGGCTACCGACAAATTTTCATCTTTCAATCTTCTAAATATTATTGCATTGGATAAGTAATCAATTATGATTCAAAAGCTCTAAAATTAGGATTATAAGTATGTAATTAATGATAAAAATTCTTTTAAGAAAAAAAAAAAAACCTTTGTATTCAGATGGAAAATTAATACAGATGGCAGTTTTAAGAAAGACTATCTTATGAATATTTTTTCGATTTTCCATGTCATCTTCCAAAATACTTACTGAAAAAAATCACATAAAGATCTCTTTCTCAAAGATTAATGCATTACTAATAGCATAAACAATTATTATAACCGGCAAAACTTGTCTCATATATATTTCAAAATTTCTCCAAGAATTTATTTTAAGTAAAAAAATTGAAAGGAATCTAAAGAATATCCATAAAATATTGTCGAAGTTTATTTACCGCATAAATTTTTATTTAAAAACTTGTCGAAAAATATTATTGCATATTCGGAAGTACAACGAAAATAAATAATAACCAAAATAAATAACAATTATAGTTATAAAAAAAAAATCATTTTATTGTTGATCCCGATACATTCACGTTCAAATGACAAGTGCAATGAAAACTGTGACGATAATAGGATTTCTATTAAAAATGTATTAAATTCATAAAAATATATTATCGAATATTAGCACAAAAGTTAGATGGAACCACGATACACATATTGCTATGTATTATGCATTTTCCATTTCTATTTGCAATTTATTATACTTCAGCGTTCCAAGACATGACGCAGTTAGGGTTGCCAATTTCTAGAGAATAGTTAGATTTGTTTGAGTAATTAAAAGCACTATTTTAGAAAAATCTAAAAATATTTTTTGTCATGTTCTAAAATCAAAAAGTTCAGGGTAAGGAAAACTCAAAAAATGCAACAATAATTTATCGACACCTTAAAGATATTTATTCATAAAGACTAAAATAAAACTATGTAATTTTGCTCTTTTACGTGGCATATTAATTACATTAATGAATATTTCCTGATATAGAATTGTAAAATATTATGTTTCATAACACAGAAATTTTGATGTACTAATATGACATAGCTTTTTAAGAAATAAATTCTATATTTTTTTAATGCTTAAAAAATGACTGCAAAAAAATAAATTGCAATATCTTAAACTATAAAAAATCAATCTTACATTTTTATGAGAGTTTTATTCATTAATCATATTTTAAATGTAAAAGGATATTCTGAAAATTAAGTATTTATTTTTTAAAAGTATATATTAATGGATTGAGTAACCCAAAACGCATTAAATAATTCATGTTTAAAAGCCACATAAGTTTAAATTGTTTTATTAATTAATCGTTTTATACTTAGGAATTTAATAAAAAAAGAGATACATTGTTAATTACATAAAAGAATATTTCAATTAAGTTCAAAAATCTTATTAATCTTCTCTTTATTTTTTTTTATGAATGAAAAAAGTATCCGTATAAATAAATAAATATCTAAATCAATATTTAAAATTCTTTTCTTGTAATTTTCAAATTTAAATAATAGTAAAGATAAAGTAATAGCGTTGTATGACATTGTTACAAAATCAAGGATATTTTTCAATCATACATAGTAAATCATTTATCAGAACTAGAAATTACTACATGATTTTCTACATGGTATATTAAAATGTTGCAATAAAATACTGTTTTATGCCACAATCTTAGTGTTTTGGATTAGATGATTATTTTCTTTTCACGCGAAAAATAATTCTTCTTCTTAAAATACATTATGATTTATATATAATTACATATTATTACTATGAACTTTGATGAATAGATTTAAACATAAAATTTAAGCAAAACTTTTAAAGGATGGAGCAACATTTTAAATGAAGATCACGCTTGAATACGCTTGCTTTTCAGTGTGTATTCAAATTTTACTAAGTCTTCATCAGTTACATAGAATCTACAAGGGCAACTGTATTATTATTTTTAATTATTTTTAGTTATTTTACTTCTATAAAAAATAAAAACATGCGATTTTAATGTTTTTCTTTGCATTTTATAATAACGTATAGTAAATTGTGCATTGCGCAATATATCTTTGAATATATTATTGAATAGGTTGCAATAAATTATTAAAAATTGCCACACACAAAATTTCTAATACTGATATACTAACAATAATCTATAAAGAAATATTAGTATGTTCCTCCTCTCAGATTATAAAAAATCCAAAAGTTAAGCAACGTCGAAATGTGGGGAACCAAAATGAAATATTAGAATGCTATAAAAGCATCTGGTTTTAACAACTAGTGTTGATTGGCTATCATATTATATTCCGAAAAAACCGATAGATGGACTATAGCTTCCCTGCGGGATTTGTTTTAAACATACAGAGTGAAGCAGACGCATGAGATAATGTGATTTTATGATATTTTTGCTTTTAAATGCTGTTAAAATTTTCATTCAAAAAAAAAAAAAAAAAAAAAAAGGCTGTACATACAAAATTATTTTCTTTCATTTAAGGGGCATACAAAATCGGAATTTTTTAAAAGAAAGCATCTAAGTTTCCAGTAACAATGATAAAATTTTCTGCTTGAATATCAGAATATTTTTTATAGATATACAGGGTGTTTCGCTACCAGACCGACAAACTTTGAGGGATGATAGTAGACACGAAGACAAACATTATTAAATAGGAAACCATGGGGCGCAAACGTTTTCTGTAGGAGTTAGGGGCCAAAATTTCAAACGATGATAAAAAACGGAAAAAAGGGCCGATTCGTTTGCGGTTTTCATTAAAATTATTCTTTAAATCATGATTTTTTTAGAATTTTTTTTAAAAGTTACGTTCAAAAATTGTCGATAGAGGTCGTTTTAGACTTTAGAGTAACGAACAACTACTTTTTACCGTTATTTTGTGCATGTGGTTGAAATTATTCTAAAGTTTAGACTTTAACTTAAATTTTAAGCCCATAATCGGAAACATTGGGATCGGTTAACTGGCAAAAATTTAACTGTGAACAGAGGGGGAAATTTTAAACGCTCATAAATATTGGACAAAAAAATCGATTTTGTTGCGGTTTGCGTATAAGTCATTCCCTTGGTAATTATTTTATTCAAAATGACATACAGCATTGGTGTCCCCATTTTTTGATAGAGGGCGCTTTCGACACATCTCCTAATTTTCAATGACATTACTCCTAGGTGTTTAACTACCAGACCAACATACTAACAGGAAGTGTTAGGGATGCAAAGCGACTCGGTATCACATAGGAATGTAACGTTGAAAATGCCTTTTTAGCGAGTTGTGGTTAAAAGAAGCAGAGAAAAAAGCAACAGAAACAGGTAGTGACACAGCAACACGTTAATGTGGAAGAAAACAATTTAGTTAAAGGTTTTACTACAAAAGGTGTCCGAAATTACGTTGGCGCAGCATGTCCCACAGGGGACCTTGCGCCAGAAAACCCCATTCAACCAACCAACCGAAATTACGACCAGAAGTAGTCGGGTATACTTGACAGCAGCGATGCATACAATTCCTTTCACTTTGAAAAATTCCTGGCATCTCGGACAGCTTTCTGGCAGCTACAGAAATTCGAGCTGAGAGAGAGGTCTTCCACTGACGGTACGGGAGTCTCATACATTCAACTTTTCATTTGACCCCAGCAGAAGAAGTCCATACAGATTGAGCCAAGTGAGGGGGGGGGTCTACCAATTGATTTGAGCTCAACTAGCCCCACCCAGCAACGTTCATTTAAAAAAATACAGAAAAATTATACACTAATAAAATAAAGGTAGGTAAAAAAAGTAATTGATATAATGAAGTAGGTGCGACGATCTGGTAGGCCAACGAACCGGGCCACCACTACCTATCCACCGCTGTCCATATGTTATGTTGGGGTGTCTGCGAACATCATTGGTAAAATGTGGAGGAGCTCTATCGTGCTATAGAGTGGTGCAACGAAAGAGGAACATGTGCTTTTACCAGAAGTTCTGACAAAACGTGTTGTAGAATTATGAAGTTGCTTTTTTCTCTGCTTCTTTTAACCCTAATTGGTAAAAAAGGCATTTTCGACGTTACATTATAATATGATTCTGAGTCATCTTTGCATCCCTAACACTTCCTGGAAGTATCTTGGTCTGGTAGTAAAACATACAGGAGTAATGCCATTGAAATTTCGGAGATGTGACGAAAGCGCCCTGTATCAAAAAAAGGGGACACCAATGCTGTACGTCATTTTGAATAAAATAATTACCAAGGGAATGACTTACACGCAAACCGCAACAAAATCGATTTGCTTGTCCAATATTTATGAGCATTTAAAATTTTCCCCTCTGTTCACAGTTAAATTTTCGCTAGTTAACCTATCCCAATGTTTCCGATTATGGGCTTAAAATTTAAGTTAAAGTCTAAACTTTAGAATAATTTCAACCGCATGCACAAAATAACGGTAAAAAGTAGTTGTTCGTTACTCTAAAGTCTAAAACGCCCTCTATCGACAATTTTTGAACGTAACTTTTAAAAAAATTTTCTAAAAAAAATCATGATTTAAAGAATAATTTTAGTGAAAACCGCAAACGAATCGCCCCCTTTTTCCGTTTTTTATCATCGTTTGAAATTTTGGACCTTAAATTTTAATGGCCCCTAACTCCTACAGAAGACGTTTGCGCCCCATGGTTTCCTATTTAATAATGTTTTTCTTCGTGTCTACTATCATCCCTCAAAGTTTGTCGGTCTGGTTGCGAAACACTTTGTATAGACTTAATTTCGTCAAACGTGTACTATAATTGCAAATATTCACTAGAGTTTTTTTTTTTTAAATCAGTTAATCATTACATTAATGTCATTAACGTATGAAAGAAGAAAGGAAATATGTAAGTAAAGATTCAAAATTAATAAATAAAATTAACTAAAACTGCTTAGACATAAAAATAAAAATTTTTAACAATTTGAGATTTCTGTAACATTGTTGACATTTACTTATGATATATTTCTCTTTTCTTACATTAACATTTTCGCATTTTTTAACTTCATTGTTTATCTCATATGAAACTGTAAACTGTGGTAGTAAATTTAAAAACGTACGGATTGTTTACTTCATATGAATCTTCAAAATATACAAATAAATATTAAAGTGTACGTGTGAATTTTCAAGTCCATACATGTTTGAATGTATGGTAAGACACTCTAAATTTAAAACACTTATTTTTTATGTTATCATACTGTCTATATGTTAACATTTTATATGGTAAAATAGCAAAACATACTAATTAAAACAGTAAATTTAAATTATCTAAGGAAGAAAATCTGAAGAGCATTAAGATAAATTTTCATATAAAGTTAAGAAAGAAAGAAAAGAAAATTTACTTCTGCATGATTCCAAACTTATCAACTCATAAAATTTGTTTATATGAAAACATAATGAATTCTTTGATATATATACTGATTGCTCAAGATTTTAAATAATTGCTTTATGTCAGATTCTTTGTAATCTCATATTCTTTACCTTTAGTTTGAATTGAAAGATATTTTTTTTACAGTAAACAAACGAATCAGTTCAATACACTATTAATTTTTTTTACCAGTATTCACATTTATTACAAATTATACAAGCTTTAAACCCTTCTTGGCACGGTATTTTACGCTTAATCAATTATGCATACTTTGAAAATTCTAGAAAGAACAAATTTCACTTATCTCAAACGATTAAATAAGCTTCACGTCGATTAATATTTCAAAGCATTTCATTCTGTTAATTTTTTGAAAAAAAGTTGACTGTTCAATAAAGCTTAAAGAAACAAAACCACATCATTAAATGACGTTAAAATCTGTCAGGTCTTTTTTCGAAGAATATGTTCAAAGAAAATTAAACATTTTAGAAATTTACTCCGAAAACACTTTTTATTAATAATCATAAGGTAATTATTTTTTTATAATTATGACATTACACGAAAGTTTTACACGCTGACAAAAAGCGTTTTTCTTTATTACTAGATGCGGTTTATTTGTTATGTGCTAGAAGAGAAGATTAACATGTTAGAAATATATGCATAATGCGAATTTTTCAGGCATCAATATTTTCACTTAATAATTGTAATCGCTTTTGAGAAGAAGAACGTGTTCATGCACGGTATATTTATCGCTATTAGAAGAATCATAGACTTCTTAAACTAATTTAAAAAAATAGTTAATTGATGCCAACATCTTTTGTGACTTTGAAAATAAGTTTAAAGATAAAACTGTTGTATTTTAAGGAAATTTCGCTACGCAAAAAAAATTACCAGTATTAGAAACATCTGTGTTGGAAATTTTCTATCTCCAGGTTGTATTAAATAATATTTCTTTTAAATTCTTTTGCATTCTTTTTAAATGTTAAATTTGAATTCCAAAAAAAAGTAACACAACGTAAAGAAATTACGCTATTTGAGATACCAACAAATGAAATCGTCCTTTATAAAATGTCTATTTTTATAGTCAAAGAATAGCCGGATTCTATGACGAATTGTTGTACTTCCAAGATAATGTGTATGACATCACACAAAACTGTTGTTTTCCCAGCTACATTTCAAACAATTCTAATGTACAGCTGGGGATCACAATCAAATTTACCCAAAATCATAACTAAAACTTAAATTTTGTGCTTTTCTGCGTTTTTATCAAAAACAAGTTGATAATTAAAAAGAAAAACTATGTTGCCTAATAATTGACTCTTTTTCATTTTTTGAAATGTGCTGTTCACTGATGCCAAGTGGAAAATTACGAATGACAACGTAAAATTTGATCATTTTCGTGTATTGATTGGGTAAAGAAATTGAGAAATGAATCAACACATTTTTAAAAAATAATAAAAAGGGTAAATTAAAATTACTAATTTTGTAAAGTTAAGAATACACACTGTTTCTCTCATTAATTTATACGACTGGATTCAGTTGAATATCAAATTTTTACATAAAAACATACAAGGATACGTTAAATAGGTCATTCCGTGGTGGTTTCTTCTATAAATTGTTAAGAGGAATCCTGATAAACCACTTCACATAGATTCCAAACATAGATCATTATAAATTAATAGATCCTTAAAAAAATAACTTTCAATGCATGAATTGTAACAAGGAAATAACAAGTAATTTCCTAAATGTTCAGCATCATGATTGTCTGAGTTATAAAAAATACAATGTATTTAAACTATAAATATAAGCTATATATATGGTATATTATTAATTTTTTCTTTGCGAATCTCTTTTTATTTTCTTTTTATTCTGCTAAATCACCGGAATATTCACTAATTTCCTATTCTTTAATGATATCTGTCTTTAATTCTATTGAATTCACCATAAATTAATTATTATATACTTACTCGATTTACTTAAATATAAAGCCTTTAGTTTATTCCTCATTATTTTAAACCAATTTCTATTATTTTGTGTGAATTCGAAAATTTTTATAAGAGCTATTTTTTTCTTTTTATTTATTTTATTCCGAGATCTCATTGGACTTTTTCATGTGACATTTTTGTTCCTTACCAATCAGATGCGCGCGATAGGATGCTTTGTATTGTTACAAGTTTGATCAAAAAGCAGCAGCATTTGGTGAAAATTTAGAATTTCTGTGATTTTCAACTTGCCAACATCTTAAGCTGCCTGGAAGTTTCCCTATGACAATAGATTTCTTCGTCCTAAATTTCTTTCAATAGCTCCTATGATTTGTCACTGCAAGACCTGAGCTTTAGCATCAAGGTGGGAACTGTTGTTAGGTCACGTGTGTGCTAATAAAGACTAAAAGTAAATAATTCGTTTTAGTTTTTCACAAAGAAACCCATTGTCGAATTTATTCCAATGCTTATTTGACCACTTCACGGCCTACATTAACGATCGGCATGGTATCGACGTGCATCAAAATTAGTTCAAGCATAACTGAACGGATTTACAATGTATTCGACTGAGTTTTTATTCGCTTTATGTGTCACAATATAACAACAAAATGCCTTTAGCATTTCAACAATCTTTGGAAATATTGATTGCTTATCGCCAGATTTTCTACAATACATTGAAGTACATTAAAAATCATCAATAAATTGAATTTTATTTGTGTTGGTATATAGAGGAGTTCACTGCGCAAATTTTCCTTCCTGTACTCACGGCACTACTCGCACTTCAGTCGGAAATTATATATATAAAATTCCTCCGTGTATAACGATTCCGGGGTCAACCCATCCACGAGAAAAAACACATATTGTGACCAATGACAAATTCCATTGTGAAAGGTTATCTCCGATTTTAAAGACTATCAATTTTTCGTCCAATGCAAACATTCCAGAGTCGTAATGGAGCGTTCTCATTTGTCAGATTTACAGTTTGAGCTGTAAATGACGTCACTACATTTTACTGTGCTTTGAAATCTTTTCCCTATTTCAAACACAATATTCACACTGCTAAAAATTTGACTCATTTGCTGCAGCATCACTCCACCGCTTTTATAGAAAACGATTACTTTGCTATGTTATGGAGCATTCTCATTGGTCATAAAAGAGACATTCTATAAAAGTTGTGGAGTGACGCTGCAGTAAATGGGTCAAATTTTTAGCAGTACACTGTTAAAAATTTGACCCTTTTGCTGCATCATCACTCCCCAGCTTTTATAGAATACACTGTAAGTAACAAACACAAAGTAACTGTCTTCTATAAAAGCGTTGGAGTGATGCTGCAGCAAATGTTAAAAATTTGACCCATTTGCTGCAGCATCACTCCACTGCTTTTATATAAAGCGGCTACTTTACTGTGATATAGAGGATTCTCATTGGTCATAGAAGAGATGTTCTATAAAAGCTGTGGAGTGACGCTGCAACAAATAGGTCAAATTTTTAACAATGTAATACTGTAAAGTAATCATTTTCTATAAAAGCTGTGTAATGACGATGCAGCAAAATAGTCAAATTTTTAACAGTGTTTAATTAAAACTTTTTATTTAAGAAAAGCGAAGGTGCGTTTTAAATACAATATTGTTAGAATTTTTATATTCGTTTTGCTTTATTCATTTTATTTTTTATTTTTATTTATTTATTTATTTATTTATTGCAGCCGTGAATGACTTCCCACATAGCATGAATGGTCACAGTGACGTCACTGTGACGTCACTGCAAGTCACTGTGGTCACATCACATCTGTGACCAAAATGCCACCACTCTGTGACGTCGCATTGTGACTTAGATGTGAACATCTTAGAAAACTTAAAATAATTACAAAAAGTCTCTAAAATATGACATTTAATGTAAAATTACGTTTTTGTTTTGGCAATATAAAAAAATACGTCACTGTGATGTCACTTCATGTAACGTTCGTCACAAATATGTGACATAATACCACCACATTTTAAAATCGCAATGTGACAAAAACATGAACTTAAAAAACTTTTGAATCAATTCTTGAAGCAATTTTTAGCTGATATATCAAATAAAAATTGAGTTTAAATAAATTATTGTGTCGCTGAATTGGTGAAAATGATTCCAGTCTGTATCACAATAATTAATATTGAACTTAACTTGTACGGCAAAAATCTTCTTGCAATTCTTGTTTAAGTATGTTGTTAAGTATGTTGTTAAGCATGTTTTTAAAAAAGATATTTTAGAAGATTTTTTTCCTACAGAAAATTAATATGAAAAAAGTTACAGATTGACAAAGAAAAACTTTTCATTCTTTATAACACTTTTTTTTATTTTTTAAGAAGATGTGTATTTGCTACGTTTGATAACTTTACTTTAAAAATATATTATCACCATTAAATTTACCTTTATACTTATTTTTAAAATTTAAACAATGTTTTATCTAATAAACTCTAATTGTTAATATTATTTACAAAAAAAAAGGTTTATGAATAATTTTTAACTTTAATTGTTTTGAAACTGACAAAAGTAAAAGATAAATTAAATTACCAAATTCATTAATTAAATAATAAATAAAAAAGTTTAGCTAGAGACACTCTTATTAAATTATTGTGTCTTTAACTTCCAAATCTGTTGTTTACAAAATGAAATAAACGGTCATGCGCATTGCAAAATTCATGATCGTCCGCAGACGACTTTTTACCGGAGAATAAAATAAAGTTCTAATGTGCCAGAAATAAGTTTGCTGGACAGCATATGGCAGTTATGTACGCGTATTGAAACGGATTTAAAAATTTAAGCAAGAAAATCCTCAAGAGCAATTTTTAGCTGATATATCAAGCAAAAAAGGAGTTCAAGAGAATTATTGTGGTGCTGGCCTGGTGAAAATGATTCCAGTCTGTGTCACAATAATTAATATTGAACTTAACATGATCGACAAAAAGCAATTTGGATAGAAGAACGTCAATAAAACATAGGTATGATTTTTTTTCTTTTTGCTGTTTGCTTTATCATTATTGTTATTATTAGAACGATTTTAGTTAGCTTTTCAAAAACGTTATTTATTTTGTTTATATAGAAAACTTCACCATCAATAATTTGGATCAGGTTATTAAAATTAGTGATTTTAATTGCATTTTAATCTAATTCGTTTCTTTATTTAGAATATCTGGTTAAAACAAAATGTTTCCATAAATAAAGCAGCATATGGAAGAGTATTGTAATCAATCGTTTGTACAATTACTAAACATTTTATGCTAATTAAAATATTTAATATAGAAACCCTTTTTTTAATAAAATTATTAGTAAATATACTTTTAAAATTTTTGTATCAAGGAATGTTATGAAACATGGCAGAGTTTTATTTTTTTTATTGCATCTGCTCTGAAGAGAAATTTATAAGAAATAGGGTAACAAAAAGAACTAATAATTGTTTAATGTATTTTTCAACCTAACAAATGTTATAAAATTTATAAAAGAAGTAATCATAGTGGGTGAAAACGTCTCAGTTGATACACATTCTTATTGGAATATTTTCAAAGTATAACAACTATAAGCCTGAATAAAAATTTAGAAGTTAATCAATCAATAAGAGTTAAAATATGATTGTGTTTTAGAAATATATGCACTATTAATATACATCATGATTAAAATGACTTTCTTGTTTATAATTACCGTCTAATCTTGTAAATAAAATATTAATAATTTTACTTAACATGTATGTGGTTTTATTTTAAGTTTATGGCTGGAAATTTCATAGGGTAGGTATGTTAGCAATAGACAACTTTCCAGAAATGGACCCCCTTTCATGTTTTTTGGTTCATAAAACAATAACTAATAAATATTTTGCTTAATTATTTTTCATAATTTCTATTAGCATGTATTACAGTCTGGGCTATTTTTGAAAACTTTTAATTAAACAAATCAGAAAGCAGAAAATAATGTTTCAAAGTTCCACTGTTTTTCAGTGAAAATCTTAATGAATATGCTAGGAGCTGCCTTTATTTAATAATTTTTGGTATTCTTTATTTTCTTACAAAATTTGAATGTTTTCGTTTGAATAGTAACAGCAAATTTTGAATTTTATATACTAATGACCATTTTAAAAATGTCCTTTATTTTTAAGGTTTTAAGAGGGGTGTTCATTATTGGGATAGTTAGTCAGTCATTTTCCAATAATGAACACCCAATGTAGACAGTTTCAGTAATGTTTATAGTGCATGAAGTATTTTTACATAACTGAAAACCTAAATAATCAAATTTTGTATTTAAATTTTAAATGCCAAAATGGACACAAAAACAAAATTATTATTTAATTATGTTATTACTTAATGTGTTTATTTTCATAAAAAAATGTAATTTTGGCAATCAATTATTAAAGTTATTTTAATCAATAAGCTTTTTTTAAATATGTTTTTTACTGCAGGCAAACTTTGATGTAAAATTAACCCTTCTAAATATCTGCAATATGCCCAAAAGTCAATTTCTTTTACAGTGATCTGAAAAATAAGATTTTATTTATTGTTACTATCTTCCAAAATAGTAATTGTTTCCAAAATATATTTTTTAAAATTCACAACATACTTGTATTTTAATATAAAATTTATTGTAAAGTTTATATCAATATCTCTTTTTTTTCCGTGAATAAAATAATCACATTTGCAGTGAATAAAATAATCTGTGACGGTAGTGACAAGTTTGTGAAGACACTTTGTGACGATTTTGTGAATATTTTGTAATCTGTGACGATTTTGTTACTAACTTTGGGATGGTGGCTACATTACCAGTGTTGTAATGCTACACTGAGACACAATTATACAGTTATGAACATTGATATATAATGTAAAATCATTTACATCTTTTACAAAACTTTATTATATTTTGACGATATATCTCAATTAAAACTTGAGAGCTGCTATAAAAAGAAAGTTTCTGCATCAAATTGCAATGCTATACAGACTTTATCAAAACAAAATATGTTTTGATTGCTCATATTTAAGTAATCATTAAATATTCAAGAAAAAATCTGAAGGCCGCTTAAAAAGTTAAACAGAAATGTTTCTTTCATAATTTTAATGCTTTTTAAAAAACAAATAGCTAAATTGCAAATAATTGTGATAGATCGAATATTCAATTGTCTTAAATATTTCCATTTATTGCAATAGAAAAAAAATGTGTAACAAAGATTAAAATCTGTATGGCATTGCAGTTTGATTCAGTAACTTTCTTTTGGTGCTTTCTTTTCATAGCAGCTTTCGAGTTTGAATTGAGATATATTGCCAAATTATAATGAAGTTTTGTAAAAGATGTAAATGATTTTACACTATATATCAATGTTCATAACTGTAAAATTGTGTCCCAGTGTAACATTACAGCACTGGCAATGTTGCCACCGTCACAAAGTTAGTAACATAATCGTTAGAGATCACAAAATATTCACAAAAATGTCACAAAGAGTCTTCACAATCTTGTCACTATCGTCACAGAATAGTCACGGTTTCAAAGGGAATTTTGTCACAAATGACACATTTTTCACATTTTGGTCACACCGTGACTTCACAAAGTGGTCACAATGTGACGTCACAAACGAGCTCTAAAACGGCCATAACGACTTCACATTTTAGTCACTGTGACTTCACATCGACGTCACGTGACGTCACATCGACGGTCACAAAGTCACAATGTGACTTCACAACGACGTCACTGTGACGTCACCATGTCTTACGGGTTGATTGTCACATAACGAATCACGATTGTTTACTCTTTATTGTTGACATTTGTTTTCGATCTTATAAAGTATTTTCTTTTAAGTACTAGCTAATGGTATAAAATAGTTAATTCACAAATGTTTTAAAATAGCATTATTGGTGCATGTTTTGCATTATTAATGCATGTTAATTTGCATGTTTTTTGTGAAATAATTATTGTAATTTTGTGAGTGAAATTCATTAGCTGCATATTCTATGCCATTATTTTACCCATTCAATTAAAAATTTGGCTACCCTCTCATATTCGTCTGGAAATGGCCAAAATGGAAAATTTTTTTTTATACATTTTGGATATTTTTATTATTTTCTCTCAGTATTTTAAAATATTTTTTGGCTGTAGTTTCACAATGTATTCTTTTATAATTGACATTTTACCTTACTTTATTTTTTTAAAATTTATGCATTTACCATTTGTTCATTACAATCCCTCCCCATCTACCAGATAGTTTTGTTATAATTTTAAATGCAGATTTCTATTTATTTATTTATTTTTTTCCCTCATGTTCAATCTTTGTATTTTTCAAAATTGTTTATGCCTAAAGTGGCTATGATTGACCAAAGTTGTAATGTTTTATCATGCTTTTAGGTAGATTTCGTATGAAATACTACCTATCGCATTCGCACCAGTTTATCTATCTATCTATCTATCTATCTATATATATATCACTCTTTTATGGACACGATAACTTCTATAATTCTTCACCAATCTCCACCAAACTCGTACATAAAATCAAAGAGGATAAAATCTCGGTTAAATTCGTTAATAGGCAAAATCGGACCAAGGGGGTCGAAATATTGGGCGTTTTTGTGAAAACAGAAAAAAGCCCATAACTTTTTAATGGAAATAGATATAGAATCAGTTTAAAGTTTATATTACTTCTAAATAATGGGCCAAAAGTTTATGCATGACAGATTTTTGATAAAGTTAAAAATGGGCTCAAGGGGCGAAAAAAATAGGGTTTTTGGGAGAAAAAAAATCATAACTTTGTCAATTCTCAAAATATCAAATCCATCTAAATTTTTTATAAATATTCTCAAAATTATCTAAAACTTTTGTACTTGCAAGTTTTTGATAGGACTAACTCTTACCGGTAAAAAAAAAATTAAAAACGAAAATAAAAAAGGGTTCGAAAAAGAAAAAAATTCATAACTTTGTCAATTCTTAAACTATCAAATCCAATTAAATTTATTTTACATCTTCTCAATAATATCTACAACTTTTATATTGACAAGTTTTTCATAGGATCAATTCGTATAGGAAAAATAAATTAAACAAAAATTGGAGTTCGAGAAAAACCTCTAATCCAAACTGCTTACATTCTGAATCGTTTTTTAAATTCATTTTTTATTTTAAACGCATCCAAATGGCAGATCCTCTTATTTAGGAACTATATAATGTGAAACATTGGCCATATTTTTGATAAAGGCAGAATATATTTCAAAAACGACTTCCAGAAAGGGTATTTTGAACAGAATTTCCCGAAGTAACAGTGATAGGAAATTTGAGGAAGTATTCAACTAACAAATTGCGTTTTTCCTGACTCATTTTTAAATTCATTTTTACTCTCAAACGCATCCAGTTTGCAAGTCCTCTTATTCAGGAACTGATGATATGACACATTGGTCAATGTTTTGATAAAGACGGAATATATTTCAAAAAAGGCTGCCAAAAAGGGTATTTTGAACAGAATTTCAAGAAGTTATCGTCATTGCAAATTTGAAGAAGCATTGAAATAAAAAATTGCGTTTTTTCTGACTCATTTTTAAATTCCGTTTTGCTCTCAAATGCATCCAATTGACAGTTTCTCTTATATAGCAGATGTATAATATCCCGCATTGTTCAGTTTTTTGATAAAGGCTGAATATATTTTTAAAAATTCTATCAAAGTGGGCACTTCGCGCAAAATTTCCCGAAGCTATTATGAGTAAGAATTGAGGTTGTATTCAAAATTGGTTATTTTATAACTCATTTTTAAATTCAATTTTGCTTTCAAACCCATTCAATTGACAGTCTTTTGTTATTTAGGAACTATATAATGTGCCGTATTAGTCGATTTTTTAATAAAATCAGAATTATTTCAAAATATGTTGTCAGAATGGGCTTTTGAGCCGAATTTAGCTTAAGATGATTCCGATAAAACCAGTCCTTACAGAAAAATGAATTTAAAAAAATTTCAAAAGAGGACAAATAAAGTTGTTAAACTGGGTTTATCTGTAATCAAATTTATTTTTTGTTGTTGAAATGAGCATTCTTCGAAATCTACCTCCGCCTATAGGCCAAGCCGACAGGGATTTTAAAAATGGAAACACGTCATTTTGACGGGCTATCTTCTAGTTTAGTATATGACTCTTACTTCCTGATTTATAGAACTTTCACACACTTTTGAAATAAGTGTCCCACCTGTGATAAAAGGCAGAAACCGCTTTTGCGAACCAAGTCATAAAAATTTCTATAATCAAAAGTGTTCATACATTTCAACCAATATCCTCTGCATTACTTTACCTAATTTTGCTTATTTTGAAAATCAAGACATGTAAATTTGAAGATTATTGTTGTATGGGTTAAGTCTACTAAAATGTTTGGTAATTCAGCTAATTAATTTCAAAAGCCTGAAATTCGTCAATTTAAAAATTCATTAGGATTTAAAAAGTTGGCAAAATTATTTTTTAAGTTAATGCTTCAAAGAGTATGGATTTTAGAAATACAAAAGTTTCAAAGCAAAAAAAAAAAAAAAAAAAAAAAAAAAAAAAAAAAAAAAAAAGGAAATTTCAATAACCTTAATATAAATGCAAATATATAAAATGATAAATTTAAAAGTTTCTGAATGTATATTTCAAATTTTGTATGCACTAGGGGGAACTGAGGCACATAGATACAGCTTTTTTTCTACGAATTTTTTTTGGTGTCCAGAAAGCAGAAATTTCAAGGTATTTTTCCACATGGTGTCAGCAAAACTTGCGTAGTGTGTTATAAAAATGTACAATCGTTGTTTTATATATTATTTTTGTATGTAATTTTAAAAAAATCGAAAAAAGACATTTGTATCAATGATCATCAGATTGATATACCAAATGAGACACTTTGATACGTCTAGGAAAATGGAGACAAAATAACACCAATACATATTTTTCACAGAAAAATAGTTAGCAAACCATTTTATATTTATTTATAGAAATTCAAATAGCACACAATTTATTCGTAAGCAATATTAAAGCAATCAAAATGAAATGTATAATGACCTGATGTTCTGGCCGTTCCTTGTCTGATTGTTGGCTGTGGTAACTTTGGCATATCTGGCACTTTAACCCCACGTTATCTTCTTTCTAAGGAAAGGTGATAACATTACCAGATTTTATGTTTATAAATCCGTTTATAAACAGAAAATAAAGGATAATTATATTAAAAATTATGTTTATAATATAATTATCCTGTGCTGTTTTGCAGTTTGTTTCTCTTACTTAACATTTCTCATGTCGAAATGACTTTTATCTCTGAGAATCGATATAAATTTGAGATTTTCCAGGCTGCGTCCTTTTCTTTTGTTACTTCTACTAGTACTAGATGTTGGGTAAGTTCGTACGTCTTCTGTTTGCAAAAATACTATAAAATGCTTTAATATAATGAAATTAGAGCTATGTCATTTCAATAAAAACTAATATTAGAAATTTTTGGTGAAAAATGGTTGGATTACGGAGTGTATGGTAAAAATAATAATAAAAGGTAGTGAAAAAATGAACTAGAAAAGGATTTAGGTTGTATCAATGTGCCTCGACATAGACTGTATCAATGTGCATCATTTTGAATAAAATGAGTCTTAAATCCAACACTTCATAATTTATCTAACAATAAAAAATGAGGAACTGATAAAGAGTAGCTTTACTTGCCAGGGAGAGTATTCTTTTCGGTTGAAAATACTGGAACAGTTGTATAATACCATTCCAACTGTACAACTCAAATTTACTTTTGACCTACAAAAACAATTACTCACCCTTCCCATTTCATCAAACTATTGAATCATTTCAAAACTTTCTGTATGCAGTTGAGTGCACTCGTATCACCTTTTGCAGCTGTTGTGAAACTTCCTGTTTTGACCCTGTGTGTAGTACAGGGGGTGTATCAATGTGCCCCATGTAACAATGTGCCCCAGTTCCCGCTACAATTTGAGCGTGATTATAAGTTTGAAAATAAATATATTCAAAAAATACTTACGAAATATGCATACGACATGGGGCCTAAATCTTCTTTAAAAATGGTTTATGGCTTGTGAAAATATAAACACAGATTCTACGTAACATTATTATAAAACGCACGTAAAATTATTCATGAAAATTATATAATTTATTTAAAATGAAGAATTCAGTTAATATTTTAAGTTAATTTAATATACGCGTACTATATATTTTATTCAACACATAATAAAAAAAAGACATATCATTTGTCTAATTTTTCTGAAAAAAGATACGATGCCGTCCCGTTGTTCTGTTAAAAGTATATGTTAATTAGTGATTTAAATAGCTATAGTGTAAAAAATGTTTTTCCTCTATCAAGAAAGATTATTATAATCACAAAGATATGAGATCACATTTCTTTCATAATGAAAATCCCTATTATCTAGAAATTTGGTTTTGTTTTTCTGTTACTTTTGGACTATTTATCTTTATTGACTATTCATGTGCTAATGTGGTATTCTAACTCTACAGCTCGATGAATAATTCATTAAAGTTGTTATCTTGTACTATAAGATGAAGCTACACCCAAAATAGTAGCTGCTCATATTTCATAGTAATGCATTTTTGACTTTATACTATGAATAGAATTCAGTTTATGAAAAGCATTATGAAAACTTTGAAATACATTTAAAAGGACATTTCAATGAACATATGGGTGAAAAGTAAATGTTGAAAGTTAAAAACTTTTGATGAAATTTTCATTAACACCAGTGCAATGATTTGGGAAGTAATGAAATATGCAAACATGTATAATATATAGATTAGTTTGCACTATATTTTATCCGCTATTTCATGTAAGAAGATGATTTCAGTCAATGTAAAAAATGTACTAATTTTATAATATTTCTATATTTTAAATTGATTGTTATGAAATTTTAAAATTAAACCTAATTATCATTTAAAAATAAGTTGCACGTATTTTAAGAAATGTATTCATAAAAAATTCACATTAATAGCTTTCACTTTAATAATTGAATTATTTCTCTAGTTTTCTTGCATTAATATTATTAATATTGATAGATGCACTGTATTTAATTTAAATGGCAATTAGTTAGCAGACAAAATTTATTTTGATTTTAAGGTGATTATTGATTACACCAGTCTTTAACGTTATATTTGCTAAGTTTGTAGATCTAGTTTTGTAGATATACAGGGTGTATCTAAACTACTGGGCAAAAGTTTAAGGGGTGATAGTACACATAAAGACAAATAATATTAAATGGGTACTAAGGGTCCCAAACGTCTTCCGAAGGAGATAGGCGCCATCAAAGATTAGGGTCCAAAATTTGAAATGATTATAAAAAACGGAAAAATTCGTTGATTCGTTTGCGGTTTTCACGAAAATTATTCTTTATGTCAGTATTGTCTTGAAAATAAATTATAAAGATAAATTTCAAAAAATGACAATAGAGGGCGCTTTAGACTTTGAAGTAACGAACAACTATTTTTTATCGTTATTTTGTGCATCTCATTGAATTTTTTTAGAAGTTTAGACATAAACTTAAATTTTGAGCTCAAAATTTGCGGTTAAGTAGCGCAAACTGAACTGTGGTCAATGGGAATGGGTAGGTTCAAATTTCAGATGATTATACAAAACAGAAAAATTGGTCAATTGATTTGCGGTTTTCAATAAAATTATTCTTTATGTCAGTATTGTCTTGAAAATAATTTATACAGATAAATTTCAAAAAATGCCGATAGAGGGCGCTTTAGATTTTGGAGTAATGTACAACTATTTTTTACCGTCATTTTTTTGCATCTCATTAATTTTTTTGAAGCTTAGACATAAACTTAAATTTTGTGCTGAAAATCTGAATCGTTAAGAGTGGTTAAGTAGCGCTAACTGATCTGTGTTCAATGGGGGTGGGAAGGTTCAAATTTCAAATGATTATACAAAACGGGAAAATTGGTCCATTCGTTTGTGGGTTTTTTTTCTAAAACTATTCTTTATGTCAGTATTTCCTTCAAAATAAATTTTAAAGATAAATTTCAAAAAATTCTGTTAGAGGGCGCCTTAAACTTTAGAGTAACCAACAACAATTTTTAACTGTTATTTTTTGTATCTAATTAAATGTTTGAAAAGCTTAGACTTAAATTTTGAGCTCAAATTCTGAATCGTTGGGAGGGGTTAAGAAGCGCAAACTGAACTATGTTCAGGAGTTGAAATATTACCCTGCCCACTCTATGAACACAGTTCAATTTTTCGCTACTTAATTACTCCCAACGATTCAGATTTTGAGTTCAAAATTTAAGTCTAAGCTTTTAAAACATTTATTTAGGTAAAAAAATAACGGTTAAAAATAGTTGTTGGTTACTCTAAAGTTTAAGGCGCCCTCTAACGGAATTTTTTGAAATTTAACTTTAAAATTTATTTTCAAGGAAATACTGACTTAAGAATGGTTTTAGAGAAAACCGCAAACGAATCGACCAATTTTTCCGCTTTTTATAATCATTTGAAATTTGAATCTTCCCACTCCCATTGAACAAAGTTCAGTTTGCGCTACTTAACCACTCTTAACGATTCAGATTTTCAGCTCAAAATTTAAGCTAAGTGTCTAAGCTTCTAAAAAAACTTACTGAGATGCAAAAAATAATGGTTAAAAATAGTTGTACGTTACTCCAAAGTCTAAAGCGCCCTCTATCGGCATTTTTTGAAAATTATCTGTATAATTTATTTTTAAGACAATACTGACATAAAGAATAAATTTAGTGAAAACCACAAGTCAATTGACCAATTTTTCTGTTTTGTATAATCATTTGAAATTTGAACCTACCTACTCCCATTGAACACAGTTCAGTTTGCGCTACTTAACCGCAAATTTTGAGCTTAAAATTTAAGTTTATGTCTAAACTTCTAAAAAAATTTAATGAGATGCACAAAATAACGATAAAAAATAGTTGTTCGTTACTCCAAAGTCTAAAGGGCACTCTATCGTCATTTTTTGAAATTTACCTTTATAATTTATTTTCAAGACAATACTGACATAAAGAATAATTTTCGTGAAAAACCCC
The DNA here is from genome assembly GCA_964019185.1 of Maratus speculifer. Taxonomy (NCBI): domain Eukaryota; kingdom Metazoa; phylum Arthropoda; class Arachnida; order Araneae; family Salticidae; genus Maratus; species Maratus speculifer. Next base: position 160,085,512 of record OZ025293.1, on the reverse strand, counting down.
AAACGAATCAACGAATTTTTCCGTTTTTTATAATCATTTCAAATTTTGGACCCTAAACTTTGATGGCGCCTATCTTCTTCGTAAGACGTTTGGGACCCTTAGTTTCCCATTTAATATTATTTGTCTTGATGTGTTCTATCAGCCCTTAAAGTTTTGCCCAGTAGTTTAGATACACCATGTATTTTGTGGGTAATGAATCTAAAAGATAAGTTTTTGCGCTCCTCGGGGGTGATGCTACTATTGTTTTTCATTTAAAGTGGAACTCGACATTTGCATTTAATGATATTGATTATTCACACAAAGACATCAAATTAGATAAACTCTTGCTAATTGTCACATAAAATATTTACAACAGGACACTTTGTGAACGGTTTGTTGGATTTAAAAACTATTTCAGAGGTTTTACCAGTGTTAATACAACCAAAATATTTATATGTAAGAAAGAATACACAGTTGTCAAATTTTACCTATTTCTATGTGAATAAAAGCAGTAGAACAAAACAATCTAACAATTTTTATTTTTGGAGTTTAATTACCTACTGTTAAAAAGTATCGAAAAGAAATATTTATTAGTAATGTAGATGTTCATAATCTCAGAAAATAATTAGAATAACTGTCGCAGAGTATAATACAGAAATATACTCAATATATATACATTATATAAAAAATACAATAAAGTTTGGCTTATAAAAATAACTGGTCATATACAAGATTACATTCTGAACGCTTAGAACCTATGTAAACATTTACCAGTATTTTTTTTTCTCTTATTAAATCACATATTAATTACTGTTCTAAATTACTTATGGAAGTTTGCATATGTATCATATGTTAAAAATACGACACAGTTCGTATAAAATACAAAGTAATAAATAATTTATGATAATAAATTTTTTGCACAAAACAGAAATATACTGTACAGAAAATTAGCTATGAAATTCAGTTTTTCAGTAAAAGATTTAGAGAGCTTCACTACAAGCCGAACCTGTGTTTCCGTTTATATCTTTAATAATAATGACAAGTATGTATGGAAAATTTAAATATAGCTTTCATTTGTGTAAAATGCTTTGACTAGTTGGGAGGTGCTCTAGCTGAACGGGATTATGGGAAATGGCATTCTATGTGCTGTCAACTGGATTCGTAATGTAGACCGTGTAGATGAATATTGTTTGGATAAGAATACTCGCCATTTTCAGAATTTTTAATGATGTTATCTCGATTTACAAAAAACAAAGTAAGTTTTGACAAAGCTTTGTTACAGTATATTCATTATTGTTAAAGTATTTCACAAAATTCTGATTACGTTTTGATGATTAATATACCTTATTTTGACTGCATAAAGGGATTACTTTGTTGGTTTCCTATTTAAAACTTAGTATGTGCCTATCACTAGCAATCCTAAAACCTGCAGTTCCAAAATAGGATCTATATGAAAAAATCTGCATTTGTTTTTAATTATTTATTCTTTACATAAGAAAAATATATGAAACTTTATGTACTTGTTTTTATTTGTTTGTTTTAATGGCTCAGGTGTATGCAACGTGTATTTACCGGAAAAGAAAAATTCTGTGACAATTTTTCAATTTTCGTACACAAGAATTCAAAACTATTCACTGACATTAAATCGTGAAAAAATGACACTATGTAACTTTGTTCTAGCTATGGTAACCCTGAAATGTATGCAAAACCGAAGATTCGCAAGTCTAAACTGCAAAAGAAATATTCGAAAGTAATATAAAGCATAACAGCAAGTTTTTACTCATAAAAGCATAAACTCATTTACGTGTTCCCTAAAATGTCAATAGATGGGTATGAACTTGTTTGCGTTTTCTTAAAAAAATTATGACGCAATAAAAGAGTCGCAGACTGGAGGATGCATCGTGAACTTATAGCTAAAGTTTGTCTGTTCACAGTTGTATCACATTGTCCAGAAAAATCTCCAGAATCCTGTAAAATATATATTTAAAATTATATAGATTGATTTCTGTCATGTGATATAATTATAGCATTACAATGAAAGAATTTGCTAGCGTTTCCATGTTGTGTTCTTCTGAAATTGAAATGCATTTATAAAGTGAAGCTTGCTACAAATTTGAATGCTATTATCAAAGAAATGTGCGTGAAATTAAGTAACACTTGTTTCAAATAGTAAATACTTTTAATTGTTTGAACAAAATGTAAATAAAAGCTAAAAAAAATTATGTCAATAAAAATTTGGAATATTAAGAAAATTATTTAGGGTTCAAAAACGTCATTATAATTTTTTATAATCATTTTTTAAAAAATTGAGTGGATGAATATATGTAGTTGCGTAACCGGGGTGGGTGCACAAAACCAGCAATATTGTAAGGTTTTTTTCAGAAAATTTTCCTGGTTAGATACACACTCAGAAATGAATACTCAGATTTCACGAAATTTTCTTCATTTTTGACGAAACCGTTTCCGGGGAAATGCTCGGAGTCACATTGATGAAATTACTTTCCTCACTAGTTTGACAATACCAGTTTCGTCAAAAAAGGGCTAGTGCTGCCTTCTATCGAATCTTTTAGAAGCTCCTGTATTCATTGACGGAAACAAAACGACATATCATAGGGGAGATTCGAACTCACAACGGTCAGTGTGCGAGTCGGATGCTCTAGCTTCACGCCACAAGTTTCTCAGGTGTATGCGATTATAAAAGTATATACTGCATTATCGTGTGTGTTTAAATTTTTATAACGTGATTGTGAAATTATAGATTATGTTATAAATCTTGTAAGTTCTAATTAATAAGACGAATTTATTATTTTCTTATTGCTAATGAAAAACTATAATATGGCTTGATTAAATAACAGCTAGTGAAATTTTGTTTGCACAAGGAATGATAAAAATATGGACTGGTTAATTTGTTGCTCAGAAATAACAAATTATGAAGTGCCTATTGGGAGAGATTTTAATATTTTAAGTAGGTGGATAAGATTTTAATAATTTACTGTTTATAGAGAGGAGAGGGAACAATTATGTATATTTTAAATTTGAGTGAAAAAGATATATACTCCTTAAAGGAAAAATAGATTCTGGAATTTTAAAAGTTTATTGATCAAATTTACCTTTTGAACGATTTTGTAGAACGCAGGAAATTTATTCTTTTCGAATTAAATCATAGCGAAATACAACATACAAATAAATAAATAAAAATAGTAAAAAACATCCCTAAAAGCTTTAACTAAAAAAAGAAGAAAAAAACTAATGTAGAAAGAATAACTGTAAATATTTCATTATTTTCTGAAAAGTGCAAAAAAGTGCTGTTTTAAAATAAATTATTAGAGGACTAACATAAAGAAACAAATATCTGCCTTCTAAAAGCGCAAGATTTGTAGAGGTATAATAGTAGGTCCTTCTATAAACGGCTACTGCGAAAGTTTCCTTAAAATTCATCAAATCTCGATATGATTAAAGAAGTACTTTCGTCACATATTTGGGCGTTCACGTTTTGTTAAAAGTCACGTGATTTTGATACGAAATGATCGTCATAAATGAGAGTTTTATTTCTGAGAGTGTAAGCCGAACAGAACTTTAAAAAATTACCGGTTGGCACAGTATTTGGGCAAACACCCTGGTTACACCACTGATATGCAAATATATAGAATTCTGATTACCCCTATTGTTATTTCATATAACAGTTTCAGCTAGGTAGGGAGGCCTATCAAATGGCTTAAACACAAAAAGCCCCACCTAGCAGGGTGTAACAACTATGCTAAAAGCCCCAACCATGGAAAGACAGGACTGCCAAAGGGAAAGGAAAATCTCCGTAGATGATACGGAGCCAGAAGAGACCAGAGGCACTACTGAATGGTCCCCAGACCGCCGTCAGAGATATATTAGATAACAAATGAAAAAATATAATTTAAACACAATGACAACGCGTAGCCCTATCTATTCAGGGCGTATTCAAAAAGTAAAGATAATTGAAGAATTCTTCACAGTGATAAATACGAAATTATATGTACAATATAATTAATTAAGATAAACCTATGAACATATACATAGCCAGAAGTTGCAATAATCATATTTCTAACTTAAATCATACTTAATGATGATAAATTTTCTTAGTTCTTAAAAAGTTAAAATTGTAATAGGCTAAGACAATTTCGAGATAATTGAATAGAATGAATAAAATAAACAGAATAATATAATTAAGAGTAATAAAATAACGACAACAACAACAACAAGATTATAATGAGAGTTAAATAATTTTGCTAATGATAATTTAGTAGGTTAGAGTTCTATTTAAATTGTTCTTATCATATTCTAAATGTCCTCATCATCTATTAAGTCCAATTGTGGCAATTGAAAAAGCCATTGATTTTTTTCCAATAATGTCTATACAGTCTAATACAGTGTATAATTTTTTGTACCAGTACAGGTTGTTGTAATACCGGTTGAAACCATGAAGAAAGGGATATATTTTGAGATCGTCTAAGATGATAAGTTGAAGTTAAAGTGCATTCAGTTATATAATGTAAAGAAATTTCGCTCTTCTCACAGTTTTCGAATTGCTATATTTTTATTGTTAAAATCGTAATGATTCAAAAGATTCACGAATTGCTATTAATAGCCAAAATATTCTCAATTAAGAAAGAAGACATCTTAATAACTGGAGAATAATTGATTTTTTTTTTTAAATGGTATTCCGAATAAAGTGAAATGAGATATTCTACAAAATAACTATTTAAATGTTGAAGGAAAAAAAATGTTTTTTGATCTTTCATTACGTCATACATTAGCCATATGATTGTTTTAATCTAATATGTAATTAATAATTCAAAGCGTTATTTGATTTTAGACTAAAGACGAAAAAAAAATTATGATACTTTTATGATAAGGACACGCCTGTTTCTTTTTATTAATTTGCCAGGGATAAAATAAAAGCAAGAAAATGTTACATGAAATAAATTTTTATATATATAATTATTACATTATATAAATAGCTTTAAAAGAATAAAAGATTAGAATAGATTATCTATTTACTTGTTTATAATCAGATTTATATTTTCCATTTTCAACTGCAAAGGAAACTGATGCTTTTACAAATCGCGATTTAAAATAAATGTCTTGATATCTACGATAATAATCATAGTTAAAAACATTGGTCATTAACTTGAAAGAAGTTTAAACTTTTGCTTGGATGACTTACATAAGAAATACCGAAAGACAAAAGAATATGATTGTATACCAGCTCTGGTTTTCTATCAGAAAACTGAAGAGAAGCATCACTGAGCAGTCACTATTTGTTCTTGAAACACTTTGCTGCTACTGTTGCGTGTCAGTTTCACAGTTCGATGTTTAAAATTAGTAGTGTAGATTATTTTCTAGTTGGAAAGCATGGAGAGATACCGAGACGACATATCCCTCTTTTTTTTAGGAAAAATATTATGGAAAAAATTCAAAGCCAAACTTGACACCCCTCTATGATGCTGCCTCCATTCGCAGTGTTTCTTTGGGATCTATCTTTCCGTTTCGGTTCAAGAGAGATGATTAAAAATCCAGCGGTAAGACCAAAGCTGTAGTAAAGCGGCCTATGATGAATGGAAGAGGTGTCCAAAAGAGTAAAGGCGGTGTCACATCAATCAAGATAATACACCACCTATCGGGAGGGGTGAACTACAAGAGGATTATTAAGTAGATTGAAGTTTATTTTGTGTGAATGGCTACAAGACTGCTTAGTTTCTATAAAATGTTACTTTAAAATGTTACATAGAATAAAGTTTAGGTTTGAAATATTGTAAATAAATATAGAATAAGTAAGTGTAGTACGTTAAATATCAACATAATGTATACTAAGATGAAATATTATTTAATTATGCAATACAAATGTCGCTGATTTAAATATGTTCGATTTTAATTATGTTTTTTAATGTAATGAAATATGACTCATAAAAATTGGAAAGTAATTAATATGTAAAGACAGAATAATGTAGTAGTCTCCTATTTTACTAAATTCTTGATGGGCTAAGTTTTACAAAATGGTATATACCGTTGTATTTCCTACGAGAATAAACCATTTATCAATGTTTATAATGTGTATAGAATATAAAACTAAATAAAATACTCAATTTTAGCTCCTTTTCTTTTTCATTCACCGATTGCAGACGATAAGGATCAAATGTTTTCTTGGTCGTATCGCACTTTTATTATTTAACTTGCGAGCAATTCATTCTTTTAATTTAAAACTAATGTCATTATGTATATTTATGTATATTTGGAATAACTTTTATTTTAAATGCATGTATTAAATGTTGTTTTATTAGACAAACAAATATTGTTCATTTATTTGTTTAAATATTTTGCGATTGCAGACAATAATATTCATAAAATCGTAGATTGGATTCTCTCTCTCTCTCACACACACACACACTTTTTTTACAGGCAAAGCTATTTAGAGAATTCATATTAAAAATTCAATCATAAATTTCAAGCTTTTCTCTCATGTATAATAGATGAATCCTTTTTACCAGATTTATTGTAACAAAATATTTTTGTTACAGATTTTCTTGATTAAAAATATGCATATTTAACATTCAAGGTTTATAAGCATATACGTTACAAAAAATTATACCGTGATAGAAAATCCCAATTTTTTTAACATTTAAAATAAATTACAGAGAAAAAAAATTACAATTTTGCACTTTTGCTCGGCGGTCAGGGGGTTAACAAAAAAGTCGCATTGTCATTTTAATTTCAGGGTAAAAGACAAAATTTTTCGTAACATTGGTACTTTTTCTCCCGAAATTAAAATGATATTGTCGCTACTTTTTTTTTTTAAATGTGCATAATTCTATCAAAACAAACTGTAACAAAACTATTTTACAATGAATCTGATAGACATGATTAATCTGTCATGATTAAATAAAAATTCAGAAAATATGCGCCAGAGATACGCAGATAATGACACGCATTAATGACGTCATACTAAAAACCCGCGTATTCATTATCACCCCGGCCACCAGTTGGCGCAGCTATGTTAATTTACGACAGATTCCAGCATTATCCTTGAACGCTTGATATGTATGCAGTATTGTCTAAGACCGAGAATATCTCAGTCAAAATTAATCTCGTATCCAACTCAATATATTGTTCTCACTGGATCATTCAAGCTGCGTTATTGCTATAAAACCTTTTATTTTTAAAAAAGTATTATTTACAGAAAACAAGAATTTGAAAATTAAATACGTACATGTTTCTAAATTTTACATTACTCACATATTTGCAACGAAAGAGCATCAATCAAAATTACATTTTCAATTTTACTCTGATTGATTTAAGGTTGAGAAGGATTGATTGAGGTAAGTTGTGCCTTATTGAGAATTTCTAGAAAATTCCTTCACTTTCGGAAATGCAATTTTTTTCAACAAATATCGTCAAATTTGGCAAAATTCTTTCATTCTATGCCAAGTAATGTGTTTGAGCATTAGTAATTTTGAAAGCCAATTTTTCGTACCTAATGTTTTTGAACTGTATAAACATCGTTTTCCAGTTCATCCTCTTTACTATAGTTAGGCCTTCAATTTCACTGTCATATTTTAACAAATTTTCACTTTTTTTTAACTGTTCCAACAGTACCCTTTAACTAGGTAAATTAGTTTAAACCGTCTCATTTAAAATTGCTTCTATTTCATATATAAATTTCATGGTGAAACTACGTGCGATCAAACGTAGTTTCCTAGTTTTATCGATATCATTAATTTTTATAAAATATCTATATGAATTAACAATGTCTGTCATATTTCAATAAAATATTCCATAACTGGTTCAAATGTATGTAGTTACATTAGTTATTTTTATTTTGTAAAAAGGCAGTTTTTTGTTTGGCAGTTAAAAAATAGTTTTAAAAACAACTTAAACAGTTAGTTAAAACAGTAAGTGAAAAAAGCATTATTTTTCTTTTATTTTCAAAGCAACAAAATCGTTATTAACTCTAATTGCTTTTATATAAAGGCTAGCTTACCTCAATTCCACCTTCCTTTAATTTCGGTGAAATTCTGCATATTTATTAATATTCAGCGTATAAAGCCCTCATTCTCTGCTTCTTTTAGACTTGACTATTTCTCCAGGTTTAAAATGCTCCCTTAAATGCAAATATTTCCATTTTGACCTTAGCTCATGTATTCTGTGTATCTTTTGTAAAATAATATCTGCAGATTTAAAACTAACCATTTTATATATTGTACATGCATTAATACAACTTAGAATACTTAGCGATTAAAGCCACGAACAACAAGTTTCAACTTTCAACTTCATGATGTCTTCTATCACTTTAACTTCAAATGAATCATAATTTTTTACATATTTAGAGGGGAAATATTGTGCCATATGTTGGGTTAAAATTCAAGAATCAAGCATTAATATTGTAATTCTGACAATAACACGTTCAGACATGCAAAAATAGTCTAAGATTATTTTAAAATATATTTTTAGCATCTAATGATCTGAAATATTTAAATAGCCTGCCAAAAGTGTTATTTCATTTCCAGCGACCTAAGTATGATAAAAGTAAAATTGCCTAGAAATAACATCGGTGTCAAAATATAATTTAAAAATGTAATTTGAAAAAAATAATTTGAAAATATATTGCACACATTTCACTCTGTTTTAAAACATAAATCACACGCAACAATAAGTAAATGTATTAAATAATTTGAATTTATATTTGTACATAGTTTATTTGTTGCTATTTTTAACGAAAAGAAATATTGTAATGCTGTACTTGTTTACTAGTTTCTAAATTTTCCTAAAAAGCAATTTTATTTACATAAAAAATACCGACAACATTAAAATGTTTTAGAAAAATATGAGGATAATAACCATAATGGTACAAATTAGGCGTATCAATTGGCACTATAATTCTACATTCCTAATTTAGAGTAAGATAACATTCATCAGTTTCTTAAAAGCTAAAACGATTCTAATGACCTGTCAATGACCATTTATATCTGAATTACATTTCTGACGTGTGAGATAATATCGATAAAAAGCGATTCATTAACTTAGGTTGCAGATATTTTTTTACAAATTTAATTACTCTGACAACGTCTCAACTACTTTATCAGCTATAGTCTTTAGCTGCTTTAAAGTGGAAATCCAATTTACTTACTAGAAGTTTAGTACAAATGGTTTTAAAAGTTTGCTCTGTTGTAAAGCGAAATTCGACACTCTTCCAGTTTTCTAAAAATGTAGTCTTGCTTTTCATGTCCTTAAAATTAGTGTAGCGTTCACAAATAATCTTTTTATAATAATCTGTATAATATTCAAAGATCAATTTTTTAAGAGAATAGTTCAATTGAAAATAAAGAGATTTGATAAGATGAACTGTGATAAATATATTTTTAATACATGCACTCAAATATGTAATTTAAAGCTTAGTTTATAAAATATGTAAATAGCGTAATTTTACATTTTATTATGCAGCGATTTCTAAATATTCGGATTAAAAATGGCAAGAGAATTTTGATAAAATTAGTTTTAGTTTCTACTTTATTTTTTGTTTTTGTCTTTCTTGACTACATTTAAATTTTAACGTTGACACATTTTTTCATAATAGCGAATTTTATAAGATTGTTTATTTTATGTTTGAATAGTTTTTCAAATGTTTTTAACGACGACGTCACTGAAGCACGATCCGTATCACAAGTATAACATGTTGTGATGAAATAATTACATTAAATTATTTTCAAAAGCTCCATTAATTTTACACATCTTCATGTGAGCTTATTCTCTCACAATTTTTTCAAATAAAAAAATTTTCTTTTTTAACTGTCAAAATAAAAAGTACCATTAAAAATGTATTTAATATAGACAGTAATTATAAAATACTGACATAGTGAATCAACAGATCAATATTAAAAATCTACTAAATTAATTTTTTCCAGGACGAACTGATACACGAAAGTAAAATTTAGCATTTCTGAATATGCTAAGAAAACGATCGTGAATTCTTATTAGAAAGTAAATTATTTGTTGTTTCTAGAGCATTAGTTTCATTTTAATAAAGTTTTATCATTTTTAAGTACATATATTTCTACATGCATTTTTTCTAATTTATTATTTTTTATAAAAACGTAGTCATTTAATTAAAAGCTCATTTATTTTAAATATAGTTCTTTTAACCTTTAACTTCTGTGACAGTTGATTGTTGCATTGCTACTGTGAGCAGCCTCAGACATCACTTGATGAAATCAGGAATAAAAGACTTTTAACGCATCTTATATTGTCTCTGTTCTCAATGTTATGCACTGGACTGCTATAATTACAATTCTCTTATTCAGAAGCCTCTATAAGCAGCACTTGAGTTCCAAACAAAAAGAAAATTTACTAGCATATATAATTTCACTGATGATTATAAGTTAAAGTGTGAAAATTGAAATAACAAATGGTCTTTGGGACCGCTGCACAGTGGGGCAAAAACCCAAAAAGCTGGCCAAAGTCGAAAAATGAAGTTACGATTTGGGGAATTTCGATTGTACAGTTGGCTAGAATAATGTTTGGAGAGTTAGAATCTGTATTTAAAAAAATATTTTTGCTTTGCCCTTACAAGCAGCATCATTTCAAAAATGATGCTTGAAGGAATATCATTTAGAGCGAACAAAAACAGCAAAACAACAGTTCCTCTAAACGCGTGCTATATTTTATAATATTATCCGATTTTAATGATTTGAAATGGATTCACACTATGATAGCATGTGTTTTATTTGAATGTATTACAAAATTTATATTAAGCACGTAAAAATTAATAAATTCATTGTCATTTTTAATAAAAAAATTTAGAATTTTTTTTATTTTTTTTTTGCTTTTAAACATAAAAAAGTTTAAATGTTCCACAGTGTTCCGCAACGAAGTTTAATGGAAATAATAACTTAGGCTATTGTCTAGCGATTCATAAAAAACCAGCTGCCTAAAACTGCCTTTCTGCGTTTCACGCATATTTTAGTAACCGCAAGTAAAAATGCCACTTTTTCGGCCGCCTCAAAAATTTTGAAATTGACTACTTTTCACATAATTTAACTGATAAATATTTTTCAAATTTTTGAATTATTCAATTTTATAATAATTTATTTCCTATTATATTGTAAATAAATACTATAATCATAAGATTACATTAATTTAATAAGTAAGCTTAGTAATAAAAAAATGAAAATAATTTTCTATTACTGCTCCTGTAGAATAACATTTTCTTATCTAATTATAGGTAGTAATTTTGTTTGTTCTATTATAATTAGAAGAATTATTTTTCAATGGTTATATTAGCTGATAAAAACTACTGAGCGTATTTCATTAATGCGAGTGAAAATCTTTATGAATATGACTTTCGCCTACATTAGCAATTTAGATTTGGTTTACAAGTGAGGATGTGATGACACATCTATTCTAAGTACATTTAAACAAATATTTAGCTATGAAGATGGTAGGAGGTTCTAATATATTTTTCACTTCTCCCGTGCTACTAGAATACATAAATGTTGCGAATAATTCATGAATCGTTAATTTGAAAATTCCGAGATCTTCATTTCACTATCGGGCCAATCAAGATCCATTTTTTTCAAGAAATACGGTAGCTACTGTCAATGAATGGCATTGTATTAAACACAGGAGAATTAACTTATTTCTTTTAATACAATCATTGATACAGAAGAAATAGTCGTTAAAAACGAATTAGTGTAATACTCGACGTTGCTACCTATGTCAGACAACATCAAAACAGCTACTTACCGATATGACATTTCAATTAGAAAAGGATAGGGATAATTTAGAATTCAGAATATGTACGTCACATGCTAAGATGCTTAGAGAGGGCTTACACCTCGCAGACAAACTGGATAGAAAAAATGGAAAGCTCGTACTCTGCATGAAAAGAAGAACACTGAAATTGCAAAATAAAATATGCAAAAAATATTTCGTTTACAAATAAGACTTCTTGTCAAGAAACCAAATCTCAGATTTGGAAGCACAAATGATGGCAATACAATTCAACGATTCTTTGAAAACACAACTATTTGTGCTTCTATAACGAGCGTATACGAAGATTTGATAAAACGATTCTATGTCATAAGTAATTTCTTGTATCCATGTCATTTATTTGATCAATTTCGAAGATTTTTCCTAACAAACAGCTCTTAGATTTAAACTACATCCCTGGTTCTATATGCCTACTTCAGTGCACAAACTATTTATTTGTGACAAAGAAATAACATTATCTTCATTACTGCCAATTTGCCAAATGTCATAAGATACTCAAGATTCATGCAACAAACTGATCAAAAGGCATCGAGAAGATTTATCGCAAACATGCAGTAGCGCAAGAAAATGAAAGGTATTTTTATGTCTTTTAATGTCATCAGATTATTTCATTTCAAGTTTAGGTAAATTATTGTAGAAGAAATTAAAAATAATTGATCCTAAGAGTCACAGGATCTTCTAATACTGCGAACAAGCTCTGCTAACTATTTCGACACCTTGACGTCTGAAGAATCTTTTTATTATACTACAATTGATTTTAAATGTGAATTTCTGGAATATATTTTCTTTTTATTTTAATAATATAAAAAATAAATAGTCTAGTATTTTACTTTCCTTTAATGTACTTAAATTTCGATTAAATGTCTCTTGGTTCCTTGAAAATTCCTTTTTAAGTTTAGCCTCGAAATTTTAAATTTTATTTAAATCAAATTGTTTTTACTTTTAATCTGTCATTTTATTTATTTATTTATTTTTAAAGTTTAACTTTTGAATACTAATTAGCATCCTGAAAAGTTTACGAAATTTCATACAAATGGAATAACTTTCGAGACATTGTAGTTTTTGTTCCACCATATTGTATCCGCCATTTTTTTAATTTTAATTTTGTATTCTTACTTAGTATCCTCAAAAACACCTGTATACGAATTTTCGTGCAATTCGAATAACATTTTCATATTTTGGCCAGCTTTTCCGGATTTTGCCCCACTGTGCGCTGCTGTCACCAGATAAATGTTAACTGCATTTAAGTTTACGTTAAAGTAACATGGAGGGTATTTCAGCAAAGTGGTACAAAGTATCAGGAGAGATATAGTACGCCTAGACGATGGAATTGATACAGTTATGCATGGTCGGAAACGGTCTTCTGGCACGGTAGACACGACAAAAAGCACAAGAAAGAACTAACACGAACAGGATGAAGAAAAATGCGTATTATAGTTAGTAGAGCAATATCTAACTAAATAAACATAACAAAAAAAGTAAAAAAAAGGAACAAAAAGAGTGACAGCGATCGTCATCAAAGCTCTTGATCAAAATTACGATCTCGACCGTGATGCAGGATTCACATCTCCGACGGATAGAAGACTTGATATTCTACAAAATACCAGGTATGTCCCGGACATCCCCAGCGGCTGTCACAATGCGTGCAACAAGTTCTTCAGACTATCCAGTACTGTCCCGGCGTTTTTCTGCAGTTCAAAGAATAATAAACATCTTCACTGTGTACATATTAAACTTTACTCACCCTGATTTTGTCCTTCAATTTTTGCGTTTTGTGCCATCTCTAAAATGCTAAGAAAGCGTTTCCTATCATGCTTTGCTATGTGATTTTCCATCGCCTATGTGTACTCTATTTCTCCTAAAACATTGCAACTGTTGTGCTCAAACACCCTGTATAAAATTTTAAACCAAATGGTTAGAAACTAAACACGCCTTTTACTGATGTATGAAATATTTCATTTCGTAGTATGAAAGAATTATTCTAAACAGAAAAAAATACAATTAGAGGAAAATATTATCACAAAATCTTCTCTAAACTGCATCATTCTTTTTATATGCTAACATTAACTGCATTAGTTATTTTGTGACGAAAAAATAAACAGCAATAAAATTTATTCCCATAAGTGGTACAAACACTAAACTGCTTTGTTACTACGTTATGTGATTATGCTCGAAAAAAATTCTTGAATACTGTCACACTATTTATTGAAATTTCTAAAGTACTTCAGAAGAATATTTCAAACGCTGGATACGGCAAAAAGAAAGATTAAATTTAGAAATATCTTTTACATAAAAGAGATTTCGGTGAATGTTAGACATATGAGATTTAGATGGGAAGTTAATAAAATGCTATTTGTTCTTTATAAGGTTTCAAATTTTAGAAACACCTGTTTTTGTTTGAGTAAGAAATCGTAAAAAGCATCTATTTAGCTAAAAAAATAAAGAGTTTTTGCACTACTTGGGAATCATTTAAATACTTATATATATATATATATATTCAAATTGTATTTTTTTTCCAAGTGTCTTTGGCATTAACATTCAAAATTATATATTGTCCATACAATAAAAACAGATATATTTTTTATTATTTTGCAAAAATACTAATAATTTTGAAGTGTTTAAAATGCATTTTAGAGAGAATTATTTAATATTTAATTAAAATGGATGAAATTACGAAAAATATTCTTCTATGTGTTTTGTATTAAATAATTTAATTGTATAAATGAAAGTTTGATTTTTATACGACATTCTGGCACGGTAGAGACGACAAAAAGCACATGCGATAGACGATCACAACTTTATGACTATAACATGTTTATATACATCTTTTTGTATCTTTATGATTATATTGCCTACCTTTCAAAAATATCATGCAAATTCATGCGCCAAAAGTATCGATTTTCATATTACAAAATTTCTGTTTCTTTTAGACGTAATTTAAACCATACGTTAATTATTTATGTTGTGATCGTCACAGAATAATCTGCTTCTTCATAATTTAGAAATTCAACAAACTAGCCGGTGTGAAATAAGTAGAAATATGTAAACACGAGCACACATTTACTTTAGCCATTTAAAATTTTAAAATAAATTAAACTACATTAATTAAATATTAATGAAAAAGTTTTTCATGAATTTTATTTCAAATAAATGAAACACCATAATGCTTTTTGCCCTAGGTTTCTTTTACAGAGCTTTTTAAATAAAGCGGTCATGAAAAATTCACAAGGAATAAAAACGTTTCTGGCAATAGCAGTAAGATGATTGAAATATTTGAAGACACACTTCGCTGAGTAATCCTCTAGAAGATCTTAAGCCATATTAATTTGACAAGAGGTCTCTCGAAAATGACAAAATTTTTGTACAAAATAGGCTAGTCACAGAAAAATGTATAAATGGAAAGGGGGATATATCAAAGTTATCTGTCACAATATCTTCAAAGAAGTCACGCCCAATCTCGGCATTTCCTAAAATAGTTAAATCATAAGTAATTTTACACCACTGACTCACAATATCTAGAAACAAAGAAATCGGATTTTTTTTTCACGATGGGATGAAAAAGATATATAGATCATGAAAAAATACGAAAGAAATTCGAAAATCACCTTGCTTTTAATTAATAAACATCAACAATTTTGGGTTTTAACACACTAATATATCCTTAAGTCTTAGTTTATAATTTAACATTCCCTTTTATCACTTACTTCCAATATTTTGTATTATAAGGTGTGCTGAGGATAATAATACCAGGTTGGATAATAACGCGAAGTGCTAGTATTAAGCGTAATTATGAAAGAATCCGGAAAATAGCACCTACGGGTTCTGCGCAAAAGGCCTCTGAGCCAGTCGATGCTTGTGATAAAATTATTATAAGACTTTCCTCCATAACAGAGTTTATATAATTTACTGCTCTTGACCTGTCACTTGTGTAGATCCAAGCGACATTATCAAATATATATTGATAAAAAACCTGTGCAAATATCTTTAAAAATAATTATAACAACCCTTTAACCCTTTGAGCTTTGGTGGGTAAATTTCTTCAAAATTACAAATGTCACATTGGCATCAGTATTTAGTAAAGAAAAATAAAAAAGAATATTGCCCAGTTAAACTGATGGCATTGAGCTCACAGGCTACGCATACTAATGGTACATTACAACCTTGTATTTTCGTTAATTCTGTTCGAAAAAAAAATTAAAAAGGGGTAACAGCTCCCCCCTTTCTCCTTTTTTATACTTAATCATTGAACCTCCTAAACTATCAAGTGCATGGCTTTATCATACTAATAAATCTATATCCAAAATTCAGAGCAAATCGGATAATTCTTAATGAAAACCCATTTAGCATTTATATAATTTAAGAGGAGTTATTCTCCTCTTTTATACTTAACCATTAAACTTCCAAAACTATTCAGAGATTTGAACGAAATCTGACAATTCTGATTGAAAAAGCCATTTATACAAGTTAAGGGGAGGGGCATTAGAACCCCCGTTCCCCCTGTTTATACTTATTACATGAACACCTAATAACAGCCACGGACTCGCCTCAACAGCATGATCCTATATCTAAATTTTGAACGAAAACTGTTAATTCTGCATGAAAATCCCGTTTATATCAATTAAGGGGGGGGGGGGCATGAGCCCCCCGTTCCCCCTGTTTATACTTATTCTATGAACACCTAATAACAGCCACGGTATCGCCTCATCAGAATGATCCTATATCTAAATTTTGAACGAAAACTGTTAATTCTGCATGAAAATCCCGTTTATATCAATTAAGGGGAGGGGCATGAGCCCCCCGTTCCCCCTGTTTATACTTATTCAATGAACACCTAATAACAGTCACGGGATCGCCTCATCAGAATGATCCTATATCTAAATTTTGAACGAAAACTGTTAATTCTGCATGAAAATCCTGTTTATATCAATTAAGGGAGGAGGCATGAGCCCCTCGTTCCCCCTGTTTATACTTATTCAATGAACACCTAATGACAGTCACGGAATCGCCTCATCAGAATGATCCTATATCTAAATTTTGAATGAAAATTTTTAATTCTGCATGAAAATAACGTTTATATCAATTAAGGGGGGGGGGGCATGAGCCCCCCGTTCCCCCTGTTTTTACTTATTCAATGAACACCTAATGACAGTCACGGAATCGCATCATCAGAATGATCCTATATCTAAATTTTGAACGAAAACTGTTAATTCTGCATGAAAATCCCGTTTACATCAATTAAATGGAGGGGCATGAGCCCCCCGTTCCCCCTGTTTATACTTATTCAATGAACACCTCATAACAGTCACGGAATCGCCTCATCAGAATGATCCTATATCTAAATTTTGAACGAAAACTGTTAATTTTGCATGAAAATCCCGTTTATATCAATTAAGGGAGGGGGCATGAGCCCCCCGTTCCCCCTGTTTATACTTATTCAATGAACACCTAATGACAGTCACGGAATCGCCTCATCAGAATGATCCTATATCTAAATTTTGAAAGAAAACTGTTAATTCTGCATGAAAATAACGTTTATATCAATTCAGGGAGGGGGGCATGAGCCCCCCGTTCCCCCTGTTTATACTTATTCAATGAACACCTAATGACAGTCACGGAATCGCCTCATCAGAATGATCCTATATCTAAATTTTGAACGAAAACTGTTAATTCTGCATGAAAATCCTTTTATATCATTTAAGGGGGGGGGCATGAGCCCCCCGTTCCCCCTCTTATACATATCGAATGAATTCCAAAAACTAATCAGGGAAGCGCCTTATCAGGATATACCTATATACAAAATTTCAAGTGGGTCCGATATTTTTATCAGGAGTTATCGCGCTACGCACGAACAAATATACGAACGTACATACAGAACGGACGGGCACATAAGCTCTCAGGCTATGATAGCCTGTGAGCTAATAAATTTTGAACGAAAACTGTTAATTCTGCATGAAAATCCCGTATATATCAATTAAGAGGAGGGGCTTGAGCACCCCGTTCCCCCTGTTTATACTTATTCAATGAACACCTAATGACAGTCACGGAATCGCCTCATCAGAATGATCCTATATCTAAATTTTGAACGAAAACTGTTAATTCTGCATGAAAATCCCGTTTATATCAATTAAGGGGAGGGGCATGAGCCCCCCGTTCCCCTGTTTATACTTATTCAATGAACACCTAATGACAGTCACGGAATCGCCTCATCAGAATGATCCTATAACTAAATTTTGAACGAAAACTGTTAATTCTGCATGAAAATCCCGTTTATATCAATTAAGGGGAGGGGCATGAGCCCCCCGTTCCCCCTGTTTATACTTACTCAATGAACACCTAATAACAGTCACGGAATCGCCTCATCAGATTGATCCTATATCTAAATTTTGAACGAAAACTGTTAATTCTGCATGAAAATCCCGTTCATATCAATTAAGGGAGGGGGCATGAGCCCCCCGTTCCCCCTGTTTATACTTATTCAATGAACACCTAATGACAGTCACGGAATCGCCTCATCAGAATGATCCTATATCTAAATTTTGAACGAAAACTGTTAATTCTGCATGAAAATCCCGTTTACATCAATTAAATGGAGGGGCATGAGCCCCCCGTTCCCCCTGTTTATACTTATTCAATGAACACCTCATAACAGTCACGGAATCGCCTCATCAGAATGATCCTATATCTAAATTTTGAACGAAAACTGTTAATTCTGCATGAAAATCCCGTTGATATCAATTAAGGGAGGGGGCATGAGCCCCCCGTTCCCCCTGTTTATACTTATTCAATGAACACCTAATGACAGTCACGGAATCGCCTCATCAGAATGATCCTATATCTAAATTTTGAACGAAAACTGTTAATTCTGCATGAAAATCCCGTTTGTATCAATTAAGGGGAGGGGCATGAGCCCCACTTTCCCCCTGTTTATACTTATTCAATGAACACCTAATAACAGTCACGGAATCGCCTCATCAGAATGATCCTATATCTAAATTTTGAACGAAAACTGTTAATTCTGCATGAAAATCCCGTTTATATCAATTAAGGGGGGGGGGGCATGAGCCCCCCGTTCCGGCTCTTATACATATCGAATGAACTCCAAAAACTAATCAGGGAAGCGCCTTATCAGGATATACCTATATACAAAATTTCAAGTGGATCCGATATTTTTATCATGAGTTATCGCGTTACGCACGAACGAACATACGAACGTACGAACGTACATACAGAACGGACGGGCACATAAGCTCTCAGGCTATGATAGCCTGTGAGCTAAAAACGGTTAACTATATGCACGAAATGCATTAAACATTTTCCAAATAAATTTGGTTGAATTTTCTGGTGCCATTGTGACATTTCGGAATTAAAATTATGTGGTAGAAAATTCTACCATCAGAGCTTATAGGGTTAAGGTCCGTTATTTTTTCATTTCGAGAACAAAATTATTATTATTTTAATAGTGTTGATTTAAACAATCGAAATAGACTTACTGATTTTTAAAGATTATCTCGTACTCTGAAATATAATGAATATACTTATTTTGTGTGCAATTTAATTCATATTTATATGATAATAGTCTAAGGAAGAAGTTTGGGGTCAGTTGAAGATATTGTATTAAGAAAGGTTTTAATAAATAATACAAATTTCTAAAGTTTTTTGCGTTTTATTGCACATGATTTGTTCAGAAATGTAACTTATATTTTAAATTTAAAGAGTGATATATATCTATAAATTTAGGGAATCGATAACGGTGCAAAATTTAAGGAAACTGATATTATTATTGTTATTACTAAATAACAAAACATAAATGAAGTCATAATAAGAAAAACGTAGACGTATATTATCATTTATATATGTAGAAAGTAACAAAATAACTATAAAAGACAAAATAGTATTCGATAAAAAGTCATGTATTATTAATCGAACACCAGACCGGAAAGGGTTAATAATAATTTTTAAAAGCACACTGAAGATAGATCTTTGTAACTTACTTAATTGAGACAAATTTTAAATGCGGTAAAAATCTTTTTAATGAGGTATCCGTCGAACGGGGTTTTTCTCCACATATCCATCACAATGGATTTAAGTGCTGCGAGTCGACAACTGACAAAGTGCTTACATGGTCTACAAACGGTTCTATTTCAGTTCTCCATCTCATTAATCACAACCTTCGCACCCAAACTGGCGTTAGTTTCAATCTTATTAGATTCCGCACACATTTTCCGACCTAAGAAACTCCGAATAATGTGGGGGAAATGTAATATTTAAAAGGAAATATTTTTAATTTTGTGATTACTTTTTTTTGTCCAATAGCACAAAATACAAAAATATATATTAAATTCGCACTATAAAATTTGAAAATAATTGATATTTTATAGTATTTATAAGGAAATATAAGAAAAATAGAGTAAACATGACAATGAACATTATAAAATACCAAAAATAAAAATAAAATAAAAAGGTATTTAACTTTGAGGGTGGCAAAAAATTAAAAATAATTTCTTGCTTCTTCAAAAATATTTTTAATATACTAATTCAAAATGACAAGAAACTTATGTTTGAATTTTTGAGAATATTGAAGTAATTTACGAGTACATTTCATAGTCAAATTATTCTTTTTATTTTTATTTTAATGTTAGGGTTTTTTAACTTACCATTTCTCTCTATATATATACGTTTTCCTTGTGATCTAAAAGTGCATTTAAATTCATGTTAAAAGGCCATGACACGATAAAATTATGACGATTGAAAAAAAAATGTGAAAAGATCATATCATTTATAATTTATTTACTAAATTTTGTCAAGATTTGGTTTGTTGGCTTAAGTAATTAAAAAAAATATTCGATATAAATTTAAATCCTGTAATATGTGTCCTGCAAAATTTTTATCTAGATTACATGATATTAGTATCTCAAACATTTCTATTGCATTTTATAGTGTTACTTTTTACCTTCCGAAGTGGAGCGGAGCCTAAATGTTGTCAGTGCAGTTTTGTACTGACAACATTTGTTACTTGTTTTTTGTAAGGACTTGTTCAGTACAGTCCTTATTTTTTTTCTTAAAACCAAATGATCAGAGTATATTTAAAGAAAGGCTTGGGGTTAGTAAGAACATCTATAGTGCGATTAAAAGTGTTGTATTATTTTCTGTACTGAGAACGATTTCATTGAGGGAAACGAGTTCCCGTATTCTCATTCTAGCCTGCGTATTCTCGTGTTGAGTTCACCCTGTTGGTAAAGAGGAGGGACTCTGAGGAATGGCAGACTGTCACCTCGAAGAGAGGAGGAAGAAGCAGTTGAGGAAGGAACGTGCGGAGAGATCAGGAAAACTTCCTGTGGCCCGCAGTTGACCCCGGAGCGGGGGTTCTGGTGGTACCAAGAGGGCCAGTCTAGCGGTGCCTCGTCGCAACCGGGAGAAGCATGTTTTGAGGATCCTTCCAAACGACAACACAGTTTTTCCCAATGATATTTAGAAGCTAGAAGCCAATGTGATTGATCCAATGAAGGCTAAGCTGGCTTTGAGAGGGATGCGAAATACTTCTACTGGAAGTGTTCTAATCTTTGTGAATAAACGCTGCAGACCTCGATGGGCTGGTGACTGAAGTGAATCAATCGGATCTGGTGAATATTTCCACAGCTTCTAAATCGGTCAAGAGCAATACAAAGATTTTCATCTTTGGCTTCGGCACGGATGCTACAGGGGACGAAATCATTGAAACCCTGAAAAATCAGAATGCAGCTTTAGACAACGCAGACATTTTCTTCAGGAAATTCTTTGAAGGGAAGAAAGGGTGGAATGGGTGGTACTTTCTATGGATCTGGAGTCGTACCGGCGACTTGACCAAAAGCGAAAGTGTAACGTTGATTGGAACGCATTGTTCTTCTCACGCAGACGGCGTCCTCTCCAATGCTTCAATTGTTGGAAGTATGGCCACATGGCAAGCGATTGCCTAGGGTCATATGCTGCGGAAAGTGTGATGGACAGGACCACATCCTCAAAGATTGCACCAGCGAACCTGGGAGCCCAAACGGTACTAAGTCAACTCGATGAATCCGGCAAGAAAGGCTCTGCCTACTGACCATGTTGCGGGCTCACAGGAGTGTCACATCTTCCGTAAATAACTGACGTTGACTGCGAAATGAAATTATGGATAATAGCCCAAAATGTCTTCACCTCAATGTCAACAGCAGTACAGCGGTTACGTACCAGTTAGGGGAGACAGTGCTCTCGAAGATGATTGGCGTGATCTCCTTGAACGAGCAGCGTGTCAACCAGGGGAAAATGGTCGGCGTACCTGTCGATTTCTTCGAACTCATGTCTTCGGAATGCAGCAGGGCCGCCTTTTGGATAAGTTCTCGACTGAAATACTGTGTGGTTCTGAAAACCAACGTTATAGTGGCCATTCGATGTACAATTGCAGAGGAGGATATGTTAATAGTGTCGTGCAATTGCTTTCCATCTGAGGACATTGTTCCGGTCCTCACTCAATTGGGCGACTTGCTATTGAAGTACCCGCAGGACAACGTTCAGGTTATCGGGGATTTCAACGCGAAGTCTTACATTCGGTGGGGATAGACCAACAGCTGCTAGGGGGGAGAAAGTCATCTCCCTCGTCCTTAGTCACGATTTGGAAATCATCAATATTCCAGACAGTGTGGCGACCTTGATGGTCATCAGGGCAAAGCTGGCTCGATTAACTTATGGTCCGAAAGTGCGCAAAGTGCACTGACTGTGATATCCAAAACTTAGTGTCACTCAGCCATCATAACGGATCATGACCTGGACCTACGAAGGCAAACCAAAGGCTCAATACCCTAGAGGAGTCCGCCATCGGTAGAAACCTAGAGATCTTGTCTGGGACGATTTCCAACGGAATATACAGACTGCAGATTTGGACGAGTATATGATTGCGGCGCACCAGACTCAGGAACTAAATATCTTGATTCAGTCCTGGTGGAATTGTGCTCGAAACACCGAAAACGTTGTCCTGCCGCAGGCAAGGAGACGTGATGGACTCCAGAATTAGAGTCTCAGATGTCTAGAGTGCGTGCACTGAGGAGGTTGTTCAAGTGGACGCTTGACTCGACTCAGAGAAATAAACGGGAGGCCCTCTTTAAGTGGAGGCGATTAAAGAGCAATTATGAGCAAGTATGAGACAGTAATTTTGCAAGGTAAGCGAGATTCTTTCCGAAAGTTCCTTTCGAGCAAGCTTTCAACCGACAAAAAGCCATCAGCCTGAGGCTCCAGCCACTCTGGAGCTACCCGATGGGGAGGTGACATCCACATGGCATGAAATCCAGACTGCTCTTTTAAGACACTACTTTAGACAGGTCGATGAGGTTGTGTAAACAACGATCAGCAAGAGAGATGATCCGGATTTGTTTGACATCGGGGAGTTAGAGTTTGCGATTGTCTCGTTGGTGCTCGATAAAGTACCAGGCTACGATGGATTCAGTCTGGATATCATTAAAGGAATCTTTCGCTGTCACCCTCAGTAGATGCTCTCATTGAACAACCATTGTCTTAGAGAGTATCAGTTTCCGAGAAGTTCGAAGCGGGCAGTCGCTGTCTACTTTCCAAAGGAAGGTAGAAATAAAAGTGATCTTGCTTCTTACCGTCCTAACGGCTTACTTCCCGCCGTTGGGAAGATATTGGACAAGTTGTGCACAACTCGACTAATGAACTTCCTGGATTCCAATAGCATACTTGATGGTAGACAATACGGTTTTAGACGAAATCGGTCTAGTATACATGCGCTCCATGAGATGGTCAAGTACATTTCTGATTGTAAGAAGGCAGGTCAATACCTTACTACTTGATTCACCTTACTAGCATCTGTCTCTCGCAAAACACATTTATTTTCAATGGTAACTTTTATCGAATGACTGATGGTTTATCCATGGGCTCCCCCCTCAGTCCAATCCTTAGCGACTTTTATATGCATTATTTCGAATTAAAACTTTTCAAAAAACTTACTTTTCCATTTTATATCCGTTACGTCGATAACTGTTTTGAGTTGCTGGACTCTGATATACTTGATCTTACTAATATTTTTTACAGTTATGAACTCAATGGATGACCATATTCAATTTACCTACGAATTTGAAAATAACAATCAATTACCTTTCTTGGATGTTTTGGTTTCCCGCGAAAATAACTTTTTTCACACAACAATCTATCGTAAACCATTCGCTGTATCTTTGCCCCCCCCCTCATCGCCTTTCATTTCACCCCCCTAATCAGAAATTAGCTGCCTTTAACACTTATGTACACCGGGCCTTGAATATTTGCTCCTCCGATAGTTTACTTAAAGCAGAATTAAGCCATACCAAATCCATTACCATTGATCGGGGTTTCCCGATCGAAATCATTGATTCCATTCATAACAAATTAAGAAAACGTACTCCTTCGAACTTCAACTCAGACCGCAATGTTAATTTAATTATTCTTCCATATTTCCCAAAAATCAGTCATCAAATTTCTAAAATTTTATCAAAATTTGACTTTAAAATAACCTTTATTCCTTTCAATAAAATACAATTCTCAAATCTCAGAGATCCAATAGATGATTTATCACATCGGGGTATTTATAAGATTTCTTGTGAATGCGATAAAATGAACATAGGTCAGACGAAGCGTACCTTGAAAAAACGTGTGAGAGAACACAGTGCTAACGTTAAAAATTGCGAAATAAAACGTTCCGCTATCGCCAACCATTGCTGGTCCAATAGTCACAATTTTAAATTTTCCGAAGCCTCAATAATACAATATTGTTCATCTGTTTATGATTTAGACTTTTGGGAAGCTTTTCATATATGGAAAAACTCTAGTAATTTTGTTAATGACATGTCCAGTACTCCAAGATTTTCTGATGTCTACTTTCCATTCCTGTAATATCACTCCCCTCCCCCTCCTTTTCTCCTTGATTTGGACTCGTCCAGTTGGAAGAGACATATGATTGGTCTCCGTCTGAGTGCGCGTGCCAGTTTACTTTTACTGTTGTTTTGCGACGTTTCATGGTCAGTTCGCCTTAGCGGCGAGCTCAGATGCACCGTTTATTTTATTTTATTTAACGATGTGACTTTCTTTTACGTTTTACACTTTTTTAACACTGACCATGGGACTTTAGAAGTCCCGAAACGGTTGTATGCTTTTAACATCTTTTATTTTATAATATTTGTGCTCTTTAACGTTGTTTATTTAGTTAGTTATATATAAGCACAAAGTACAATCCTCCCCCCCCCTTCTGAGATTGACAACAGCCACCTGGGGATTTAAGCCTGTTGTTCGAAAGGCGGTCTACTTGGTCGTGGTCGAGCGTATAGTCTTGTACGCAGCCCCTATATGGTACTCTAACAAAGTGGCTCTTCGTAGGAGACTGCTGAGTATTCAGCGAAGTCTCCTGCAGTGTGTCACCAAATGCTACAGCACAGTGTCAACGGATGGATTAAATGTCTTGGGGTGATTCCGCTGGACATCCGTGCTGGTATGGAACGCGAGTTCGAGGTCCTAACAAGATGGGGTAAGAGCATTAACAGACCAAGTCTCTCGCCAGAAATGGTAGAGATTTGGAAGTATCAGCCTCAACGATGCTGTCCAGGTATAATACCATGGAAACCGGAACTCAGCCGGAAAACTCCGTATACTTACTACACTATATTGCCATTGATTATGGGACACTTGCGATTTTAGACATTTTACTAAATATCTAGAAAAATACATGAGGAATCATCTCGAAACTCTTTGTGTATAAATATAATAGTATACGTCATACATCTCCGTGAAGATTTTTTACCGAAACTCGATAGGGGACCGTCAACAAATTAAAAAAGAATGAATATCTTTTGAATAACCCTGTCAAAACTAATGTAGCAAAAGCGCTCAAACTCTAGATTATGATTGAATGCTTTATTGTAATACACTGTGTTTATTTTTATGCAAATAGCATGCATACTCGCAGAGTAATTAAGGTTTTTATAAAAATGGTCCCAAATTTTTCCAAGTTTTTTCCTTATAATTTTCAGAGTTCTTAATATAAAATAATAATTTTTTCAGAAAATATGAAAAACAACATTGCACATAGTACCCTGTAATCAAAATTAAAAAATAATGAAAATTGTATACAAAATAAGTTGGTTTACTAAATAATTTTTTACTGCGCATGCGTCAAAGATATCAAAATTTCATTTGCATATTATGTTAGCTAAATGTATAGAGCAACTTTTGTGAAAGTCACAAAATCATAACTTGAAAATTCTGAAAATAATCGTCAATTGAATAAGTTGAAAATCCGTTATTCTCAAAATGAAGCAAAAACAAGAGGGGTTGTATCCATATATTCATTGATTAGTGTCAATATAGAATACACAATACGGGATGTTACGACTACTTTTGGATAAAATCCCTCATTTTTTTTGTTTCATTTTGGAAACAACGGATTTTGTCCTATTTCTATAGACGATTACTTTCAGAATTTTCAAGCTATAATTTTGAGACTTTTACAAAAGTTGCTCTATACATTTAGCTAACATAATATGCAAATGAAATTTTGATATCTTTGACGCATGCGCAGTAAAAAATTATTTAGTAAACCTACTCATTTTGTATACAATTTTCATTATTTTTTAATTCTGATTACAAGGTACTATGTGCAATGTTGTTTGTCATATTTTCTGAAAAAAAATATTATTTTATATTAAGAACTCTGAAAATTATAAGGGAAAAACTTAGAAAAATTTGGGGCCATTTTTATAAAACCCTTAATTACTCTGCGAGTATGCATGCTATTTGTATAAAAATGAACACAGTGTATTACAATAAGGCATTCAATCATAATCTAGAGTTTGAGCGCTTTTGCTACATTAGTTTTGACAGGGTTATTCAAAAGATATTCATTCTTTTTTAATTTGTTGACGGTCCCCTATCGAGTTTCGGTAAAAAATCTTCACGGAGATGTATGACGTATACTATTATATTTATACACTAAGAGTTTCGAGATGATTCCTCATGTGTTTTTCTAGATATTTAGTAAAATGTCTAAAATCGCAAGTGTCCCATAATCAATGGCAATATAGTGTATACGGACGGTTCCAAACTGTCTGGTGAGAGGGTAGGCTCTGTCTATCACCTTGCCACTTAGGGCGATATTGTTGCGAAGGGAAGGTTCCATCTTACCGACGCTTTACCGACGGGATAAAACTCCCAAGCTTCCCTACCAGCCATTGGTCCAAACCTAAATCCCACGAACAACATTTGGAGTATTATAGAGCACAATATATTATGAAAGATGGTCAAATTGTGCACTATAACTCAAAAGCAGAATTAAAATCTGAAATTTGGAACATATGACGTGTTTTGTCACTTCAACTAATTTCAAACTACGTAAACTCTATGCTACAGTGTTACACTAAAAATGACTAAACACAAAAGAAACCTAATTGACATGAAACATTTCTATAATTTTGAAAAATCTATTTCGTTCTTATCATTTTTCTCCCAGTGTGTATCGTGTAAAAATGCAATGGATTATATTATATTTATAACAATTGTTTTAGAATGATATCTTTATGTTTATATTGAGTACTTAGTATGATACAATAAATTTGAATGATTTATATGAAGATTAATGTAATTATATTTTTTATTTAGGCAACACATGATCGTTTCCTATCATTTTCCAACCCGGTATATTAAACAGATTTTATGCATCTCCTAAATGGATTTTTTATGGGCTTGCTCCACTGTGAGCACCTCATTTGTCAAGTAACCGTTCTTTACGGAAACGTTCGAATGACTGGTCTGTTTGCTACACATTTCTAACTTTGTTGGTCAGGATTGATTAAAATTACGTTTTACGTAAGCGTTAAATATAAAATCTGTCATATGATTGGACAGTTTACTGCAATTCTTGTTTTAGTTCATACTTTGTATTTGATAATTGGAAATGTAACAAATATTTATATAATATGTTGGTGTCAATATAAGGAATTCAAAAAATCTTCTTTAGATAAGACAAAGTTTGTGACAGCACTTTTTCGTGAAATAAATGATCGAATATTTTTTATTTTATAGTATTAAATAGCTGCCGCAAACTGTCAATCTTTTAACTATCTTTATAGAAAACGATTGTATAACCATATTTTGTCTCTACACTTCGCAATAAAAATGCTTAAAAATTAATAGAGAAGTTACCGTTATTTATCAAAGCAGTTTGTGGAGTTGAACAGTTTACTGAAGATTTTTACAATGTTGACGGGATATTCTAGAAAAATCATCATAAAATAAATCGCGAGCATACATGTGAAATAATATTTGTTTTCATAAAATATATTCTTGTTTCTGTCGGTTATATGCATCCTTACTAAACATGTTATATAGAACGTTGAGATTTTCATAGAATACTTATTTTATTAATTTCTTTGACAATCGCCACAAAATACTAGAAAAAGTATAATTTTATGCGCATTCAATATTCATAAAATTTGGAATGTTTAATGCATTTGAAGGAAATAAAATTTGTTAACAGCATAACATATCCTGAAATAAATCAGTTTTGCATAGAAGTCCAGATAATGGAATTAATTTGTTACATTAAAAAGTAATATTTAAAAGTCGATTTATAAAAATAAACAACCCTGTTAAGAAAAAAAATTAGAAAGTGATTTAAATTATTTAAAACCACTCATGTATATTCAGAAAGCCGCAATAATACTCAGCAAAAAAATAATTAAGGTTTTATTAGAGAAGACTTTCTTTTTCGCATAGAAACATTTTTTGCATTTAAAATTGCATAAAATGCAATTAACGTTATTTATGGCTTTGAATTGCTTAATTAAAATGTTTTTAGTTGCATAAATGTTATTATTTTGTTAGTTTTTGGTGATTTGAAAAGTTAACTTGAATAAAAGATGGAAAGAATGAAATAAATAACTTTTGACGCGAGTGTGTTATAAAATATATTTTTTATTCTAACCGAAATTTTTATTTCTATGAATGTTAAAAGTCGATTATATCTCAAAAATTTAGTAAAAATGTCCCAGCATTTCGTTATTTAACTTAAAATACATGCTAAACAAAATATTTAATTAAATTGTCGGATTTGATTTCATTAAGTGGTGCTCCTGTTTTCGTTAATGGAGGAGTGGGGGTGAGAACAGGCTGTCTTTTGAATAACTTATTTTTTTCTGATAACAAGAAAGCGCCATCTTTTTAAATAAAGGCTTTGCTTATTATTTTATTTCATTATATAATTAGCAACTGTGAATGCTTTTAAACACATTTAAAAAGCTCGCACAATAGAGTACAAAAAAAGTTATTAAATAAAATTCGTTTGTTTGAAGAAATAAACTCTCCGTACTCTTGTATTATGGCATAATTAGTTCAAGTTCATACCTACTCTTATTTTTAGGGCTTTTTTATATAGATTTTCTTTAATAGTATTTAGAATGCAATGTAATTAAATTTTTGTTTGTTCATTCTAAGTAAACACCTGTTTTATTTATATAAGGAAAATTACTGAGCTTTGTGTATGTAATAAATTATTTATCTAACATTAAAAGTTTAGTTCAAATTAAATTCAGGTTAAGATTTTAAACAACAGTGACAAGAGCTTTTAGAGACTTTCTGCAAACAATTTGTTGCATTTACTTTCATTTATAACATGCTTTTTCAATGAAGAAATGTAGGGTAACCAGCGGTATTTTTATACAAAAATTCTAAACAAATGAGAACACTTTAGAAAAATGACATTATTTTAATATTAAAATAAGATAGTTATTTTAGAGTTGAATTATCTGCCTCTATTGGAAATTTACAATGGAATACAAGTATTTTATCACAAATTTAAATGTTAGTCCGACCATATGCTCTTATTGCACTTTACTACCTTAATGTTTGTTCATATTTTTAATAGAATGATTACAAATGGAAAATTGGCGGATAGTAAAATTTAAACACTGTTATACTCCAAGAATTGAAAATAGCTGCACGATATCTATGTCAACCAGAATGTTTAATTTAACCTTAATTTTTAAAGGTTTTTTTAGAAGATCACTAAACATCATTTATGTATGGTGATTACGTTTGACTAAAAATTAAATCTTATATTGCAGAGAATTTCAATTTACATTTATTCAAGGACAGCAAATGACAATATAGATTAATACTAAATCAATCAATAGCCGGCCAATTGACCGGTACTAAATGAGGATATTCAGATTCAAACCGGAAATTTTATATAAAGTAAATAAAATATAAATCGACCCGAAGTAAGACTTGTCGCTGGGGACCATCGTAATACTTACCAATCATGGCTATGTATATATAAAATAAGCAAATAAAACACCTGTAAATTATTTAGAAAAGGCATTGCAACTCCGAAAAATAATTTAAACGTATATTTAAATATTAATACATAGAAATGCTCTATTACGGAATTCCGTGCACTACTTTATCTCGTTGATCCACTTCAACAAATTATATACATTGCATGAAGATAGAATAATAGAAGGAGAACCGAGAAGATAGGCTTTTCCCAACAGAACTTAGCCCCAAAGTATTTCCCGGTGCATGGCGTGGCGCTAGTGATGCTGCACTGACTTTCGATCACATGACTTGTTTGACTGGTCTCTCGACTAGTCTGCTAGCGGGACGTAGGGGGCACTAGACTTCATCTGCTCCCAAACTGCCGGAAATGCCAGCCAGACTCGGAAAGACTTTAGGGACGAAAGTGGAAGCGCCGTCTTCGTTCTCCTTCTACTATATCTATCTTCATGATACATTGCTAAACTACTCATAAATTATACAAATCAGCATAACTTTTATTTTAAGTAACGAAAAACAAATAATTTAGTAAAAGATTAATATAGTATAAATAAAACGTAGAATTAAAAATCATTTCATGACATATCAAACACGTGTAACTTGTTTAATGTCAAGTGAATATGGCATTTACGATAAGCCTTTATTGGCATTTAAAATATAGTTTAGCGATATTTTTTTAGCCGAAGGGTTAATCAATTAGTAGCGAATTACGTAAAAGGAAGATCCTTATAACTTTAAAACTCAGTATGCAATTAATTAAAAGTTAGCTGCGTCAGCTTAATCTTCTCATTTTCAATCAAAATATATCTTTAAATTAAGTTTTGAATGAAATACAGGGTCATAAAAATCGAAAAGTGTGTAAAATGGGATTGCAAATCTTTCGGCAACTAATTATACGACTTCATTCTTTAAGCAAAATTTATCTTTTTTTTAATTGTTTTTTACATTCATTTCTTAAAATAACAAATTTCGAGAATTTTGATACGTCTTTCATCAGAACGAATATTGCGAGAATTCGGAAAAAAAATCGTTCTAAACAATCGAGTTTATTGATATCCAGTAGGCTTTTTTCCACTATTACGTACTAAGGACATACCAAATTTCAAGTCTATCTCAATTTGTTCGGGAGATGGAGCATCTACAAATAGACAGACGAATAGACGGACGGCAGTAGTAGGAAAACAACGCTTTATGAGAATTCTTTATATATATCTATATATAATGCATTTATTATTCTTCAGACTGAATAGCTTTGAGTTTTAACTAAATATTTTTGTTTTTCTTTTGGACATGGGCAAAACGATAAGAAATATTTCTCGTATAAAAAAAGAATACCGGTCTTTATAAATAGACATTAAAATGTTCTTCGCCTTACAAAAAGAATATTCTACGATATAGAGAAGTTAAGCACAATAGCTTATCAAAAAATAACTGGGAAAAGACTATAGCGTAAAAGATACAAAGGGCGTTTCATCAAATATCTGGTCATTAATGATATTTCTATAATGCCAAAAGTTTCTTTACATATATTTCTTTGAGACTTCAATTATATGTTTCTTCTCATACGTTTCTTATTAAATTATCATTTGTGATATGTTAGGTAATGTCATATTTGAAAACGATTAATTAATCTACCGTTTTGGGGTCCATTGCCAATTGGCATACCTTAGCCAATACGATTTGGTGCATAGAAATGTTTTTGTCAAATAAACTTCCATATTACCCAAATTTACATTACAATATGCTGTTGCTTATATTTTTTTCTTTCACACTACACTTTTCTGTGGTTTCGATTACAGAAATTTAGAAAATTCAACTATATTCTCATTTAACAGTCTCGCTTAATATGTCATAGTAAGTCTACATGCTTATTTACATATTTTAATGAGCATGGTACTGCAAAACATATAACTTTTGGAGAAAACTTATGATATTCTCGTTTTTTTAACACACATTTGCTGTTAGCATCATCCATTTTTCATTTTGATCGGGTAATCCAACTAAATTTTAAGATTTTCTTATAGATACCGATCTTTCTTCGCTTTGCTCCCCGTTCTTCATATGATTCAGAAGTTTTCATAATTGCGTAACTCACCGACTTTGGCAATTATGTTTAATGTAACCCGACGATTAAGATCCATGCCAAGTAAAAGCATCTCATCAATAATGTCGCTGATTCCATGCTAATTCCAGTAACCCTTTAATTCTTTCTATGTTGTAAATTATGAGACAGAAATAGGTTGTCACAAAATATGCATAAAAAATTGCTTTGTGTGTAAATATAATTTATTTGAAAATTGTATCGCAATTTGTCTAAAAACTGCGCCGCAACCTACTAATATTTTTATGGTTTACAAAATAATTTTCAAACTTGATTAAAAATATATATGTATATATATATATATACAGGGTGATACCAAATTTTTTTACAATAAAAGAGGGGTGATAGTACACATCAAGACAAACAATATTAAATAGGAGACCAAGGGTCCAAAACGTTTTCCTAAGGAAATAGCCGCCATTAAAGTTTAGGGACCAAAATTTCAAATAAACATAAAAAACGGAAAAATCGGTTGATTGATTTGCGGTTTTCACTAAAATTAATCTTTATGTCGGCATTTTCTTGAAATTAAATTATAAAGATAAATTTCAAAAAATGCCGATAGAGGGCGCTTTAGACTTTGGAGTAACGAACAACTATTTTTTGCCAGTATTTTTTGCATCTCATTAAATGTTTTCGTAAGCTTAGACTCAAACTTAAATTTTGAGCTCAAAATCTGTAGTTGGGAGTGGTTAAGTAACACAAACTGAGCTGTGTTCAGAGGGTTCAAATTTCAAATGATTAT
The DNA here is from genome assembly GCA_964019185.1 of Maratus speculifer. Classification (NCBI taxonomy): domain Eukaryota; kingdom Metazoa; phylum Arthropoda; class Arachnida; order Araneae; family Salticidae; genus Maratus; species Maratus speculifer. The sequence goes on along the minus strand of OZ025293.1, from coordinate 160,052,573 downwards.
AAAAAACGGAAAAATTGGTCGATTGATTTGCGGTTTTCACTAAAACTATTCTTTATTTAGGTATTTTCGTGAAAATAAATTATAAAGATAAATTTCAAAAAATGCCGATAGAGGGCGCTTTAGACTTTGGAGTAACGAAACACTATTTTTTGGCGTTATTTTTTGCATCTTATTAAATGCTTTCATAAGCTTAGACTTGAACTTAATTTTTTAGCTCAAAATCTGAACAGCTGGGAGTGGTTAAGTAGACAAACTTAGCTATGTTCAGAGGGTTCAAATTTCAAATAATTGTAAAAAACGGAAAAAATTGGTCGATTCGTTTGCGGTTTTTGCTAAAACTAATTTTTAAATCAGCAGTTTTCTTGATCAATCAGTGTTTTCTTGAAAATAATTTTTAAAGATAAATTTCACAAAATGCCGATTGAGGGCGCCATAGACTTTGGAGTAGCGTACAACTATTTTAACTGTTATTTTTTTAATTCATTAAATGCTTTCAAATGCATAGACTTAAATTTTGGGCTGAAATTCTGAATCGTTGGGAGTATTTAAGTAGTGAAAAATTGAATTGTGTTCGAGGAGGAAAGAGGGCTAAATTTCAACTCCTGAACACACTTCAGTTTGCACTTCTTAACGATTCAGGATTTGAGCTCAAAATTTAAGTTTAAATCTAAGCTTCCGAGAACATTTAAAATACTTTTGCAAGCATTTAATTAGAACCAAAAAATAATGGTTAAAATGAATTGTGGTTACTCTCAAGTTTAAGGCGCCCTCTGACGGAATTTTTTGAGATTTATCTTTAAAAATTATTTTCAAGAAGATACTGATTTAAAGAAAAGTTTTATTTTTAACCGCAAACGAATCGACCAATTTTTCCATTTTCTATAATTACTTTAAATTTGAACCTCCTCCTCCCCCTTGAACACAGTTCAGTTTGTGCTACTTAACCACTCCCTACTATTCAGATTTTGAACTCAAAATGTAAGTTTAAGTCTAAGCTTCCGAAATCATTTAAAGAGATGCAAACAATAACGGCAAAAAATAGTTGTTCGTTACTCCAAAGTCTAAAGCGCCCTCTATCGGCATTTTTGAAATTTATCTTTATAATTTATTTTCACGAAAATACCTAAATAAAGAATAGTTTTACTTAAAGCCTCAAATCAATCGACCAATTTTTCTGTTTTTTTTTTAATCATTTGAAATTTGAACCCTCTGAACACAGCTCAGTTTGTGTTACTTAATCACTCCCAACTACAGATTTTGAGCTCAAAATTTAAGTTTGAGTGTAAACTTACGAAAACATTTAATGAGATGCAAAACATACCGGCAAAAAACAGTTGTTCGCTACTCCAAAGTCTAAAGCGCCCTCTATCGGCATTTTTTGAAATTTATCTTTATAAGTTAATTTTAAGAAAATACCGACATAAAGAATAATTTTAGTGAAAACCGCACATCAATCGACCGATTTTTCCGTTTTTTATGTTTATTTGAAATTTTGGTCCCTAAACTTTAATGGCGGCTATCTCCTTAAGGAAAACGTTTTGGACCCTTGGTCTCCTATTTAATATTGTTTGTCTTGATGTGTACTATCACCCCTCTTTTATTGTAAAAAAAATTGGAATCACCCTGTATATGAATATATGGGTGATTCTCAAAATAGGGGACAATTTCAAAAGTGAAATCTTAAAAAAATTACTGTTAGCAAAATTTCTGAAAAAAATAGGTGTTGTTAATATAGTATTAGGTATACTTTACATGTAGTCAGCAGAGCTAAATATTTAAAAATTAACTTTTAAAAAAATAATTAGTATTTTTGAACCATGCTAATGACAAAACAAATTGCATGGAATAAATATATTAAGAAATTTTTATTTTCTTCCTGTTTAAATATTTTTTCTATATTTATTAGCCTTCCTTTTCAGGAAATGGTTTCCATTTTTACGTATATACATATAAGGAGAATAAAAACATTACCAAAGAGCAAACTTTGTTTACATGAGCAACATTCTGACACTAACAATGTAAGAAGCTGTATTAGTGATTTTCTGACAGATTTAATGCATATTTTAGGGATAATAAGTGTAATACCTAAATTTATATGTAAAATTAAACTTTGTAAAAGATACAATATAAGCAATGGTTACTTTTATGCACATAGGAGTCTTTAGCGTGGACAGAAAAACCATGCTAATGACACTGATATTTGTCTATGCTAATGACAAATTTTAATTTAAATAAGATTATGAGCCATAATATAATCACAATGCAATAGTCCTTTCTGGGGCTTTTTAAAACACAAAAGTCCTATGCAAATAAGTAAAATAAAAATTTTAATTATAAAATAAACATGAAAATTATTATCCATTCTAATGACATACAATTGATGTACGTCCCTAATATTGAAATTATATTCTTAAAATACAATACATGCTTCTATTTTCAGGCTGGGATAAAATGGCTACTTGTTGCCATGGAGAAACTTTATATTTTCAAACTGTTGTCATATGTGAAAATGAAATTTTGATTATTAACCAGCTGTTATAGTATGACCTTGTTCTGAAAATAGAATATGGAGGACAAACATTATTTCTTTTTTTATATACTATAATTTTATTTTTAAAAAGAAACTTATTGGATAAATCCTCTCCTTGATTAATTTAAAGAAAGAATAACATTTGTTTTATATTATAAACATGATAGTAACTCTTTAAAAAGCTAGTATATACAACGAACAGCTGCTGTGGACATCCATGCTAATGACATTTTGAACATTTATTCTGTTATTCTAAGGTGTTTTTAATTAAAAAGTGAGTAATTCTTGAGTGGAAATAATGAATAATATTAAGACAAACATATCTAAATATTAGTGCTCGCGATAGGATACGTATAGCAGCTATACGTTTAAACGATATACGTATATCCGTATAATACGTTTTTCTGCTATACGGATACCTTAAAATATACGTTTAAACGTATCCGGATGCATATAAGGCGTATCAGTTAAACGTATATTTTAGAATACGTATATTTAATGTATACGTATATTCCACGTATCGTATCTAATTTAAATATTGGACTTCATCATTCTTATGTCACTGAATGGAGAATAATTTGGAAATCGGTGGCGTTACGACAGGAATCCGTATAGTATGTCTTATATATACAAGATCAAACAATGAAAAGCGTATATTTTTTAAAACAGTTTGCAAAAATTTCACAAAATATCAGACTTCTGATTGGCCAATCTCGTTTCACTAACAGTGAAATATCTATTTTCAAAATAGCGAGTTATTACCGTGAATTGCAAAAGTATTTTGCAACATTGTACTTTGAATTTATTTAGATTTTTTTTGTTCATCTCATGGTAATGAGCTCAGATACCCCGTTATTTTACATTTTGTCTAGGTAATGTATACAAATTGTATCCATTGTAAATAACCAGCAAAATTAAACACTTTTTAAGGAAAGAATGAGAGTATAAATGTTTCACATTTATTGTGAATTCTTGTTAGTTTTTTCTTTTTAATTATTTAAAAAGAATTATTTAAATATTATTTAAATTCTTTATTCACTTGTTTTACACTCAAGATTGCACCCGAGCGTAAATGCTATTCTTTCCATGGAGCTAATATTTTCTAACTCTGTTAATGTGTAATGAAATTTCATTTTTTTAATATTGACATTCTCACCAAAACATACATAGAATCACTTTATATCAAGCATTAACTGAATCTGTAGTTTGATGAAAATCCGTGCATTAATTCTAGAGATAGAGCTATTGCAAAGATCTTAAATAAAATACAACAAAGTAGAGCCACCTGTTAAACGATTTACATACAAAACTAGTCAGCAACAATTTCTACCAGGGACTACCTGAATGTATAGGAGAGACTGGGATGCATGTGAACAGTTCACATAAAGATAGCTTTTTGTCATAACTGGGTTAATTTCTATAAGCAAAACTACTCTATATAGTAAACAGAACTTTTTTTTACGCATGGTATTTTTTTAAATTAATTTTACAGTTCTTCTTACTTTTCTTAATAGTTTATTGAATTTAAAAAAAATTTCATATGTGCCCCAACGAAAGAACAGTTGTAAACACATAAGGGAAACATGTGTACACAAGGAAAAAAATTGACATGTTTTTATTATCTTTTTCATATGTTATCTTAATCATTAGTTGTACTATCTATTAAATTCATCATAAAGAAAACTATATGTATATTTATTTAGTTTTTGAGTGATATGTTTAGGCAAAATATTATAAAGTAAAAATAAGTAGATTTTGGGGGGGGGGAGGCTTAGATAATGAATAAAATATTGTTACAATATAACAACAAAAAAAAAAAATAAAGAAGTAAACTTGAGAAAATAATTAAAGAATTTAAATTTCGCTTAGGGTTTTTTGTGTGAGGGAGATTTTAGGGAGGGGGCATTTGGATAATATTTATAGGAAAACTACCAAAAGGCGAATGATTCTCATTCCTATATTTGCCTTATTTGCCTGTAAATTAAGGATAAAAAATTGTTTTACATTTATAAGCTTCCTCCAAATTTAATTTCTTTTGCTTTTAAAAGAAAGGAGGGTGTCAATAATGAAGATTTCACGGTAGTTATATGTTCAAAAATTTTATTTTCTTAATATATATATCTATTTTCAAAACACCAAATAAAATAGCTGTTTTAAAAATGGAAGTAAACGAATACTACAAGTTTGCAACAAACGAAACAGAAAAATTTGCAAAGTTTTTAAACGTAATATTTTTTGAATTAATGATGGATAAAAAATAGTATTGAAAACTGTTAAATAAAATAATGTATAGCATTTATTGCAATTTAGAAAACATGAAATTTGTTTTAATTACCAATTGAACGTAAAGAGCTTGTTGCTTTTTATGTATTTGCTGACAGTTGTGTTCATAGAAGTTTCTATTACACAAAATCAACTTTATATGATAGAAATGTCTTCTATTCCTAAAAAAATATAGATAATGGATCCTGCATTATTTTCACGAAGTTAACTAAAAGGAATAGAATCACTGAATGATTATTGGGCAATTTAATGACGTATTCAGATCTGCCCCAAATAGACTCTTCATAAGTGTCCCACATTCCCACAAGAGTTAAAATGACAAATCATTAGCATTTCTCAATTTTAAAAATATAAAATATCATAAATTTATTAGTATCCATAGTATATGTTAAATAAAGAAAAAAATAAATAAAATTATACTTTTATCAAGCTGGAGATTTTACTTTTGAGTACAGTAAGCAGTATTTTGGCTCCTGGGGACAAACAAAATGTCGAAGAGGTTCAAAAAAAATTTCCATATGTCTATAGGTGCTCCCATCTTTGGAAATTTTTTGAAAAAAAAACATTTAATAACTAGTGAAAATGGCAATGTTCTCATATGCCCGATTTTCGCATGTGCCCTAGTTTCCCCCATATATGTTACTTAATTCTGTGTATTAGGTCTTGAGATACAGAACCCACAAAATCCATGTCATATACAGACAGACAAAGTCACAGACTCATAAACTGAAAGACAGATATTTTTTAAAAACATGTTTTTCGGACTGTCTTACCCTTAAAACGTGTAAACCCGTCGAAAGTATTCCTGAATCCAATACTTTCTTCTTCTAAAGATACAAGAAAATATAAAAAACTAAGTACTGCGTCGCACATTTTCCAAAGATTAGTTTGATTCTACCCACAACTAATGTAAGACATTTTATAATAAATAACTTAGTTTTTTGGAAAAAAAAATATAAACTGAGGAAGTATTCAGATTTTTTTAAGTACCTGCATAACAAGTAGTAGTTAAGTAAACACATCGTAGTTCTTTCAACAAAGAATCGCGATGGGGATACTCTACCGGATATTTCTCAATGTCTCTAATCCGCAAAAAAATATTGAAACATGAAATTTCATACATTGAATGAAAAACGTTTAAACGTTTATACGTTTAACCGCTTGGGTAAAATCCGTATATACGAAGTACCGTATATGCTGTTTCGTGTAATACGTATAACTGCTAATGCCGAATTATACGTATAGCAAATACGTATCTCGTATAATGCGTATTATACGTATACTCGTATAAACGTATAATCGGGAGCTCTACTAAATATAAAAACATGACAGAAAACCTCTCAATTTTTTTTGTATGCCGAAAGACATAAATTGTCCCCTATTTTGAGAATCACCCATATATCGCCAGCAGACGATTACAAACGATAAATTAGTTTCCATTTAAAAAAGATTTTCTTCTAGCTTATGTTCCACGAAGGTATCAGTTTCAATAAATTTTAAAACTTTATTTTAAACTAATTGACGTTCCCGGCATGGCGCGACCCCATGATAAAACTCGAGAAAAACCTTAACCCATTAACGCCCAGCGTCCTCGTTTGAGGACGGTTACAAAAATAGCAAGAAATCGGCTTTCCCACCAGTAAAGAGGAAGATAAATATGTACCTTCTTTCACGAGACAGAATCTTCGATAAATTTAGATAAAAGTTAATTTGATTTTAAAAGTGGTGGGAAATACAAAATTTAAATTTTAGCAAAGAAAATAATTCGGGCGTTAATGGGTTAAATTTGCGTGGTTTTGTATCTAATGTACACCCATTGCTCAAATATTTTATCAAAGAGCTGCCAGATAAAAAAAAACCGCTAGAAAAATTAAAATTGCTAATTAATGCATATTTGTTAAATGCGAATTGATTTGTAAGAAAGTTGGGTATTTAGATTCATTGTTAAAAAGTACTTATAGATCTGTCAATTTAAAATCGATAAAAGCAATGTTAATATATACCGGCTGTCTCAAAAATGACTGATGGAATTTAAAATTCAATAACTTGCAAACGGTGATAGCTATTTAAAAGATTTTTGCAGGAGGGTTATGCATCATGTCAGGAGTTTTTTTTACCGTAATTTTTTATTTTAGTTCGCATCTCAAACAATAAGTGGCGCTGATGGCGATTGAAGGCCAGGTCGACGCTTCACTAAGCACTGATCACCTGGTCTTCAATCGCCGTCAGCGCCACCTATTGTTTGAGATGCGAACTAAAATAAAAAAAATTACGGTAAAAAACTTCTGACATTATGCATAACCCTCCAGCAAAAAATTTTTAAATAGCTGCCACCGTTTGCAAGTTATTGAATTTTAAAATCCATCAGTCATTTTTGGGACACCCGGCATATAATAACTTAAAAATCCCGAGTATAGTTTGAAATGTGACAATTTGGCTCCAAATTCTGATAAATACTCTTCCTCTTAAAGAAGTGTTTAAGAAAGTGTTTTCTTTGCGTCTCAATCAAAATACATGCTTTTTCCTTCTCCAAATCACTTGCCTCGATGCGATTTCGAGGTGAACATGTTGATTGTACATTCGAGCACTACCCTTGTAACAAACAGGATTCAATTCTAGTGGCTTTGTGGTTTTGAAGTAATTAATACGTTTTTAATTGGGCCACATGATGAGTTTTTAATAAATATTCCATCTAGTTTTTAGCAGTTTAAATTTTTGAGCCTCAGATGCATTAGGAGAGGCCTTGGACTATCTTCGCAAAAAATGTCAACTTCGTATGCGCCAAAAATTTTGCTAGCCATTGCAGACTCACACACAAAGAGAGAAATTTTATTATTAACTTTTTATTAGTACAGATTCACGGTTTAAACCAATTAATTGTTAATATTTTTAAATTATTATTTTTGTTCTAAAAATACTTTTTGATGTTGTTGAAATAAGGGGAATCTAAAAATATATTACATGTAAAAATCTATTGGAATTTTTAATTTATAAAAATTATTTTCAGCAACATTATCACTTGGAAAGACCGGGTTAAATCCCCAAGTATTTTTAAACAATTATTTTATCGCAAAATTTTAGTAACTTTTTTCAAGATTTCCCCCTTCTTACCAAAACTGTAAAAAACAAGGACAAATCATTGTTCTACAGTTAACAGAAATACATAGGAAATTTAAAAGAGAATTAGTTTATTATATTTAATACTAAACGACATAAAGGTGAAGGAAGCGTAAAGCTCATGTCTGTAATGAGGCTGATCAGAAATTAATCACAGAGTTCAGTAAGATAAATGAAGAGGAATCAAATTCTAATTTCCATTAAATTAGTAATTAGTCTTTTATTGGATCGATTAATAACAGAGATTACCCCAACATGTATTTTTAGTTGAAATACGTAATTACAAAGAAGCTTGTTTAAAGAATTTAGAATGCACCTACGTTAGAAGTAAATTTAGTATAATCACTTATACTAATAGATTCATTAAAAAAAAAAAAATGTGGAACTGAATAGCCGAAAGAGAAAAAAAGAAGAAAATTGGGAAGCATTCTTAAAATTATTTGACGCAATTACGCTGAAATGCGAATATATAGAAATATGTTTTTAAAATATATTTAAAAAAACATTAAAGGGAATGTTTTAAAAATAACAAAAACGATTTATTTCGGAAAAAGTTATATTTTATTATTATTTAACTGTTATCATACACAAATGACTTATTTTGATTAAATAAATTTTAAGTATTTGACATTAAATGTCAGTGGCATAAGTTTATAAATGACCCATTAAGCATACAGAAGTGTCCTTTTTGATGATGAAAATGGAGCCTGTTTTTAGTTTTTATATTAAAGTTTTTATTTTTTATAATTTAAGTTTCAATATTACGCAACATTTATATCCAATGGTATTATTAAACAGATATTATTTGTGGGAACAATTAGCTATTTTCTGCATTTTTGCTGTTTGTCATGTGTTATCTGCTTTTTTACACAAAGAGCGAAAGAAGGTAATATTCAGATTTTCATAAATGCTAGCATTATAGTTATAAGAGTTTTCAAAAGATTTAAATAAAATTGGTGCTTCAAATCGTTTATACTTGGAAAAAGTTTTTTCTTTACAAGGTAAACAACGTTGTTTGATTCCAGAGCAGAGAACAATCACCCATATTAGTTCATTTAAAAGGTACTAAAAGGCTAAATACATTTTAACAGATGCAAAAGGGTGTTTTTCATACCTAAAGCTGTCACAAGTATATGCGTTAAATCTTGAAAATTATTAAGGTGATAACAATTAATATCATCTCTGTCATTGACAAAAATGTGATGATTACATCTCATTGGGAAACTTGGTGATTTATTGATCAATTTTTCACTACGCACATGAAAAAATAGTATTTCTGTAATATAAATACATATTATTCTGAGCTCATAATTGAAAAACCTTTCTTTTGGTAAAAATTATATAACTTTTATGCATCCTTTCTAAATATTCTTAAATATTTCTTATATATATATTTATATATTATACAAAAATGTACAAAACAGTATTATCAATAAGTATATTATTTTAACGCAGCATTAATTTAAATTAAACAATTTAAACACTTATTTATTTGTAGATAATTTTTAAGTAATTTTGAAGCGTACATTGTTAGTTAATGGATTGCCTTTTGAAAAGCTTAAAAAATAATGAACGGTTTAAAGATTTAAAGGGGTCCCTTGATTTTTGTGAAAATTTTAAAAATACAAAATATTTAAGGAAAACCTTCTTTTAAATAAAAATTCCTGAAAGTATTCCTAAAAGGTATGAAAACATGGAGGACGGGAAGCAGGAAAGCACAATGGTAAACCTTCGACTCAAATGCTAAAATAGGCTTTTCAGGTGTTTTCCTCCAAGATATGTTTTGGCAGACTAATTGCATATTAACCCTCTCATGCATACGGGCCTCATATGAGGACAGATAATTATTGCGTTAGTAAGCAAAAAACTTTTGAACGTTCATTTATAGAGATCCGATTTGTTGATAGATAATAGCTAGCATATAGTACAATAAATAAATTATTTTATAATAGGTTTTCATTCACCTCAAAAAATGATTTTTAGTCAATAATGCAAAATAATGCAAAATAATTTATGCATGAGAGGGTTAACCCTCTAGTGCATACTGATAACAATTGGCAAAAAAATATATTTTCTCTATTTATCGTTTATTAACAGCTGTTTCTTGATAACTTTATGCTTTGTGTATTCATTTTTATCTTGTATTTAAGTTTAGTTCATTAAAAATATTATTGGTAATAATAGTTGGTTATCAGTTATCACTTTTGACGACGCTGCGTTTCATAGCTATGCATAGATGAATTTCTAATTCAAACAAAATATATTTAATATACAAAATTTCGTTTGAAAAAAATTTCAAAAGAATATTTTTAAAAGTTATTTTATATAATTTTCTGTTAGGTTTTCTGCATCAAATAATTGTATGCTTGCAAACATATGTTTATTGCCATTTGGCAACACCGTGAATTGAGGTCCACTTACTTACATTTTTCAATATTCTATTGAATGAATTTGTTGATTGTTTCAACTCTTTTTTCCTGTATTTTTCATCAAAAATTTGTTTTGATAAAGCTTTATCATGTTCTACATGTATTTTTAATAAACTAAACTAAAATAGTTATTAGCAGAAGAAATCTGGATTGCGCCATCAAGTGAAAGTGGTATATCTGACAGTAATAACGATGACAATTCAAAATTTGATCCTAACCACTTGTTCAAAAACGGCACGAACACTTATGATGAAACTGATTGTGACTTACAAGTAGATAAATCAGCTAATGAAATTGATTAAAATTTTCATACAAACGTTTGGATAGCGAACATTCCATCTATATCAAAACAAAAGCTGTCAAGAAAATAGCCAATAGAAAATAGCGAAAGCTCAGACTCTTCAGGCAGATCGATCTTCGATATAGATTATTTTAGCTATTTCTCTGCCTGAACCTATTTAATCATTAAAAATACAATATAAATAATTTTTGTATTTTTCCATCCAGTACTTTTCGAGCTTATCGCACAATAACCGCGCTCTAAATATATTCAAATGATTCTCAATACGTGCTCGACAGATATGATATAAAAAAGTATTTAAGAAATTACATCTTGAATAGCGTGGCAAACTTTAAAATGTTAAGATTGCTTGGAAATCCGTGTATCAATAAGTAGTCGCACCACGATCTTGAATGCATTTGAAAGCATACGCAATTTTCCCCATCTGAACGATAATACTTCGTCTAATGGGAAATATAAGTTATTTAAATTGAAATCAATAGTCAGTGCCCTGGATAGAAATTCTTATCGATTCCCATGGACGTTTTTTTTGTGTATTTATGTGCAAATATATTCGACAAAGGTTCGTTACTACATAAAGAAATATATCCCCACCCAACAAATAATTCACATAAATATGATTTTAAAATGCTATTTTTCGCCGGAGTACAATAAGTGTGCAATTTTTTATATTTTTTGCGAAAAAAATTACAAACAGTCTTCCGCAGTGGACATGACTTCGATGTTAGCGTTTTAGTCAATGCTAGCCTAACTCATTTAATTGTTGATCGTGTAAATCATAAACAGCTCTTCGATAACTGGGAAACATTAGTGGACCTAATGACATTTTTAAAATACAAAGTAATTTTGTGCCTTGGAATAATAAAAAGAAACCTAATCCCGTGCATTAAAATATCACCTGACAATTAATAGAAAAAAGACGAGAAAAGTATCACACAGTTACATAGAATTAGAGAAAATTTCTTTTTTCAACTCTTAAAACTGTCAAATACTTTGAATAATTCCTATTACTTTTTTTTACCTTGAAAATATCAGACGACTCTCCCATTTCCTTGTTTTCTGCATATTTCAAAATTACGCATAACTCCGAAAAAGAAAATTATACAAAAAAGCAAATATCAAACAGCGTGTCCTTGGTATTCCTTTTCAAAGACTCTAAAACATTTAAAAAAAATACTAAATTTAACCCTTAGAAAAAAAATTCATTCCTCAAAGTCACTTTTCGTTTTTTTTTCGGCACAAATACCTTAAAAGTAAAATCAGAGAACACCCTCTTCCTGAAATTCTCACCAATACATATTATTACATAAAATATATGTTCCGTTGTGCATTTTAAAAGTTAATTTGAACGTGCAGTAACAAAAAAAAGTTGTTGTTCTTGTAGGTTAATTAATTGTTCTCAAAAATGTGAACACTTATAAGATACCATATCAAATTCTTTAAAATTTTCTAGAATGGTTTTATGTAAAAAATATATTAACAGTTTATAACATCAGCATAAATGTAGAAATTGCGGGAACTTCATATCACATTTCTCCAGACATATATAATTAAAAGTTAGACCAGGAACTGCTGAGAAATTAAGCTTCTTTTCATTTGCATGGAAAATAATGTTTTCTTAGCAAACAGAGGAATCTCAAATTAATTAAACTTGTGTTAATTTAAAGCTTATGACACTTGTTGCTACATTTAAGCAGAATTTTAAATTGAATAATATAAGATTAAAATTTTATGAGGAAATTATATATACAAGCTTTCTTATTTCATTAATTTATATTTTGTTTTAACAAATCATTCCTACTATGCTATTTTATTACATAATTGAAAATATAAATTTTACTAAGTGCTATTTCATAAAATAAATTTATTTAAAAGACCACCTTTAGAATTTTATTTTAATGTCGTGTAGCAAGAAATTAATTCTAGAAATGTATATTTTTTTAATGAAAGGAAATATTTTTTTTACTTTTATGTTTAGGCAATAAACGAGGCATTTTTTTCAAAACAATTCGGTAAATATTAGAAATATACTATTTAAACTATTTCTTTATATTTTCATATTGATTCTATTATAATTGCCATGATCCATGAACAAATAATAAATATTATTTTAAACGACGTAAAGTTGGGAGCAATATCAAGTAATGTTTAAAAAATACCACATTTTTATAATAATTTCTTCGTAAAAATATATTATCCTAGGCTTCAGTCGTATGATTAGATGTTTCCGAACATTCTAGTGAACCAGTCGTTCATTGCTGGCCACCAAGTGAGGTGCTCTCATACGTGTTTTTCGGATTTTGATTTCTCTCAAGGTGCCTAAAGCAGCTGAGAAAGGATACTTTATCAAATTTTGTCACGGATTGACCATTCACATAATTCATCGGGGGTCATAAGAGTCATCCAGTGCGCTGATACATAGCACCTGATCCAGACTTTCTTGGCGAAACATGAAAATCCAGTTGTTCACAAACCTCCCTATTCTACAGACATGGCTGCTTGAGACTTCTATTTTGCTTCCGAAATCGATGGTTTGTTTTTATATTAAATAATTTATACGATGGTTTGTTGCAGCATGACCCTAAAGGGATTTTGCGCCATTAAAACCTATACAACCAACTAATCGAAATCGATGGTGCCATTGAAAGAATCCCATTTTGAGAGTGGAGATGATATATACGTAACGTGACGAAGGTGTTGAACATCATTCCATAAGAAGCCTTCCAGAAATATTTTCGGCAATTTAAGATACAGCGGTCTAAGTGTATTTAGGCGCAAAAGGCCTACACTTAATGGGATTAGGTTGCCAATCCTGTCGAGTAACTTAGATATTTTTGGCTAAATATCAGATACTTTTGAGACAGGCCACGTGCATGCCACACAAGCAATTTTTTTGCCGAAAGCATGTTATTAATGAAAGTCATGCAATTTATGTATGAGAATTTGGCATATTTAAATGCCTGAATTATCCTTTTTCATTCATAAGACTTGAGTGTTGATTTTCAGAAGAACTTTACTACCAGTTACATATAAAACTGAAGTCCAGTTTCTATATTTAAACAGAAATGAAAACGTTTGTTTAAATTAGAAGTTTTTAGCATTTACATTAGTGAAATAAATTAAAGGAATTTTCATATTTTATCGAATTACATGAAAAGAACTGAATTGAAGGCAAAACCACTGCTTCTAGATAGAAATGCAAATCTTACATTAGTGAAATAAATTAAGGGAATTTTCATATTTTATCGAATTACATGAAAAGAACTGAATTGAAGGCAAAACCACTGCTTCTAGATAGAAATGCAAATCTTGTACGGCAAATACGTAAGCGTACACGTTTGTGTAGGCGGAGATATCAGAAAAACAGGCTTTATAAGTGCGTGGAGGGTAAGACGAATTGCGTTCGCTAGGATACTTCGGCGAATTTCTTGGTGTTATCTTGCAGCAATCAGTTAAATTGACATCAGAACAGTAAAAATGAGCAACCACTAATGTTTAGATGATGGAATAAGGTGGTGATTGCTGGAAGACTAGAGGCAGGCCAATCGCAAGTTCAGATATGCAGAGAGTTAAATTTAATGCTCTGCGTTGTGTGTAACCTATGGAAACACTTCCAGAATACTGGATCCATCGAGAGAAAGCCTGGGCAAGGTCGTCCAAGAACCACGACAGCCAGAAATATCACCATTTGTCTATTTTAGCGAGGCATAACAGAGGGGCTACAGCTTCTCAGCTCGCTCGGAACCTATGAGCAGCCACAGGAACCCGTGTAACAAGAGTGTCTGTTTCCAAAAGACTGGGTGAGACAAGGTTACTTGCCACAAGACCTGCTGTTTGTGTCCGGCTCACGTCTGGGAACACGAGAGTCCGATAAGCATGGTGCAGGCAGCATAGTGTTGGAGTATGGAGCAGTAGGCGGCCGTTCTCTTCACCGAAGAGTCCCGTTTCAGCCTAAACACCGTTTTTCACCGTACTTTCATATGGAGAGAACCAGAGTCCCGCTACCTACCCTCCAATATCCGCGAAATCAACAATTATGGCAGTGGCGGTGTAATGGTCTTGGCAGACATCATGTTGGACGGCCGCCCACCTCTCCACATCTTTGACAGAGGCTCTGTCACTGGTGTGAGGTATAAGGATGAGGTTTTGGAGCCCTATTCTTGCTTTTTCCGGGGTGCATTGGGCTCCTAGCTCATCTTACAGGACGATAATGCGAAGTCACATAGAGCTCTTTTGGTCGATGAATTTTTTGAGAGTGAGGATATTTGCAAGATAGATTGGCCAGCGAGGTCTCCTGACCTCAACCCTATAGAGCATGTCTAGGACGCTCTGGAGAGGGCCATTGCAACTCGTAACCCCTCTCCGGCAACCGTCCAGCAACTGAAAACAGCATTGCTGAATGAGTGGGCCCAATTGCCACAGGCACTGATAAACTGCCTTATTTTCAGTATGACATCATGCTGCGAGGTCTGTGTAGCTGAAAGAGGAGACCATACCCCTTATTAACCCATTTCTTTTGTGTATTCTGCTGTTTCAGACCTTCAGACTCAAATGAGTGTTACGCACGAACATTAGTATCTATTATAACTGATGAATATTTATTTTGTTTGTATTATATCAACCTATGTACACACCAAATGTTATTAAAATCTATCCAGTAGTTCTGAAGATCTTTGATCAAATATGAAAATTTTCTTAATTTCTTACACCAGTGTAGAATTACCTATCTAGTTTTGAACAAATCTAAATTACCGACATTATTTATATATTTTTTTTCAGTTAATGGCTATCTTAAAAGTGGCAAATACTTTAAGCGATAGACGCCTTTGTGAATATAGAAATGGTTACAATGTCACGAGTAAGGTGAATTAATATAATTAATTTTTCTTTATATTTGCTAAAAATAAAAGCTTTAGAGCTCTGTGTACTGCAGAAAATACCGCATGTGTACTATGTAATCAATTTTTAAATCTGAATAAAAATCACGTAATAAAAAACACAAATTACATAAACTATTTATACTTTAATTATATAAATCTTTGATATACTCTAATTATAGTAATTGTTAGTACTTTATATAAATCATTCATCTTTTTACACGTTTGTAAAGTACCTTAACAAAAGCATACAATGACTAAAAAAAGAGGATGTTGATATCGCATAAGTAAGCTAAAATTTCATGGCCATGGCCAAAACGGTACCATTTACTTTTATTACATTTTAATATTTTATCATTTATTATTTTATGGTAGAACCAAACTTCTTATTTTCTTCGTCATTGAAGTTAAAAAATTTTACATTGCATATTATGTTTACGTAGTATTAATTCATTTTGAAGACGTATTTATTACACTATAGAAAATTGCTTCAGTAATTTTACTGCAGCAGAGATCCCAGACAATGTCCGTAAAAAACGGACTTTATTCCTATATAAACGGACTTTGCCATCACGTTAACGGGTTTTACATTAAAACACAAAAAAATACGGAAGTTGAAAATTTATGTGAAAAAAAGTGACATTTTCTGTAAATTTACTAGATAATTTACGGTAATTTTCCTTAAATTTACAATTTTTTTTACCGTGTAATGTAAGGTCATTGTGCTTAAATGAGACGCAATTGCCTAAATTTTTTTCGCATTTAGGGTAAAAGCGGCATTTTATTAAATAAATATAGACTTTATTTAGCAGGAAATCATTGAATACCGTGATTTTATTTCATAACTAACTTATTTTGCAGAGATGAAATCTTTATAAGTAGTTTATTGTCGCATTTAGGTCATTTTTGTGACATTTATTGCAGCTAAAACCTAAATAAAATTTCCAAAGTCCTAAATGTGTTAATGGTTTTATATATGCAAATTCATCTGAAATATTCATTTAACCAATCGATGCTCTGACAGAAATCATCACATAAAAACTGTGAACCATTTGCGAGATCGAATGATCAATTTGTAATTAAAAATTGCTATTAATTCATGAATTATTGTTTCTGCACTAAAATTTTGTACAGAAATTATTCCAATTAAATTCCAACTATTAAAATATTCCTAACGATCTTATTAGTTCGCCAAACGAGTATTTCAGAGTGAGATGATGAGAGATGAATGATAAGTCAATAACTACCATTTACACAAGAATTTTTTTTATTGTTTCAATCCTAATAAATTTTCATTCAATTCGCAGTAGTAACTGTAGTTAAACGGGAAATTAGAAGTTAAACGGTAAAAATTGATAAAAAGCAGAAATCAGTACGATAACTGAGAGTGTTTTGCGGTTAATTTTGTTGGCAATATAATTATAATAAAACATAATCTCATGAATGATGTGTAAAAGTTAATAAGGTATCTAACAAGGATATTGATTTTTATAAAAATCTTATTTTGTTAAATAAAAATAGAAATTAATTAAAGGATGATTAAAAAAATTACGACATATTAAATTTTGGGAGATGCGAATCCGCATTGCTCTGGAATTCATGGGTTGACAAGATGTATTTATTTACATAGACATTTATGAGAATATTTAAAAAATTATTTATTAAATATAACACTAGTTATATCATTTTAAAAATATCAAACTTAAAAACATTTCAAATCGTGCAATGTTTCTTAAAATTTAATTTAAGTGGACCTTGTTAAGCAAAGAGAAGCCCAGGATCTGATATTCTGTTGACCTCACCATTTTTTCTTACTAAAAATGGAACATTTTCTATCGCTTATATTTACACGCATGTAAACATAAATACTTATTTAGGTAACACAGAGGTTTTATTTAGGTTTACATTTTTCACATTTTTAGGTTTACATTTAGGTTTTCTATTTTTCTCTTATTCTAATGTAGAAGTAGAAAATGTTGATTTTAGATAATTAGAAGGGGAAAACCTATTTAAAATATGCGTTAGTGTGCATATTTAAACATGCAAACAAAAGTTAGGGACTTTAGCCGTATCATACCTTAAATGAATTCGGCCTTTAAGCTACCAAATGTTATAATGTTTGTGAAATACTTTATCATATTAAAAAAACGTAATTTAAGTGATTTCAATCTATATTAAGTTTTTCTAAATTTTCCCCATCTAAAAGTGTTGGGAATACGAATTCTGAAATTAGCGAAATACTTAACTTACGTCAATTTTTTAAAGACATGTATTTTACTATTTTGATGATTTTAAACATGTATTTAAGCAATAAATTTAAGAAAAGAATTATTCGGTTATTATGCTAAAATTCCTAATTTATTAATTCAACATAGCTTAATTAACACGTTATTTACTCTTAACATATTTTTAATACTATATATATATAACAAAATGTAAATATGCATCTTAAATCTCGTATAAGTTTCTAAGAAATTTAGAGCCATCCCTGTGTCACGAATAAGCATTAGATATCTTCAAACAACCTAAATGCGTAGTATATTTTATATCTCTAATTCGAAAACTGGTAGACTATTCTTAAGCCTTTATCTCTGGTAAATGAAACATACGTTACAGTCCTTGATATCCATGTGGTTATTTGATTTTCAAAATTAAAATAGAAAAAATCTGAGCCACTTTCGGGATCTTTTTCCTATTTATGAAAGATGGCGGCTTTCTAAAATGAATAATGCGTATTTAATGCGTATTTAAATGTGAAATTTTGTTTAACAAAAAGTTTTAAGTGTAAAAAAAAATGTTTCAGATTTTGTGTCTTAAGATCGAAGGTCTCATTATGTAGTATTTATTTAAAAGTCCATCATTAAGATTTTTTGTTAACGAACATTGTTACATTTAGGAGTCATCACATTTAGGCACAATACCTTATCAGTCGTTTTATATTTTTTGGTTTCTTATTAAAGAAGATGATTATTTTCTGTGTCAAGATTGCTTTCATCTCGTTGAGATATTTCACAAACAAAAGTGTCTTGTTAAATTTATTTAAAAATATTTTTCAGCTTTTAAATAATTAGGAATAACTTTATTAATTGGGCCATTCTGTGAAAAACGGACAAAATGTCCTGCATGTGACTCTAATGATTCGTAAATTTCGATATCTAATAACTTAAAAGTTGTTAAAATATGAACTATACATAAGGATGCGGGTCCATAAGCCATGTTTTTGGCCCATGAGATTGACTAAAATTCGATTCTCTCATAATGATTTAATTATTTACATCTTTAATTTATCATGCTGATACCGCTTAAAAATCGTGTGGGTTAGATATCCATTTAAACTTTCGCTTTTCAATCGTATATAATCAAAACACGAAAAGAACGACCGTTCTGGTTTGCAGAAAGAGTTAATTATTATTTTTTATCCACAGATTGTGTTTGCAGTTCATATTTTACCATGAGCCGGCATGACCCGTACAAGGGATACATCTCATGGGATCTTTAAGGGATACTAAAATCTCCTGCAATAATTAAATTTTTGAATGTTTCTTGACCTATACCTTTATATATATCTGTTATATATTGAATAGTGATGTTTATTAAGCATCTAGGTGACCTATAAAATTCAGTGTAGTAATATCTTTCCTTTTAGGTAGAATTCATAACAAAAAGTAAAAAGCTACCTATTCCAACCATCAGGAGGAAAATTATTCCGTAAAATTTTGGTATATTCTCACAGATCATGACTCCAGACACGAATGCCACCTTTTGTTGAAATGTTGATATATATATATATATATATATGTGACGATTTAAAAGTTAGGAGCCAGAGACATCAACGCCGGGTTTTCCTTTCACCGCACAGAAGTCATGGCCACCGAGGAAAATAAATAAATAGATGTAGAGAATCCAAATAATTACTCATTGGCTGCTGTAAGTTCATTTATTTAATCCGTAATCATGAGAAAGGGAAAAGCTCCTTTTGCAAATTGTCTTTTACTGAAACATTATTTCAGCGAGCCGTACCCATCCAAGAAAAAACCCAAGAATCCTCCTTCTCAACTCGAGGCTTCCATCTTTAAAAACTAAAAAGAAAATTCCAGAACATTCTGTAACCTCAAACCATCATTCTTTTATGTAAACAGAATTCTTGTCCAGCTACGAGACTATTTTCAACAGACGATAAATTTATTTAAAAAATATATTATTTAACCAATTTATAATCGACTCAGAATTTCTTAGGCAGACGATTTTTATAAATGATTAATTTTAAGAGAAAAAGAAAAGAAATGAATTTATTAATATGCACACATCAAAGGTTGACGTAGGAAAAATAAATAAATAGATAAAATAAAATAATGATATTTTTGAAAGGTATGGTTTTGGAATAAATTTAATAAGACTTTCTTAAAAAGGGTTGATAAAAACATAGAAAAATCAATTTTATTTGGAATATTAAGAAATAAAATTTAATTAAGAATATTTTTAATTTAGAGCCATCTTTTTTAAATTTACGCATACTGGAATAATGTTTTTTAAGGCAAATTAAGAATTTATATCGCCTGCATAAAGATTAACAGATTAGATCTAGAAACAAGATTTTAATTTAATACTTTGAAGTAAGTACGGAACATTATTATAAGAAAATTAAGATAGTATAAAGGTTAGTTTTGGCGAAAAATTTTTTAAATTTGTTATATATATATATAATACTAGCCGCCCTTGGCGACCACTTTGGTCTCCCTTAAAAGGATACTACACATTAAATCTTATTGCTTTTCTTCGTAATTTATTTTAATTGCTCAATTTTTTGCCTAATTGGAATATTCGGCTAGAGAAATAAACATAGACACCAAATTGGCGCGATTGCAACAAAAATGTTATTATATGCCTCACAAGTAATCCGGCTATTGTTGTTTCTTTATTAATAAACTATTTATCTACTTTTATTTTTTTTTATTGATTTAAATTGTTTTTTCTATAATTATTAACTAAGATTTTTTATTTATTACTTTTTCCATTTTAAAATAATAGAAAATAGTTATGCAACTGATATTTGAAAACGAAGTTTTCGCCGAATTGACGTCAGAAAAAAATAATAATGTGCTGCGTACATGACGTATGCACTGAGAAATCATGGAAACGATATTTTATGTTTGCCTGACGTCGGCGATTAATTGCCAAATTGACCCTTGGCATTGTTTGGTATGTCATTAATTTCATTTAAGTATAATAAAATAATCCTTTTACATATTTCATTTATAATACATAACTTTAATTTGAAACTGAAACGTTCAAAATTCGTGACTTTCATTTATTTTTTAAAGTAAAAAGAACAGAAAAAACAAAAATAATGATATTTTGAATCTCTAAAAGTGCAGCGAATGAACAAAACGTAAACAAACTTAATTTTCAACGGTTTAAATCCTGCCAATGCTTCATCCGTCATCTTGTTTCAAAATGACGGCCATTTTTTTTTAAATTTTTAAATTTAAATTAAGTAAAAAAAAAAAAATAGAAATTAACAAATGTTTTCTTTTATGTGTTTCACCTTGATACGATGATTCCAGAGCAATTTTTGTTTCGTTTATATGTTATAAAATTCCTGAGTATGCTGAGTAAGTAATGCCTCAGATTGCTGCCATTCTGAAACGATCCGATTTATCACGTGATAACATGTATATTTATGAACCGATTTGCATATAACTTGGTGTGTACATTCTAAAAAATAAATGTGTAAATTAGACAAATTTACATATACATGTGTGTAAATTCCTAAAATTACACACCTGACATGAAAATTACCCACTTTTTGCAAAGTTTTATCTGTTTTTATGTGTATTTTAGCTTATAAAACTAAGCATGTATTTTGTTATCACTTGAAAAGCACAAAAAAATGTGTAAATGCTGAAAAATGCCTGAATTTACAAAAATTGGTATGTTATTGTAATTTATACATAATGATATATACATAGGTAAGAGTGTAAATTTCTAAAATCCCCAAATTGTCATAAAAATACACTTTTCCGACAAAATATACCTATCTTAATGTGTGCTTAGTTTATGGCATTAAGTTTGTAAGTTGTTATCAGTTCAAAAACTCAGAAAAATATGTAAATGTAGATAACACCTGAAATTACACTAATTAGTATGTTACAAAAATTATAAATGCGTGAATTTTAAAGTAGAGAAAGGGATTTACGAAATTTTACGAAAGGGATAGGAGGCTTGCATATTATTCACAGCTACATTTTTTATTTCAGTAATTCCATTCCATAAATAACAAGATGTCATTGCATTGCTGTAACAGCATTTTTAAATAATAAACTCTAATATATTCATTTATTTTTATAAGATATTCTGACCACCTCTCTCACCCACTCCGTTTCAGCAGCAAGCGAACATTTAAAAGAAGTTTTAAAAAAAAGTAATCTTGACACATGTAAAATTATTTCGTTACATGTAACGTAAAATTTTATTCATTTAGATAGTTAATCTTAATTTCGTTTTCCTAATTACCTTTTGAAATTTGTACATCAAATATAAGAATGCTTGATTTTATAATTCTGGGTTTTGATTAAATCGTAATTACTTTCAGCCGTCTCACAGACCGCTATTTTTTTCACAATTTTATTTGTAATTTTCAGTAATTGTGATAGATTTCATTCTTAGAGCGAAATTCGGAAGACTTCATAAAGAAGCATTATAATAGAGATATAATCCTACTTTATGCTTATTCATAAATTTAAATTATATTTTTTGTACTGTTGGTAATTTTTCTGCTGCCCTCCCCTCCATTAATTTAAAGGAAAGTAGTTTAACCTTCAGTAGAATCTAAAAACTATTTCGAATTCATTTAATATATAACATAAAATATAATTCATATATGTAATATTCGTATCCTGAGTTATTTCTACATTTTGCACATCGAATATAAGTATGCTTGATTTTAACCTAAATTATTTTAGCCGTCTCATAGCTTGTAACCTTTTACGCATTTCAAAGTTGTAATTTTAGTTTAACTTCAGTTCGCACTATAATTTATAGTCCTATTCATGAACTACGACTCCGAGCAAAACTACCATCGGAAACTAAAATAGTAATCAATGTCGATTGGGCTTCACACACCCAGAAATGAATACTCAGATTTCAAGAAAATTTCCTCGTTTTTGACGAAACCATTTCCTGGGAAATGCTCCGAACAAATATTTCGCCAAATTGATGAAATAACTTCCCTCACTCTTTTGACGATACAATATTGTCAAAAAATGTCGTCAAAAAGGGCTAGTGCTGCCATCTATCGAATTTTTTAGAAGTTCCTGTATCCATTGACAGAAGCAAAAAAAGACAAGTCATAGGTGAGGTTTGAACTCGCATCGTTCAGTGTCGCAGTCCAACGCCATACCTTGACGCCATCGGTTGCTCAGCCAGATGTGAATATAAAGACATATATTGGATTATAGTGTGTGTTTAAATTTTTATAACGTGATAGTAACTTTATTTATTCTGTTATAAATCTTGCAAGTTTTAAATAATAAGACGAATTTATTAATATGATTTTCTAATGGTTAATGAATAATTATAATATGGCTTAGTTAAATAACATCTAGGGCAATTTTATTTGCTTAAGGAATGATTAAAATATGGACTGGACTGGTTAATTTGTTGCTCAGAAAAAACGAATTATGAAGTGCTTATTCGGAGAGATTTTACTACTTTAAGTAGGTAGATAAGATTTTAACAATTTACTGTTAAGAGGGGGACAGAGAAGAATTATGTATATTTTTAATTTGAGTGAAAAAAGAATACATTGGTTATAAAATAGATCTTAGAATTTTGAATTTTATTGATCAAATTTTCTTTTTGAACGATTTTGTAGAACGAAGTAATTTTTTTTCGAATGAAATCATAACGAAATACAACTTACAGATAATTAAATAAAAATAGACATAAACATCCTGAAAAGCTTTCACCAAAAATAAAAAATAATAAATAAGTAAATAAAAGAAAATAGAACTAATGCAGGAAGAATAATTGCTTATATTTCATTATTTTCTGAAAAACGCTAAAAAGTACTGTTTTAAACAAGAAATATATCCTTGCTAAAATCGCAAGATTTGAGGAGGTATAATAATGGGTTCTTCTATAAACAGCTACCACGACAGTTTCCTTAAAATTCATCAAATCTGGCCGTGATTAAGAAAACACTTTCGTCAAATATTTGAGAGTTCACGTTTCGTTAAAAGTCACGTGATTTTGATACGAAATGATCGTCAAAAACGACGAAATAAGGCTTAAGGATTTCTGAATCGTCAAAAATGAGAGTTTTATTTCTGAGAGTGCATCAGGTTTAAGTTGAAAACTAATAGTGGGTCCAGTAAATTTACCTTGATCACGCAGGGATCGGAAATGAAACTTCTCAACCGGCCAAAGAGGCAAGCTGAATGCAAGAGCTCGTATTGAGAAAAATATAGAAGTTATTCTCCTATAAAATATAAGGTATGTAATCTCATACGTTCGTAATACCTCCAATTCATTTTATCTGATTTGTTTTTATTTATGTATAAATGTATATACTATACGTTGGATTGTTTTTTTTACATACAAGAATTTTTTACACGAGTAATTTATTTGCCTTAAAAATGTCAACATTACCTAACTCCTGATAAATGTCTATTAAAATAACAACTGTTGTATCTAAGGTTATTTATTTCTTGAAAAATTTTCATCTTAAAAAGTCTTTATGAATGTATTTTAACATTAGAAAAATAAACGTTAACATCATTTTTTTTTGGGGGGGGGGTGCGGTGTTAAATTTTGGGTTGGTTGTGTATAAGATATTATAGTTTATTTATAAACTATTATATAAATGTATATCATATCTATAAATTATATATTCTGATTTATAAGTTAAACATTTCATCCGAGTTTTACTTATTTATTAAAATTTCTTTGTAAGTTTTTTTTAATGAAACTTATAATGTTAACTAAGTTTATCATCGATTAAAACTATAGCGTTTTTTAGAGTTTCTATGTTTTTCAATTTTGAGAAATTTGAAATATTTATTTATCTTAATTACATTTAATATTCGGCTGTGTTTTAATTTGAAAATATTACATCAGAGAACTATGTCCCACTAAAATAATCATAGTAAAGAACATATAATTTTTGTTTGTTAATTATAAATTTAATAAAAATACACAGAAGTAAATTGCAAAAGGACACAAATACGCTTATTTAAAATAACCTTAGACCGAAAATTCTGAAGAAAATTTATATTAAAGTAATGGCTTTTTCTTCAAATAAACATTTTTCTATTGTAATTTTGCCAATTATTACAGAATTTATATGACCTAAATCATATTACTCTATGTATATAAAAAAATTATAACAGTTGTGTCATAATGAATGTTCAAAATCGAACTTATTAATCGACCCCCTACATACATATCCTCCGCCGGTTGCGTTTTATACACTTAAGACACAAATGTAGTTGCCAAGTAAATTCTACGAGCGTTATTTTCGAAAATTTATATGAGTCAATTGATATTTGGATATAATCACAGTATTTCTTATTTTATTTTTAACTATAGCTGATAAATAAAAATACTAATTAGTTTGATATCTAAAATTTTAATTAGAATATCTGAAATTTTCATTTATGATGATACATCTCATTTCATTAATGTTAAAATACATTTGTGTTTTTTTAAAGACACAAATTCTAAATATAACCTTAAATGCAAAAGATGTTATTTTAATGATTCAACAGCCTTTTTGATAGTCTTTATAATTTTTTGAGGTAAATTCTTTGTAATGATAAATATTTATAAAAAGAAACCAATTCAACATGTAATACAGGTGATTTATGTATATATAAACAATTTAGCTAAAATTTTTGCAGGTAATATGTGTATGTATGTGTGACATACAGATTACATTCCTTTTTCTATTTTTTATAGTATTTTAAAATTTAATTTTAAAACTGTATGTAACACAGTATATTGAGTATATTTGACTTTGTATCTTGAGTCTGAAAAATAAAAAGTGAAAAATTCAGTCTGAACTCTGAAAATAAAATGTGTGAAGATTGCAAGTTTACCAACTATCATTATTCCTTCTAACTAGTCTAAAATCTATCATTAATTAATTTTTTTCTTTATCTAATTGTATGTACTAAATAATATCTAAATGAGGGGAAAATATATAATTAAGATGCAAGGAAGAATATAGAAAATAAAACAGCAGTTTTTATATGTATATTTAGAGGAGAGTGAGGAGGAATGGGACATTCTTTACAAAAATAATAAAATTAACTTTATTTGACACAAATACAAAATTTTTGTTTTATAGAATACAAAATGGAACATTTTCTAATGTCCTTGAACAATTTATAAACATAATTTGAAGAATAAATTTTATAATTAAAGAAACTGTAAATTGTGTCCCATACTTCTCCATTAACAGAGAAGTAATATTTCTATTACGATCGTTGATGAGGAATATCGAAAACTAATATCTTAAATGGCAATATGCTCAATTTTAGAACCTTAGCTGCTATAGTAACATAGTTTTAGAGGAAGGGGTCAAATTTAAAAATCTATTTAGAGGGAGTTTTTAAGAAGGGGGGAGGGTGAGTGTGATAGGCTGTTTTGGAGATTATGAGATTACACTTGTGACAGTGGATGAGAAGTGGATACACTACTATGATCCTGAGTTCAAACAACAGTACTTTTATCTCATCTGTGATGTTAAAAGTAACATAACATCACATATTAACTTCTTTTTTTTAATTAAATTCTGAAGTTTAAAATTCAAATTATCTTTCCCAATTTCAAATTAATTAAACCTCCCTTTTACTTTCCAAAAAGAATATATTTATCTCTTTTCTCTTTTATTTAAATTGCAGTTACGTAGGTTTTCGTGCTTAATCGAGGCCGTTAATAAAATAAATCAAAAACAAATCTTTTCTCATCCTAAAATCATTTTCTGAGCCTGCATACTTTCGTTTGTTCAAAGAGTACATTGTAAGATATTTTATAAACCATATGCCCTTTTGCAGTTATGCAGTCACTTAATTCCTTTTCAAAATTAATAGACATTACAACTCCTTTTTCGGCTTAAAATCTAACTCTCTGTTTATATCAAAGCGGAGTCTGACATCTGTGTTATGCATATAGAAATATTTTTCCCAGCAATCAGTATTGGCATGCATATTTGTACGCTGATATATTAATCGCCAAATTAACGGTCCGGTTGGCACGTTTTTTAATTTAAACTTTCCTTATGAACTATACGTGTGGGTTTACAATAATTTCAGGGGAACCAAATTTAGCTCGACTCATGTTGGCTAGGATTTCTGATGGTAAAAATTCATTCTATCTCTAACTGTCCTGCTGTAAGGATGTAGAGCTCCTACCACTGTATT
This sequence comes from Maratus speculifer, assembly GCA_964019185.1. NCBI lineage: Eukaryota > Metazoa > Arthropoda > Arachnida > Araneae > Salticidae > Maratus > Maratus speculifer. The sequence continues at coordinate 160,025,613 of OZ025293.1, read as the reverse complement.
TTCACCGGGGGGGGGTCACCCCGTAAGAGTGTAATACTCTTTTAAGTTTCATCAATAAATGCCACATACATAGTCAGATCTTGGTCTTGAGTCTCTCCTACTTGAGTTATTGTGTTACGCAATGTAATTTTAATCATCACGGCTGATTTTATACGTCTCAAGCAGTTGACAAACTTTAACTTCGGTTCTTTAAAAACATGAACGAAAAATATTCTTCACATAAATTGGTACCAGTTACCAGTGGAGACTCATATGATTTAATGTGGCTAGGGTGACCCCTCTGAACTAATCTTTCTTGCTATTTACGGACTATATTTTCAAGTGGAGACTATCTTTTCGTCATAAATTGAACTTTTAACAAAGCTGCGTTGGACTTTTATGGATTCTACACTGCAGTACGAGAGAATGTTTGCGAAATTCACTGTCTACAAGAAAGAAATTTCCCGTACTTGTCATTCGTTATCATCACTGTGGATTGGTGTTATATGATATCCTCCATTTAGAGGAATTCTATTATGTGTATTATGCTTCAGTGAGACACTTCACCTATGGAGCGCGTAAAATGTTTCCGAATTTACCACCGGTGTAGGATTAAGATGCTACGTTGAGTAAGATGCGCTGCAATCATTCAATCTTGTGACTCATGTTGGATCGTCTCAATTCCTGAATGTTTACGAGGATAAATAAAAAAAGGTGCTAAGTCACTGTGTAACAACTGGGATCCTGATATGTTGATTTTTCCTGCAATCGTGAACTCTGCTGTAGTAGGATTAATGACTCTTCGATTCCTTCCTCCCGCATAACACTTACCGAAGAAAAAAAAAAAAAAAAAAAAAAAAAAAAAAAAAAAAAAAACGTGAAATATGCTATTTTGATTATCGTTCCGGGTGCTGTGTGCGTTTAGCCAAAGGAATTGCTGCTTTTATCTGTTTATTTGTGTGCGTCTCGCAAAAAGTGATTTGTTTCTCGCAGCGTTGTGTAAATGCAATCAGCTGCTTCTCCTCGATTACGTTTTATTTTATTTTTGGTGTGTGTGATAACATTTCTGGAAATGTTATCGAATTTCATATCTAAACGCGTTTGCATAAAAAAAAAGGCACGAAGAAAGTGTTGTCATCAGTTTTTTTTCTTTCATAAAAACACAGAAAGTTGTGTTAAATATATAAAAGATAGATAGGAAAATAACAACTGTCCATTATCACAAGTGCTAAAAAATTTTTTTATAGCATCTTATAGACGTCTAGTGAATTGGGTGTGAATTAATATTTTACATATTTCATTCTCTTGATCTTATACATTTTCCATCTATAAATTTAGCAACAATTACTAAGTGAATTTTGCAATTGTGACAAGTGAGGCAGGTATGTACAGGAGATTATAATCTACAATAGTTGAAGGTGGATTGTATAATTATTTTTATATTAGATTTTGTAAACATGTGTTTGATCCTTTTAAGGTAATATACAAGGTAAGTTATTTAATGTTACCATTGTGATTTACAAAGTGATAAAAAAAAAGAAACAAAATCTTCTTTAGGTATTATTGTTAAATACTAAGAACATTTTTTTTATATTTTCTATTATATTTCAGAAATATAATATCTATATTTTCAGTATAGAGATTTTTATGGAAATATAATATTTAATTAATGAGCATTTTTGGTTTTAAAATAATTTTACAAAAATGTTTTTCCTTTTTTTGGTTTAAAAAAAAAGAAGAGAAAATCAATTTTTGCATGTGTTTATAGTTTAACTTTAGATTATCCACTGAGGTAATTTTTCTAGGTATGTCCACAGTGTTGGTCAATTATTTAAATTTTTGACACATGTTATGGATAAAATTTTCTTTTCTGGATGAAAATTAATAGATTTTTAATATAATTTTCAAGATCATAAAAAAAATCTACAAGTTAACCAGTTAGTTGTGTACAGCGATGCCTACTTATTTTCACACACATATTTACATTTGCCAATTAGATTTTTTGTAAGTCATCAATTTTACACGTGTGTTGCTGTACCCTCCTAACTTTTGGAATTTATATTGATATTTACACATTCTGCATTTCCCCCTCTCTGCAAATTTCAATATTCACTGTACAGTTTTTGCTTATAATATAATAGTACATACTTTACTCTAGTACTAAAAATAAGTGTTTTGAAACTTTGTTATATTTTTTTTCTTCTTTTTCTCACTTAAAATATTATTTTGCCAAAGAAATAATTTTATTTTAGGGTACACATACTTTGTTATAAACCCCTTAGGTTGACTCATGGTATAGCATTTATACTCATATACAAGTTGTGGCCTGGCAATTCTGTATATTGTAGGTGTAATTCTTTCTCAGTTTTTTTATCACATTTCACTTTTCATGATACTATTCAAATTAATTTACATTTTTGTTTTTTTTTTAAACCACACATTTTAAGAATTTTCTGACATAGAAATTTCCTCTTATTTACAGTGGATAATTTATTGTTAAAATGAGATAATGGTAACAAGTCATTAAACACATTTTTATTAACAATTCACAATTTACTTCTTGTCCTTTCTTTTATATTGTTTTATTTACAACTGCACATACAAAACTTGTGAATATTCTTAAAGTTAAGTTTTACTTTATCATGTTTTAGTTTAAAGTTATATTTTATCATGTGTTGAAGGTACTACATTACAACTTATCTTTTTAATTAATACTAAAAGTATGGCTGAAAGTGAAAATGTTCATGTACACATTTTTTTAAATGTACTACATGTATAGTTATGTACGTTTTTTTTAAATATAGGGGGAACTGGGGTACATTGATACATGGGGCACATTGATACACCCCCTCTACCGCTCACAGGGTCATTACAGGAAGTTTCACAACAGCTCCAAAAGGTGATGCTAGTGTATTCAACTACATACAGAAAATCTTGGAATGATTCAGCAGTTTGATGAAATAAGACGGGTGATTTATTGTTTTTGTTGTTCAAAAGTAAATTTGAGTTGTACAATTGAAATGCTATTATACAACTGTTCCAGTATTTTCAACCAAAATGAATACTCTCCCTGGTAAGTACTGCTACTCTTTATCAGTTCCTCATTATTTTTTGTTAGATATATTGTGAATTGTTGGATTTGAGACTCATTTTATTCAAAATCGCTGTATGGGGCACATTGATACAGTTTATGACGGGGCACATTGATACAGCCTAAATCCTTTAATAGTTCATATTTTCATTATCTTTTATTATTTTTTTTACCATACACTCCTTAATCCAACCTTTTTTTCACGAAAAATTTCTAATATTAGTTTTTATTGAAGTGAAATAGCTCTAATTTCTTTATATTAGAGCATTTTATAGTATTTTTGAAAACAGAAGACGTAGGAACTTACCCAGCATCTAGTGCTAGTAGAACTAATAAAAGAAAAGGACGGCATTCTGGCAAATCTCGAATTTATATCGATTCTCCAGAGAAAAAAGTATTTTCGACATGAGAAATGTTAAGTAAGAGAAACAAACTGCAGAACAGAAAATGATACTTATATTATAAACAGAATTTTTAATATAATTATCCTTTATTTTCTGTTTATGAACCTATTTATAAACAGAAAAACTGGTAATTTTTTCATCTTTCATAAGAAAGAAGATAATGCTGGGGTTGAAGTGCTAGATATGACAAAGTTACCACAGCCAACAGTCAGACAAGAAACAGACAGAACATCAAGTCATAATATATTTAATTTTGATTGCTTTAATATTGCTTAAAAATAAATTGTGGGTGATTTGAATTTTTATAAATAAATATAAAATGGTTTTCTAACTCATTTTTTATGAAAAATATGCATTGGTATTATTTTGTCGTCATTTTTCTTAAACGTATCAATCTGCCCCGGGGATGGGGCACATTGATACAAATGACTTTTTTTGATTTTTTTAAAATTACATGCAAAAATACTACATAAAACAATGATTGTACATTTTTATAACATACTACACAAGTTTTGCTGTCACCTCATGGAAAAAAAACTTGAATTTTCTACTTTCTTGACACCAAAAAAAATCTTAGAAAAAAACTGTATCAATGTACCCCAGTTCCCCCTACACATAGTGTGCGCTAGAGAACATCTATTTAATACTTTGTAATAATCTATTTAATACTTTTGTACTCGATGTAGACATAAAGAAGTTATAAATATTTTTTTTTACTTTTCTTTTGCATTTTCCACATTAGAGTATGCATACTATCAGTCGTACTATATATATCAATAATTGGCTGACTAGAATTTTCGACTAGATATAAAGGCATATTTAAGACTAGAAGCTTTGATAGTTTTCAGCGTGCAGGATAATCTTTTTCGGAGAAAAATAATTACAGGAATACTTTAGAGGATTCTTAAATGTATTTTCTGTGCTAGATATCAGTTAACGAGGTTTACACATTTCAGCGCTCATCTCATTTTTTCTCTTTAACTGCAACACAGAAACATTTTCTATCATTCAGGCAATTAACCATGCATGTGTCATTATTATTACAGATACAACTATTTTAGAATTTCAGGTTCACTATTTTATATTTAAAATTAATTTTCAAAATGCATATTATAATGCAATATCTAATATGTCAGAATGTTATGAACTCTTTCAATTGGTTATTTCGTGGCCGGAAATAATTTTTGAAAGTGTTTATCTTTTGCACTTGGTTGTTACCGTGTGGCGCTGCTCGCTAATGCTTGCCAAGTTAAAATGATATTGGTTTATTTCATTCTTCTCAATATTTTATTAAAGTTAATAAATGACACACTCTCATTTTTTATATCATTAATGTACATTAGAGTTTATCATCGTTATCATTTCAATTTCAGAAGTTATTATTTTGGTAAAGTAGGTTTAATGCGTTTACTCAGATGTAAAATGTACAATAATCTTCGTGATTTATCACACTATTTTAGCATATCCTATAACCATTTTGGTAACATGCAACCGCGCCTTTTCATTTTATACACATTAACACTTAATATATCCACGCATGGTTATATTTTTACACGCGCACTGTTGCAAATTTATGTAGGAAATATGACTTTTTGAATCTTCTCTTTATTAAAAAAAAAAAAAAAAAAAAAAAAAAAAAAAAAAAACACTTGTTATTAAGAAAAACACATATCTATTGATATCACTTTTTAAACTTTTCGTAAGGTTACAAAAATTTAATTAGGTTAAGATGCCATTTTCTGTAATTTTCTGTAGACATTATTTGCGAATTTCGCATATCACACACTACACATTAGATACAATTTCAATTAATGTTATCATCGAGCGTTACAAGTTAACGCTATTTACGCTAGCATTAATTTTTATAACATGCATTGTATGCTTTTTGTAACTATACACATTTTTAGTAGGTGACATAAACATTTTTTTTACACTTCCCAATTGACATTTTCACAAGTTATTTCTTGGTAAAGTAGTTTAACTGTTCTTATTTTTAAAGAGAATACAGCAAAAATCGTTTAGATTTTATACTGCTTTACCATAGCCTATAGCCATATTGGCAATATGTAACGGTGTTCTCTTTTTCATGTAATGTTTTCTTTTTTCAAGTGTACCGCTACAGAATATATAAGAGATATAACTTTATCACATACAATTTGTTTCATTTTAGGACATATCATTAAAATTTTACACATTTTTTTACATTTTTTTCATGTTTGCCATAGTGTTTGTGAACTCTTATTTGGTGTAGACCAAGTCAGTTAATTTCTGTCGAAATTATAAATGAGTTACTTTATCAAACACTATATACATTTTTGGTCAATGTTACATACATTATAATTTACTCAAAGTGTCAATCCAAATGCGAACCATGTTTTTTTTCAGTTAATGTTCCAATCAATGTTCGTATCAATGTTTTCAATCGAGGTGCTAATCAATCTTTTATTCAATGTGCGAATCAATGTGTGAATCAATGTTACGAATCAATGTGTCAATCAGTGTAAAATTTCTAGTACGAAATTTCAAGGTTTTCATTCAGGGGTATTAACACGATTTTTCATTTTTTTTCATCACTCATACTGTTTAACATGAACACTTCCATCTTACATTAACACCATTCAATAATCGCATATTCCTTGTAAGTACTAATTAACTAGTTATGTTTTCATGACATTAGTTATTAACATCGTTAATGATGAACAATTTTACTTACTTACTTATTGCATTGCAATAGTATGCATATTGTATAATGGTTGATTAATGTTTATATTTTTTTTTACAACATGAAACATTATTAATAACTTTCATTTTAATCTCTTTTTACACTTTCATTTTAATCTCTTTTTACACTTTCATTTTAATCTCTTTTTACACTTTCATTTTAATCTCTTTTTACACTTTCATTTTAATCTCTTTTTACACTTACTTGTTGTTGTTTTTTTTTTTTTTTTATAACAGTGAATGACACATGTACACAATTCTTTTCTTTACATTATCTTTTTATTTACAATTGAGATATATATTTATGCATTACTGAAAACTTAGGATGATCTTTATGATTACAGTTTAGCAATGGTGATGCATATTGCTGTGATAAATATACGAATGCAGCATCTGATATTTCAATTTGTAAATTGTTTTGTACTCCTTTATTCATATACATTTATAATCGGTACAGCACTTACACATCAAAATTATGTCACTGGTTTCTTCTGAAAATTTTGCTTTTTGAAGAAAGATATTTCATTATAATAAAATCTCACTTTAAATATTCTAAATTAAATTTTTATTTGATGATGTTAGTTAATTTACCAGGAAACCATCAACTCGAGCCATTTGTATTCTTGTATGCCTATTTCTCTTTCACTTAATTTTCAGGTAATTCTTAACGTACATTCAATTTAACATAACTTCTTTTAGACAAGGTGTAGTTTTATAAACATTAATTCATACTTTATTTCTCATTTTTTTTGGTTTTGAGAGTATTTTATAAAAAAAGTTAAATATAAGTGCAACCTTGTTGGTGTTTATACCAGCCGTATCTTCAATAGAAGCCCTTGTAATGGTTGCATTTTAACTGCACATATTTACTCTCTATTTCACCGCTTTTACAAACACATTCTCTACACATCCAAGAGAAATTTTATCTTAACCACTTAACCGGCGAAGGGTATGGGGAAATAGTGCTTTTACCCCCGACTTATCTCGGAGCATCAATACTTGGGCATTTCTTCAGAACAAATGCTTTTGATTTTCACATTATAAGTTTTCTTTTACATTCTACAGATTTTGATCCCCTTTTTTATTTTTTCTTATTTAAAAAAAAAAAAAAGTTAAACTTTGTCATAATTGAGTAAATTTAATGTGTTTACTTTCAATTATACTTATTCGTTGATGTCTCTAGCCACACTAGATATTTTATATGTGTCATTTATACTTTATTATAGCTACGCCTTATATATGTATGCTTATTGAATTTTAAAAAAATTTCATAACATATAGATTTTTGTGTTGATATTTACATTTCAACACAATGTTTTAGTTGGGACATATCCAACATCATGGACACCAAAATTTTAAGCTTGAGGACTTTAAATCAAGCAAGATGAAAGATCTGGAATTATAATATTTTAAGTCACCGGTGCACAATGAAAAAAAAATTCCAGATTATGATCTCTAGTTCAATAAACAGATTTTATTTTATATGTTAATCAATAAATATATAAAAATGGTATACCTTATATATTTTATTTGAGAAATTAAATCTCAATATTTTATTAATTAATGCATATGCTTAAAAATATTTTATGAGCTCATTTATCCATATGATATACATTTTAGTTGCAACTTTATTTTCTATTATGTATGTGCTATTGTACTGTTATTCTAAGTGTGTTTACGTCACTAAATGTGTCGAGCTAAATCCATGTGGGTTATAATAGATTTTTTTTCCGGGAAAGGGGGAGAGATATGTGATGTTGAAAGTAACATAACATCACATATTAACTTCTTTTTTTTTTAAATTAAATTCTCAAGTTTAAAATTCAAATTATCTTTCCCAATTTCAAATTAATTAAACCTCCCTTTTACTTTCCAAAAAGAATATATTTATCTCTTTTCTCTTTTCTTTAAATTGCAGTTACGTAGGTTTTCGTGCTTAACCGAGGCCGTTAATAAAATAAATCAAAAACAAATCTTTTCTCATCCTAAAATCATTTTCTGAGCCTGCATACTTTCGTTTGTTCAAAGAGTACATTGTAAGATATTTTAAAAACCATATGCCCTTTTGCAGTTATGCAGTCACTTAATTCCTTTTCAAAATTAATAGACATTACAACTCCTTTTTCGGCTTAAAATCTAACTCTCTGTTTATATCAAAGCGGAGTCTGACATCTGTGTTATGCATATAGAAATATTTTACCCAGCAATCAGTATTGGCATGCATATTTGTACGCTGATATATTAATCGCCAAATTAACGGTCCGGTTGGCACGTTTTTTAATTTAAACTTTCCTTATAAACTATACGTGTGGGTTTACAATAATTTCAGTTTAACCAAATTTAGCTCGACTCATGTTGGCTAGGATTTCTGATGGTAAAAATTCATTCTATCTCTAACTGTCCTGCTGTAAGGATGTAGAGCTCCTACCACTGTATTTTCACCGGGGGGGGGTCACCCCGTAAGAGTGTAATACTCTTTTAAGTTTCATCAATAAATGCCACATACATAGTCAGATCTTGGTCTTGAGTCTCTCCTACTTGAGTTATTGTGTTACGCAATGTAATTTTAATCATCACGGCTGATTTTATACGTCTCAAGCAGTTGACAAACTTTAACTTCGGTTCTTTAAAAACATGAACGAAAAATATTCTTCACATAAATAGATATGTGATGTTGAAAGTAACATAACATCACATCATCCACTGTCACAAATCTAGCCCCATATGCTAAAAATCAGGCTTTCAACTACATCCCTCCCCCATTTGACTCCTCCATCCAAAAATATATGAATATTGCAGCTACGGTTCTGAAACTAAGCATAAAATCAACTAAGACATTAGACTTCGACATTATACATCAACCCATTGCAGTACAGATATTCCATATACACTAGACACAATAGTTATTGAACCTCCATCGAATATGCGTATTTTGCATATTACGCAAAAAACTGAGTAAGGTACAATAACGTGTGTTTTTGGGATAATGTACTTTTATCCGTGTAATCCCAGAAGATTACACAGATAAATGAGTAAGAATATTACACAGATATATGTGTATTCTTGCGCAATTTACACATTAATGTGGGTATTTCATGAGTGATCATTATAACTTTTACACAATTAGTGTTATCATCAAATTATACACTAAAATGTGTATTTTGAAATTTACACATTAGGTGTGTATTTTGGCAATTTACACACAAATTTACACATATAAACAAATCGTTTTTGTATCATCGATTTACACATTTTTGTGTGTAAATTTACACTTTTATTTTTTAGAGTGTACTCACTACAAATCAATGTCTGTATCGAGTTTATTGACAGGTTTCATCCGTCGTCTTGTTTCAAAATGGTAGCCATTTAAGGTTTTTCTTAAATAAAATTTAAAATTAGGTAAAAAAACTTGCAATTAAAAAAGATTTTTTTTAAACGTTTGAACTTAATACAAAGGTTTCAGAGTATCTTTTGTTTCGTCTAAATCTTAAAAAATGACTGAGTTGTAGCACTTGGTGCTGCTGGCATTTTTAAATGATCTGATTTCTGTCACGCGATAACACGTCTATTTACAAACTAATATGGATGTAACTTGGTGTGTACATAATAAATATCAATGTCTCGACTGAGTTCGTTGACCAATTTCATCCGCCATCTTGTTACAAAATGGCGGAAATTTATTTTTTTTTATTTAAATTTAAAACAAAGTACAAAAAAATTAGAAATTGGAAAATATTTTTCTTTTGTGTGTTTTAACTTGATACAAAGATTCCAGAGAATTTTTTCTTCGTACATATTTTAAAAATTGACCGACTAGGGAACTGCAAAAAGTGTAAGTCACCGATTTTGACGAAAGTGGTATAGTTGGAAAGATCTCATCGTGAACAGTAAAAAACTCAATGGAACCATCCGTCGGAAATGAGAAGGTTTCGAGGTATCCGACAATTTGTGTCAGGTAGTTAATGCACACTTACTGAGAAACTCCATAAAGTGATATAAATTGCTGGATATCTCGAAAATGGCTCATTTCTGATAGGTAGTTCCTTTGAGTTTTTAACTTCTCGCAATGATATCTTTCCTACGACACCATTTTCGTCAAAATCGAGATCACAGTTTTTTACGTTACCCCATTGAGTGTGCCTAACCCAGTATGCACAAGCTATGTGACATAAATTATCGGATAGCTCGAAAATGGCTCATTTTCGACGGATACTTCTCATGAGTTTTTTACTCTTTACGATGAGATATTTTCAACAATACCACTATCGTCAAAATCTAAACTAATTTTTTTGCGATTTCCCAGTAAGTATGCACTAGTTACGTGACATAAATTGTCGGATATCTCGAAAACGACTCATTTCAGACGGGTAGCTTCATTAATTTTTTTACTGTTCACGATAAGATCTTCCCAACGATACCACTTTCGTCAAAATCGGTGACTTACACTTCTTGCAGTTCCCTAGTTATTGCAGTTTCTCAGTAAGTGTGTATTAGCTACCTGACACAAATTGTCGAATACCTCGAAAACTTCTCATTTCCGACGGGTGGTTCCATTGAGTTTTTTAATCCTCACGATGACATCTTTTCAACGATACCACTTAAGATAAAATCGAGACTAAAATTTTTTGCGGTCCCCCATTAAGTGTGCACTAGCTACGTGACATAAAGTGTCGAATATCTCAAAAACGACTCATTTGCGAAGAGTAGTTCCATTGAGTTTTTTACTCTTCACGATGAGATTTTCCCAACGATACCACTTTCGTCGAAATCGGTGACTTACACTTCTTGCAGTTTCCTAGAGTTATAGCACTTTAAAATTCTAGTGTGGCTAGTATTTAGTAATGAACTGATTTTTGTCCCGTGATAACACGCGTATTTATGAACCTATTTGGATGTAACTTGTTGTGTACATGGTACATAACGATATCTTGACCGAGTTCGTTGGCCAAATTCATTTATCATTTTGTTTCAAATGGCGTCTATTTATTTTTTTTTTGTTAAATTTAAAATGTAATACTAGAAAATTAGAAATTGAGAATTATTTTTTTTCTTAAGTGTTTGACTTTTATACAAAAATTTCGGAGCATTTTTTTATATCTCCTACATCTTAAAAAATGGCTGAGTTGCAGTACTTTGAATTTCTAGAGTGGCTAACATTTTGAAACGATCTGATATTTGTAATTTGATACGCGTATTTATGAACTGATTTAAATGTAACTTGGTGTGTACGTAGTACATACAATCCTTTTATACTTCCGCGACAATAAATACCTAGAACGACCCTTTACTTTTACTTGTGTCTTTAATTTTTGCTTTTTAAGTATGGAACCTCTAAAAAAATAGATCATTCAAATGTTACGGAAACACAAGAACAGTTTAATTACGAAATATTAAAAAAAATCATAATGCAATATAAGCATGGAGCGCGAATTCTTTCTAAGGCAATAAATAAACATTTATCCCTTTCGATTGAAATTATTTTTGAAAATAAAATTATTCAAAACAAACATGCAACAATGAGACTACCTTCGCTATTAAAAACTAGAAAACTTAATATTCCTAAAGTTCGCTTTAAGTACACGTAATTGAAATATAACCGTAAGGGTTGAATTTCCCAATATTTAGTTTGATACCAAAGGAAAGAAACAGCTTAAAAATTAGATTCTCTCGTTGTATTATATGAAATAACTAAGAAATACCCTGCTAGTTCAGGATTCGTATTTGCCGTTAGCGAAAAGTACTTGTGAAAGAAAATAAATATTTAAACTACGGAACTTATTTAAAGATTATTTCTGGAAAAAGAGTTTCCTAAAGATTAGTGTTAAATCTAATAATGTGTTTAAAATCAACGACCGACTTATTCAAAGAACAGTGTTATACATTTTAAGCATAGATGCGATTTCTACTTTCATTTCTTTTTATCCTTTCTTCACAAATCATGTTACTACGTTAGAATATGTTAACGAAGAGTATTTTGAGCAGAATTTGAGCAGTGAGCAGCGTTATTTTAAGAAACTAAGAACTATGAAAATTAACGGAAATGAAACCATATTTTTTTAACCGACTTCAAAGAAGAGTTTATGATTTCGGCCTGTATATATTTGTTGTTCACTCATAACTTCTTTAAATGTGAACCGATTTAGATAATTCTTTTTTTTGTTTGAAAGTGTAAGATGCCCGTGTGGTCCCATTTCAAATTCATCAAATTCTAGTCATTAGAACTTTTTAAAAATAAAAACATTAGAATTCCAATTTTTTTGAAGCAGTCATCCAATTATAACCGTTCATTTTTCAGGTATTCGCAGGCTTTCATGTCAAGCACACAAGTCAAATGTGTGTGTACAATAAATAAATAAAATTTCAGGCTGTCACTCTTACACCGATACGAGATATTTTTACCCCAAATTGTGAAATCTTAACTGACAACGGCCGAGATCTAAATAGATTTTGCACTCACTGTAAAAAATTTGATCCTTTGGCTGCATCGTCACTCCCCAGCTTTAATAGAATATCTCTATTTTGACCCATGAGAATGCTCCATAATAGGCTGAAGTAATCATTTTCTATAAAAGCGGTGGAGTGACGATGAAGCAAAAGGATCATATTTTTTACAGTGCTGTTAGCGAAATAAGACCGATTTGGTTGGTTGGTTGGCAAATACTGAGACGTATGCTACTACCCGTTAGGGAGGCTTTTGTCTCGAAACTCCAGGAATAAGACCGATCAATGTGAAAATTTTCACTGTTAGAAGCAGTGTGACCGTTTTGGGATTGTTGTAAGAAATCTGGACTGTTGTAGGACTTACAACAAGCTAAATCAAGCTAAAAACTCAGGCTAAAAGATAGTTGTCAGTCTATTGATGTGCTGGCCCTCAATAGATGGCAGGACCATCGAATTTATTTTTAGCTTGTTGTCAGTCCAAATCTAGCCTGATTTTAGCTTGAAAAAACGGTCACACTGGTTAGAAGTCTTCATCTGTAGCTGCATAATGACTCCACCGTTTGTGTAGATCACTATTTTGACCACTGAAAATGCTCCATCCATCTGTTGATTAAAACATTTTAAAAATAAAAATTTAAATTCTGATTATTTTACAAGCAGTCTTTCAATTAGAAGCGTTCGTTTTTCATGCTGTTACTCTTACGCAGATACATGATCTTGCGAGATTTTGACTTGACCAGATTAAGATAGATTTTGCGCTATTGCGAAATGAGATTGACCAATAAGATAAATAATACTTTAAGCAGCGACAATTTCGCAAAAAATGCGGGCTTCTAATTGGTCAATCTGGTTTTGTTAATAGTGCAAAATTTTCCGAATCGCAGCCTACGCCGTGCGAAAGGGGGGGAGGGGTGAAGGGGGCGGTCGCTTCGGGCGAAGAAATTTAGGGGGCTCCAAATTTATAGTATCAACGTCATTTTGGGGTTATTATAAGAGAAAGTTGTGGGAGGGACGCCAAATTAACACTTTGCCCCGGGAGCAATTTTTTCTTCACACATCCCTGATCGCAGTCAAGTTCTCTTTCGCTGTTAGAAAAATCAGAATGGCCAAATAGAAGTTTGCATTTTTGCGAACTTTTCGCTATTTGCTTTAACAGTGAAAAGTTTAGAAAAGGGCAGGCTTCTGATTAGTCAGTCTAAATAGTGGGGGAAAATATACATAGAATCGTAGCCACTGTTGCAGAGATGCGAGTCCTTTGCAAAGTTTGAAATCTTTATTAGATCAATTAATGTATACACTGTAAAAAATTTGACCTTTTTGCTGCATTGTCACTCCCCCGCTTTTATAGAATATCTCTCTTTTGACCCATGAGAATGCTCAATGATAGGCTGAAGTAATCGTTTTCTATAAAAGCGATGGAGTGACGATGCAGCAAAAGGGGCAAATTTTACACTGTAAAAAATTTGACCCTTTTGCTGCATCATCACTCCACCGTTTTTATAGAAAACGATTACTTCCCCCTATTATGGAGCATTCTTATGGGTCAAAAGAGAGATATTCTATAAAAGCGGGGGAGTGACGCTGCAACAAAAGGGTCAATTTTTTTTACAGTGTCCGCCAAAATAGAAGGTCTGCATCGATGCTTGCCGACATCAGAAATAGATGTCAAAAACTAAAAATCTAACTTTTAAAGTACCTTTATATGTCAGAGCACAAGTATCTGTGTATCAGGGTGCTTTTTATGCCGGATGCACAAAGAAATTAAAGTACATTGCTATGCGTATCCGTACTGTCTTGAGATTCAGATTCAGTTATCGAGTAAAATATCGAGATGCTTTCAGAATTTCTTCTGAGAGAATTTCTTTATCAAAGTGATAATATACGGTGATGTTTGAAAGGTTGAGACGAATATAGACAAAAGAAAATGGGAAACCATTATGATGCCTTTGCCATTAATGTTAAGCAAGTTAACTTCTATCACTCGAAGCCTCCGTCGCTGAGTGGTCAAGACACCACGCCGCTTTGCACGCACTTTGCGAGCGTAGGAGGTTGTGGGTTCGAATCTTGCTGGTTCCATTGCACACACTTTTTGCGTGGAGCTCTTGGCTGTACTTCTTCGTGTTATAAAAATTTCGTTGCGCTATTTCGTCCCTGTACACTTTCAAAAATTTGAAACTTTAACTGTATCGTCACTGCACCGTTTTTATAGAATACCTCTATTTTGACCAATGGGAATGCTCCATAAAAAGCAATCGTTTTCTGTAAAGGCAGTGGAGTAACGATGCAGGAAATGTTTCAAAATTTCAATAGTGTATATTGACGATGAGCAGGTTTTCATGTCGAGCACACAAGTCAGATGTATGTAAGTTGTCCTTGCACTCGTATAATCGTATGGAGGTTGTGGGTTCGATTCCCGCTGGCTCCATTGCACACACACTTGGTGTGGAGCTCCTGGTTGTATTTCTCATGTGTTGTAAATTTCCTTGTGCTATCTCGTCCTTGTATATTGACGATGACTTATAAGCAGACTTTAATGTCGAGCACACAAGTCAAATGTATGTTATTCAAATAAATAAATAAATATAATCGTATAGACAAAGCCGCCTATGGCGAAGCATAAGCCTCAAGCCGCCTGCCAACCAATCGTACTCGTTAGGTGACTATCGTCAAGTTTTGGAAGTTTGGAATTCCTACTTTTTGTGTTGTGTCCGTGATCCGACAGAACCGTGTCTGTTGATACTCATTTCTGAGCGTAATTTTTTTCCCAAGCACCTTCGTCGTTCCAAGCCCAAGCTCGCACTCTGATTGGTTGTTGCTCTCGGCACTGTTTTCATGTAACTTGGCGATAATCATACTTGGTGTAGCGATAGATGCTTCCGTTGAGGAGTTTGATGTCCTTCAGAACCAAGTACAAAGTAACTTTTTTCTTGCAGCGTTGGATTGGATGGAACGTGTCTTACTGGAAGCTGTACTTTTTAAAAGTTTTTACACACAGCTTTTTACTTTGTACTCGGTTCGGAAGGAAATCAAACTCGACTGAAGCATCTATCGCTACGCCAAGTATGATTATCACCAAATTACGTGAAAACAGTTCCGAGAGCAACAACCAATCAGAGTGCGAGCTTGGGCTTGGAACGACGAAGGTGCTTGGGAAAAAAATTTCGCCATTTCTGAGGTCCTTAAGAATCGATGTGGACATTAAAATTTGATGAATGCGAAAACTTTTCGAAGATTGAGATCTTAGCTAAGCACGATACTAATCGACATTATAAGTTGCTGTCGAATAGCTGAAAATGAAATAGCAAATTGACCAGCAAATTTAATACTTCAAAGCCCAGCAAAGTACATCAATTAGTCAATGCATTGCAAAGAGACATCACACCACATATCAGTACACATAATTGAGTATTACTGTATGAATAACTAAAAGGTAGGAAATAAAATAAGCTTTAAAAAAAATATCAACCGACTCAAAAAAGTGCTAAAAAGAATTAAATAGTTCTTTAAAATTCTCTGACAAAACGTTATTTAAAAATCAGACATCGAATATCAGGTACCGGCATAAAAACGGTTAAATTTAATTTATATAATTTAATATCCACCAAACATGGATTTTAGAGAGAATATTTTTTACAAGAGATGAATTTGCATATTTTTGATTTAATTTATTAATATATCCATATAAAATAGTGAATTACTTTTTGATGTTGGTGCCAAACTATCTTAAGTATAATAAAAATTGTGAATATATTGCCCCTAGTACCATAACTAAAATGGTGATGATAATTGTCGATTGTGATTGTTTGGCACCGACTTCAAAAAATTCTTTTTAGCGCTTTTTTGAAGTCGGTTGATATTTTTTTAAAAAAGCTTATTTTATTATTTTTAAATTAACAAGGAATGCATTGCAACGTATGCTTATTTAAAGTGATGTTTATTTTTTTAAGAAAGAAATATTCAACTTCAGGAGGTTGAAATATTAAAAATCAGGTGCAAACTTTTCAGTCATCTCGTGTTTTTTGTAAATAACGTTGTACATTTGCTCTTCAAAATCTGGAACATTTGCTGTATAGTCACTCTACTGATTTTACACCAATTATTTACTTGAATATATTAAGGGGCATTCTCATTGTTCTGAATAGTAATATTTAATAGAAGCGGTGGATTGACTGTGTAGTGAAACCCGCAGATGGTTAATTATCTTTTAAAGCGTCCTCATTTTCCAAAATAGAGATAAATTACGGTTATACCAACTTCTATAATCTGGTTAAATGAGCATGCTTAAAAGCTGCAGACTTTTAACAGTTCACTTTTAAAGAATGTTATATTTAGTAATTAAATCATATTATCCTGATTAATGAATTTAATATTCATCACTGGCATTAGAATGTATACAATGCACTTTAAAGATTCACCAAAACTCTACTACGAAGTATTTCTTGGAGTTTCAACGTATGTTTTATACAAATATTATGCATGCAAATATTCCTTTACTTCCTGCATATTGTAGTTATAATTTTTTCTTTCATTTAGAGAACATAAATTTTACAGCGTCAAAGTTGAAATAAATATAAAAATTAAACTATTTGAAAAGCAAGTGAAATGTCAATTTCTAAGTGCCTTTCCCCCCCCCCCCCATTTAATCATGTTATTTTAAAGGAAGTTATCCTAATAACTATCATCAAGATTTCCTTTGTAGTCTGTGCGTGATCAAAGTGATGTTTGTCTCGATAATTCAACGGCAAAAGAGAAATCATAACATATTCTTTCATTACATTAAATTAAAATAACAGTTACCTCTCTTCCACTATTTTAAAAGAACGATGAAAAATTTCCAACTGATAAACTTGTTTGTTTGATTATTTTACTTTAAAAATTTTGACACTGGTATGCTTATTTAAACATAAATTATTTTAAATGTTTTGAAAACCATGTCAGGCGCAAAACTTTTCTAACGATAATTTTCTTAAACGCTATTTCTTTCGTCTGTTTCTAAATTTTTAAAAGAAAAACCTACGTATATTTACCTGTTTTAATAAGTATGTTTAACATTTTGTGATGAATTTTGCATTTTAAATGAAATTTGCTTGAAATCATTTATCGCACATCAAAGAAATATGTATCAGCCACATTGTCAAGCCATTACAGAAGCATAAATGTAGTATTTTATAAATTTTTAAATGTATTTATTTACTCTACACAAGATTTGTTAATTTGTAACTGCATGACAACATTAAAAAAAGGGAAATGAAAAATCCCTGCACGCTCGGCCTACAGACGGTTTATTTTGAAGTTCAGTATTTATTAAAAAAAACAAAGATAATAATAAATAGATAAACCCAATTTAACAATTTATCTACCGCATTTAACGAGTTTTTAATTTAATTTTTCTGTAAGAGCTGATTTCATCGGAATCATGTTAATACGATAATTTTCCTCCAAGCGCTGTGCATTGTTGATATGTTTTCTGCTGCAAGGACTGGTCCTATTAAAACCTTGTCAATATAAAAGTTATATATAATATTAAAAGATTTGTAATATTTTAATTGGTTTTTATATCTTCAAAATCGACGAAGTTATTTTTTTTTGCCCTTAAAACTCTGTTTTTTTTCGTCCCTTGAGAAATTTTTTAATTTTATTAAAAATCTGACATGCATAAATTTTCGACGCCTTTTCTATAAATAATAATAATTTTAAAATGGATTTATATGCATTATAATGAAGAAGTTATGGAGTTTTTCTGTTTTTACTAAACCTCTCCACATTACTTCCCCCTTTCTCCGATTTAGTCCATTAATGAACTCGACCGATATTTTCGGCTTTTGATTTTATGTACCAATTTAAAAGAGATATGTACAAAATTACGGAAGTTATTGCTTCCATTAAAATGACTAATATATATAACGTTTTTAACTAGAAATGTTTTTGAATTCCCGGAGTCGTGATCGGCGTGGATCTGCAAAAAGCTTTGAGAAATTCCAATAAAAAAGATAATGTAATAAGTAGTATTTCTTAAGAAATCTAGATAAATCATTGTTTACGAAGTTGTTTTAACAGTTTTTCAGAATAACAATATTTCTGATGTTCTATTAGTTCTTAGTTTCCATAGTGCAATAAGAAAACAATCATAATTTAATATTAATTATGCTACGGCTAAACCCTAGTCGTTTTTTTTCATAAAAATATACAATCATGAAATTAAAACGTTAAAATGTAAAACACTATATTTATCATTTCATAAATTTTGCAATAAATTTTAATTAAGATAATAATTTATTTCGCATGTTAGGTGTTTAGATAAAGCATTTAACGACTAGTTATGGATGATAAGTTATTCAGTTTTTCTTATAAGGTCGTTTCATTTATTAAATCAAAAATTCTTTTGTTCACAAAAGAAAAAAAATGCAAGTAACATGTCAAGAAATAATTGTAGAATTATAGAAGTTTTATTTGAAATTTCATGCACAGTGGTGTGATTTATGACTTATGAATATGAAAGTTTATTCTTTATGATAAAAGAAATTTATGTCCTCCCTGAGAATTGAATAAGAAAAAAGTAAATTGGTAATATATATGTATATTTGATTATAAAATGATATAAGGTATCCTGGGGTAATAACGCCACGTGAAGGAGCTGCCAATTTTCACACCTTAGTTTTAGATTGTATTTTTCAAATAAATATAGTATTTGATACAGTAACTCATTGACTATCTATATATAAAAAATTATTTAACAAATATGTATTCATAAAATGTAATGGCATGATTTCTTGACATGTAATGGCATGATTTCTTGACCAATGCTATACGGCATTATTACCCCCACGTTAGTACCCACTTATGTAGGTAATAACGCCATGTAAACAAAACTATAAAATAAAATGGAATAATCCCATGTAGATTGCCCAACTCTAAAAATACAAACTGTACAGCCCTAGAAATTGACAAATTGTATTCTAAGAGTTAGAAAATGTTAAATTTTTGTAATAGTGTAAAAAAAAAAAGAGTTTGTGGGGGGAGGTAAAAAATATCAGATCCCAAGCTTCTTCTGATTAAAAATGACCGCTTAAATAGAATAATTAGAAACATTGCACGATTTTAACTGTGTTTATCTATATCAGTATTTATGTTTCGATATATGCACTCTCTGCGATTGAAAATATTCAATTTTTTGTGAAAGTGAAAGAAAAAGGAGAGTGGGGGAGTTTAAATAGAAAATAACACACTGAGCTTCTCTTTACTTAAAAAATCCAGCTTAAATATAATTATAAGATGCTTAAATATAATTATAAGAAACATTGCACGGTTTAATCTATTTTTAATGCAATATTTTTATTATGCGAAATTTTATAACAAGAGTTATGTGCAATAAATAATTTTGTTAATACTGTTATAGAAATCTTGTAAGTACTTTTTAACCCGTAAACTCCACACTAATGCAATTTCGCGCAAACCTAAAGTTAAAATATCGGCGTTATATACTTCCATAAATTTGTATCTTATATATTAAAGCAATAGCTTTTTTTTTCAGTACACTCAAACTGGTCTCTGCGCATTCGTGATTGCGCAGATCCGACCAGATCACGGCAAATGCTCTTGCGCAGTAAACAGAATCAATGAGAGAAGAGATAGTTACTGTCTCTAAATGTTAGCGTCACGGAGTAAGACACAGGAAAGGAAACTTAATACGCATGACTCTTCGAAAATACAAAGTGAAATTTTGGTAAATAATGAGGGGGCTGTGATAAGTAGTAGGCTGGTTTTTAGATCACAGGCTATCATAGCCTGAGAGCTTATGTGCCCGTCCGTTCTGTATGTTCGTGCGTAACGCGATAACTCATGATAAAAATATCCGATCCACTTGAAATTTTGTATGTAGGTATATCCTGACAAGGCGCTTCCCTGATTAGTTTCTGGAGTTCATTCGATATGTATAAAAGGGGGAACGGGGGGCTCATGCCCCCCGTTAGTTGATATAAATGGGATTTTCATGCAGAATTAAGTTTTCGTTCAAAATTTTGATTAGGATCATTCTGATGAGACGATTCCGTGACTGTTATTAGGTGTTCATTGAATAAGTATAAATAGGGGGAACAGGGGTTCTAATGCCCCCCCCCCCTCGTTAGTTGATATAAATGGGATTTTCATGCAGAATTAAGTTTTCGTTCAAAATTTAGATTAGGATCATTCTGATGAGGCGATTCCGTGACTGTTATTAGGTGTTCATTGAATAAGTATAAATAGGGGGAACAAGGGTTCTAATGCCCACGCCCCGTTAGTTGATATAAATGGGATTTTCATGCAGAATTAAGTTTTCGTTCAAAATTTAGATTAGGATCATTCTGATGAGGCGGTTCCGTGACTGTTATTAGGTGTTCATTGAATAAGTATAAATAGGGGGAACAGGGGTTCTAATGCCCACGCCCCGTTAGTTAATATAAATGGGATTTTCATGCAGAATTAATTTTTCGTTCAAAATTTAGATTAGGATCATTCTGATGAGGCGATTCCGTGACTGTTATTAGGTGTTCATTGAATAAGTATAAATAGGGGGAACAGGGGCTCTAATGCCCCCCCCCGTTAGTTGATATAAATGGGATTTTCATGCAGAATTAAGTTTTCGTTCAAAATTTAGATTAGGATCATTCTGATGAAGCGATTCCGTGATTGTTATTAGGTGTTCATTGAATAAGTATAAATAGGGGGAACAGGGGTTCTAATGCCCCCCTTAATTTATATAAATGGGTTTTTCAAGCAGAATTTTCAGATTTCGTTCAAATCTCTGAATAGTTTTGGAAGTTTAATGGTTAAGTATAAAAGAGAGGGATAACTCCTTTTAAATTATGTAAATGCTAATTTGGTTTTTATTAAGAATTATCTAATTTGCTCTGAATTTTGGATATAGATTTTTTATATGATAAAGCATGTCTTTGATAGTATAGGAGGTTCAATGATTAAGTATAAAAAAAGAGGAAAGGGGAGAGCTGTTTCCCCTTCTTAATTTTTTTTTTTCGAACGGAATTAACCCTTGAAAATATAAGGCTTTAATGTACAATTAGTATTTGTAGCCTGTGAGCTAGATGCCATCAGTTTAACTGGGCAGTATACTTTTTATTTAGTTACTGCAATGCTTTTCAATGGAAAAAATGGTCATTTTTAATTTTTTTTTTGCGAAAAATCTGAATTTTTAGAAGGTTGTAAAAATGAAAATCTGGTTAATTGCAGTTTTTTTTCACAACATACATATTTTTTATAGGTATTTGGTGCTTCATTTTCGTTTTTCAGCCCTTTAAAATACGAGATCATTCTGACAAAAATCAAAGGGCAGGCCATTTAAAAACATTGAATATCGCGGATTAAAATGACTGTTGTAAATTAGTTGAATATCGTAAAGAAACAGACTTATGATTTTTAGAAATTAAGTATTAATCAAATATTTTGGAGTAAATTTTAATTTCGCGTATAGTTTTTATAACCTTAGACCATTTTAATAATCCATAAATTTGGATATTTATGCAATTAATGCATGCAGAATTAAAGCTAATTTTTATTTTAATTATTTGGAGCAACTGCTTATTCATATTATGGATGTCTTGTGTGTTACTCCCCACTCTGCCCCCCCAGGGGGGCACATTTTTAATTTCTTTACAACACCAGTCGTGTGACACATCATTTCAAAGGTCAGCAACTGCTTATTCATATTATGGATGTCTTGTGTGTCACCCCTTCTCTGCCCCTCCAGGGGGGGGGCACATTTTTAATTTCTTTACAACAGCAGTCGTTTGACACATCATTTCAAAGGTCTGCAACTGCTTATTCATATTATGGATGTCTTGTGTGTCACCCCCATTCTGCCCCCCCAGGGGGCACATTTTTAATTTCGTTACAAAACCAGTCGTGTGACGCATCATTTCAAAAGTCTGCAACTGCTTATTCATATTATGGATGTCTTGTGTGTCACCCTCCACTCTGCCCCCCAGGGGGGGCACATTTTTAACTTCTTTACAACACCAGTCGCGTGACACATCATTTCAAAGGTCTGTAACAGCTTATTCATATTATGGATGTCTTGTGTGTCACCCCCCACTCTGCCCCCAAGGGAGGGCACATTTTTAATTTCTTTACAACACCAGTCTTGTGACACATCATTTCAAAGGTCTGCAACTGCTTATTCATATTATAGATGTCTTGTGTGTCACCCCCCCCACTCTGCCCCCTCAGGGGTGGCACATTTTTAATTTCTTTACAACACCAGTCGTGTGACACATCTTTTCAAAGGTCTGCAATTGTTTATTCATATTATGCATGTATTGTGTTACATCCCCCCAAAGAGGGCACATTTAAGCTGTTGCATAGCTTTTATTGCGGGCTTTGAGCGCGGCGACAAAATCTAGAAATTCCATAAAGAGAATAAAAAACCTAACTTCATTTCATTTCGGCAAATTTTGGCACTTCGGTAGACTTCTCAGTTATTCATTAATAGAAATTTTAAGCTATTGCATAGCTTTTATCACGGGCTTTGAGCGCGGCGACCGAATCCAAAAATTCCGTAACGCGAAAAATCCTAACACATCGGTAACGAAAAAACCTAACACTCGGCTAACGTAGTTTACCTTCGGCAGACTTCGGCATGGTATCCTTCGGTAGAATTCGGCAGATATTGACGCGGTATTTTTCAGATATTTAGAGGATATCAAGTCTCAAACTTATATATCTTATATCAGTTACTATAAATCTATAGTTTCAATAATAAAAATTCCTGATAGAATGTGTATAGAAAAGAATCGTTTTAAGATAAAACAAGGTAGGATAATGTAGCTTTTGGTGAGTGGAGAACCGCCCAATGGTGAGGATCGAAAAATTTAAAATGCTTATAACTCGCGATATAATTTTCGTAGCGCGGCCATATTTTGTTTGGTAATTTATTATGAGACAGTATTAATTTTTGGTGAAAGGGGACCCCCCCCCCATGGTGAGGGTCGAAAATTTTAAAATGCTTATAACTCGCGATCTAATTTCCGTAGCGCGGCCAAATTTTGTTTGGTAATTTATTATGAGAGAGTATTAATTTTTGGTGACAGGTGACCCCCCACGGTGAGGGTCGAAAAATTTTAAATGTTTATAACTCGCGATCAATTTTCGTAGCGCGGCCAAATTTTGTTTGGTAATTTATTATGAGAAAATGTTACTTTTGGTGACAGGAGACCCCCCACGGTGAGGGTCGAAAAAGTTAAAATGTTTATAACTCGCGATCTAATTTTCGTAGCGCGGCCAAAATTTGTTTGATGATTTATTATGAGACAGTGTTAATTTTTGGTGACAGGAGACTCCCCACGGTGAATGTCGAAAAATTTAAAATGCTTACAACTCGCGTTCAATTTTCGTAGCGCGGCCAAATTTTGTTTGGTAATTTATTATGAGACAGTGTTAATTTTTAGTGACAGGAAATCCCCCATGGGGAGGGTCGAAAATTTTAAAATACTTATAACTCGCGATCTAATTTTCGTAGTGCGGCCAAATTTTGTTTGGTAATTTATTATGAGACAGTGTTACTTTTGGTGACAGGAGACCCCCCACGGTGAGGGTCAAAAATTTAAAATATTTATAACTCGCCATCTTATTTTTGCAACGCGGCCAAATTTTGTTTGGTAATTTATTATGAGACAGTGTTAATTTCTGGTGACAGGAGACCCTCCACAGTGAGTGTTAGAAAAATTTAAAATGCTTATAACTCACGATCTAATTTTCGTAGCGCGGCCAAATTTTTTTTGGTAATTTATTATGAGACGGTGTTAATTTTTGGTGACAGGAGACCCACACGGTGAGGGTCGAAAAATTTAAAATGCTTATAACTCACGATCTAACTTTCGTAGCGCGGCCAAATTTTGTTTGGTAATTTATTATCAGACAGTGTTACTTTTGGTGACAGGAGATCCCCCATGGTGAGGGTCGAAAAAGTTAAAATGTTTATAACTCGCGATCTTATTTTGTAGCGCGGCCAAATTTTGTTTGGTAATTTATTATGAGAGAATATTTATTTTTGGTGACAGGAGACCCCCCACGGTGAGGGTCGAAAAATTTAGAATGTTTATAACTCGCGATCAATTTTCGTAGCGCGGCCAAATTTTGTTTGGTAATTTATTATGAGACAATGTTTCTTTTGGTGACAGGAGACCCTCCACGGTGAGGGTCGAAAAAGTTAAAATGTTTATAACTCGCGATCTAATTTTCGTAGCGCGGCCAAAATTTGTTTGATGATTTATTATGAGACAGTGTTAATATTTGGTGACAGGAGATCCCCCATGGTGAGGGTCGAAAAATTTAAAATGATTTTAACTCGCGATCTAATTTTCGTAGTGCGGCCAAATTTTGTTTGGTAATTTATTATGAGAAAGTACTACTTTTGGTGACAGGAGACACCCACGGTGAGGGTCGAAAAATTTAAAATGCTTATAACTCGCGATCTAATTTTCGTAGTGAGGCCAAATTTTGTTTGGTAATTTATTATGAGACAGTGTTACTTTTGGTGACAGGAGACCCACCACGGTGAGGGTCAAAAATTTAAAATGCTTATAACTCGCGATCTAATTTTCGTAGTGAGGCCAAATTTTGTTTGGTAATTTATTATGAGACAGTGTTACTTTAGATGACAGGAGACACCCCACGGTGAGGGTCAAAAATTTAAAATGCTTGTAACTCGCGATCTTATTTTCGCAACGCGGCCAAATTTTGTTTGGTAATTTATTATGAGACATTGTTACTTTTGGTGACAGAAGACCCCCCACGGTGAGGGTTAGAAAAATTTAAAATGCTTATAACTCGCGATCTAATTTTCGTAGCGCGGACAAATTTTGTTTGGTAATTTATTATCAGACAATGTTACTTTGGGTGACAGGAGTCCCCCCATGGTGAGGGTCGAAAAATTTAAAATGCTTATAACTCGCGATCTAATTTTCGCAGCGAGGCCAAATTTTGTTTGGTAATTTATTATGAGACAGTGTTTCTTTTGGTGACAGGAGTCCCCCCACGGTGAATGTCGAAAAATTTAAAATGCTTATAACTCGCGTTCAATTTTCGTAGCGCGGCCAAAATTTGTTTGGTAATTTATTATGAGACAGTGTTAATTTTTAGTGACAGGAAATCCCCCATGAGGAGGGTCGAAAATTTTAAAATGCTTATAACTCGCGATCTAATTTTCGTAGTGCGGCCAAATTTTGTTTGGTAATTTAATATAAGATAGTGTTACTTTTGGTGACAGGAGACCCCCACGGTGAGGGTCAAAAATTTAAAATGCTTATAACTCGCGATCTAATTTTCGTAGTGAGGCCAAATTTTGTTTGGTAATTTATTATGAGACAGTGTTACTTTAGATGACAGGAGACACCCCACGGTGAGGGTCAAAAATTTAAAATGCTTGTAACTCGCGATCTTATTTTCGCAACGCGGCCAAATTTTGTTTGGTAATTTATTATGAGACATTGTTACTTTTGGTGACAGAAGACCCCCCACGGTGAGGGTCGAAAAATTTAAAGTGCTTATAACTCGCGATCTAATTTTCGTAGTGCGGCCAAATTTTGTTTGGTAATTTACTATGAGATAGTGTTACTTTTGGTGACAGGAGACCCCCCACGGTGAGGGTCAAAAATTTTAAATGATTATAACTCGCGATCTACTTTTCGTAGCGCGGCCAAATTTTGTTTGGTAATTTATTATCAGACAGTGTTACTTTTGGTGACAGGAGATCCCCCATGGTGAGGGTCGAAAAATTTAAAATGATTTTAACTCGCGATCTAATTTTCGTAGTGCGGCCAAATTTTGTTTGGTAATTTATTATGAGAAAGTACTACTTTTGGTGACAGGAGACACCCACGGTGAGGGTCGAAAAATTTAAAATGCTTATAACTCGCGATCTAATTTTCGTAGTGAGGCCAAATTTTGTTTGGTAATTTATTATGAGACAGTGTTACTTTTGGTGACAGGAGACCCACCACGGTGAGGGTCAAAAATTAAAAATGCTTATAACTCGCGATCTAATTTTCGTAGCGCGGACAAATTTTGTTTGGTAATTTATTATCAGACAATGTTACTTTGGGTGACAGGAGTCCCCCCATGGTGAGGGTCGAAAAATTTAAAATGCTTATAACTCGCGATCTAATTTTCGCAGCGAGGCCAAATTTTGTTTGGTAATTTATTATGAGACAGTGTTTCTTTTGGTGACAGGAGTCCCCCCACGGTGAATGTCGAAAAATTTAAAATGCTTATAACTCGCGTTCAATTTTCGTAGCGCGGCCAAAATTTGTTTGGTAATTTATTATGAGACAGTGTTAATTTTTAGTGACAGGAAATCCCCCATGAGGAGGGTCGAAAATTTTAAAATGCTTATAACTCGCGATCTAATTTTCGTAGTGCGGCCAAATTTTGTTTGGTAATTTAATATAAGATAGTGTTACTTTTGGTGACAGGAGACCCCCACGGTGAGGGTCAAAAATTTAAAATGCTTATAACTCGCGATCTAATTTTCGTAGTGAGGCCAAATTTTGTTTGGTAATTTATTATGAGACAGTGTTACTTTAGATGACAGGAGACACCCCACGGTGAGGGTCAAAAATTTAAAATGCTTGTAACTCGCGATCTTATTTTCGCAACGCGGCCAAATTTTGTTTGGTAATTTATTATGAGACATTGTTACTTTTGGTGACAGAAGACCCCCCACGGTGAGGGTCGAAAAATTTAAAGTGCTTATAACTCGCGATCTAATTTTCGTAGTGCGGCCAAATTTTGTTTGGTAATTTACTATAAGATAGTGTTACTTTTGGTGACAGGAGACCCCCCACGGTGAGGGTCAAAAATTTTAAATGATTATAACTCGCGATCTACTTTTCGTAGCGCGGCCAAATTTTGTTTGGTAATTTATTATCAGACAGTGTTACTTTTGGTGACAGGAGATCCCCCATGGTGAGGGTCGAAAAATTTAAAATGATTTTAACTCGCGATCTAATTTTCGTAGTGCGGCCAAATTTTGTTTGGTAATTTATTATGAGAAAGTACTACTTTTGGTGACAGGAGACACCCACGGTGAGGGTCGAAAAATTTAAAATGCTTATAATTCGCGATCTAATTTTCGTAGTGAGGCCAAATTTTGTTTGGTAATTTATTATGAGACAGTGTTACTTTTGGTGACAGGAGACCCACCACGGTGAGGGTCAAAAATTAAAAATGCTTATAACTCGCGATCTAATTTTCGTAGCGCGGACAAATTTTGTTTGGTAATTTATTATCAGACAATGTTACTTTGGGTGACAGGAGTCCCCCCATGGTGAGGGTCGAAAAATTTAAAATGCTTATAACTCGCGATCTAATTTTCGCAGCGAGGCCAAATTTTGTTTGGTAATTTATTATGAGACAGTGTTTCTTTTGGTGACAGGAGACCCCCCCACGGTGAGGGTCGAAAAATTTAAAGTGCTTATAACTCGCGATCTAATTTTCGCAGCGCGGCCAAATTTCGTTTGGTAATTTATTATGAGACAGTGTTAATTTTTAGTGACAGGAGATTCCCCATCTAGAGGGTCGAAAATTTTAAAATGCTTATAACCAGAGTTGGGCAAATTCGTAATCTAATTACTTTGTAACTTAATTACAATGTGACGGCACCCAAGAGATTACAATTTTAGTTACATGTAGGGTCAATCCATTTCAAGTGGTCCAGCACTGGTCGCTCGACTATTTTTAAAAAATCTGAAATTTTTTGTACAACAACCCTAATATGATGGAAGTTCAAAATGACCGATATTTTAATTCTACTATTTTTTGTTTGTGCATGGCGGCCATCTTTGTTTCATCGTGTGCAGCGATTTTCTCAAATACTAGGATACCCAAAATTGTAAATATCTCGTCTTCTATTTTCCCAATTGAAATGGGGTTTGCAGCATTTTGTTCAGAATAAAATAGGCTAAATATACAGTGGAAGAAAAATTTTGAAAAATAAATTTTTACAGGTGAAATTTTAGCACAAAATGTACCAATTTTTCAAAAATCTATCCGTTTGCAAGAGGAAATTTTTCATGCAAGGAAAACTGTCAACCTTACACAATTTTTTCTACTAATAATTCAAAAGTGCGTGTACTCATGCACCAAGTCCCAGATCTGGGAGTTAATTTCTCTTTGTGAAAAAAATTCCGAAATTCGTCAAAAATTTCAAAAATCGCACTTTTTAGGCTTTGATATCTCTGGTGGGGCACGAGATAAAAATTTGAAATTTTGGCCTATGATTGTATAGTGTAGTAGCGTCATGTACAAAAAATTTCAAGAAGGAGATTTGACTACAAGCTGAGATATGACATGGAAAATATGTGAAAACAATACTGCCAAACTATTGTAAACCTACTATGTAATTGTTCAACAAGACTGTCAACCTTGCACAATTTTTTCTACAAATAGGTCAAAAGTGCGTGTACTCATACACCAAGTCCCATATCTGGGAAATTATTTCTCTTTGCGAAAAAAATTCCGAAATTCGTCGAAAATTTCAAAAATCGCACTTTTTAGGCTTTGATATCTCTGGTGGAGCACGAGATAAAAATCTGAAATTCTGGCCTTTGATAGTATTGTGTAGTAGTGTTATGTACAAAAAATTTCAAGAAAGAGATTTGACTACATGCTGAGATATGACATGGACAATATGTGAAAACAATACTGCCAAACTATGTAATTGTTCATACCTCCAAAATTTTAAATTAATTATTTATGGTATAAAGTTAAATGTTAATTACAAATATGTTTTTCAAATGCTTCTGTGTGATTTAAACAATTCAAAATGTATGCTAAACCAATACACTATTTGTGCAGATGAACAAATCTACTAGAAATGCTATTTCAACAATTTTACTCGGAGCACATTTCAAGAAAAGTAAATTACAGGCAATGGATTGCAACTGATCGAGTTGACATGGCTTCAATTATTAAACCTAAAGAATTTCATTCAAGTTAACAAGGGATGACAAGACTTGGAGGGCTTCAAATAAAATTTTTAGAAAGAACAGCCTGATGGACTGACAACAGTAACTGGTCGAACTCATAACATCTCTCGTAAATATTATTAAGCTTTTTGTTGAGCATACATAGTATTTTGTAAATTAAATGTTTATTATTTAACTGTTTTCAACAAACGATATTTTTTGTGTAAATATTGTAATAAAGGAGACTAATCTCATTTCTCCTAATGTACTCGTAATAGCATTTCTTTACATTTTTTTAAATCACCGTATCTCAGCTTGTAGTCAAATCTCCATCTTGAAATTTTTTGTACATAACACTACTACACAATACTATCAAAGGCCAGAATTTCAGATTTTTATCTCGTGCTCCACCAGAGATATCAAAGCCTAAAAAGTGCGATTTTTGAAATTTTCGACGAATTTCGGAATTTTTTTTCAGAAAGAGAAATCATTTCCCCTATATGGGACTTGGTGTATGAGTACACACACTTCTGACCTATTTGTAGAAAAAATTCTGCAAGGTTGACAGTCTTGTTGAACAATTACATAGTAGGTTTACAATAGTTTGACAGTATTGTTTTCACATATTTTCCATGTCATATCTCAACTTGTAGTTAAATCTCCTTCTTGAAATTTTTTGTACATGACGCTACTACACAATACTATCATAAGCCAAAATTTTAGATTTTTATCTCGTGCCCCACCAGATATATGAAAGCCTAAAAAGTGCGATTTTTGAAATTTTTGACGAATTTCGGAATTTTTTTCGCAAAGAGAAATTAACTCTCAGATCTGGGACTTGGTGTATGAGTACACGTACTTTTGACCTATTTGTAGAAAAAATTGTGTAAGGTTGACAGTTTCCCTTGCATGAAAATTTTCCTCTTGCAAACGGATAGATTTTTGAAAAAAATGGTACATTTTGTGCTAAAATTTCACCTGTAAAAATTTATTTTTCAAAATTTTTCTATCATTGTATATTTAGCCTATTTTATTCTGAACAAAATGCTGCAAACCCCATTTCAATAGGGAAAATAGAAGACGAGATATTTACAATTTTGTGTATATTAGTATCTGAGAAAATCGCTGCACACGATGAAACAAATATGGCCGCCATGCACAAACAAAAAATAGTAAAATTAAAAGAATGGTCATTTTGAACTTCCGTCATGTTAGGGTTGTTGTACAAAAAATTTCAGATTTTTTAAAATTGGTCGAGCGACCAAAAAAATATTTTCTGGACCACTTGAAATGGATTGACCCTGTATTTATAATTTTAATTTGAAATTAAATTAGAATTGTTATTATAATGGAAAAAATTCTAATTATGATAAAATGCAATTATAATTTAAATTTGAAATTAAATTAGAATTGTAATCGTAACTATAAATGCTATGATTATCTTTATATAATTGTAATTATAAAGGAAAAAAATTCTAATTACGATTAAATGCAATTATAATCTGAACTTGAAATTAAATTAGCATTGTAATCGTAACTATAAATGGTATGATTATCTATATATAATTGTAATTATAATGAGAAATAATTCTAATTACGATAAAATGCAAATATAATTTGACTTTGAAATTCAATTAACATTGTAATCATAACTATAAAAGCTATAATTACTAATATACAATTGTAATTATATTTGAGAAAATTATAATTACAATTATGCGTAACTGTATTCTGAATTTTAAATTCAACTAACGATGTATTCATAATTATAATTACAATTACGGATAATTCCAATGGCATTTTTTAAGCTATTGTATAGCTTTTATCGCGGGCATTGGGCGCGGTGACCGAATCTAGAACTTCCGTAACGAGAAAAAATTGTTACTTTTGGTGACAGGAGACCCCCCACGGTGAGGGTCGAAAAATTTTAAATGCTTATAACTCGCGATCTAATTTTCATAGCGCCGCCAAATTTTGTTTGGTAATATATTATGAGACAGTGTTGATTTTTGGTGACAGGAGATCCCCTCCCCCCCCACACACACGCTGTGAGGGTCGAAAAAATTAAAATGCTTATAACTCGCGATCTAATTTTCGTAGCGCGCCAAAATTTTGTTTGGTAATTTATTATGAGACAGTGTTAATTTTTGGTGACAGGAGATCCCCCACGGAAAGGGTCGAAAAATTTAAAATGCTTAGAACTCGCGATCTAATTTTCGTAGCGCGGCCAAATTTTGTTTGGTAATTTATTATGAGACAGTTTTAATTTTTGGTGACAGGAGACCCCCCCCAAGGTGAGGGTCGAAAAATTTAAAATGCTTATAACTCGTGATCTCAATTTCGTAGCGCGGAAAATTTTTGTTTGGTAATTTATTATGAGACAGTGTTAATTTCTGGTGACAGGAGACCCTCCACAGTGAGTGTTAGAAAAATTTAAAATGCTTATAACTCACGATCTAATTTTCGTAGCGCGGCCAAATTTTTTTTGGTAATTTATTATGAGACGGTGTTAATTTTTGGTGACAGGAGACCTCCACGGTGTGGGTCGAAAAATTTAAAATGCTTATAACTCGCGATCTAATTTTCGTAGCGCTTCCAAATTTTCTTTGGTAATTTATTATGCTATTGCATAGCTTTTATCTCGGACTTTGAGCGCGGCGACCGAATCTAGAAATTCCGTTTCTAGAAAAAAAAATTTACACTCCGGCTAACCTCGTTTCAGTTCGACAGACTTGGACACGGTATCCTTCGGTATACTTCGGCAGACATTGACGCGGTATTTTTCAGATATTTAGAGAATATCATGTCTCAAACTTATGTTTCTTGTTTCAGTTACCATAAACCTAGTTTCAATGATAAAAATTGCTGAATAACCTACATGTATTGTAAGATAATACAAATATTTTAAACGATATTAACTTCTCATTTATTCAACAAAAGAAAAAAATTTGTTTTCTTATCGGTCGTACGCTCAAAAAGTGTAACTTGAATTAATATCAGAGAAAAAGAAAAAAACTTGAATTAATATTAAAGACAAAAAAAAAGTGCATAAATAAAAACTATATAAATAATTATAATTGCATGAGTTGATAAAAAATGCTATGCAATAGCTTTACCGCGGCAGTCCCCGAGTGCCACACGTATTTTTTCTTCTTATCGGTCATCACGCTCAAAAAGTGTAATAGTAAATAAGGATAATAATAGTAAAATAAATAGTATAAAGTATAAATAATAGTAAATTAATATCAAAGAAAAAGAAAAAACTTGAATTAATATAAAAAAACTGCATAAATAAAAAATAAATAAATAATTATAGTTGCATAAGTTGATAAAAAATGCTATGCAATAGCTTTACCGCAGCAGTTCCCGGAGTGCCACACGTATTTATATTTTTTTTAACTTTGCTTCTATCTTTTATTTGTGACTGTGCAGTAAAAATAAATCTATTAATCAAAATTGTTCTTAGCTCATTCAGGAATTTTTGCTTTTAAATCCCCATCTTTTCCATCCGGATATTCAGGCCCATGTGAAAGGCAA
Source organism: Maratus speculifer (assembly GCA_964019185.1). Classification (NCBI taxonomy): domain Eukaryota; kingdom Metazoa; phylum Arthropoda; class Arachnida; order Araneae; family Salticidae; genus Maratus; species Maratus speculifer. The sequence continues at coordinate 159,992,485 of OZ025293.1, read as the reverse complement.
GGGGGGGGGGATCGCCCCGTCCGAGGAGATTGAGGGAGCAGCATCAAATTTTTTCTACCAGCACCAATTTTTTTCCTTCTATCTCTACAAGAAGAAAGTATTGGATTCGTATAAATTTTCGAATTCTGGTTTTCGACGGATTGTACACGTTTTAGGGGTCAGAGATTCCACAAAACATGCTTTTATAAAATATCTGTCTGTGACAGACATTTTGTGGGTTCCCTATCTCAAGAAAAAATTCACGGAATTTAATAAAAATTGATATTTAGGTAAGACCCTGATGTAAATTATTGCTGATTAGTTTTTGGCGTAAATCGCTCAACAGGTGTCACTGCTATGCTTCATTTTTTATGATTTACGCAACAGCTGAATCTCAAGAACTAGCGCACGGATTCTAATAAAAATTTAGTTTTAGGTAGTCCCTGATATAAATTGATGCTGATCAGTTTTTGGTGTAAATCACTCAACAGGTCACACTCGCTGTTATGCTGCATTTTTTACGGTTTATGCAGCAGCTGCATCTCAAGAACTACGTACGGATTTTAATGAAAATTTATATTTAGGTAGTCCCTGATATAAATTGATCATGATTAGTTTTTGGTGTAAATTGCTTAATATGTGTCGCTGCTATATTGCATTTTTTAAGATTTATGCAACAGCTGTATCCCAAGAACTAATGCACATATTTTAATAAAAAAATACGTGTGGCACTCGGAGACTGCCGCGGTAAAGTTATTAAATAGCATTTTTATCAACTTATGCAATTATAATTATATATTTATTTTTTATTTATGCAGTTTTTTTTGTCTTTGATATTAATTCAAGTTTTTTCTTTTTCTTTGATATTAATTCAAGTTACACTTTTTGAGCGTGATGACCGATAAAAAACAATTTTTTTTTCTTTTATTGAATAAATGAGAAGTCTGCCGAAATGAAACGACGTTAGTCGGAGTGTTAGGGTTTTTTTCTTTATTACGGAATTTCTAGATACGGTCGCCGCGCTCAAAGCCCGCGATAAAAGCTATATAATAGTGTGCTTATTTAGTGTGCTATATAATAGTGTGCTTTATAATAGTGTGCTTAAATGTGCCCCCTGGGGGTGACACACAACCATCATAGCATGCATGTTCACAGTGACGTCACAATGACGTCACTGTGAGTCACTTTGGTCACATCACATCTGTGACGAAAATGCCACCACTCAGTGACGTCACATTGTGACTAAGATGTGACTTTCTAAAAAAAATTTCACAGTTCGTCACAATGTTAATGTCAAAGTAGTCACAAATGACACACTTTTCACAAATTGGTCACATTGTGACGTCATAAATTGGTCACAATGTGACGTCACAAAAAAGCCCTAAAACGGCCATAACGACTTCAAATTTTAGTCACTGTGACTTCACATCGACGTCACGTGACGTCACATCGACAATCGCTGGTCACAAAGTCACAATGTGACTTCACAACGACGTTGCAGTGACGTCATCATGTCTTACGGGAAGACATGCATAATATGAATAAGCAGTTGCAGACCTTTGAAAGGATGTGTCACACGACTGGTGTTGTAAAGAAATTAAAAATGTGCCCCCCCCTGGGGGGGGCAGAGTGTGGGGGGGTGACACACAAGACATCCATAATATGAATAAGCAGTTGCAGAACTTTGAAATGATGTGTCACGCGACTGGTGTTGTAAAGAAGTTAAAAATGTGCCCCCCCTGGGGGGCAGAGTGGAGGGTGACACACAAGACATCCATAATATGAATAAGCAGTTGCAGACCTTGGAAATGATGTGTCACACGACTGGTGTTGTAAAGAAATTAAGAATGTGCCCCCCTTGAGGGGCAGAGTGGGGGGCGACACACAAGACATCCATAATATGAATAAGCAGTTGCAGACCTTTGAAATGATGTGACAAACGACTGGTGTTGTAAAGAAATAAAAAATGTGCCCCCCTGGGGGGGCAGAGTGGGGAGTAACACACAAGACATCCATAATATGAATAAGCAGTTGCAGACCTTTGAAATGATGTGTCACACGACTGGTTTTGTAAAGAAATTAAAAATGTGCCCCCCTGGGGGGGGCAGAATGGGGGAGACACACAAGACATCCATAATATGAATAAGCAGTTGCTCCAAATAATTAAAATAAAAATAAGCTTTAATTCTACATGCATTAATTGCATAAATATCTAAATTTATGGATTATTAAAATGGTCTAAGGTTATAAAAACTATACGCGAAATTAAAATTTACTCCAAAATATTTGATTAAAACTTAATTTCTAAAAATCATAAGTCTGTTTCTTTGCGATATTCAACTAACTTCCAACAGTCATTTTAATCTGCGATATTCAATGTTTTTAAATGGCCTGCCCTTTGATTTTTGTCAGAATGATCTCGTATTTCAAATGGCTTAAAAACGAAAATGAAGCGCCGAATACCTATAAAAAATATGTATGTTGTGAAGAAAACTTCAATTAACCAGATTTTTATTTCTACAACTTTCTAAAAATTCAGATTTTTCGTATTTATTTTTTTTTTTTAAATTGACCATTTTTCCCATTGAAAAGCATTGCAGAAGCTTTGTTTGTATTGTAGCAGAGCCATTGGATCTACTGTGTGCTGAGTGACATGTGTTTAAAATGTGCAATTTAATATATGTATGGAATTTTTTATCGCAACGTAATTAGTATATTTTTAACATAGGATCAGAGTAATTTATTACACCTTAAATTAGTCTTTTCAAGAATATAACCTGGTAAGTGAGAACTCTTTTTTGAATGGCAATGTAACATCCGGTCGATCGAGTTTATTTATTTTGATTTTGCCCGTTTTTTCTATTGCATAACACTTCTTATTTTGTTTACAATCTTTTTTTTTTTTTAAGTAGTTCCTTATTGTGATTTTCATTTCTGTCATATGAAAAATACATTTCTATTTTGCCAAGTTTTACCATGGGTACGCTGAAGTAAAATATCCCCCTTACGATGTTTGCGAAAACTTTTCTCGGATAGTATTTTTTCGATCGATGCTTAATTTTATATTTCATAATATTATTTATTTTGATTTTGCCCGTTTTTTTAGGACATAATTTAACCGTTTTTTCTGTTGCATAATACTTCTTATTTTGTTTTCAATCTTTTTCTTTTTTTTTTTTTTTTTTTTTTTAAAGTAATTCCTTATTGTGATCTTCATTTCTGTCATATGAAAATTTCATTTCTATTTTGCCTATAGCATTTACATTTGTTGCATTATCATTTTGAAAATTGATAAAAAATAACAAAAGACAAATCATTGCAAATTCTAAATTCGTATTACTCAACTAAATAAACGTAGGTCTTGCAAAAAATAAACAAAATAATAAGAGATCAAAATAGATACCTTATAAATAACTTACTTTTTTAAATCTGCAGTTACAATATATATATATATATATATATTTTATTTTGGACATGCAAAAAACATTCTGAAATGTCTCAATCAATCACAAGATTTTTGTGGGGACTTCTACTGATTGATAATTTTTGTGGGGTTTTTACATAACTGAATGACTTTTTTTCCATGATTGATTAATGAATTTTATAATTTTTACCCCACATGACCAACTGTCGAACTGATTGACAAATTTTCTATTTTTCATGTGATGGATCCAGAAATTTTGTGATTTTTTTTTTTCTGGTGAACAAAAAAATGTTGCATATTTTCTCCCTGCAATTAATGAAAGTTGTTTTTTGAAATTTGTTGTTTTTTTTCTCGCAATCTTTTGATGTAATTTGCCGTTTTATTGAATTTGTCCTTCCTTCGTGATTCTTTTTTTGAGAAAATGTCGTTTTTTGTTATCTTTTTGAGAAATTTGTCTTTTTTTTTTGCAAAATTTACCTTTTTTTGCGATTACCTAGACAAAATTTCTGTGCTTTTGAGATCTTTGGACGAAATTTGTGTCTTTTATGATACCTGGACAGTTTCAAAGAAGTTTATTGTTTTTCTCGAGTTCTTTCGATGAATTTGTCGTTTTGTCACGATCTTTCGATGTAATTTCCCATTTTATTGAAGATCTTTTTGCAAAATTTGTTGTTTTTTTTGCGAAATGTACCTTTTTGTGATTATTTGATGAAATTTGCTTTTCTTTCAATCCTTTGACGAAATTTGCTGTTTACTTGCAATCATTTGTCAAAATTTGTTGTTTTCTCACAATATTTTGAATTTTTTTTCACAATATGTTTACAAATTTGCCATTTTTTAGTTATTTTTTTGTCAAAATTTGCTTTTTTTCGAAATTTTTTTAAACGTTTTGGCAAAATTTTGATTTTTTGCAATACTTTCACGAAATTTGTTTTATTTGAGATACCTGGACAATTTTTTTTTCTGCAGTTTTTTGACAAAATTTTTAGAGATCTTATGAAGAAATTTGTTGTTTTTTGTAATCTGTTGACGAAATTTGCTGTTTTCTTTTCACATCTATTTACAAAATTTCCGAGTGTTTTTTTTTTTTTTTTGAGGGGGGGGTGTATTTTGATGAAATTTGCTATTTTTTGTGGTTATTTGCCAAAATTCCTGTTTTTTATGATACTTGGACAAAATTATTTGTTTTCTCAGGGATTTTCGGTGAAATTTGTCATTTTCTCACGATCTTTCGATATAATTTGCTGTTTTATCGAAATTATCTTTTTTTGTGAAATTTTTCATTTTTTTGTTATTTTCAGAAATTTGTTATTTTTTTCCACCCTTTTTTTTTTGCAAAATTTACCTTTTTGGGATTTTTTGATGAAATGTGCCTCTTTTTTTCACTTTTTGACAAAATGTGTTGTTTTCTCACAATCTGTTTACCAATATTTGCATTTTTTGAAGTACCTAGACAAATTTAAAGTATTTTCACGATCTTTTGACAAAATTCACATCTTTTATGATACCAGGAAAAAATTATTTGTTTTCTCAGGGATTTTCGGTGAAATTTGTCGTTTTTTCTTGCCATCTTTCGATGTAATTTGCCGTTTTATCGAGTTTTTCCTTTTTTCGTGATTTTTTTGTGAAATTTGTTTTATTTTGTTATTTTCAGAAATTTGTCTTTTTTTTTTTTTTTTTTTTTTTTTTTTTTTTTTGCAAAATTTACCTTTTTTGTGATCTTTTGATGAAATGTGCCTCTTTTTTTCATCTTTTGACAAAATGTGTTGTTTTCTCACAATCTGTTTACCAATATTTGCATTTTTTGAAGTACCTAGACAAATTTAAAGTATTTTCACGATCTTTTGACAAAATTCACATCTTTTATGATACCAGGAAATAATTATTTGTTTTCTCAGGGATTTTCGGTGAAATTTGTCATTTTTTCTTGCCTCTTTCGATGTAATTTGCCGTTTTATCGAATTTTTTTTTCAGAATTTTTTTTTCAGAAATTTGTCAACATTATGTAAATGCTATAGGCAAAATAGAAATGAATTTTTCATATGACAGAAATGAAGATCACAAAAAGAAATTACTTAAAAAAAAGATTGAAAACAAAATAAGAAGTGTTATGCAATAGAAAAAACGGTTAAACTATGTCCTTCAAAAAAAAAGGGCAAAATCAAAATAAACTCGATCGACCCGATGTTACATTGCCTATCAATAAAAAATTAGTTCTCACTTACCAGTTTATATTGTTGAAAAGACTAATTTAAGGTGTAATAGATTACTCTGATTCTATGTTAAAAATATACTTATTACATTGCGATAAAAAATTCCACACATATATTTAATTGCCTACAGACATGCGGAAATAAACATAAGTCACTCAGCACACAGTTCAGTGGGTACACTGAACTGCAGTATTCCCATCGTAAGATTACCCAGAAAAAAACATTCTGAACTGTCTCAATCAATCACAAGATTTTTGTGGGGAATTCTACAGATTGGTAATTTTTGTGGGCTTTATGTAAAAATTTACATAACTAAATGACTTTTTATCTTTGATTCATTAATGAATTTTATAATTTTTACCCCACATGACCAACTGTCGATTTTTGTATTTTTCCTTCAACAGATTGACAAATTTTCTATTTTTCATGTGATGGATCGAGAAATTTTGTGATTTTTTTTTCTGATGAACAAAGAAATGTTGCATCTTTTCCCCATGCAATTAATGAAAGTTGTTTTTTGAAATTTGTTGTTTTTTTCTCGCAATCTTTTGATGTAATTTGCCGTTTTATCGATTTTTTTTTTTTTTGAGAAATTGTCGTTTTTTGTTATTTTTTTGAGAAATTTGTCTGTTTTTTTTTTTTGCTATTTTTTGCGAAATTTACCTTTTTTTGCGATTACCTAGACAAAATTTATGTGCTTTTGAGATGTTTGGACGAAATTCGTGTCTTTTATGATACCTGGACAGTTTCGGAGAAGTTTATCATTTTTCTCGAGTTCTTTCGATGAAATTGTCGTTTTGTCACGATCTTTCGATGTAATTTGCCGTTTTATTGAAGTTATTTTATTAATTTGCAAAATTTTTGGGGGTTTTTTGCGAAATTTACCTTTTTTGTGATTATTTGATGAAATTTGCCGTTTTTTCAATAATTTGACGAAATTTGTTGTTTACTGACAATCATTTGTAAAAATTTGTTGTTTTCTTACAATATTTTGATTTTTTTTCTGTATATGTTTACAAATTTGCCATTTTTTAGGGATTTTTTTTTGTCAAATTTGGCTTTTTTTTTGTTTTTTGGAAATTTTTCATGAAAATTGCCAATTTTTTTAGTCGTTTTGGCAAGATTTTGATTTTTTGCAATACTTTCACGAAATTTGTTTTATTTGGAATACCTAGACAATTTTTTTGCATTTTTTGACAAATTTTTTAGAGATCTTTTCATGAAATTTGTTGTTTTTTGCAATCCGTTGACGAAATTTGCTGTTTTTTTCACATCCATTTACAAAATTTCCGGGTGATGTTTTTTTTTTGGGAGGGGGGGGAGGGTATTTTGACGAAAATAGCTATTTTTTGTGATTATTTGCCAAAATTTGCATTTTTTATGGTACCTAGACAAATTTTTGTACATAGTAAATGATTTCTAGCATTTTTTTAAAAAAAACTTTAACAGTTGAAAAATAATCTTCAAACATTTTCAAGAGTCTGTGACGTGTGTCGCAGCGTTGCACCGATTCTGCGCCCGGGATCATGTCATGTTGGTGTTACGTTGGTAAATGGAAAAGCATATTGAAATTTTTAATAAATATTAATTTTTTTATAGCGGCAAAATACCTTTTTTTCTTTGGTTGTTTCATATTGTTGCCGTCAAGTTTTGACGGATTTCACCTAGCCAGAATAAATATCATTAATGTTTTTAATATGTGAAATCGACATGTATTTTTGATTTATGAAAATGTAATAGAAAAGTTAGTTGAAAATGCAAATGTTTATTTGTTGAATGGGGTGGGTAATGTAAAAACAAATTAACCACTGAGAGGATCATTGTTACAGTTGTTGCTAAATGGCAAACTATAAATTCAGTCTTATTTTGCTGCGAAGTGAAGTATGTATATTTTGTATGAAATGAGAAATGACAGTAATTTATGATTTATTCATGTCATGTACAATTTATTGGTGTTGTATTTGTAAATGGAAAATTATCAAATGGGAGAGATTCTAATTCATGGCAGCATGTTTGAATGTAACTCTGCCAATTGCGGGTCATTTGCCTGGATGTAAAATGCAGGTTTTTCTTTTATTTATTAAAATTTTTGCTGAAGATCAGTCGTTAAAAAAATCTTTTAATAGCTAGAAAATACCTTTTATTTCTGTGGTGCCGTAAAGTTTTGACGGGTTCCATCTAGTTTTTAATTAATTAAATAAGATTTTCGATAAAAAATTAATATCCCTGTGAGATGCTTTATTAAATTTTATGTATGATTCATATGATTATATTTCATTATGTCTATATTAGCAACAAAATTAATCTTTAACTGCTGTTAGCCAATTCCCTGAACACTGTATTTTTTTTAAATTTAGAGTTTAACTTGTAATTTACAGTTTAACTACAGCGACAACTTAAATTTTCTTTCGTTTGAGTCTTCGTACTGTAGGTACAAATGTTTGAATAGATGAAATTTAATTAGAATTAATCCTGTTCAAAAAGTTTAGTGCAAAAAATCCACTCTGAGTTTTATTAATTGATCATCTTTTAATTTTCAACTAATGTTACCCGTTTCACAGATCACTGCTTTTTTTCAATTTTTAAAGTTTAACTTGTAATTTTCAATTTAACTACAAACACTACCGAAATTTTATTTCATTTGGAACTTTAGTACTATCATCGGAGACTTTTAATAGGTGAATGTTAATTAAAATAGTCTTGTAGAAAAACACCACCCTTTCAGCCTTTCAATCTTGTGGTCTCACGGACCGCTATACACTTCTTACGTTACTAATTTTTCACAACAGTTAAAGGTTAAATTTGTAAAAAAAAAAAAAAAAACGCCGAGAAAGAAGGAAGTTAAAATTTAGAACTCAATTGAACAATCAAATGGGAATTTAATATAAATCTGATTTTGAAAATATTGCAATTATATAGAATACGGAATCATTTTGATATCGTTTTATTTATAAGAGATTAAAATTGTTTTTACATTAGATTTTTTTAAAGACCAGTTTTGGAGTATCGGAATCCCCCCTCTTTTAATATAACCACTTCAACAATGACAATAATGCTCTCTGATACATAAAGTAAAAAATAAGCTGTGGAAATAACGCCATTCTTTGGCGTTATACTTATTGCGCAGTACATTTTAAACTACAAATTATCTCGCTAACATATTCAAAATCTTTTACGACATTTTGAAAGTAGATGAAATGCACTACTAATTTATGTAATAAACAAGTATTTCCTGATAAATATATATTCTTCACATCACTGAACTTACCTCGCAAATTTTAGATCAAGCATTAACTTTAGTTGCTTCTAAAAGCGATAAGGCCTACAAATAAATCAAATCAACTTTAAGCTGTTGTTTGTGTTTTATGACTCAGAGCCCTTCTGCGTAGAGCCCGTAAGTGTAATTTACCGGATTATTTCATAACTCTGCGTAATATTAGCATTTGGCGTTATTACACCAGAACACCTTATTAACAAATAAATAAAATAATTTAAATGTTATGTATTTTTCTTTCATAACTGAGTATTTAAAATTATAATATTGATTGAAGCCCAAATTCAAAGAAGATATTTAACGCAAATGTACTAATTATGAGCCGGTTAAGGAAGTTTATTTAGTTATAATAAAATGATACTGAATTCAAAATATTTGTCTATATTTTTAATGCTACATCAAACCTTCATCTATTAGAATGAATATTTTAAGCTTTAAAAGCCATGACTTAGAAATAAATGAAAATAAAATAAATCATCTTACTTTCTTTACTAAAAGTGGAAATATAAATGTTGTTATGTATAAATAGTGAACCTCAAAAATGAGCCTCTCTTGATTTAAGTGCAGTGTGTACCATACAGATCTTATAAATTTTTTTACTGTTTTATAACTAAGCATATACAATTAAGAAAAGATATTTAGAAAGTTTAATAGTTTGCAATGGCATAATTTGACTATTAATTATCCCGATCTCAACTCGACTCAACTTGAGTTGTAGAAATGAATTTTATTTTGATTTCACTTCAGTAATATCTAATGTTTAAAAATTGGAAAACAATAGATTTATTTTTATATAGTGTGTCACTTCTTATCGTTGACAAATAGCTTATTCCTAAAAAGATAATTTTAGAAATACACCATGTGGCCAAAGGTGACCGGCAACTTGCGATTTTAGACAATTTGTTAAATATCTTGAAAAGTACTTGAGGAATTAACCTGAAACTACAGATGTGTAAAGATAAGAGTACAGGTCATACATTTCTGTGAATATTTTCCCCTGAAACTCAATAGGGGATTTTCAATAAATTGAAAAGAACGAATATCTTTAGGATAACACTGTCAAAACTGTGTTGAAAAATCGTGCAAACTGCAAATTATAATTAAGTGGTTTATTTTAATAAAATGTGTTCATTTTTATGCTGATAGTATGTATATTCGTAGAGTAATTAAGGTTTTTATAAAAACGGTCCCAAAATTTTCCAAGTTTTTTGCTTATAATTTGCCGAGTTCTTAATATTAAATAATGTTATTTTCTGAAAACATGACAAAAAACATTATACACAATACCTATTAGATAACACTTTCAGAATTTTCAAGCTATGTTTTTGAGACTTTCACAAGTAATGCTCTACACATTTTGTTAACGTAATATGGAAATAAAATTTTGATAGCTTTCATGCATGCGCAATGAAAAACTATTTACTAAACCTGCTCATTTTTCAGACAATTCTTATTTTTTTTAAATTGTGATTAGAGGGTATTGTGTACATTGTTATTTGTCATATTTTCAGAAAAGAACATTATTTTATGTTACGAACTCTGCAAATTATAAGGAAAAAACTTGGAAAAATTTGGGACTGTTTTTACAAAAAACCTTAATATTTCTACGAGTGATACATACTATCCGCATAAAAATACGTACAGTTCATTACAATAAACTTCTGAATCATAATCATGAGTTTGCACGATTTTGCTACATTAGTTTTGTCAGGATTATCCAAAATATATTCAATGTTTTTCAATTTGTTAACGGTCCCCTATGGAGTTTCAGAGGGAAATATTTTCCGGAAACTTATGATCTATACTATTATGTTTACACACCAGAAGTTTCAGGTTAATTCCTCATGTATGTTTCTAGATATCAAAATGTCTAAAATCGCAAGTGGCCAGTCAGCTTTGGTCATATAGTGTATAAATCCAGTTTATTTTTTTTTTAAATGTTGTTCAATAGCACATGCAAATACACTTACATATAAAGAAATTTTATTTTATATATTTGTGAAATTTGAATTTTATACGTTCCCTGGCCATATAAAAAAATGAAAAAAAAATCACGATGCGTTAAATAAAATTTTAGAAGTTTTCATTATTCTAGGACCAAATTTGCCAAGTTATGATAATTTAATTTAATGAATTTTTACTTTTTTTATACTGAATGCGCATTGTTCCCTATTTAGTGGCTTTAAATTCCAAATAGTTTTTTTTTACTAAAAATAGCATAACTTAGTAAACTGAGGTAGGAAAAGACTGGATTTTTTACTTGCTTAAGGAAGAATTTTGTGTTAACCTCATGCTAGAACGCCTTCTCAATCTTGTCACTGGGATTTACCTAAATCGTATCTTCAATGGGAGCAATTAGTATATTTTTAATAGAAAAACATTACGAACCTCATAAAAAAGGAGATTATTTAGAGATTACCCTGTTAATCATCAGCCTGGAAGAATAGGACTTCCAATATATAGTAACGCATAGCACTTTAGCAGAATGGAATTATCCGAAGTATTAAGGGAAAGAAAGGATTTTTTGTCTAATGATCCAGGAAAAACCAGTTTAATTACACACGATGTAGAATTAAATAACATCAAACCCGTAAGGCTTCGCCCTTACCAAATTTTTAAAGTACAATTATCAAAGGGCAAATTTGCGCTCTGTGCGGTGAAATATTTGGGACATGTGGTGGGCGAAAGACCACGCACCACGGCGGAATCGAAAATCCTAATGTAAAATCTTAAACTATAACGGAATTCCCTGCACCTAAATCTAAGACAGAAATTCATCTGTTTTTAGGGATGTCCAGATATTATTCTATAGTAGTAGATAACGAGATGAGTAGCTTTTTAAGTTTAATTCAGGAATGTATAAGGAAAAATTTCCTAATTAGAAATTTTGCCCTACGGTGACCGTATAAAAGTTAAATTTTTGTATTTTCTCAAATAGACCGCCACATGGAGTTGTAACTTATCTCATCAATCTTTGTACCTTTTTTATGAAACTTTGCAATTTGAAGTGTGCAGTTAGGGGCAATATTTAAATAGATATCTTATTGTTTCGATACTTACCGATATTTCATAATAAAACAAAGCAGGATTTATGGAACAAGTGCTCTATTTATAGTAAAAAAAGCACGCGAAATCAAATGAGAATGAATCCAGCACCCTATTTGGTTATATTTAGAAACCGTCGATTCTATATTGGAAAATATAAGACGTAGTGAAAACACATGAAATACAAAAGTATAGCGAATCGTCATTTTAGAATAAAAGAACATAGAACATGTTGAAATATTTTTATTAAAAGCTCAAAAATTTTAAAGTTTCGATAGCTAGTCCATAGTTTATATATGTTACTAAAGGCTTTTACAAGTGTGGAATTGTAAAACAAATGTACGATGTATGGTCATTAAAGACTGAACACTTTCAATTTTAGATATTTTGTCGATTACTGAAAGATATATTTTGTGGATTTTCCTGAAACTTTGGAAAAATTACAAATATGTTTTACTTCATTTTTACCAACAGTGATTTAACAAGAATTAGGAGGCCAATAAGAAGTCAAAGAAAAAAATTAATGTTTTTTGCGATCTCCTTGTAAAGTAAAATGCATGAAATGATTTCTGCCTGTAGATTACTAGTATGAAGTTATTGTATAATGTGTGTATTCATTTCTGAAAGAATAACACGTACATTCATGAAAATGTAACAATTTTTCAAAAAAATTCAAAAAAATTTTGCATATTTTTTTGTTTATATCAAGCAGTGCTTTTTGAAAAATTTAATGCCAGTTTCAGAAAATTTGACAAAATTTAGTAAAAATAATATTGGACTCGAACATTTATGTTATATTAATGAAATATGAGCAGTTGTTGAAATATATTTTATCCGTACACATATGTATATATAAGGTGTCCTGGGGTATTAACGCCATGTTTTAATATTACGCGTAATTATGAAAAAATAAACGTAATTATGATTTCACTTTAACGCGAAATTATGAAATGAAACAGCACATGCGGCTTCTGCATAGAAGGGCTCTGGGTTATCTTCACAAACAACTGCCAAAGTTAATCTGTCCTCTTTGTAGATCTTATCATTGTAAAATGTACGCAATAGTCAACGCTAGATCTAAAATTTGCGTGTTAAGTTCTGTGATCTGAAGGCTATATATTTATTAAGACATACTTCATTTATTATACAAATTTGCAGGGAATTCCATGTACTTAAAAAATAAATTGAAGATTTTGGATGTGTTCGCGAGGCAGTTTATAATTTAATATATACTGTGCAATAAGTATACCGTAGTTTTAATGCAATATTCTGGTGTACTGCAGATGATTCTTTACAGTTTTGGAACTACAGCCGAAGATGATTATTTTTTATATTATGCTTGCGAGAGCATTATTGTCATTGTTGAAAACCAAGAAAAATAAAGAGAAATTCGTATGCCCTAAGTGCTGCTAATATTTTCATATTTGTCAATTTATAGGGCTGTAGAGTTTGTATCTTTAAAATTGGACAATTTACATGTCATTAATTCATCATTTTTTTTATAGTTTTGTTTGCATGGTGCTGTTATCCAACTATGTGGGTAATAATGCCGTATAGCATGGGTCAAGAAAACCCAGAATTACATTTTATGAATACATATCTGCTAAAATATTCTTTCCTGTATACATAGCTCATAAGTTACTGTATGAGATCCTATATTTGTTTGAAAGAACAAATTTAAAACAAAGGAGCAATAATTGTTTGAACTTTAACGTAGCATGATTACCCCAGGATACATTATGTACATTTTAAACGAATTAATAGTCAACTCATAAAAAAGCCAGTCAGAAATCGTAAAAATTGAAAAATATATTGGTAATATGGTGAGCGTACTTTTATTTGCTCTCAAAAACTGTTGAATGATTAGGGATTATCCGCAAATTGACATTTTTTATTAACTGGCTTTCAGCAAAGGATTTGCTTCTTAATATATAGCAACGGGTAGATTAAGAAAAAATGCTTAGATTTTGAAACTTCTTGTTTTTTGAAATAGCCTCAATCCGGTGGTTTTCCAAGAAGAACAAAAGCATTAATAAAAAACTAATATTAAACTAGTAAGATGTGGCAATCCCAAAATTTTTGTTTTATCTTCTGCATGCTAATACTTCCTGAAAAATGCAGCATAGCCACTCCCCCGTTTAGGTGGTTTAAATTAAAATCTAGTCAGCAACAACTTATGTCAAACTTTAACTGAACTGAACGTGATATTTCTTTTTCTATCTATCTGACGACGATGTCCAATAGGGTAATTCCGTACTCTTTTGTTTTGGCTGCTGATTTTTATCTGTATACATTGTTACTTCCGAAACCGATTCCTATATGGAGAATGTCATCAGAAAAAAACTGCACCCGAAATCTAAAAAGTAAAGAAGTACCTGATGGTTACTTTATATAGCAAGCTCAAATTAAAGTAAAGGTTTAAAAAACATTCATTTTATACATTAGATTTGGCAATTTGTTAAACAGTGACAGTAACTAAAATATTATGTCGAAATGAAAGTTAGTGCTATAAAAATCGTTTCGTATAGTATTTCCTAATTATAACACAAAAAGGACAAAATATATGAACAGATAACTTTTTTTTTATCAAATGCATTTAATACTTTAATAACCCAAATATGCAATCCTGAAAATAGAAAAAGAAAAAGCAGAAATCAAATCCACTATATTGCCGCCTACTTTATTCAATCTCCATCATTAGTATGGTCATTAAATAATGAATAAAACTTGTGTTGAGAAAAAGAACTTCTCTCGCATCTAATGATTGATTTTATATGCATTAAAATAAGAATGATTAGATAAAATAATGACTTTCTGCTAGAAATGCAAATGAGTAAATTAAAATGCAATCAAAAACTTCATTTTTAGAAGACGGAAAGTTTCTTTTTAAACAATAAATAAAGAATTGTATATAGTTCTGAAACTTGCAGTTAATCGAAATCAGAAGAATAAAATTCAAAATCAGTTGAAACATTGTTTTAAAGGAAAAGTTGTCTTTTGTATTTTTTAATAATATTTTTCAATACATGTTGAAAAATAAATGAAGTAAAAATTAATAAAATTACAACGAATTATTAACTATCGAAGAAAAGACTGATATATTTTGAAATATTTCTTAGAAATATTAAAATAAATATTTTTCGTTGTTTCTTATTTTTTTTAATTAATATTCCATGTTACCTCACTTAAATTAAATATGATTTTAGCTTTAAAATCCTGTTTTAGAATATTTTCTATATCGTTTATTTAAACTTTCGATTTTAGAATTTCCCATTTATTTATTCATTTACTATTTAAATTTATTTGTCCTATTTAAATGAAAATTTTAAGAATGGGTGAAAAAAGCTTGATTATCATTAAAAATATAATCAAAAGTAGTACTATACAAAAATGAAGTGATATAATCTGAGACATGTTTCAGAAATTAAATATTGAGTGAGCTTGCGTGTGAGTAAAATCGCACGTAATATTGGACGCTTGTTCCACTGGATTTAAAATTTTAATACACCTAAAGCAAAAATTTATAGAAGATGTACAAGAAACATCATAAAATTTTAACTATTGGTAATTCAGATCAATATGAATCTATCAATGAAGTCCCTTTAAATGAATATGCTTTACTAGATGCAAACAAATATAAATACAAACAATTACTTAACCAGGTTTACAAGTGTACACAGAAAAGCACGGTCTTTAAATAAGAATAAGAGAATTAACTAAAATTTGTTACAGAAATGAAAGCAAAATAGTCATATTATTAACGTAGGGATTTAGTGTATAACATGATCGAAATAAATATTTTTTACCACTCAATATTTTCAGCATTGCATTAGGCTCATTGTCATTGACAAATGAAATAATTCTTTGTATCTATTAATATATGAAAAAAAACCTGGGGAATCGATATTGTAATGAAATCGGGAACAGCATCAATTGTAATTGCACTTGCTGTTAATTCTTTAAGACCGACGATTGTTAAAATTTACTTCCCATTTGATAAAGTCTAACTAAAGCTATAAATATGAATAAGAAAAATTGTATTCACTGCACATCCATAAGATAAAAAAATTCGATTTTTTCTGTTTAATGTAAATTACTGATTCTTTTTGGAAACGTCCATGAACAGTACTTTCTAGAAATAATCATAAAAACTATAAAACATGTCATATACTAACAAAAGTTAATTCAACAATATAAACAATTGATTATCAAATGGGACAATATTGGTTTTGTTTAAAGACAAAATATTGAGTAAGGATTTTTGTTATACTATTCTCTACCGTTTCCAACTAATCAATAATTTTGAGTATAAAATCTCATTTTATTTCAAGAGAAAATATATATGTATATATATTTTAAAAATTTTTAATTACTTGACAGTTTTCAATTTTGTTAGTGTTTACTAATATTTAAGGGGTTCTTTTCTACATATCTCCTGACTGCTACAGTTTTTAGGCACTAAGTATTTATGAAGAGAAAATTAATTATTATTTAATCCAAAAATCATTGGTTTTAATAAACAGAAAATACACGTTGTAATTGACGATTAAAAATAATAAAACCGCTAAAAATGCAAAAAAAAAAAAAAAAAAAAAAAAAAAAAAAAAAAAAAAAAAATCGAAAATTATTTTTAATGATAAAATGTCTTAAACGCCAAGCTTAAACAGCAAACCCTTAAAGTGCTAACCCTATTTTTAAAAGTTAAAAAAATAAATACATAAATTAGAAAAATGTGTCTGGTTGTATATGACACACGAAATGCAGTGGAGGACGCTGAAAGTGCCAATGACAAGATGCGCGATTACTAGGGGCAATTATATAATTTGATCATGTTTTATTGTTTACATCAATGGGAAGCAATATGAAAAATATTAAATAAATAAATAAAAGAAATTACAAATGATAATATCAGAAATTGGAACACAAAACGAAAGAAAACCAGGTACTAACATTTTGAAAAGTTGAACTAAGAACCCAAAAGGAGAACAGTGAAAAAATCTGTACGTACCAGAAACTGGAGTTTTCCTTTTTTTCGTTTGTGATAAAAGTTTATCTATTAGACTTCCAGCGCTTTCCATTTTTAGTTCTCAATTATTGTTGCTGCAAACAACGCGATACTTAGTACCTAAGACATTTATATAGAATGTAAATCTATACGAAGTCAATCAATATTACTTAATTCAGGTACTTGATCTCTAACACAAAAACAAATGCATATTTTCAGGAGATGACCCTTCCCTTAACCTTACCTTATATGATTTTTTGTTCATGAAGTAGGCTTTTTCATTCTCATATTTCAGATTACATACCGCCTATTTTAAATAGTGATTTATTTATTTAATATCAGACTTATGTGGTTTCATAGAGTAGATATTTTTATTTAAATATAGAGGCAGACTGCATTTCTAAATACAAAACAGTTTAAGTTATTCATTAAATACTAAATTTTAGTTGATTTATATAAACATCAATGCGCCATGTAAGGTTAATAGTTTATCCTGTGCTGTATAGGGATTCAAAGAAACGTATTTTTATTATCTAAACACATATCTGTTTTTCTTTTTTTAATATATTTCACTGATTCATGGGCTAAAAGATAGATATCAAATAATCGTACAAAGGGGTAAAATGGTAAGGTAATGCTCGTTTGTTTGGTTGTAGGAATAAATCTGAACCAAAGATTTTGAGTTATTTAAGCGTTTGTCTTAATCTTTTAACTATGCTATTCAAATGTGTTTTGTTTACTTTCTTCATAAATTTAATTATGATGTAACAAAGAAGTATTTCGGTAAGAAATTAAAAAAATATATTACTGTTTATATATTTGCTACTACTTGAATCAGTCAACTTAAAATATATTTTAGAGCTGTTGCAAACCGTACGTATTCGTTACTAAGAAACGGGTAATCTCTAAGATACGAAATACCAAATCGTTTCTTAGAAATACCACTCGTTAGCCGTTACCGGAGTCCATATGCAATCGAACAAAGTGGAACTAACTTCAAACTCTGCTTATGTTTGTATAATTCATGGTTTCTCTCGAGTCCGTCTCAACAAGTATGTTAAGGTACATATTAAAAAGAAAAATATTAATTGCGTATTTGAATTGAAATGTCCACTACTTAGAGTGAAACCAGTGAAACATGCGATAACGAAACCTGTCGAAAACGGAAAGTATTAATAAGCGAGTTCTCAAAAACGTTTTACCCTGCTTAACATCGCAAAATTTTTCTAACATATTCATAGACTCAATCAAATGCACGAAATCATAAAATTGGCACTCATGGCCATAGAAGTGATATCAAATCGAATAGCATTTCGTATTGAAATCCAAGTTATAATCTAATACTTTTGTATGGTGACCAGGGGCGTGCGAAGACAGAATTGCGCCCGGGGCAAACTTAAAATTTGGCAACCCCTTCCCAAATTTTTCTTGTAATAGGCCAAAATTGACGTTAGTATTATAAATTTTGCGGCCCCTATATCTCCGCACCTGGGGCGGCTGCCCCCTTCGCCCCCCCCCTTTCGCATGTCGCTGATGGTGACCCTTCTAACTTCTCTCCAGAAATACTTCATCATTCCTTAATTACAGGTATAACGAATATTTTATTCTACTATAAGCTTCATTCTTTTTACAGTGGAATTATAAGGAAATTTTAATAGATTAAATGCACAATAAACACAAAATTAGTCCAATTAAACTCTTAAATGATAAACACGCGTTGTTTTTCTATTGCTTAGATCGATGGCTCTTTTTTAAATCGAAATATTAATACATAATATATAATCTAGAAAAAAAAGGCGCAATTATTTTGTTTAAGTTTTAAAAATGCATAAAAAACTTCATATCTGTAAGATAAATAGTACAATCCCTAAACGATCTCGAAACAATCGTTCTTCTAAAACCATATTTTTCTGCTTCAAAAACTCCCCCCAAATTCACTCTTACATATTCGGCAAAAGAACGGAGGCTGAAATAACAAATTACAACACATTTCTATCTTCTTCTTTAATACCCAAACAACTAAATGAAATACCCGTATATGATAGTAATACGAGAATAACTTATTCCGAGTCTAAAGTCCGGACAAAAACTGCAGCTACCACGACTTCACATAAATCCCGAAATGAAGGTAGTGTTTGAAATTCGTTTCATTCATTTTTTCAGTACGTATGCAGCAACGAATATTCAAAAGAAACGATTCGGTATTTTGTATTAGCTGTAGTATTAGTATATCAGTCGTGTTATCTCAATTATTTATAAACGTATACCACGCGGTTTGCAAAAGCTCTAATACCTATCATTCTTTTTGTATTAGTTATTCTCGAATCTCAAATGATTGGAATTTCATATGGCTTGTTAAATCATTTTTTTATTTTATTATGACAAGAAAAAGAAATAAGAAGTGTATATATTTTTGATAAAGCAAATGATAATTAAAGGATAAATCGAAGTGTGATTCATACTTGTGCCAAGCGAAGAATTCAGTTAAAAGAAGTTCAACAAAGAATTGAAATAAATAAGTAAATAAAATAAAACATTGGTATTTCTAAAAATATTTAAGTCACACAGATTTCATTCAGATATGAAGAATTTGAAATGTTTCTAATTTTCTTATAAATGCATAAAATTATTTAGAAATGTTGTTGAGTTTGCATTTTACAATAATTTTTAAGACTTGACAAACACAGTCATGAGGGAGAAATAAGCAGTTGCGTACGGAAATTTAGTTTAAAACGCCGAATTTCATGGAATGTTTTAAAGTTTTTTTCTTTTTAAATCAACTTTTATTTAAAAATGGAAAACATTTTTCAATCTCATAGTTTCCGAATAAGTACACTTGCAAATTTCTCTAGATTAAAATTACTTTCACAAATGTGTCAGATGTTACCTAATTTTGATTTGAGTAGACATTTTTCAGAATCAGAAAGATTCGCAATATTGAACAAGGTGGGGGGGGGGATAAAGATTTAAGATGTGTTTAATTTTTAAAGTAATTTTTATAATATTTCTGCAGTACAGAGCGTGGGGGGGGGCGTCATGAATCGTGGCCTCACCGTTTAACCCGCTATTGAAATACGTATATGAAAACAGGTCGAAACTAGAAGGGGCACGTGTCCCGGGCGCCAACAGATCAGAAGGTGAAGGGGGCGCCAAATTAAGATATCCTTTGGTGTGTTTGTTATAAAGAATGCATATATGTAAGGAGTGGGGGGGCGCCAAAATTCATGTTTGACCCGGGCGCAAAAAAGGCTAGTTTCGGCGCTGTATGAAAATACGAGCTCCACCCTACATTTCCTTGAGCGCACCCCCCCCCCCCTATTACTCATTTCTAATTGCAGCCCTGTGTACAATTATGCATTGAGTTTTAATCATGGCCATAGCTAAGGGGGTGTTACGGGCCACTCAGTCCCCCTAAAACACTTTGACCCCCACCCCCGAAAAGATTCTACGGTCACTCAATGAATTTATTTTCCAAAACCCAAATGAAATTCTATTGAAAAATCTAATTTAGTTTTGAGGACCTTTCACAGTTTTGCAAAAATACTAAATTGTAACTAAAACAAGTGTTTCAACACTTGCTCATTTTATTTGCACATAGTTATTACAACAATTTAATCAGGAACATAGTAACTACCAGAGATGTAGTGGAGGGTATACCTTCTGGACTTTTTAATGAAACATAGCACCGTATATCCGCTGTTTCTCAAGAAAGCTATAGTAGATACACTCTAGGGTATACTCTCTGCCTTGAGCGTATACCCTCTGCTTAGAGCGTGTGCCCTCTGCTTTTTTTACGACTACACCACTGGTAACTACAGTGTAAATAAGCAGTAATTTATCTTTCTGTGTCACAGAAAGAGAGAGAAAAATATATCTGAGTCACTTCCCCCCGCCGTATCTCTAATTATTGATTTCTCGCTACGGTCCTGGTTTTAATATTCCATTTTCATTATTAAAATAAAACTTCGAAACTTCAATAAATGTAACTTTTACGTATAGATGGCAGCACTAACTAATACTAATTCTTCCTAATATTATTCTATACGATACATTCCGTATGCTCGATGACTGTGAATACTCAATTTCTGAACAATAACGAGTAACGAAACGAATACTTTTTAACGGGTAGATAATTCAAAATCAATGTTACCATACGGGTATTCATTTTGCCGTTATTTTTACAGCACTAATATATTTTACTCCTTTGTGCACCGCGGGTTTGGCAATTATTTCAAAATTGCCAAATAGAAGATTGGTCACAGTATTTTGTGAACAAAAAATTCGATTTAAAGTATACACGATAAAATGCATGAACTTATTTTCGAATAAATTTGAACAGATATTTTGGTGCCAATGCCACATTTGAAAATTGAAATTAAGTGGAAAGAATTTCGCCCATTAGAACTCAAAGGGTTAAAAGCAATGTTTTTGCAAGCTGAAATATGAGAACAAATTCAAAATTTATGCAGCCTTTTGTAAGTTTGTTAGATTTTTTTCAAATGCAGCAAATTCTTGATAAATCTTCCTTACACACACACACACACACACACATATATATATATATATATATATATATATATGTGACATTTTGAAATTGGGAGCCAGTGGTATTATCGCAGCGTAATTATGTTGGTAAAACGAAAAGGGTCTTCCGATTTACTGCACAAGAGTTGTGCCAAAATTAAGGAAAATAAAACATCTTCACACATCTTTACACAATTTTAAATTATTTAACTTATTTCTTCAGTCAAATCATCAGAGAAAGGCTCTTTAATTACGGCGAAGTGAATTATGCTAAAAAGAATAACATTCCATCAAACAAAAAGGTAGCATTTGTCATAGCTTCCCGAAAGCTCACTCGAAACCGAATAATTGAATAATCATCTCATTTCAGGGACTCCTAGAATAAGTGAAAAAAAAGTTTCTAGAACCTTCGATAATCTCCAACACGATCCCTTTATGTAAACAAAATTTAGAATCTAGCACCGAGATTAAAAGCGGCAGACTCGAATCTTCAGCAAACGATAATTTTATTTTAAAAAACATTATTTTACTTATTTATAATCGAAAGTAGTTAAAATACGAATGTATTCCACAGACGATAATTTCACAAAAATGGAAAAGAAATGAATTTATTGTAATAAATATAAAACGCGAAGAAAAAAATTTAAAAATGATGTTCTGAACAAGTATGTTTTCGGAATAAATTTAATAAGACTTTTAAAAAAGTTTTATAAAAACTGGAAAAAAGTGAACTTTATTAGGAATTTTAAGAAATAAAGTTTAATTAGTGATTTGTGGAAATATTGAACAAATAAAAGCATGTAATTTAATCAAACTACAGTTAAGAAGTAAAAGAAAATGAGCACATGAACGAGTGAAAGAGTTTCTTTTTCAAATAACAAAAAAGAAAAAATACAATAGTGAACACAACAGCATTGCAGAATGTAGTAATAATTTAAAATATATGTTGACAAGTACATGTATAGAATAGGAAAGTCCATGTTTTTTTTGTTTTTATTTTAGATATTTTATATATTTTTTTGAAAATTCTTTGTAAATATTTTAATATTTTTTTTAGCAATCGGCTACCCAAACTTTCATAGTATTGTTTTCGATTTTATAAATTTTGTATGTTTTTTACATATATTTTTGTACATCTTATAATTTTTTTGTGTATTTTTATATAAATATTTTATAATTTTTATATATACCATATGCCCAACCTAAAAGGTTTTATATGATCCATGATAAAATGAATGCAAGGGGATAATTATAAAACATTGATAGGCGTTTTAAATTAGAAGAGTTAGCCTTTATATAATGGAAGGAACATAAATGTTTAATACGAAGGCAATGATTTAGAAGAATATTTCTGTAAAAGGAAATATGCAAACAAGAGTGAAAATTCGTAAAGTTAATTACATTATAAGAAAAATCAATACGTTTATCATGAATATTAAATGTTAGAGTATTACTAGGTGAAATATTGATGTTAACATCCAAGAATTAATACTGGAATTATTGAAATATATAGTACTAACTTCGAGATTAGAGGGATAAATTACAGGAAGAGATAGATATTTATTATCATTAAGAGAAAAAATAATTATGTCATCCATACATCTAAATAACAAAATATTATTGTTAATAAACTTTCTTTCATTGAAATTAAATATAAATCCGAAATCACCCTGGAGGATGATTCCCCTGTGGAATACTGTGTATTTGTTTTAAAATAGCATTATTTTGAAAAATATAATTATGATACAATATAAAATTAGTCAAAATTTTGAAATAATCAATGTCTATATTATCAGGCAAATTTAATGAAGAGTAATATTCTATAAATAAAGCATTACTAGTGGAATGTAAATCTTCTAAAAAGATATTATTCAATAAATCTGTGAAATCCAAAGTAATAATATTAGTGACATTAGAAAGACCTTTTAATTTATCTACCAAAGAAAAACTATTTTTTATGCAATGAGTGTCGTTTTTGTGAATAGATAAATTGTAAATTTGCGTAAGAATATAAAGAAAAGGTATTATCACGTGTATTATAAATATATTACATGCTATACTTACTGTACGGAATTTTAATGGATTTTTGAGAAACTTTGGAATCATCACAATATAGGGATAATTTATGCTATTATGCTTTATACTCAATAATTATGATAGCTTAAAATATGAGAATTATTTCCATCTAGTGGAACATGTTGGATTTCAAATCTATTGTTAAATTTAACTGCATGAGTTAATAGATGGTGATAGTAATATTTACAATTCATAGCATAGTTATTATCAGCTTTGTTAACATATGTAATGATGAAATTGTTTTGGAGATCTTGAAGATGTGGTTTGGGAGTGGAATTTTTAACAATATTTAAGGCTACAGTGGACTCTCAAAACTAATTTTTTTAATTTTCAATGAATTTTTTTTTTAATTTCTGGAAATAATCATAATATATATATCTCTTATTTCACAATTTTTTAAAAAAATATATTCAATAGGTTTTGAGATACAGATTTTTCTTTTTTTAAATTAACAAAAATGGCAATATTTCAAAATGCTCCATGCGAAATTCTTTATGCCCAATTTTTCTGATTTTTTGTTTAAAATGCTCTCTATGTATGTGTTAACAAATTTTACTAAGCATTTTTAGCATATTACTAGTAAAACATTATAAAAAATGATTTTAACTTAATTCTTTTGTATTTTCCGTTAAAAAATCATTAAAAATTTCATGTAACTGAAAATGCGTCTAAAAAAATATTTCTTGTAACATTTGTTAACACATACATAAAGGGCATTTTAAACAAAAAATGAGAAAAATTGGACATAAAGAATTTCGCATGGAACATTTTGAAATCATGAAAACGACGAAAATATTTATTCTGAGAAAAACAGGTTTACGTAACTACAGTGGTTATAATTGCTTAATATTTTCCTACTGACATAGTTTCAGCTATTAAGGGATATAATAACATTTCTAGCTTATATGTAAGTTTTTTATGTTTTTATGGTAAATTCACACATAAAAAGCCACATATAAAATATGTGGCTTCGATAGTAATTCATGCAAAGAGCTTGAAGTATCTGCATTTTAAAAAATCTTCTCAAAAGTAACATTTTGTATTTTCTAATGAATTTTTTTCAAATTTTACTAGAAATATTCATGGCATAAATACCTCTTATTGTACAAATTTTTGTTAAATATATTAAATATTTTTAATATTTTAAATATATTAATATTTTTTAATCTACGCTAAAAAGATTGGGGACAAAAAGCAATTCCTCTAAATACATTATAAACAAACGCTTAAAAAAACAGTTAAAAGTTACAGTTAAAGTATTGTTTTGCGAAATCACAAAATTAATAATTTCAGTGCAAAATAATAACATTTTGTATGGTAAAACTAAAAACTAGGCTAAATTTTACGGATGTGAATCGGCAAAAAAGTAAACAAAGGGGCCTTGCACAATCAGCTGATTGAACAAAAATGCTTCTAACTCCAGTAAAAATAGTCGAAATTGAAAAATTCTTTTTGTGTCCAATAGCAGGGAGTTCATAAATGAAAATTCGACAATTTGATGATTTTTTGCGATTTTGAAAGTCCACTGTAGCCTTAATTTGACTAATTGTTTTTGAAAAGAGAAATAACATAAAACTTTCAATCTACTAAATATTCAGTGGGTTTGTTGATGTTTATAGCAATTTTGTATATAAAGAAGTCTAAATCATATATGAATTGTTTAAGAATGGACTGTAGGTGTGATTGGAATACGATGCTTTGTGCTAAAACTCATTAAAGATCTGATATTACTGAATGTCTAAATTACCAGTGATAATGTTTGTATGATGGGTATTAATATATTTAAATAGATGAGGATCGTTGCATTTACATGTACATTTACCAGTGTGCATGAAATGCTTTTGAAAATTTATTATAATTGAAATTTTAAAAATTATGTAATATAATCAAGCTGTAATTAAAAAATAAAAGAAAAGGAGAAAATGGAAGAGTGAAAGATTTTGTTATTCAAATATCAAACATGGAAAAATAAAATAGTGAATACCACAGCATTGCACAAGGTATTAATAATTGAAAAATATGTTGATAAATACATGTATAAAATGCGAAAGCCCATGTTCTTTTAATATATATTTTTTAAAATGCTTTGTAAATGTTTTAATAATTTTTTCAGGACTCCGTTACCCAACTCTCCATAGTATTGCTTTCGATTGTGAAATTTATATACATACATAGGACCGTGAGAACTTAGTGTCCTAGTATTACTTGTTGACTAAATAAAGAAAGATTTCTAACATAAACAAATTAGAATCGTTTCAATTCTCTGATTTATGGAAATATCTGAAGTTATCAAACGGAACTTTATAAAGAGTTCTTTAAAGCTACATTGCTTGAATGTGAAAATTTAAAATAAGTTTCACAATACTTTCTTGTCTATATATGGCATAGGAGGAAATAAAATATTTTATGTATTTTATTCCTTAAGAAATAAAATTACAACGGATTATCTAAAGGGAAGTCAAATCCAGATAACAAAATTTATTCATGTTAGTACCTTAACACTATTTTCATGAAGAGTTGTCAGAAGACAACTGTCGGATTTTAACTTAAAATTACTCCCAACTTTAATCATTCCTACGCGATTAAGTTTTTGACCTTTCATAGAATATATGATAAATTAATTCAGCAACATCAGTTTCCTCCAGCTCATCTTTGATATAAATATATCCATATAATATATCTACTTCTACCAAAAGGTGTCTTTTGACACCTTAAAAAATTCATAATTTCTGTTTTATGAGAATTTCGGAATTTCTTATTTTAAACAATTTTACACTTAAATATCAACATCATTGTACAATATTCTATCCATTATTATCAGATAAGAGAATCCCAGTTTCAAATGTAACGAAAAATACAAGACTATGTCACTATTTGCATAACTCCGATATTCGCTTGTTGTTGGCGATGTTGAATTTTAGTGTTGATCATTGCAGTGACTAACGCAATTTCCCGCGTATACCAATCACGGCTTAATTAATTCTTTTTACCACGCTTTTATTAACTTCACCTGTATGTTTGTGAGTTTGTAACTCTCCTTATGTTATGTATGTTCACCGATTACTCCGAAACCATGCAACCGATAAATTTGGTTTTGGTGTTAAATGAAAGACGATGCTCTCGAATTGGTACCACTTCAGTTTCATCGAAATTGGTTCAGTAATATTTTAGTAATTAGGCAAAAACTAATAAAATTAGTGATTTTTCGCTAATTAAAAGAGTTCACTGAATGGAGTATAGACAGCATGGCCGAGCGGTCTAAAGCGCCGGATTGAAACTCTGTTTTTCGAAAGAGATTGTGGGTTCGAACCCCACTCCTGACATTATTTACATCTATGTAAAATTTAAAAAAAAATTTTCGTATTACAATTTTTATTTTTAGCCGGCTTCAGAAAAGGAGGAGGAAGTTATCAATTTGACGCGTATGTATTTTTTTTCTATGTATGTTTACGAATTACTCTGAAACTATCCAACCGATTAATTTGGTTTTTGTATTAAATATAAATATAGTTTAAAAAAAAACTAAAAACCACGCTTTTAAAGTAATCAAACTAAAAAGTGAAAAATAAATATAGTTTAAAAAAACTAAAAAACACGCTTTTTAAGTATATCAAAATAAAAAGTGAAAAATAATTCGTACTATAAGCTGAAAACGAAAATAGATGAAAAATACTATATTATTATAAAATCATTGTTATTATATAAATCAATTAATAAGCAATAAATAAAATTATCGTGGAAAAAAAGCGTGGGGTGCTTCTTAAGAACTGATAGATGGAGCATGGTAGATGGAGCACCCCACGCTTTTTTTCCCCGATAATTTTATTTATTGCTTATTAATTGATTTCTATAATAACAATGATTTTATAGTAATATAGTATTTTTCATCTATTTTCGTTTTCAGCTTATAGTACGAATTATTTTTCACTTTTTAGTTTGATATACTTAAAAAGCATGTTTTTTAGTTTTTTTAAACTATATTTATTTTTCATACACTAAATTTTATTTAAAAAAATGAAGTCAAATTATTGCTAAGCAACAGCAAATCACATTTTATTTAAAAAAAATTTTGGTCGGAAATCGAGTTATCTGAGCTGCGGCCTATACGTGGACAATTACGGTAGTTCTAAAAATTGAATAACACATTTTGTTTTCCAATTCTGGTGGTGAGTTCAATGCACATGAATTTTGTTTTATACATGTAAAAACTGATGTATTGAATAAAGAAAGAAATTTATTTTTACACTGCTGTTTTTGAAATTACTGTTGTTGCTGTCACAAAGATTTAATTTTTATACATGATACTAAAATTTTCTTAAGTTACTAATATTAAAATGTTTGATTTTCTTATGAAAATTTTACAGATTTAAGACGATAATATTTTATAATTGTTGTTCCTGTTGACGTAAACGAATGTTCGATTACATTTATGTATATTTATATTTTGTAGGTCATTGAAATAGGCTAGAATTTATAACTAATGTAAATTTAAAAATAAGTATTAAAAAAATAATCTCTAATATGTCTAGTGTGTCAACGAATAAATATATTTCTCAAGTGGAAGATATTCCTACTACGTTATGATCAAGTGGTCAAGGTAAAAACTTCCAGCATAAAGAAAAGCAAGCTTCGTTAGACCTAATGTAAATCCCCAACAGCCAATGAAAGAGTTCATAGGGAAACCAGTAGCAGCCTCCCTGCTTATCAGTTAGAAGTTCTTTGGGTAAATCACCGGTGCTACGTGACCTTTTACAACCTCAAACGCAGATGTGGAATATCCTCCATTATCTATATTTAACTGATAATTTGAAATCCCAATAGCAGTTATTCCAATTCAGCAATTATTTGCATTTAATCGCAAAGGTGTCAAAGGACATTTTTGGTAGAAAAAGGTATACACAAAATCCCGGTAGAGATAATGTTAATTCATTTTCGTCTCAAAAATAGCTACAGCCACTATAAGTAATCCTGAAGGTAACACCTAGTTATAGCGAAATTGATATTCGGTATACGATGTAGTAAGCGACAGCGGCCTACAGATATAGGTTAACGATCGTACCTTGAGATTTATAACAAGTATAACCCAAAGTTCATTGAGAAAGTTAAAAATGGCCTTAGATTTAGTATGAAGTGATATCATATGAGAAACAAATCAATAATTAGGCACCTTGTAATATAATTTTTTCTATCAATCACCAGCTAATGTATGCTAATAATTGTATGCAAGAGTCTGGCATTATAACGATGCATATTGACTAAATAAAACTAAGACATTTAAGTAAGGCACCATTTATTTTATCAAGAAAATTAAATTAAAATGCTTATGTGTCAATCATGCGCATACACGCAGAATGCATGATGTATTTACGGCGATTGTATTGGGCATACATATCTCGACATTTTATACTGTACCTCGGTTATATCCGTCAATTATATTTGTGAATTTCAATCTGAAACTTAACTCCACACTTGTGAATGAAATTAATGAAATAATTAAACTGATGCTTGGATATAAAAAATACAGTGTAGGACGTATAATATATTTGCTTTTATTTACGTAAAAAATAATTTTATACGAAATTGACAATATTCTAGAAGTTGTCTTTTATATTTTGGTCGTATTTCTTGCAGTATTAAAGATGAGTTTTCTAATTATAGAATTTTTTGTCCATCATGTAACCCACAAGGTTTTTACTATACTTTGACAACACTTTCATGGCTTTAATTAAATTGGTTCATCAGTTGTTCGAAGTGAAACAAAAATAAAGATACAAACCAGCATAATCCAGACAAAAAATATTGTCTCAGTTTTCTCAAAGAATAATTTACAGTGTTGGATTTTTTAAATCCAGCGCTGTAAAATATTATAATACTTATATAGGGTTTGTGCGGATGCTTACATTTTTTTTCTTAGGAATACCAGTATTTCTATATATATAAAAAAATATTGTGTATATTCAATATTACATAATAGGAAATTTTCTTTATGTAAATGCTGGTATTCAAAAAGAAAAACGCAATCGCCCATACGAACCTTGTCATTATTCCTATAGAGAAGTAAAATCAAATTTAAAAGTTCTAGGCCTTTCTCTAACAATACGCACAAACAAAAAAAACTGGCGTCTTCAGTAAATTCAGTCTTATAATGAAGTATTCAAAGTTGTGGTAATCAATGTAAAAGAGCTAAAAATTTTCCTAATTTAATCCCTTGACTCTCAAATCCAAGTTATCACTATGCATGATCTTTAGTTTTCAATGTATGTATTATTTGATTTCTTATAATTCTAATAATTTACATTTTTAAAATATTGATGGCTAATATTCTGAAGGTGATATATACATAATTATTTTTTACAATGTGTTGAAAAAAGAATACATTATTGTCAAATAAAAAAATAAAAATAAGACATTTTTCTGACCTGTTTAAGAGCATTCAGAGCTGTGGTCATACGGAAAATATTCTGATGGCTTTTTTCGAAATTATTTATCACGGTCACACTGGTCTTCAACATAAAAAGGGACACACTGAAAAATATACCCAATCAGAGGAAACAAATATCTAGAAACTCGGATTTTCTAAGTTTAAGATAAACATATGATTAAATATAAAATCAAAAACAAAGTAAAATAATAGAGTAACAAAGTAAAATAATAGAATTTAACGTTTTATATTAGTATCATTAACGAAGATTATACATAATAATATGTTTGATCTTATAAATAGTATGCCTAAGTGAAGATATATTAACATTATATGATTTGTTTTTAGTTTTTTTTTATCGCTTAAGGATTCTTGTCACTCAGCTTTTGAATTCCCTCTGTAATGTTAAATCTATAGTTGTTTTTTTATATCAAAATACCCCCCCCCCTCAGAAAATTAATGTTTTTAACTTCTTTTTTCAGTGTTGTCTTCTGAAAGGATGTCCTTTTTTCCTTAGCTCTCAAAATACTTCTAAAATCTTTGCTTAAGTTATGATTTCATGTTTTAAAAACAGACAAACATGGATTAAAATTTTAAAACTTCTTGTAAAGTTAAGTGTAGCTTTTAGAGCTATTTTGAAAACTAAGAAAACAAGAGGCATGCTTAAAGAAGAGTACACAGAAAAAAGAAGTTTAAAATATTATTTCCCTGAGAAGATATTTTGAGTAAAAAAAACATCAAACATTCATAGATTTAACATCACATGCGGAATTTAGAATCTGAGTGACCAACACCCTTAAACAGGGTATTTCGAAAAATAATGAATTTCTTATATAAAAAAACAGATTTTTGAGTTAGGAAAATAAAAACCTTCTTCATGTGTTGCTTACAGATGGCTATGACATCGGTAATGTTGCTTCAAAAAATGCTGCATTTCAGCCGTTGAAGGAAGAGTAACTGAATTCATAATTATTATTCTTTAAAAATATTTTAGTAAGTACAAAGAATATAACTAACTGGTTTTATTTACATTAATTACCTTTTGTCAAATATGTCATTATTCAGATAGAAAAATACATACCGGTAATTCCATGCGTTTTTGCAGTAAGTCATATAGGTGATAACTGCTATGCTGTGTATAGTGCTACTACTACTACTATGTTGGCCACTGTTATTTTTTAATTGTTTGCTTGCTCTTATTCAATAAATGAGATATATCCGATAAAACAAGTCACATTTTTCAGTTCTAAAATATGGTAGCCAAAAGTCGTGGCATGTGACTTAGACTAGAAGCACTCATGGAAAAAGCCATCAATAATTAAATATTGGTTTTATTCCTTCCTCTGTTTAAAATCTTTTGTCATATACGAGGGGGGAGTCCGAAAATAATTTTCACCTGTCGACTATGGTCTGAGTTGTGTATGAAAATCAAAAAACTGAATGAGACATTAAAGATAAGATATCGAAAATAGTAATTTGTATAACATATATACATATAGAGCTGTTAGTTTATTAAGCTTTTTTAATTCTCTACAATTTACATTCATGAAAAAAAGTTATAATTCTAATTAAATATTTTTAAGTGAATATTTTTTAAATGGATCCATTAACAACTTACAAATATCAAACTGAAATTCTTATCTAATACACTAGACTGCACAAAAAATCACCCTTTTTTTTTATCTCTATAGATGAAAAATATTTCACAATATTTAGAAAAATGCTATAAAACTCCGAGCTCTATAAAAATAATTTAAACAGTGAACAAAAATTAAAAATATTTCAAAACCGCAGAAAAAACTCAAATCCGCAGCTTCCTAAGGTTTTACGTTATTTTCTTTTTCCTTGGAGGTATGATTTATCATATCAAATTTAGCAAAGAGATTTTTAGCAATTACTCAGAAAATAAAAATTTCAAACTTTTTCATATCTGCAAATTTCTTCTTTATATGTAAAAACTAGTGATGAAGATTTTTCTTTTAAGTTTATTTTTATAAAATGAAATAGGGTTTTTTTAAGATTTTTAAAATGAAAGTAAATAGTGCGTATTATAATATTCAGCAGGTAGGTAAGAAAATCTAGATTGAAAGATTCTTTGAAATAAATTTAGAATTGATTAAAAGGTGAGTGAATTTGTATTAGTAAAAATTGCAAGAAAGCAGCAGATTAATAAACTGAAATTTATATTTCTGCTATATTTTATTGGCGACATAATAAGTACACAAGTGTTTCATTTTATCAGAAATTTTAAGACATTACCTCTTTTACTTTAAACATTCTATGAATATTATTCTTTTTGGAATAAAGAAAAGATTAAGTGCTCTTATATATACAGCATTTTCATTATGCTCATATATATCGCTTGTACAATATTTTTATTTAAACAAATAAGAAAAATCATGCATTAAGCATAGATTATGCAACACTTTCTGAAATCTTTAAGAAAACTTCGTTACTTAGGGAAATAAAGTTACAGTCTGTTGCCAAATATGTATACCAATACTTTTGAACTGCCCTGTATTTCATCAGTCAGTTCTTAATGAGGAAATTTAGTTTAGCAAGAAAATGCCTAGCAGGCTGAAATTTCTCTTTCAGCAATTTATATTAATAGATGGAAACATTCTTGAATACTTTTGTTCGACCCTGTAGTTTACCTAGTACCTGTATTACACGCCAGTATGTAGTTAAAACTTATTTTAAAATAAAACACTTTTAAAACTACTGAAATCACATTCTCAGAAATTATAATTCATAGACGTCCATGCGTTAAATTCTTTACATGGCTCTGTATTTCATTATATATATATTCTACAAATATTTTTTAGCAAACTGAATGCAGTTTAGTTCAGAAATGCATGACACTTAGCTTAAAAATGGATAAAAAACCATCTTTAAATAATTTACATTCATATTCAGTAATGTTTGAGAGAGCTTTTGTGTAGCCCTGTATATATCAACTATAGCATTTATATACACCATATAATATGCATAGATGTAATAAAACTTAAAAGTGCATATCATAGTTAAAATGTATTTCATTCATTCATAAGCCATCATTTGATACATATATACTACTTCGGAAAGAATATACTATTTGAAATATTTTGTTTGTCCCTGTAAATGCTATGCACTTCATATTATTCATGACTAGATCGTATAACTTATATTAAGCATCAACGATGTATATCAATCTTATTCTTAAATTATTCTTAAAACAGTTTTATACATCTAGTATTATATAATGTCGCACACAATTCCCCCCTTTACCATTATGAAATAGAATTATTTTGTGTGGATCTGTAAATAAATAGTAGCTATATTTCACCGAATATTTTACAGAATGCATATTTTAGCGCACTTCGTAAATCCATATAAATTTTAATATCTTTGACAGGATGTAATATCTTTATAATTCATTTGAAACGATTTTTCCCAGAGACCGTAATGCAATAATAAAATTTTGACAGTTCCTGTAAATAAAATAATCATGCTAGAAACTTCATTTGATATAGAGTTCGTGCTAGGGTAAATCTCAAATAAGGTCCAAAAATTCCAGTACAATCCGATTATATTTACGGGAGATAGAACGCGGACAGGCGTTCAGATGGACCGATAAACTGAAATCATAAACACTTTTCAACTTGTTGGAAAGTGTTAAAAAAGAGGAAGATACATTGTTAATTTTTTAAATAGAAATTTGTGATATGAAACAGCTGTTTTGCAAGGAAATTAAAGAGTTAAGGAATAGCGAAATGCAGCATTTCAAAACACTTCCGCTATAAAAGATCCATTATAAAAAATACATTTTCGGGTGACTGCCTCTAATATAACATATTTATGCTATTACGTAAAGTCCTATTCACAATTTAGTAAAATGCTAAGGCTTCTTTTGTATTAGAGATAGAGGTTTTAATTTTTTTTTTACATTTTTTATTGCATATGTAATAAATCTTCTTATAGAATTAGCCATTAGGTTTTTTATTATTTAACAAAAAATATAATAAAAGTTTGTGAAGATGTGTTAATTTGATTCATTTTACACTATACGTACCTGTGAAAAAATATTAAATATAATATTAGATGTAGCTAAATATCATACTCAGTCTTGTGTAATATACAATTAAAGATCTTTAAAAAATATTGGGTAAAAATATTAATATTTAAAAAAGTAGTAAGAATTATAAATTCTTAAAAAATATTAGTTCTTAAAAAAATATTTAAATGTGCAGTTATTTTTTTCAAAATGTATGTTTCTTTTAAACACTGAAATGCAAATTCACCAATTGAACCATATTTATAAAAATAAACAAAATAGTTTAAAGGTTAGCCGTTCCCTTAATGAAAGTAACTTGAATTGGTGTTGAAGTTCAACATGCATTTTTTCTTTTTTATGCATCTTCAATTGTAATAGTTTAATGTTTATATTACTAAGCTACATCAAATATCTAACCACTATAAAATTTTAAAATGTACCTGTTTGGCAAAGAGGAATAAATAAGGAAATTTTTTAACTCCACAGTGGAAGAAACAATCCACTCAATACAAGAAATGTTAGCAGAGCCTAATATTTTTTTGAATTGAAAAAGACTTCGATTGTAAATGAAAGCATTCATGCATAGTTTATGATAAGGTTGTGTTTAGTTTAAGGAAGTAATTATCTTGTATAAATGAGGTTTTGGAGGTTGTGAGCCTCCCAGGTCACCTATATACGTGCAAATACACTGAAGATTAGATACCACTTCTAAAATAACAAATAGTAGATTTAAATAATTTCTGTTAAAAATAATTGACATTTGAATACGTCTGATAAAGTAGAACCAAATATTAATGTGACAAATATTTTGAAAAGACGATTTTATATCAATTAAAGGAAAGTTTACCATGTGTTTAATAATTACTAGCGAGCTACGCCCGCTAGCTGGGCCACTTTTTCCAAACGAACCTCGGTATTAAGCAGTATATAATAAGCAAAAAAATTCATTAAATAAGCAAGTCTTGGTGTTCGAATCCTCAAGCACAAAAAAAAGTAAATTAAAGAGCCATGGTCACGTTAAAAATATGTGATTTCGCACTGTACTTGAAAAAAAAAAGATTGTGGATCGGAACTATGGTCGCTTCGCGCCCATAGTCCCGTTAAAAATATTTGGTTTTGCACGGTGGGCACTACGCGCCCTTAAGACATTTTTCCGTATTTTTTAGTTCATCAGAAGGAGATTTTTACGCAGATTCTGAATATATAATCAGTTTTTTCTACTTTAAAACTGTCTGCATGATGGTTTAAGAAAAAACGCGCAAAAAAAAAAAAAAAAAAAAAAAAAAAAAAAAAAAAAACGCAATTAGCGCCGGTAGAAAAAGCGGTTTTCGGCTGTTTCTTCTTTTAGCCAAAGGGGAAAAGTTAGGTTCTTCACCGCAAGGTAGCGCAGTGTTCTGCCTCGAAGCTCCGTTTGAGCGCCGTTTCGGATTTGAGACACTTTTCGTTCCGATTCCCAAGGGGTTTTTAATTCTTAACTTTTTTAATTTTGGTCCCACGGTCTCGAAAATGCCCGAAATGACTTCCCCGGAATATTTCCAATCGAAAGACACCTCTCGCGACTTCCAACTCGCCCGCGTTGCGAAGTTTAATCGGCTTCAAGCAGACAGAGGCGCACGGATTTTAATAGTATAGATTGTTAAAAGTTACATAGAAACTGATGTTTATGATATTGTCTTCAGTTATCTTTTTTACTTACGCTAAAAACACTGAAATTATACAAAAAAAAAGAATATTTTTAGGAAAACATAAATAAATAAAACTGCCGTTCTCTTTTTTTTAGAGCACTATTACCTCATATTGTACAAACAGTTTTATAGTAAAAATATGCTAATCTTTTTCTTTTTTTCCTTTATTTTCAATTTGTTTATGTTTTTATTAGAAAAAAATCTGAATACTGAAATATTTAATTACATCTAACAGAAACAGCAAAACTCCATCAATTTCATTTCAAGATTTCTTTAAATTCACCATGAAAATTATTTCACCGCCAATCTTTTTGTATCAAAAATATTAATAAGATTAATAGGAATTTACACCCTTGTGTCTAAACGCTTGTTGAATTGTATATATATTTATATATATTTTTTAAAATTTTGTTTTTTATTTTGTTTTTTTGATTCATTCTGTTTTAAAGTGGCAATTTTCTTCAAAACATGAATGCTTTCATTTGAACCAAATTGGTGTTTTTTTTTGTGAAATTCAATTTTTTTTTATATTTTCTTCTCGAATTAAAATCCATTGTCTCATTAAAAAACAATTTAATCAACTTTAATTTAAGGCTAGTCAGAAATAAAACTTTTTTAAACAACATTATTCATTAAAGTAGGGCTTATATAAAATTCTGTAAAAATACGGATTTTTTTCCTTCGTAGTAACATGTTTAAAATACAAGTTATTAAGTTATTTAAGTCATTTAAATTAACAAAGTAAAATTCATGAAGAATGTAAGAGTTGAAAATGCGATATGTAAAACAAGATGTGTCCGAAACAAGTATATTTGATAATTTAAAAATCCGAATATAATTACCACAATTTCAGGAGAATATAAGCTTTGCGCTAAACGATTTCTTTTACAATCTGAATTTTATTGTTAAAAATATAACTTATCTCTATTTTGAAGTTATTGATTTTTTTAAAGTAAAGCTTCTGATTATAAGCCGTCCTTTTTTTGTTAATTTAGCGGAGACTAATATCGCAGAATTATTTCACAAGAGTTAAAAATATTTTAATTTTAGAAAGTTTTGCTGATTTAAAATAAAATCGACTTCAAGGGTTGGTTGGTTGGTTGAATGGGGTTTTCTGGCGCAAGGTCCCCTGTGGGACATGCTGCGCCAAGAACATGGTAGGAATAAGACAAGGTTAAATTTTAAAATAAAATGTAAAAAGTGAAAGCTGAAATAAAAATATGTTGTAGATATGAGTTAAGTTGATAAAGGCAAGGCGGTGATACATGAAATTAAAAACCAATCAAAACCTGACAAATATATTTAAAATTGTAAAAAGATAAAATGCTAAAACTAGTTAAAACTCTAAAACAGTAAGATAATGACACGATGACCAAATTGGAAAAGTACTACAGAAAACCTAAAATACAACTAAAACAAAGACCAATAAAAAAATTAATTTAACCAGGCACATACTCTTCAAAAATTGTGTTTTCGTCTGAATCCGAGCCACTGCCGTAAGACTCGGATTCCATAGCTTCTTGGACATAATGCTGCAGTTGTCTGGGATCTTTAAAATTTCTTTTGCATGGGCTGAGCGATGAATTTTGCAATCTTTTGACGACAGTCTTCCGCCGTGGGGTTGCTGGAGTTGGGGTTTTTATGGTTTCTGTTTGTTTTTTAATCATATGTGATTTTTGTAATGTTTTTGATTTTGTAGCAGTTTGGATCCCAGCCTTGGTTCCTTCTTTCTGAACACCAGTTTTCACTATTTGACTAGAGTTGGGTTGGACCGTGTTGGACTTAGGCGATATTTTTGTACAGGTTCCAGCTTTGATATTAGTTTGGGGATCAGATGATTTTTTGGATGGAGAATTTAATTTCTGTTCTCTTTTTTGTAAGTCAATTATTTTAACCGGTTCTGTGGAAGGTAGCCAGCGTTCTAATTTAGGGGTTCCAAACAGTTTAGTAGGGAGACAGACATCACGTGTTTCTTTAATTGGTGTGCTAGTTGATTGTGATTTAGTAGATCTATTAGGTGGATATGAGGAATCAGTTTGGGTGCTTACATGTCTTACAGATTTTGATTGGTTTTTAAGTAAGCTGGAGTAAGAAATTCCGACAGATGGGGTTCTGGTTTCTACAAGTTTGCGAGCTTCAGGATAAGACAAATTTTGAGTAATTTTAACTGTGATAATTTCTTTTTCTCTGTTCCAATTAGGACAAGTACGGGAATATGCAGTATGATCTCCCTTACAGTTTGCACAACGTTCGGTTTTTTCACAATCTTTATTGTCATGGCCCACTTCTGCACAACGTGCGCAGGTAAGAGATCCACGACATGTACCATTAGTATGGCCGTAACGTTGGCATTTAAAGCAACGGAGAGGGTTAGGAATGACAGGACAATTCAGGTAAGCGGCTTTGATTCTAGTTGGTAAAGTAGGACTATTGAAAGTGAGAATGACATGCTTTGTAGGAAGGATTTGTCCATTCCGACGGATAGTGATACGACGTGCATCAAGGACATTTTGATCTTTTAAATTTTCTAAGAGTTCATCTTTTGTAGAGAATAATAGGTCTGGTTCAGAGATGACACCTCGGCTTGTATTTAGAGATTTATGTATTTGTACAGAAACGGAAAATGTGCCTATTGTAGAGCAATTAGTGAGAAACTGCGATTGTTTAGCTGTAGATACTTCTACTAATAAATCTCCTGATTGTAATTTTTTGAGAGTGTGGCCATCCCCTAAGACAGACTGGAACGTTTTTGCAATGAGAAATGGCGATGTTTTTCCAAAGGAACTATCAGAGTGGCTATCAGTGCGTTTAATTATGAAATATCGAGTGAAAGCAGAATTCTGTGACATTTGTTGCTCTCTACAAGAGAGAGAAGGAGGAAGTGAAGTATTTCCATCCATAGTAGATAAAATAAAATTCAGACCCCGGCCGCACCACCCACTCCCGAGCCCTACAAGGGGATGCACATTCGTGCACCAGTGCTAACCAGGGCCCATACGGTCACAAGACAACCCTATGTCAGTCTCCACCCTTAACGAGATGACTAGTAGTTGCTCGATCACTTGATCCCTAAAGCCAGTGACAAAAGTCAGCTGACCAGCCGATTGATGCACACGGGACCAATATGCACCTCCCGTCTACCTGAAGCAGAGGCCAAAGCAGTGTGTTGGTTTCCCTCAACTGCCAGGATCCCCCTTTCCAGGGACACGGGTCGCCACGAACGGCCAACACGTGGGTGATTTACAATTCTCCATGAGTCGATATACAGGATGATATCGGCCCATACAGAAATGCTCTCACCTCCGAAGAGGAAACCACAATGAGAGTGAAACAAAGATGAAAGGAAGACAAGAGGAGTAAGAGGAAAAGGAAAGGAGAAAGATCACTCAGGTGCCCCGGGTTTGTGAAGCCCGTGAATACCTAAAGAAGGTATCCCCCTGGGGGGCGACTTCAAGGGACTCCTTAACTTTGTGTTTATGTGACATTTTATTGTCCGCATGACTGGAGTTCTGCATGAATCCAAAATTCTTCTTGAAGTTAACCCGAAACTTGATTTCAACCCAAAATAATTTCGCTCACACTAATTCCATTTTATAATTATCTGTTAATTGATATACCATGCTATCAGTCATTATTATTATTCTGAACAGACCCTTTCGTTACATATTATTTTGGTTATTAAAAAGACACACTATTTTTAATTAAAAAATGTTTTACAATATTTGCATGAATTTGCATCATAAACAATCATTACAAATATATTTAGTTACTTAAGAAAATATATGCATAATTTGACATTTAAAAAGTATATTACATACCAATATTATATGGTCTTTTATACATCTTTATGATATGTATACATCTTTTCGGGTTTCTTTTCTTGACAAAAATTTGATCTTCATTTCATTTCATTTTATGTCTTTTTCTTCTGTAAAAACCATATAATTTCCATTCTAAGTACAGGGTGTTTGGAAAATGACTGGTATAGTTAAAAAATCGATAAAAACTAAACGGGTAGCGATAGAAATACATCGTTTGTTGCCATATGCTTGGGACAACAGTAAATTTTCAGGCAGACAAGCTTTCAAAATTAATTACAATTTTCAAAACAGATGGCGCTGCAGTCTGGAAAAATCTAAAGCACAATATTTTCCACATATCTACCATGCGCAGCAATAATATGGCGTTATCTCTGAACGAAATTGCCAGAAACCTTTGTAAATGTGTCAGGCGGGATGGCTTCACATGCAGAAGAGATGTACCATTTCAGTTGTTCAATTGTTTCTGGATTGTAACGGTACACCTGGTCTTTCAAGTTAAAAATCCTCTGTTCTAATGAGTAAACCATTTTTTTCATAGCAAACTTGCAATCTGTGAACAGCACACGCTTACAGCAGAAAGACGACTTACAGAATTGCGAACTCACAGACTGCTTTTTCTTCTATATCTTTCAGCGCCATCTTTTGTTGAAAATTGTAACTAATTTTGAAAGTTTGACTGTCAGGAAATTTAGCGTAATTTTTTTTCCAAGCACCTTCGTCGTTCCAAACCCAAGCTCGCACTCTGATTGGTTGTTGCTCTCGACACTGTTTTCATGTAACTTGGCGATAATCATACTTGGCGTAGCGATAGATGCCTCCGTTGAGTTTGATTTCCTTCCGAACCGAGTACAAAGTAACTTTTCTCTTGCAGCATTGGATTGGATGGAACGTGTCTTACTGAAAGCTGTACTCTTTAAAAGTTTTTACACACAAGAGCACAAGACCACGAGGATAAGAATGAAGGAAGGCTAAGAATGAGTATGTTAGGTTTTAGGTTTACTCGTTCACTTACGAGCGAAGTAGTTTTCGCCAAGTATGGTTATCGCCAAGTTACGTGAAAACAGTGCCGAGAGCAACAACCAATCAGAGTGCGAGCTTGGGCTTGGAACGACGAAGGTGCTTGGAAAAAAAATACCGCGGAAATTTACTGTTGTCCCAAGCATATTGTAACAAACGGTATATTTCTATCACTGCCCTTTTATTTTTATTGATTTTTCAATTGTATGTACACCCTGTATGTATTTGTATCTGTAGCGCAAGTGAGAATAACATTCGTTACAGATTTATTTTTCTTAATGAATGTCAAAAGACATAGATGCTCAGTGGAAGCTCTTTTTGTATAAACAGCACAGTCCATTTTAGAAAATAATGTCTATAAATATTAATGTTTGTTAAATTACATAATAAAACCTTTTTAAACACCACTATTAATTCTGCTTTTATAATTGTTTTACATCATTATGAAAATACAATTTTAATTTAAATTAATATGTTTGTTACACCACATAATAAAAAAATTTTCATCACCGCTATTAATTGTGCTTTTATATTTAATATATAAATGCTTTTGTTGATAAAAAATTTAGCCATAAAAATACTTTATTATCTCATAACATTATTTCGTATTAAACCGTTTACCGTTTTTTGTCAAAATATTAATGATAATTATCTTCTAAATATCAGATTTTTAATGCAACTTTATTTTTGAGTTTTGAAGCATATAATAAGGAGAATGTACGCGAAACTAATTTTCCACAGTGTATAAAAAATGCTCTAACTATAATCTTTTAATAAATCTTTAGTTTAAATGATTATGCAATAATGTAGTTTTAGAAATAAGAAAACTTAGAATTTTAAATTGTAATACAAATAATTTTCGTCTTATTGAAATTTCAATGTTTCTTACAACTTATTCAATTAATTTTTAATAAGAAAACTACTTCGTATTGTGTTTACAAGAAGTAAATATTTAACTCTTTTGGGTCTGGTGTACTCTTAATAATACATGCCTTTTAATGAGGATTTATTTTGTATTAACCACTTAATCGTCGCGCCTGAGACATTTACGGGCTGCAAGTTCCACGGCTTTTATTCAAAATTGTTTGATTCCCACCAGTTTTATGAAATAGTGTAATTGGTTTCATTTTGGTATCCATTTATTTGTCATTAAATAGATGAATATTTTTTTCAAAAAAGTGGTGGAAATAATGAATTTGAACTTTTAAACCGTAATTTAATGCGACCATTAAATGGTTAAGAAATACCTTTGTCACTATTTACATGTAGAAATGTTAATACACTATCTACCAAAAAGTATTTGTACACTTTCAGTTTTTGACATTTTGTCAAATATTTAAAAATATACTGGTCGGATTCTTCTGGAACTTCAGAAATATAAAGATTATGTTTCACTTTATATTTATTTACATTCATTTGTTAAGCGGGTAATTAGGGGGCCGGCAAAAAAAACAAAGAATAATAGAAATATTTGGGATCGCCCTGTACATGAAAATGCACGAAACGACTTATCGCTTTAGAATACAAATATATGAATACAGTAGAATATGTACACTAATTTTTGTGAGAATAGCATGTATATTTATGGCGATAGAGCGATTTTTTTGAAAAATTCAAAAAATTCTGGTATGTTTTTTGTTTATATCATGCTGGGTTTTTGACCAAATTTAACGCAAATTTCAGAAAAATTGGCAAAATGCAGTAGAAAAAATGTAGTGCAATTGGAATATAAATATATTAAATATTTTATGAAATATGAGTAGTTGTATAAAATAATTTTTATCTGCGCATGTGCGAACTAGAAAAACATT
The DNA here is from genome assembly GCA_964019185.1 of Maratus speculifer. Taxonomy (NCBI): domain Eukaryota; kingdom Metazoa; phylum Arthropoda; class Arachnida; order Araneae; family Salticidae; genus Maratus; species Maratus speculifer. Next base: position 159,950,157 of record OZ025293.1, on the reverse strand, counting down.
CTTTTTACATCATTTAATAGTCAATTCTATGGAGTGACTTATAAAAAAATCCAATCAAATATCGTGAAAATTCAAAAAGATATCATTATTTTAGTGAGATGTTTTTACTCTGCCCTCTAAAAACGGCTGAATCTTAAGGGATTCTCCACAAATTGACATTTTTTAATAACTGACTTTAAAAAAAATTTAGTATTGAATTAATACAATATCTAATACAATATTGCTGCTAATAAGTACTTGACAATTGTGATAGAAAAGAAAAAGAGCTTTATTCACATTCAGGGCCAAAACTAAGAGAGGGGGGGGGGGGGAGAAGGACATGTGCTCCGGGCGCTAGGATGAAAGTGTTCCAAATGTATCTTTCGTTTGGCGATTTTTTTCATGGCTATGTTTAGCATAATATTGTTAAAATTATTATATCTGGGCTATGCTAAAGCATAAAAAAATCTAATGATGATGGCTTAAGGTCCCTACCCCTACCCGCGAAGATGCTCACGAGCTAATGTTATTCCTATGGGGATGCATTTTTCTAACTCTTTTGCATTTGGACATTTTTAAATAATATGTTTTGCATTGGATAGCGGAAGGCCTTTTCAAGATCGCTCCGTGATTACTTTTTCAATTTTGGCGTAGATATTTTTATAATGTTTCTTTCACTTCCAAAAGCGGTTCTGAAAGTGAAACTAACTTTATAAAAAATATCTATGACTGAAATCGAAAAAGTAATCAAGGAGCGATTTTGAGAGGGACTTCCGCTATCCAATGCAAAAAAAAAAAAAAAAAAAAAATTGAATATTTCAAAATGCGAAAGAGTTATTAGAAAAATGCCTCCCCACAGGAATAGCATTAGCTCAGCAGTGTCTTCGCGGGCAGGGACAAGGGCCTTAAAGATCCTGTTGAAAGTAGAATTTTTTTTGATTCGGTTTAAAGTATCAAATTGGAGTATTTTAATAAAGCAGAATACGTTATTTTATATTACATATTTTAAGTTTTAAAATAAGTCGGCTATTAATAAATTGGAGAAATTTTCTTTGTAAATATGCTTTGCGAAGGAGGGGGAAAGGGGTACCTTCAAAATCCACGTTTGCCTCGGTAAAAAGAGACTGGTTTTGGCCCTGTTCACATTTAATAATTTGTAGATCCTCCTCGAGAGGCAATTACAGCTGCGACTCTCCTGGGCATGCTCTCAACTAGTCCTTGTATTACATTTAATGGTATTTTATTCCACTCTGTTTGCACAAGGCAGGTAAGCTCTTTTACTGATTTTGGGCGTGTGTCACCCGCCTTAATTCGACGATCCAACTCGTCCCAGAGGTTCTCTATTGGGTTCAGGTCTGGGCTCTGGGCAGGCCACTCGAGTCGATGCACTCCATTATCAGCATACCAATCCATGCTGGACCTCGCTACATGGCAGCTTGCGTTGTCATCCTGGAAATAACATGGGTCCAATCCATAGTATTGCCACAACCTAGGAAGTACACTGTTGTCCAGTATATTACAGTAGGCATCGGCATTGAGCTTACCATGAATTGGGACCAATGGTCCTAGTCCGAACCAGGAAAAACAACCCCAGAACATAATTCCCCCTCCGCCAAATTTAACTGTGGGCACAATACATTCTGGTAGGAGGCGTTCTCCAGGCAGACGCCAGACCCAGACCCTACCATCAGAACGGTAGAGGGTGAACCTTGATTCATCACTCCAGAGAACCTGTTTCCATTGCTGTACAGTCCATTGCTGGCGTGTTTTGCACCAACTTAACCGAGCTGCGCGGTTGGACTTGGTGATTAAAGGCTTATAAGCGGCAGCACGGCCATAAAAATTAAGCAGATGAGCTTCCTTACGGATGGTATTCATGGAAACAACACATCCTGAAGCTTGTTGAAATTCTTGGCGTATGTGTAACATTGGTTGGTTGCGGTTCTTCCGAATTTCTCTAGACAGAGCCCGTCGGTCTCTATCTCCCAGTTTCGTCGGTCTGCCTACTCTGGCCACATTCTGACAATCACCATACAGCTTCCATTTTCTAATCACATAAGCCACAGTCGTTTTGGGGTAATTAAGCTCGCTAGATATGTCGATTAAAGCTCGGCCATTTCGGTGGTACCCGATGATCACACCTTTCTCAAAATCAGACAGCTCTGTTCTTCTTGGCATCATGCATGCGATTGATGTCAGTGTTGTTTTCGACACCACATTTAACAGTGGAGAACTTGACGTATTTCAGGATCGCAGATATCGGCATTTGCATAAGAGCCATTATCAATTATGTATCAATGGGTAGATTTGACACAAATGCTTCGATTTTTTATAATTATTTTTATCCTGAAATAGGTTCGTTCTGGTAATTATCTAAGAAAAGAAGTAAATCACCAGTAAAAAACGTAAATGGAGATTTGGCAATTTGCGTAAAATCTGACGTCATTCAACTGCTTTCAGAGACCAATTGAAAATCAGTTCACTCCTATCCACAATAACTTTCTGAATTTCCACGAAATTCGATCGGATTTTTTTATGGGTAGCTCCATAGAGTTGAATATTAAATTATGTAAAATGATAAATTTTATCGTTCACTCATACGCTGATTAAAAAATATTTCATACAAATACTCATATTTTAGAAAACTTTTAATATATTTATATTTCAATAGCACCTTATTCTTTCTACTACATTTTGCGAATTTTTCTGAATGTGGCTTTATATTTGGTTGAAAATATTGCATGACATAGAACATTTTAGAAAATATTTAATATATTTATATTTCAATGAATTTTGGTGAACTCCCCCCCCTCCCTTTTCTTCTTTGCAAAGCATCTGCAAAAATATTTGCAAAGAAAAATTTTCTAATTTATTAATAGCCGACTTATTTTAAAACTTAAAATATGTAATATTGATTAAAGTAGTCTGCTTTGCTTAAAAAAAATGATACCTTAAAATCGTGGAACCGAATCTAAACGAAAAAAAAATCTGTTTTATGCGGGATCTTTATGCCATCATCATTAGATTCTCCTATGCTTTGGTATAGGAGAAATGCTTTGAATGGGACGATTTTGACAATATCATGCTAAACATAGACATGGAAAAAATCGCCAAACAAAATGTACATTTGGGACACTTTCATCCTAGCGCCCGGGCCACATGCCCTTTTCCCCCAACCCTCTCTTAGTTTTGGCCCTGAATGTGAATAAAGCTCTTTTTCTTTTCTATCACAATTGCCAAGTACTTATTAGCAGCAATATTGTATTAGATATTGTATTAATTCAATACTAGTTTTTTTTTAAAGTCAGTTAATAAAAAATGTCAATTTGTGGAGCATCCCTTAAGATTCAGCCGTTTTTAGAGAGCAGAGTAAAAACATCTCACTAAAATAATGATATCTTTTTGAATTTTCACGATATTTGATTGGATTTTTTTTATAAGTCACTCCATAGAATTGACTATTAAATGATGTAAAAAGAATGTTTTTCTAGTTCGCGCATGCGCAGATAAAAATTATTTTATACAACTACTCATATTTCATAAAATATTTAATATATTTATATTCCAATTGCGCTACATTTTTTCTACTGCATTTTGCCAATTTTTCTGAAATTTGCGTTAAATTTGGTCAAAAACCCAACATGATATAAACAAAAAACATACCAGAATTTTTTGAATTTTTCAAAAAAATCGCTCTATCGCCATAAATATACATGCTATTCTCACAAAAATTAGTGTACATATTCTACTGTATTCATATATTTGTATTCTAAAGCGATAAGTCGTTTCGTGCATTTTCATGTACAGGGCGATCTCAAATATTTCTATTATTCTTTGTTTTTTTTGCCGGCCTCCTAGTTACCCGCTTAACAAATGAATGTAAATAAATATAAAGTGAAACATAATCTTTATATTTCTGAAGTTCCAGAAGAATCCGACCAGTATATTTTTAAATATTTGACAAAATGTCAAAAACTGAAAGTGCACAAATACTTTATGGTAGATAGTGTATATGTCAATGCATTTGCTTTCGGACTTCATTTATGTTTAGGCATTTTGTAATAATAATAATTATTATTATTTGCGTAATTATCTTTGGGCTGTTGGCTATTCTTTTATTTTAAACATATATTTCACATATTAAATTTAAAATAAAAGTTACTTCCCTGAAAGAATCATGTGTAATAAAGCGCGAAAAGTATTAGAAAGTTGTAATATAGATCTTATTGTAATAGAAAATTTTCTAAACATTTCCAATTTTTTTTACTTAGCTTATTATGATATGAATATTAATTGACTTTTTATTATTTTAATAGCATGGAAAACAACAACATTCATATCTTTCAGAAAATAAAATTTTGTTAAACACTCATTAATCTATATGGATAGCTAGTGTTATTTTTATTAACACAAAGGTAATTTTTCTTAAAAGTGAAAAAAATTCGAACTCGAAAGGGTTAAATAAATGCAATATAAACTAATGAAATTAATTTTGTCGTGTCTAATCTGCGCAAAGACGTTATCACAATTGAAAATTATTAAAATAACCATATCATTTAAAATCATTTAGGAATTTCTACCGTTCATTACTGTGCAGCAACTCCAATTCCTGTCAAAGACATGAATTTTTTATTATAGAGAATGCTCATTCGGTGAAAACTAAATAAATTTTAACTAATCATGTTTAGATATTTTTTAATCGTACAATGGCAGTTTTAAATTTTGAAACCCTCAAAGCTAATTTAATGCAACTTTTCACAGTTTTTTTTTTTAAAACCTGTTGCAAATTTAAATGAGTTGCTTTATAATTTATAGAAAATAGAATAAATATTTCTCCCAGTTAAAGAAAAACGATTTTAATTATTTTAATTCTAATATTAATTTTCGAGTTCAGAAGTAGATTTAATTATTTTTTGTTAAACAAATCACAGTTGATTCCAATTTACATCATATTGCATTTAATTTAAAACTAGTATTCCAATTTAATGTATAAAAACACTACCTTTTTGTACATAAAGATTATTGCAAAAGTCCTCTTGGCCAGTGTTGGGGGGAAGAGGTACACATAACTTTCATATTCCTTATTTTTTATTTATTTTTATTAAATCAAGTTATATTATTCAAACACACAAAGCTCAAATGAGTGGAATCCGATTATATAAGTTTCAGTACTAGTTTTTATCAATACTGAATATTGATAGGAATTTTTTAATTAGTAGTCATCTTTTATTGAAGCTTGTTTTATTTAAAGCAATTTACAAGGTCACCAAATTCCACTATATCATGACGTGCGTGCCATTTTAAAATATTATGATGGTGAAATTAACCAATGAGCTTGGTCGAAATATTAGTTCATGTGCACATGCACACTCCCATTGAAATTAGTTGATATATACGAGTACTTTCGCAGCAAATTGATTTTTAAAAATGTCACACACATTAGAAATCCGAATTGCTATATCTTAGACATTTTTGAAGATAAAAACAAAACAGAAAATACTCCGGAATCCATGCATCAAGATCAAATACCTCAGAAAGAACTTACTTTCAATTTCTATTTTTATTTATTTGTTTGTTTGTACATCATTATAGATTTAGAAATTTTTTGACAAGTTTAAATGGCCATCATTTTGAAACAAGATGGCGGACGAAGTTGGCCAACAACTCAGACAAAACATTTGAATCTACTATGTACAAACCAAGTTACATCTAAATCGTTTTATAAATATGCGCATTATTGTGTGACAAACATCAGACATTTTAAAATATCATTCACAATAGAAATGCAAAACAATCGAAATTCAAAGTTTTAACACTCAGTCATTTTTTAAGATATAAACGAAACAATAAATGCTCCGAGTTCTTTTATATCAGGATAAAGCAGAAAGAAAAAAATATTTTTAAATTTTTAATTTTTTGTACATTTTCTTTAAAGTTATTTTTTTAAATTTTAAATGACTGCGACTTTAAAATAAGATGGCGGATGATATTGGTCAACGAACTTGGTCGAGACATTGGTATGTTCTATGTACTCGCCAACATACATCCAAATCGGTTCATAAATACACATGCTTATCAATTGAAAAATAACCACACTACAACATGTCAGCTAAACTATAAATTCAAATTGCTATAACTCAGCCATTTTTCTAAGATATCAACGAAACAGAAAATGCTCTGGAATCTTTATATAAAGGTCAAACACATAAAAGAAAGATATTTTTCGATTTCAACCTTAGTTGTACCTAATTTTAAAATTTAAAACTAAAATACATTTAAAAGACTGTTTTTTAAAGAAGATGGCGGACGGATGTGATCAATGAACTCGTTGCAGGCACTGGCATGTACTATGTACACACCAAGTTACATACAAATCGTATGTAATTATGTATATGGTGATTATACAAATCGTATATACAGGGTGATTCCAAATTTTTTTTACAATAAAAGAGGGGTGATAGTACACATCAAGACAAACAATATTAAATAGGACACCAAGGGTCCTTAACGTTTTCCAAAGGAGATAGCCGCCATTAAAGTTTAGGGACCAAAATTTCAAATAAACATAAAAAAACGGAAAAATCGGTCGATTGATTTGCGGTTTTCACTAAAATTATTCTTTATGTCGGATTTTCTTGAAATCAAATTATAAAGATAAATTTCAAAAAATGCCGATAGAGGGCGCTTTAGACTTTGGAGTAACGGACAACTATTTTTTGCCGGTATTTTTTGCATCTCATTAAATGTTTTCGTAAGCATAAACCCAAACTTAAATTTTGAGCTTAAAATCTAAAAGCTGGGATTAGTTAAATAGCACAAATTAAACTGTGTTCAGCGGATTCAAATTTAAAATAATTTTAAAAAACGGAAAAATTGGTTCATTGATTTGTTTTTTTCACTAAAACTATTCTTTATGTCGCTATTTTCTTAAAAATAAATTATAAAGATAATTTTCAAAAAATGCCGATAGGGGGCGCTTTAGACTTTGGAGTAACGAACAACTCTTTTTTGGCGTTATTTTTTGCATCTAATTAAATGCTTTCGTAACTTAGACTTAAACTTAAATTTTGAGCTCAAAATCTGAATAATTGGGAGTAGTTAAGTAGACAAACTGAACTGTGTTCAGAGGGTTCAAATGATTATAAAAAATGGAAAAATTGGTCGATTCGTTTGCGGTTTTTGCTAAAACTAATTTTTAAATAAACATTTTCTCGAAAATAAATTCTAAAGACAAATTTCACAAAATGCCGATAGAGGGCGCCTTAGACTTTGGAGTAGCGTACAACTATTTTTAACTGTTATTTTTTTAATCTCATTAAATGCTTTCAAATGCATAAACTGAAATTTTAGGCTCAAATTCTGAATCGTTGGGAGTGTTTAAGTAGCGAAAAATTGAATTGTATTCGAGGAGGGGGGAGTGTTAAATTTCAACTCCTGAAGACACTTCAATTTGCGCTACTTAACTACTCCTAATTATTCAGATTTTGAGCTCAAAATTTAAGTTTAAATCTAAGCTTCCGAAATCATTTAATAAGTTTTTGCAAGCATTTAATTAGAACATAAAAATAATGGTTAAAATTAATTGTTCGTTACTCTGAAGTTTAAGGCGCCCTCTAATGGAATTTTTTTTAATTTATCTTTAAAATTTATTTTCAAGAGGATACTGACTTAAAGAATAGTTTTATTTTAAACCGCAAACTAATCGACAAATTTTTCCACTTTCTATAATTATTTTAAATTTGGACACCCCCCCCCCCTTAAACACAGTTCAGTTTGTGCTACGTAACAACTACCTACTATTCAGATTTTGAGCTCAAAACTTAAGTTTAAGTCTATGCTTCCGAAAACATTTAATGAGATGCAAAAAATAAGGGCAAAAAATAGTTGTTCGTTACTCCAAAGTCTAAAGCGCCCTCTATCGACATTTTTTGAAGTTTATCTTTATAATTTATTTTTAAGAAAACGCCGACATAAAGAATAGTTTTAGTGAAAACCGCAAATCAATGAACCAATTTTTGCGTTTTTTATAATCATTTGAAATTTGAACCCTCTGAACACAGTTCAGTTTGTGCTACTTAACCACTCCCACTTTCAGATTTTGAGCTCAAAATTTAAGTTTTAGTCTAAGCTTACAAAAACATTTAATAAGATGCAGAAAATGCCGGCAAAAAATAGTTGTTCGTTACCCCAAAGTCTAAAGCGCCCTCTATCGGCATTTTTTGAAATTTATCTTTATAATTTAATTTCAAGAAAATGCCGACATAAAGAATAATTTTAGTGGAAACCGGAAATCAACCGACCGATTTTTCCGTTTTTTATGTTTATTTGAAATTTTGGTCCCTAAACTTTAATGGTGGCTATCTCCTTTGGAAAACGTTTGGGACCCTTGGTCTCCTATTTAATATTGTTTGTCTTGATGTGTACTATCACCCCTCTTTTATTGTAAAAAAATTTTGGAATCACCCTGTATATATATATGCGTGTTATCTCGTGCCAAAAACCTGATCGTTTTAAAATTCAGCCACACTAGAAATTCGAAGTGCTATAACTCAGCCCTGTCTTAAGATATTGACGAAATAAAAAAAAAAGGCTCTGGCATCTTTGTATCAAGATAAAACACAAAGGAAAAATATTTTTCTATTTTTAACTTTTTGCATTTAATTTTTAATTTAATATTTAAAAAAAAATGGCCGCTATTTTGAAACGAGGGCGGATGACGCTGGCCAACGAACTCGGTCGAGATATTAGTATGTACTGTGTACAAACTAATTTTCATTCCAATTGGTTCATAAATACGATAATTACAACATAATAAAATCAGACATATATATGGGTATACATATAAATATATATATTTATATAAACATTTGAATGGAGGATGGTTTTGGCGTCTGGGGATCATGATCGGTGAAAATATTTCAAACATTTCTGGAAGTGCTTACCTCCAGACGACTGCAATAGGTAGCTTTTTACTTTTTGTAATGAAAACTACCTATAACAAATAAAATAATCTCACAATACTTCTACTTTTCCACCATTGTTACAAAACCTTAAAAAACAAAATAAACACTTTTAAATAAATTATACTCTGCAACTTTATTGTAGATATTCATTTTTGCATTACAATAATTGTATGTTTACGAGTTTAACGTTAAATACTAACAATGAAGTTCAAGTTTCCAAAAAAATATTTTGAAATATTCTTAGTTAAACTTTACTTAAATCAGTCATTAGCTTTCAGGCATTTTTAAAAAATAATTAATGCAGATAAGCAAACATATCAACAAATTAAGTTGAGATGTGAAAGATTAAAATTTAATAATTAAATGAAAGTGACATCAATTCTGTTGTTTTATGAACTATTAGTAAGCTCTTTGACGAAAGCTTTTCAAAGGTTATTTTTTAGTTTCTCCTAGAATCGTTTGCTTTTGGTAATCTGCTTAGTGAAATATAATCCCTTTTGTGTTTTTTAATGTTGATTTTAATGGTTTATTATTTAAATGTGATTCATCAATTCTTTATTTCAAGAACTTATTCAGCTAAACATATTCCAACACTTTCAAAATTATTAATATTGAATAATAAGGAAAAGTCTAAATTTATATCAGATATGAAAATCAAATCTTTTGTTTGATTTTTAATCAGTTTATGGTGATTATTTTGATCAGTCACAGTGTGTACCAATACATTTCCCATTTGTATCTTTATGTGAAGTTAAATTTTCAAATATTGATGTTCTAATGTCTGCTGAGTCTGTTTTTTTTTATTGCATAAAATTTCGTTTCTTATTCTTTATATACAAACATTTAAATTATTCTTATAGTATAAAAAGTGTATTTAGTTAATAAAAAGAAAAACATCTGATAAAATGATTTGTATATACATTGACTAAAAAAATAATTAAAATCATCAAAAATAAGAGCATTTTGGTGTCTCAGCACGTAAGAAGATACTTTAAAACTTCAAAAGTCAATTTATTATTATCAGTATTTCAACTATACAGACTAAAAATTAAAAAACATTCGGAAATTCGATCCAGCGAGACACGTTTGTCTCAATATTTTTACAGCTTTATACAGCGCCAAACCAGTGGTTGATAAAAAAGTGTACTTTCTAAATTATTATTCTAAATTGTTTGAAATGTGCATTTTTTTAGGGTTTTCTAAATTAGTATATCAAAATGCACTAGCTGTGATGCAAACTTTCTACTTAATTATTACAATTGAATAAGAATTGAATTTATTCTTTTCATTGTCTTTTTGTAACACTCCGTATAATATTCTTGTACAAATTAATACCACGTTGAATATTTAGATCGAAATGAAATGTATTGTACCAGCATCAACATTTTGAATAATTTTGGATATGATACTCATACACATATTTTGTGTCTTCGATGTTGAATGCTGGCCAATGTGACTACTGCACAATGTATGTGTGTATTAATTTATAGAACAGGACTCGTAATGATGGAGATATTTCAATTTTTATTATGTTAAAAAATTCTTGCAAATTTTTATTTTATGTCATACAAGGATTTTTACCAAATATAACGGCAGTTTCAGAAAATTTGTCAAAATCTAGTAGAAATAATGGAGTCAAATGAAATTTAAATATATAAAAAAATTAAAAACAAATACGAACAGTCTTATAAAATATTTTTATAGATGTGCAAATACAAGTATTTTTTACCTCATTTAATAGACAACTCTAAGAAGCAACTAAAAAAAAAGAACATTAATTAATGTGAAAAATTGAGAAAGATATCGGCAACAAAGAGCAAATTTGCCACAAACTGTCATTTTTATCTAGTCGCATTCAGCAAAGGAGATAGTATTTAATGATTGTGAACAGGTGGATTTATAAGAAATGCTTGGATTTTGATACTTCTTTCCTTCTTAGAATAAGCTTTTTTTGATAGTTTTTCCAAGAAAAACTAAATAAGCTATAAAGAATGAAAAAAAGTAAAATTTAAAAAAAGTCAGTCTATGAAAAACACCTTATTATTTAGCTATTTTTAGAGTATAACAAAAAAATTAGTTCACTCTACCACCGATATCTTTCTGAAATTTTACGAATTATTTTTTTTATTAGCTTCACAGAATTGTCTATGAAATCATTTAAAAAAAAACTGTTATCGTGCGCTCGTGCGCAGATAAAAAAAATATATCTTACAATTCCTAAAATTTTATCTTTTTTTTTAATATAATTGCATTACATTTTTCTGCTACATTTTGTTAAATTTTCTGAAACTGGAATTACATTTGTACAAAATCTTGCACGATATAAACAAAAAATGTGCATATATTTTACTTTTTTTTTAAAATCAATGTATCTCCAATAATAGACGTGCTGTTTTTACAAAAATGAACATATAAATTGTAAAATATCCGCATACTCGTAAGTCATATCGATAGACGTAAGTCATTTCGTTCATTTTATTTTACAGTGTGATATTTTATTGATGATCTCAAATATTATTATTTTTCCCTAATTTTGTTTGTCTTCTTCTACCTAAATATTTTTTTCGTGAAATCGTCACAGATAAATATGAAATCGGGCATATTCTTCTTAATCCAGAAGCTTCAGAAAAATTAGACAAATATATGATTAAATATTTGACAAACTGTTTAAAATTAAACTTATCCGGTAATTAATGGCTATATGGTGTATTATTTTGATGCTATACAAAATGAAATAATAAACCATAGATGCATAAATATTTCTGAAATGTATACTTTCGTGTAAGAATCATACGGAGGATACACCCTTTTCTAAAAATAATAACCACGGAAGAGAGGGATGTGAAATTTCTTATGTGCCATAATGATGAGAATAATGAAATTATAAGATACACATTTCACGTTACAATCTTGATATCAAAGGGTTGCAATGTAACATGGACTTACAACGGATTAAACGTTTTCAAAAACCCTCTTTACGAAAAGACAAACTGAAACAATATCTAAATGTATGAAAAAGTTCATTTCGATACCTAATAAATTTAACATCTGCTAATGAAGACATCAAATTACTACTTAAGAACGGAATTGGGGATGATAAAATCAGCATAAAGCGTTGAATGTCTGCTCGGAGAAAGATATGGAAATAATGTTATTTAATATACAAATGGGCTTAGAACTGTCTATTAAATCATTAAAAATTTGTTATTATGCGCCAGTGCACAATAGCAGGTAAAAAGTATTTCATATATTTAGTCGTACTTAGTAGTAGTTTTATAGCTGCTCATATTTTATATTATATTTAATATAATTGCATTTCAACTGCATTTTATTATTTCTACTATATATATTTTTTAATTTTTTGAAACTGGCATTACATTTGTATAAAATCGTGCATGAAATAAAGAGAAAAAATGTGCAATAGTATTTTATATTAACAAAAGTCGATACATTTCTAATAAATATACACAAATGAATACATATATTAAACACTATCAACATATTCGTAAGTTATAACAATAGATCATTTCGTGCAATTTTTTTTATTTATTATTATTTTACAGGGAGATTTTAAATATTATTAATTTTCTTTAATTTACTGTCCTCCTAAATCCAATTATTCTTCTGGTGAAATCGTCACTAATAAATATGGTGTTGATCATATTCTTCGAAATACTGAAGTTTTAGAAAATCAGAAAAATAAATCATTATTCAACAAAGAGTCAAAATTGTAATTGTACGGTGATTAACGGCTATATAGTGTATTATTTGAATGCTAGACTAAAGGAAATAACAAATAATAGATTTTTAAATTGTTCTGAAATTTATATTTTGTATATATGTGTCAGTATCATTGCAAGGTACAGCCTTTTCTGAAAATAACAATCGTGGAAGAGAGGAATGAGAAATTTCTTATGATAATAAGCATAATGATGAAGATAATTATTGTATAAAAATATTTCTTGACTTAACTCTTTTCTTAACATATAATCTTCTAAATTCAAGTACTATAATATAACATGGATATTACATCTACCTCTACCTTCTAGCTGTCTGAATTCTTCCGTTTTCAAAATTCCTATCTATGAAAAGAGAAATTAAAACAGTATCTAAATGTCTATAAAAAAAGTGCATTTGGATATCCATTAAATTTAACATCCGAATATAAAGACATCAAATTACTACTTAGAAACAAAATTGAGGATGATACAATCCCCAAAATCGTTGAATAGCTGCTCGGAAAAGGATCTGAAAATAGAACAAGAAAAGCATAGGCAAAGGATATTTCTGATAAAAAATTTTATTCCAACAGTTTAAAAAGAAATATAAAACACTTTTCTTTCATTATGTTTCTTATAGCATTATTTTGCATTTAACTAAAATAATCACTCAAATGTTTTATAGTATATATATGAAAAAATCATCGTAAATATTGGTGTAAAAGTCAAACCCCTCCCCTTAGTTCAAGAGAAAAAAAAATTAAAATGCATAGTGTTTGATTCCCCCCCCCCTTCACAAAAGCTGTCAAAAACAAAAAATTATGCCGGTGATTTTCTCCCAATAGGCCAAAATATGATTTATGAGGGAGTGATGAATTTTAACATAAAGCCCATTTACTTTTTTACCATTATCTCAATTAAGATTACGTTTAGTGTATCTAAATACCTATAAATCAGTAATGATTAATATTTTTTCATTTTTAACTGTATTCAGCAGGTACTGGTGAAGAAGTGATGAGATGAGATTTTAGCCTCATCAATTCTCATCAGCCTCTAATAGTGCAATAAAAGTTAGATAATACATTATATTTCCAAATTTACAAAAAGTTAGATAAGGTAAAAATTAAGCATTACTCACAATTTAAACCCTTGGTGCCATATGGGAAATTTGACATTTTAAAGGAAATGAGGAAGATCTATAGAGAATATACTGGGCTTTAAAAAACTGTTTAAACACATTTCTGTCAAGTGGTAAAATTCGCCAAAAATGACTTTTCAAATGTCATGCGTCTTGTAATTAATCTGCACACACACACAAAAAAAAAATATTATGTAATTTATCCACAAAATATTTCTTCATGCAGTAAATGTATAAAAGAATTTGTGTCTTCCAGTTATGGAGGTTAATTACATAAATTTGGTTTCAAGTTTTTCAGCAATTATGTTTTAGTATTCTGTAAATGTTGAAGAGTGTTTCGCAATGAATGCTTGATTTTTTCTTTCCTGTTTGATTTTTATAGATAGTTAGATTTAAACTATTAATTAAATTTCAAGATTTTATTCTTTCAAAATTATTAAAAAAATGTTATGAATACATAAATACGCTATTTAATACATCTTTGGTCATATTGATATTGTAACAAATGTACCTTGAATGTTATCAATTGCAACATTTATCTTGCGAAACATTATGAATTGCAGAAGTTATGTAATGCATACTCTCCTCACCTAAAGATAAATAGATGTGAGTTTCATGGCGATCGTTTTAATTTTTTTAATTTTTTTTCTGTCTTGCTAAAAGCACATACGATAATAATTAGCGAGAAATAACCGCTTACTCAAAGTAAATTTGAATCTGTTTCTATGACAAATATCAAATTTGTTCTTAAATCGGCTAAAAACACTTATAATAGATTAATTTATAACACGATTTTTGAATCGGTAAAGCTGCTTTTATATCAGATGTAAATTTTCCATGTGGTGAAAAAAGTCCTCTGGCCCGGACTTTTTTCACCACATGGAAAATTTACATCTGTTACAAAAACGCTTAGTTACTAAATTACTATATTATTAAGAAGATACATTATTACTTCATTACTCCATGCTTATTTTGAACAAATCTTCAAGTTAACTTACCTTTAACAAACAGAAATCAAGAAAACTATAAAAATGAATTTAAAAGCCAAATAATGCTTTTTTAAATACTTTTAATTTATAACTTGATTAAATTACAAACAAGTAGTTTTTGTATAAAATATTTGACATTACATATTCTTAAAAATAATTGTATTTGCAGATGTGTCAATAGTCATGTTTCTTTTACATAATTTCTGACATAAAATATATTCAATTCTATTCACTTATAGTTTTAGAAACCTAATATGTTTGTAAATGTTTCATTTTATTCATTTCAAAAATTAAATTGCTATTCAAGAATTGCTATTCAATCCAAGAATTTTAATTTTTAAATCTTATTCTATTTTGCATTACATGCATATTTAAGCGAGAGCGAGCACTCAACGTTGGAATGTAGAATATGTATTATAACACACATATTAAATAAATTAAGACTACAGTAAATAATTTAGAAGGAATAAAAATAGTGTTTAATTTACATAAACTGCTGTAAATGTAATTTAATAAATACAGAAAATGAAAGGATTTGAACGTTCTTATTCAAAGAAGGAAAGAGATTATTTTAAGTTTTTAAACTAAAAAAAAATTTTCTTATATTAAACGCAAAAATATTTTTCTTTTTAGTATTAGAAAAATAAAATCCAGTATACGGTCTTTGAAAAAAAAACACCAACTTCTAATAACTTTATTGAACATATTTGTATAAATAAGATATACACTCATCTCCAAAATTAAGTTCACAAACAGAAAATCTGAAAACTGATGAACTATTCACTGTGTTGTCACGAAATTTGGCATAGATGTATCTTACATTGAAAGAAAGTATAGCAATATATCAATATGGGAAAAATTTTAATTGTGAATTAAGAAAAAAGTACATGAAAAAGTGTTAAATTATGATTAATAGATAATATATTTATCTCATAAAAAGTTTGCTAATATGAAATGTGATCACCGTGCACTACTGTACAAGCCAAACAAAAAGCTCTCATTCTGTTCATGAGGGTGTCGATAACTGCTTGTGGCAACAAAGCCAGATTTTCCAAAAGCGCTGCTTTTAGTCCTTGGCGGGCCTTAGAAGACGGTTTCGGCTGTGCAATGGTATTTCCTAAAGCATCCCAAACATGTTCAATAGGATTGAGGTATGAAAACCTCGAAAGCCAATTTACACGGCAAATATTCCCTTCTTTTAGGAAACCCTCAAAATTGTGAACACGGTGTTGTTTTGAATTATCGTCAATAAACATGAAGCCAGGACTACAGCACCCCAGAATGAGCTCACATAGGCTTCAAGGACTTCACCACTATAACGATGTACATTGACAGTACCAGCATCATAGAAGTGCAGTGGTGTACAACTGTCCAACATTATGCCACCCGAGAGAAGGACTCTTTTTCCACCAAATCTATCAATTTCTTTTACGTAGGAGGGATAATATAGCGAGCTCCACGTTCTCTCCAGATGAAAAATCGAAAAGAATCACTCTACGTGGTGAATCCCGATTCATCACTGAAAAGGACGCTCCCTCATTCTTGTTGTGTCCAAGACCGGTATCTTCAAGTTTCAAAACAGCCAGGCTTTTTTGTTGGATGCAGTGAAAGAGAGACAGACTACTGGGCGCGGACGTTAGTGATGAGATTTTTGGAACGTATAAGAGGTTGTTATGGGTGCTTTAGTCCCGGAATTTATATATATGGAAGATAATACTAACCACACAGAAGTTACATTGCTGATGATTTTCTTGAAGAAGAGGAGATTCGCCGTATTAATTGGACCTCGAAATCTGCGAATCTCAATCCTTTTGAACATTTTTGGAATGGTCTTGGGAGAGTTATTGCACAACATAACCATGTCTCAGGACCCACCCGGAATTATAAGCCGCACTTTAGAAAAAATCGGCATTGTTGGCATAAAGATTTTTTGACAACACTCATAAACAGCATAAGGTCGTTGTGAGCCTTGTATAGCAGTGCACGGTGGCCACATTCCATATTAGCAGACTTTTTACTAGATGGATATTTTATCTCTGAACCATGATTTAACACTTTTTGAAATACTATATGTTCTTTGCAGTGATGATTCGAGATTAGCCAAGTGGATTGATTCTCGTTGAATCTTCATCTGGAGAGAATTAAGAGGTCACTATCATCTCTCCTAAGCAAAAGAAATCGATAGATTTGGTAGCAAAGGAATCCTTGTCTGGGCGGCACAATGTTTATCAGTCTTAAACCACTGCACGACTTCGATGCGGCTACTGGCATTGCATAAGAGTTAGGTCCTTGAAGCCTATGTGAGTGCACTTATTCTTCTCCAATGACATCCAAAAGTAATCAAAAAAGTTCCTTATAATAATAAACCTATATTGAAAATTTGATGCAAATCGATTATTTCTATCAAGAATAATTGCGTTACGTACTTACGTACAATACATAGATACAGGACCTACGGGCACATTAGTTCTCAGGCCTTGGTAGCCTTATGAGTTAAAAACATGTCAAATTACATTATTTCTATCAAGAGTTATCGCGTTACGCACATACGTACGTAGATACGTACATACATGTGTACATACATGCGTACATACATACAGAACCTGTGGGCCCATTATTTCGCTGGCTTTGACGCCTGTGAGCTACAAACACGTAAAACTACATCGGCCTAGGTTAAATTAGATCAGCCTAGGACAAACAAGAACGTTGGCGTTGAGGCGGTCATTTAATTTATTAAAATCATGCCAAATTGAATTGGCCTAGGATAAACTTGTTCAGACCAATAAACAGCAGTCTAAACTAGTTCATCCTATAAGAGTTAGGCGAAACTAGTTTGGTCTAGAAAAATCTAGTTTGTCCTATGGGCCTTAGGATAGCCTAGTTTCGCCTAGGAAAAACTAGTTTATCCGATGGGCGTTAGGATAAACCGGTTTGGTCTAGGAAAAACTAGCTTAACCGATGGGCGTTAGGATAGACCGGTTTGGCCTAGGCCAATCTAGTTTGGGATAAAATCGGGTTTGGCCTGTAACATATATTACGTAGCTTTCATTACAAAAAGTAAAAAGCTACCTATTGCAGCCGTCTGGAGGAAAGCACTTCCAGAAAATTTTGGTATATTTTCACCGATCATGACCCCCAGATCCCAAAACCAACCTCCGTTCAAATGTTGACATATATATATATATATATATATATATATATATATATATATATATATATATATATATATATATATATATATGTATATAAACATTAGGGTGGAGCGAAAAAATTATTTTTTAAAAATCAAAAACGAGTAGGTGCCAAAAGTTGCCTTTATACTAATACATCAACTTTGTGAAATTTTTCCGTTGAAAAAAAATGGCTCGAGTCTGCTCTTTTGCTCCAAAAATCGAAATTTTGGGCAAAATTTGTCATTTTTTCAAAAAAAATTAAAAAATTCCTACAGAGCTGTAATTATTTAAAAGTGTTATTCTTTAAACCTTTATTTTTATCTGCTTAACATATTTAAACTATAAAACAATATCTTTATTCCGTATAGCTGGAGCAAAAGATACAACTTTTGGTAAGCAGCATTACCACTCTATTGGGACATACAATGAATTGTTGTTTTTAATACAGCTCTTCTTTTCAAAACTACTTTGGACATACGTCGTGGAGGTGGCTATATTTCATATACACTGCTCAAAACAATTAAAGGATATTGCAGTTTTAGGTGGATTTTGTATCTGGGAAACTTTTTAGCTGATTGATACATGGTCGACAGACATAGTAGGTTATATGAGAATAAATTACACATGTTTGGCAGAAAAAAAATGCATTTTATTGCGCATTTGTGTACAAAAGGAAAAAAAACACAATTTGTGCATATGAGAAAAAAAGAATAAGACAAGTTGAATGTAGATTCCGCCATTTCAGAATTGAGTTTAGCCTCCGATTAGGAAAAAAAAATCGATAGAGGTTTTTTAGAAGGGCGACCCCGTTTAGATTGCAATGAACTAACTTCATTTTTCTTGTGTTTTTCAATATAATAGCAAACAGAACGGTGTGAAATACCCAAATGAATAGCAATTTCTCTCTGAGACATTGGAATTGCGGAATAATAAAGAGATACAATTTGACATGCTACTTCTTCATTGACTAGATTCATCAAAAACGGATTTTTTCTTTAGTTTAAATGCTTTTTTATAGTCTCTGAGTAAAAGGAAATGCAATTTAACAATAAAACGAGTGGAATCCCGTCGAATTCGACGAGTGAAATGTTTAAAAGACCCGACTGATTTGGTTTTAAAAAAAGCAAAAGTTACTACATTATTGAATCAATATATAATAAATATATTTACAAACTAACTGTCAAATTTACCAGCTACAATTTTGCATGCAAATATTCGCACATCTTCAGTTAAAATTGTAATCTGAGTGCCGGTAAAATCAAGAAATTTTATTTTATATGCACTCACAGAAAAATAGTTTTATTAAAATAAAACTAATTTCATTTTTACTGTGACATTATTTTTACTAACTGAAGTCATCTGAAAGTAAAATCTCAATCTCAGTGTCCATAACGAAAAGAAATAAAGAAATGTAATATCGGGTACTACTAGGTTATCCCGTTGACCAAAAAATTATCGCCAAACTATAAGATTAAATGCCAATAATGGATGATCGTGAATGTCACATTCAATGACATTAAATACGATTCATGTGTTTAAAATGTAGTTAAGTGATTTTTATTTCGACTTTTTATTAATATTTTTATTAATATTCTACTAATTATTTGTTTTTTCGTTATTTAAAATAAAAATTATGTCAATATGTATAATTTGGCTATTAGTTTGGCGATTTGTATAATTTGGCAAAATTGGTCGACGGGATAACAGAGTAGTACCTAATATAGTTATGAGTAAAAATGCGATGTTTTAAATAGTGGCGTCATTTTCTCTTCAAATGTTTTTTAAAAGTTACTGTTATTGGTAATATGAAAAAGGCATCCGTAATAGTATTGTAATTCCCATTTATCTGGTTGCTGAATGACATCATTTTCCTCATTTGAAATTTTCTTATTTTGCTTTAGACATTAATTTTTATCATGAATTATTTTCTGCTATTTTATTTACATTATTAATATTATTTCTCAGTAAATATATTTTTTTTTTACCTCAATTAGTGCATAGTTATACGCAATCATTTTGGAAAATAAATTTTTATTATCGAGAGAAAAGCTAAAGTGAGTTGCCACCATTTCGAACAAATATCGTAAAAAGCATTTAAAATTAAAAATAAAATATAAAAATTAAAATAAATTAAAAAATAACTAAAATGGGCACAACTACAAATAAATAGCTTTCATTAAAAAAAATAATTATGAAAATCGGTTGAGTAGGAAATTCAGGGCTGATGACACGACATTTTTAGCTTGTCTGAAAGAAATAGCATCGGAGGCTAAAAAGGTGTTTTCTTCAAAGAAAATCATTTTCAGTAGGGGGTATGGTTTCCACGGGCGGCCAGCAACGTTGAACACTTTTGAAGCATGGACTCAATGAGGCTATTAATGACGAGTTGGGGTATTCTGCACACTCTTCCAGAAGAGCTCTTTCCAGTTCTTGGAGAGTTTGTGGGGGTTGTTGGCGACCAGAAACTCGTCTTCCTAGAGCGTCCCAAACGTGCTCGATTGGATTCATGTCTGGAGAACACGCTGGCCATTCCATTCGAACGATTCCTTCCTCGAAAAGGAAATCCTCCACCAGGCTGTGGCCTGCAGTTATCGTCCATTAAAATGAAGTTATCTCCGATTGCTGCAGCGTAAGGGACTACAATAGGTCTAAGGATCTCATCCCTATATCGGCGACCAGTCAGAGCTCCATCTCGAATGATATAGAGGTCAGTGCGCCCATCAATGGAGATGCCACCCTACACCAACACTACTCCACCGCCAAATCTGACACTTTCGTGCACGAACGCAGGATTATTCCTACTGCCACGGTCCCTTCAGATGAAAATACGCCTATTATCCGGATGCACAGAAAAACGGACTCGTCAGAAAACATAATATTGCTCCATTCATTTCTCCTCCAGTTGAAATGCTCTGCTGCCCACTCCCTGCGGTCGCGACGATGCCTTGATGTTAATCTAACACATACCATCGGTCGGCGAGCATACATACCTACAGCATGGAGCCGGTTTCGGACAGTCTGAGTTGAAATCATGGTGCCTGTAGCCGAGCGAAGGTGTTGTTGGAGAAGAGTAGCGTTCATGTTTCGGTGTCTCCGAGCTGTTAACGCTAAATACCGATCTTCATTGGGCGTTGTTGCCCATCTACGACCTTGCCCTGGTCTTCGGCCTGCACATCCACTCTCCAAAAAACGGTGCCAGATCCTTGAAATGACACTTTGTGACACTCCAATGGCTTGCGCTACTTCGGCTTAAGTTTGGCCCCCTTCTAACCTACCAACATTTCTCCAAGCTTCTGAATCTGTCAAATGACTTCGCTGAGACATTGTACTCATCGAAACAAAGCAATCACTGAATGCCTATCATCCTTGTCTTCATTCGCTTTTATCCAATTGAAAGTCAAATTTCATTCGCTGCCGGTGAAGCGAAGTTTTTGACATCGAACTCAAAATTTGCATACTCCTCAGTTTGAAAACCAGAAAAATTTGCATTTGTGATTCTTTTCTTCTGTTTTCGGCAAAAAAAATTTCGTTTATATCTTTATTTTATATAAAACTTCAAATATCCTTTAATTGTTTTGAGCAGTGTACTACCCGTTCCAACTGTTCGATCATCTTAGTGCAGTGTTTTATTTATATATTGATTTGTGATTTTCTTTATCAAAATTTGGCATGTTTTCGATGCATCCACCTAGTTTATCTGTTCTTTGTATCCACATGGTGCTGTGACTATCTTAATGTATACTTTTACAGCTTATACAAAAAAAATGACAAGCAGAGTAATATAGTGGAATATTATTAAAGGGATCTATTCGGCCATCTATTATCTTTATCAAACTTATATCCAGTTGATGAAAGTGATTAGAAGTTCTGTTACCATAACATTTTTTCAGTCAATTATATTTTTTTATGTAATGACCTACACTTTTAAAAATAAAGGTGACGAACCGGTTACATTTGACGCCCAGGGGTGAAAAGGTTAAATCACTTGGCACCAGCGGGCTTGAAAATGTGTTTGGGGTGCCATTGGGTGTTTCACGCTAATTAGGGTGCCGCGCAATGCATACCGATGGAAGATTTTCACCCCTTAGTCATTTGCGCACGCTCTGTACCGTGTATCCTTGCACTTCAACTCGCTGTCACTGGTGGATCAACACAGCTATTTTTCCTACGATGACTATTACCGCTATACGCTATCCCAATTTTGTTTAGAACTTCGGATGGCTAACTTTTGGCGAGCTTTTTTATATAAAGCAACCTCTGAATTTCAGGACATATGTACATTTCAGGGAGACTTTGAATGTGAGCTTGATGGCCGAGTGGATAGGGCGCTGGGCTTGTAATCAGACGTTCTGCGTTCGAATCCATCGAGGGCCGAAAGTCGGTTAGTATATTTTTTAATTTTTTATCATTGAGCATTGTGGATTAAGGGTGCCATCTTTTCACCCTAATTAAAGGTGCTATTTTGGCTCCTTTAGGGGTGTCACCAGTGAGACAAGCCTTTCACCCGTAAAAGGTGCAATGTGTCACCATTAGTTTTAACAGTGTACTTCAAAGATGATTTCAGGTATTTTAACTATAAGTATGCTATCATTTATTCTGCTTTTGCATTTTTTGTATGTTGAGAAGCAAGCTATTTAATGTGATTTCTGGTGATCGTGAGAGAGAATTGCGATGGGGATTTGTCCTGCACGTGCAAAGCAAACGTTGTTGTAAATAACTTTTTTTTGCATTAGTTTTATGCCGTTTCCTAAGTGTTTTCGTAGCCAGGTGATTTTCCATTAACTTTTAGATCACCATTTAATAAGTGAACAATATTTGATGGGGAACTGTCCTGGGCGTAAACTTATAATGCATAGTACTTTTTGAGAGAATGTACAGATTCTAAAGGACTATACGTACTCATTTAAATTTAGGAGAATTCTATGTGTCGCTGTGAACTATTTTGCATTGGGTAAGCTTAGAATTGTGTATAACAATGGATCATATGCTACTTCAACTCCAGTGAATTTCCTCTGCGTAAATTATTAGAGAAGTCGATGTAAAACATTATAATCTACATGGATTCACTGGATCAATGAGGAAATCTTTGTCTACGTACTCTTCACTTCCTATTGCCATTTTTTATAAAATAGATAATAATTTTGAAAAATTATTTTCTCAAATTAAGTAAAAGATACTCAGAACAGACTAGAAATTTTTGTCGGAGATTGCAAAGCTAATTCACAAGGAAAGCTATTTCTCAGAAGAAATGTGGAATAGGAATTTAGAAAACATCTCTCACAAAAAAACAGCTCATAAAGCGAATAAAATTTTCCGCTTTATATAAGCACAGATAGGCAATCAGAGTCTATAGATTCACTCACAAAATATATAATCAAATTTTATACCGAGGGATATTTTATACCAAATGTAATACACACTTAAAAAATAGGTCTAAAAACTTATTAGAAATTACTCGACTACGAAACAACACAGGAAACGACATAAAAAAAATACAAAAATTTCTTTCGAAATATAGTTGCTTTACACGCAAATTTTGTTTGCAATTCTCTGTGACGATCGTCATAATATTAAACTGCTAGCTTCTCAAAATATATTCAATGTAATATGTACAATAAATGATAACATACTAGAAATTGAATTCATACAATCAATCTTTAGGCATATCATTATATATATAATTTAACTGATTGAAAAAATGTTGTGGTAACATAACTCTCAATCATAATGTATTAACTGTATGAAAATTTAATGAAGATAATAGACTGCTGAATAGGTTCAATTAACAACATACCTAATACATTACTCAATTTCCTCTTCTGTTATACAAGGTATAAAAATATACGTGCAGCAGGTCACACCAGTAGCATCCAATGTCAGGGAAAACAAAAAAAAAAAGATGTACACTACTTTGATACATAGAAAGCTTATGCCCTTCTTCGGGAAAAATAACAATTAATATATACATAAAACATTGGGTCTAGATTGTTGGGTGTCTGAGACGGGTTGGACATGAAATGCAACCACATCTACGAGTTATATACAGAATAGTTTTGAAAGCAAATAGGTAAGAAATGCATTCAAAACAATATTACGTTGTATGCTTCAATAGAGAGGTGACACTGGTTTTTACCAAAAGTTGTCAGATTTGCTCCAATTATACAGACTACAGATATTGTTTTATAGTTTAAATATGTTAAGCAAATAAATATATAGGTTTGATTAACACGTTTAAATAATAACCAGCTCTATACGAATTTTTTAATTTTTTTGAAAAAATGTCAAAAAATGACAAATTTTACCGAAAATTTCGATTTTTGGAGCAAAAGCGCAGACTCAAGCCATTTTTTTTTTCTGCGGTAAAATTTCACGCAGTTGATGTACTAGTATAAAGGCAACTTTTGGCACCTACCCGTTTTTGATTTAAAATTTTTTTTCGCTCCACTCTAATAACCATATATATATATAGACATATCTGATTTTTATCATGCGATAACTAACGTATTTATGAACCGATTTGAATGAAACTTGGTATGTACATATGACATACAAATATCTCGAACGAGTTCGTTAGCCAGCATCATCCGCCATTTTATTTCAAAATGGCGGCCAATTTAAAACTTTAAAAAATTTAAAATTTAAAATTAAATGAGAAAAAATTAAAAGTTGAAAAATATTTTTATTTTATGTGTTAGATCTTAACACAACTATTCCAGAATTTTTTTTTATTTTGTCTATATCTTAAAAAACGATTGAGTTATAGCACTTTGAATTTTTCTTATGGCTGACATTTTGACACGATCTGATATTTGTCATGCTATAACTAACGAATTTATGAATCGATTTGAATGAAACTTGGTATGTACATAGTACATACAAATATCTCGACCGAGTTCATTGGCCAGCATCATCTGCCATCTTTTTTCAAAATGGCGGCCATTTAAATTTTTTAAAGAAATTTAAAACTTAAAATTAAATGCGAAAAAATTAAAAGTTGAAAATATTTTTATTTTATGTGTTAGATATTAAAACACCATATCCAGAACACTTTTTACTTTGCCTATATCTTAAAAAATGATTGAGTTATAGCACTTTGAATTTTTCTTATGGCTGACATTTTGAAACGATCTAATTTTTGTCATGCTGTAACTAGCGTATTTATGAACCGATTTGAATGAAACTTGGTATGTTCATAGTACATACAAATGTCTCGTCCGAGTTCGTTAGCCAGCATCATCCGCCATCTTGTTTCAAAATGGCAACCATTTAAATAAAAAAAAAGTAAAATTTTAAATTAAATGCGAAAAAATTAAAAATTGAAAATTATTTTTCTTTTATGTATTAGAACTTAAAACAACGATTCCAGAACACTTTTTTATTTTGTCTATATCTTAAAAAATGATTGAGTTATAGCACTTTGAATTTTTCTTATGGCTGACATTTTGAAACGATCTGACTTTTGTCATGCTATAACTAACGAATTTATGAATTGATTTGAATGAAACTTGGTATGTACTTAGTACATACAAATATCTCGACCGAGTTTGTTGGCCAGCATCATCTGCCATCTTTTTTCAAAATGGCGGCCATTTAAATTTTTTTTTTTAAATTTTAAATTTAAAATTAAATGCGAAAAAACTAAAAACTGAAAATATTTTTATTTTATGTGTTAGATATTAATACACCATATCCAGAACACTTTTTACTTTGTCTATATCTTAAAAAATGATTGAGTTATAGCACTTAGAATTTTTCTTATGGCTGATATTTTGAAACGATCTGATTTTTGTCATACCATAACTAACGTATTTATGAACCGATTTGAATGAAACTTGGTATGTACATACAAATATCTCGACCGAGTTCGTTGGCCAGCATCATCCGCCATCTTCTTTCAAAATGGCGGCCATTTAAATAAAAAAAATTTAATTTAAAAATAAATGCGAAAAAATTAAAAGTTGAAAAATATTTTTTTTCATGTGTTAGATCCTAAAACGCCGAATCTAGAACACTTTTTACTTTATCTATATTTAAAAAAATGATTGGGTTATAGCACTTTGAATTTTTCTTATGGCTGACATTTTGAAGCGATCTGATTTTTGTCACGTGATAACACTCGTATTTATAAATCGATTTGGATGTAACTTGGTGTGTACATAGTACTTAATAAAGCCTGAACCGAGTTTGTCAACCAGTTCCATCCGCCATCTTGTTTCAAAATGGCGGCCATTTAATTTTTTTTAATTTAAAATTTGAAATTACGTACAAAAAAGTGAGAAATTGAAAAAGATTTTTCTTTTATGCATTTGACCTTGATACAAAGATTCCAAAGCATTTTTTGTTTAGTCTGTATCTGGAAAAATGTCTGAGTTATAGTAATTTTAATTTCTAGTGTTGCTCACATTTTGAAATAATCTGGTTTTCGTCACGTGTTAACACGCGTATTTATACACCGATTTGGATGAAACTTGGTGCATAGATAGGACATACTGATGCCTGGACCGAGTTCTTTGGCCAGTTCCAATCACCGTCTTGTTTCAAAATGGCGGAATATTATTTTTTATATTTAAATTTTAAAATTAGGTGCAAAAAAGTAAGAAATTGAAAAAGATTTTTCTTTTGTGTTTTGACCTTGATACAAAGATTCCGGAGCATTTTTTGTTTCATCTATATCTTGAAAAATGGCCGACTTTCAATTTCCAGTGTGTTTGACAATTTGAAACGGTCTGAAATTTGTCGCGCGATAATACGCATACTTATAAACTGATTTGGATATAACTCCTCGTGTGCATAGTACATATCAATGTCTTGATTGAGTTCACAAGCCAACTTTATTCTCCATCTTGTTTCCAAATGGGAGCCATTTAAATTTTTCAAAAATCTTTTAAATGTATAATGATGTATAAACAAAAAATTAGAAATTGAAAAAAGGTTCTTTCTAAACTATTTATCTTAAAAATGAATTCCGGAGTATTTTTTGCTTTGTCTTTACCTTTAAAAACGCCTGGGATATAGCAGTTTGAATTTCTAATGTGGGTGACATTTTTTTTAAAAAGTCAATTTGCCCGCGACAGCACTCGTATATATTAATTGATTTCGATGTGAATGTCCATTTTCACATGAATTAAGATTTCGATCAAGCTCATTGGGTTTTTTTTTAATCTATCATGCTGCTTTAAAATAGATATCGTGGAATTTGGTGACCCTATAAATCGCTTAAAATAAAACCAGGTTGAATAAAAATGACTAATTTCTAAAAATTCCTATTAATATTCAGTATTGAGACAAACTGGTATTCAATCTTATATAATCGTATTCCACTATTTTGAGCTTCGTATATTTGATTTATATAATTTAATTTAAAATAAATAATATATAAATAAGTATATGAAAGCTACCTCTTCCTCCCGGCATTGGCGGAAGGACTTTATACATATAACCATATATAAATATATATATATATATATATCTGATTTTTGTCATGCGGTAACTATCGTATTTATGAACCGATTTGAATGAAACTTGGTATGTGCATAGTATATACAAATATCTCGACCGAGTTCGTTAGCCAGCATCATCCGCCATCTTGTTTCAAAATGGCGGCCATTTAATTTTTTTTTAAATTAAAAATTAAAAATTAAATGCGAAAAAATTAAAGTTGAAAATTATTTTTCTTTTATGTGCTAGAACTTAAAAAAACGATTCCAGAACACTTTTTATTTTGTTTATATCTTAAAAAATGTTTGAGTTATGGCACGTTGAATTTTTCTTATGGCTGACATTTTGAAACGATCTAATTTTTGTCATGCTGTAACTAACGTATTTATGAACTGATTTGAATGAAACTTGGTATGTACTTAGTACATACAAATATCTCGACCGAGTTTGTTAGCCAGCATCATCCGCCATCTTGTTTCAAAATGGCGGCCATTTAAATTTTTTTAAAATTAAAAATTAAAAATTAAATGCGAAAAAATTAAAAGTTGAAAATTATTTTTCTTTTATGTGCTAGAACTTAAAAAAACGATTCCAGAACACTTTTTATTTTGTTTATATCTTAAAAAATGATTGAGTTATGGCACGTTGAATTTTTCTTATGGCTGACATTTTGAAACGATCTAATTTTTGTCATGCTGTAACTAACATATTTATGAACTGATTTGAATGAAACTTGGTATGTACATAGTACATACAAATGTCTCGTCCGAGTTCGTTAGCCAGCATCATCCGCCATCTTGTTTCAAAATGGCAGCCATTTAAATTTTTTAAAAAAAATCAAAATTTTAAATTAAATGCGAAAAAATTAAAAATTGAAAAATATTTTTCTTTTATGTGTAAGAACTTAAAACAACGTTTGCAGAACACTTTTTATTTTGTCTATATCTTAAAAAAATGATTGAGTTATACCACTTTGAATTTTTCTCATGGCTATCATTTTGAAACTATCTGATTTTTGTCATGCTGTAACTAACGTATTTATGAATCGATTTGAATGAAACGTGGTATGTGCATAGTATAAACAAATGTCTCGACAGTGTTTGTTTGCCAACATCATTCGCTATCTTGTTTAAAAATGGCGGCCGTTAATTTTTTTAAATTAAAATT
Organism: Maratus speculifer; assembly: GCA_964019185.1. Classification (NCBI taxonomy): domain Eukaryota; kingdom Metazoa; phylum Arthropoda; class Arachnida; order Araneae; family Salticidae; genus Maratus; species Maratus speculifer. The sequence continues at coordinate 159,921,591 of OZ025293.1, read as the reverse complement.
TAAAATTAGGTACAGAAAGTTGAGAATTTGAAAAAGATTTTTCTTTTGTGTATTTTACCTTGATACAAAGATTCCAGAGCATTTTTTGTTTCATCTATATCTTGGAAAATGGCTGAGTTATAGCACTTTCAATTTCCAGTGTGGTTGACATTTTGAAACGGTCTGAAATTTGTCACGCGATAATACACATATTTATAAACTGATTTGGATATAACTCCGTGTGTACATAGTACATAGCAATGTCTTGACCGAGTTCACTGGCGAACTTCATCCGCCATCTTGTTTCAAAATGGCGGCTATTTAAGTTTGTCATAAATCTTTTAAATGTATAATGATGTACAAATAAAAAATTAGAAATTGAAAAAAGGTTCTTTCGGAAATATTTATCTTAATAATGAATTCCGGAGTATTTTTTGCTTTGTCTTTATCTTAAAAAAAACGCCTGAGATGTAGCAGTTTGAATTTCTAATGTGGGTGACATTTTTTTAAAAAATCAATTTGCCCGCGACAGCTCATATTGATCAATTTCAATATGAGAATGCATGTCCACATGAATTAAGATTTCGACCAAGCTCATTGATTTGTTTTATCCATCATGTTGCTTTAAAATGGAATACACTTCATGATATCGTGGAATTTGGCGACTCTCTAAATTGCTGAAAATAAAACCAGGTTGAAAAAATATGACTAATTTCTAAAAATTCTTTATAATAATCAGTATTGACAAAAACTTGCATTCAATCTTATAAAATCGGGTTTCGCTAATTTGAGCTTCGTATGTTTGAATAATATAACTTAATTTAAAATAAATAATATATAAATAAGCATATGAAAGCTACCTCTTCCTCCCGTCATTGACGGAAGGACTTTTTTATCAGTTTTCACAGATTTTATGCTTGTGACCTTAATTTTTGACATGAGTGTAGGTACTAATCAACTAGAAATTATAAAATATATTTCTTGTATCGTCTATACTAATAAAATCCGTGTGCCTCTGTGTGTCTGTCTGTCTGCTTGAAGCCGATTACAGTTCGCAACGCGGGCGAGTTGGAAGTCGCGAGAGGTGTCTTTCGATTCGAAAAATTCCGGGAAAATCATTTCGGGCATTTTCGAGACTGTGGGACCAAAATTAAAACAGTTATGAATTAAAAACCCCTCGGGAAACGGAACTCAAAATGTCTCATTTCCCAAAAAGAGCTCGCCTTACACTGCGCCACCTTGCGGTGAATGACTAAAACTTTTCTCCACTTTGGCTAAGAGCACAGAAAGAAGAACCAGCCGAAAACCTCTTTTTCTCCCTGCGCTAAGTGCGTTTTGTTCCGCATCAATTTTTTTTACTTGCCGTCAATTATTTACTGTAGTTTTCGCTAAAATATATAACTTAGTAATAAAACAGGCCGACGCAGAGAAAATTTACCGATACTTTTTTTGCTCGTTTTTTTTCTAAACCATCATGCAGACAGTTTTTAAAGTAAAAAAAAAACTGATTACATATTCAGAGTCTGCGTAAAAGTCTGCTTCTGATGAACCAAAAAATACGAAAAAATGTCTTATGGGTGCGTAGCGCCAACAGTGCAAAACCAAATATTTTTAACGGGACGATGGGCGCGAAGCGACCATGGCTCTGATCCACAATCTTTTTTTTCAAGTGCGCGTGGCGCCCAACGTGCGAAATCACATATTTTTAACGGGATAATGGGCGCATAACAACCATAGCTCTTTAATTTACTTTTTTTGTGCTTGAGGATTCGAACACCAAGACTTGCTTATTAAATGATTTTTTTTTTTTTGCTTATTATATACTGCTTAATATCGAGGTTCGTTTGGGAAAAGTGGCCCAGCTAGTGGGCGTAGCTCGCTAGTTTACATAATAAATGTTGCACCATCTTTCGTTTTTATATAAAATGGTAATAAAAACTTTTGACATTTTTTTGGAGAAATCATTCCGTAAGGTCGATCTCTTTTTTCATAAATCTTCACAGATTTTTTTTTTAAATATATATTAAGGGCACAAAAAAGATTAAGGCTAAGGAGAACTTAGTTCTTACAAGAAGAAGTTAAAATCCAAGGATGATAATGTTAAATACACTTGATACATTTTATATTATATATCCCCAAGATATCATCATATGTACTATAATAGAAAGTTATTCTTTAACACAAGACAGCAGTTTTAAGCCTTATGCGTCAGGTACTCTTCCGGATGTGCTCATCCTTTTAAGGCATTCACACACTGCGCATGAGCAGAAACTGGATCAGGGCAAATAGCACTTGCACAGACACGGAGCACGAATGTGAGATTCGGAATATTCCTGTCTTTATATACTCACGTATAGACTAACACTTAGGTCAGAAACTGCTACGAAACAAAACGCGGGCTGAATGTTTATAAGTACAAAACGTTTGAAAAAAAAAGTTATTTATTCTATTTTATTTATTTATTATAAGTTGTAGAAATATCCATCACGAAACTTTACTATTTGAATTTTCGCAATGTTTTAGCGAACAATAATTGCTTTGTTTATTTCAATGCTATCATTAAAATGATCAGACATGATACTCGCGTAATGTAACTGTTGATAGTTCGAGTTTGCATGTTTAAATTTTATAATAGCTTCATACATTATAGTACATTCAAAATTTGGGAGTTTTCGGAAAACTTTACCAGACGAAGATTTATTTTGCTAATCTGAAAAATGCAAACAACAATTGAACATTTGTTATGAGAAAATTACTTCAAAAATAGTTAATCATTTTTACTATGATGAATTTTAATGAATTTTTTCTGTAAAATTAAGGAATATATACAACAGAGGGAAATTTAGTATAAGATAGAATTTAGTACCATGTTTACATCCTGATAAATATGAAAGGTTGGAAAGTATAGCTAGCTATTAAAAACTATACATATTTCCCCATCGTTGACTATATTCTGATGTGTTGTTCTTCATAATGTTGAATGTTAATTTTCTAAGTAATATTTAAAAAAAATAACGATTATATTCAAGACTCTTTTTAAGTTGTACTTTATCATTCTGTCTTTACACCTTTTCAAAACGAATGGATATTGTTTATATATCTGTATTATTCCTAAGCTTATTACTGTACAAAAGTAAACAAATGACTATATTTTTTAGATTTTATTAAAACAGTTCATTAAATTTCAAAAAATTATTTTTTTCATAATTCTTTCTATTTTCATTTTCAGAAGCCAGTAATACCATTCTTTTTGTTAAATCAACATTATTTCAAAATGTATGAATATGCGCATTTATTCCCCTCTGGCATGCAAAATATTTTTATTCCAAGCTATCCAATCATTGTGAGTCGTTATTTATCTGAATCATTTTTAAAAATGGTTTATTTATAAAGAAATAAAAATCTTGATTTGTTATTATTCTAATATTTTTTATTAAGTTGTATCTCGTATTTTTTTACTGACGCTAAGATAAACATCACTTTATAATGAGGAATCTACCATAAAATTGTTTTAGGACTATGGAATTATTTAACTCTAGATCAGTTTGCTAGGGCAGAGTTTCAGTAATTTAAATTTAATTTACGTAACTTGCAGCTTTTTTTCTACTTGCACTGTTTTATGCACGCAACAGCCCATTTTAATTGGTTTCTATTATGATCTTAAAGAATTTGAAAAATTGCGCATAGAACAATAAAAACAAATGATTTTTTTAAATATGAAAAAACCACATTAGAATGTAGCTTTTATGATAATTTTAACATAGAAACTCTAATTATCGACATACTTTACACTTTCATTACGCAAATAATGATCTTCTGACTGACAGCATTTTAAATAAGCACATCATCAAGAATATCATGAGTTTGCAAGTATCAAAATAATGAATGATGATAATAAAATAATAAAATCCGACCTTGAATTGTGCTGCTAAGGAGAAAGGAATAAATATCTTTAAAATCCTCTCTTAATTTACATGTTACTTTTTATTTCCAATATAAAGTTTTATACAGGTCTTAAATTCGCATTTTTACCTTGATCCTTTGACAAAATTGGTATTTTTTCATCAAAAGTTAGTAAAAGTTTGATTTTTCTTCTTTTATTTGACGAAATTTGTGTTTTCCACAATGGTTTGACGAAATTCACGTTTTCCGCAATCCTTTGACAAATTTCGTGTTTTCTTCGTGATCCTTCGTCAAATGTCGTGATTATATGTGATTCTTTGTAGAAATTTTCATTTTTTCTCTATCCTTTGTCGAAATTCGGTTCTTTATTCCATATCCTCTTTTGAATATCGCGCTATTTCCACGGTCCTTTGCCGAATGTTTAATTTATTGTCGATTCTGGGACGAAATTCTCGTTTTTCCACAACATTTTTTCAAAATTCGCGGTTTATTAGCGATGTTTTGTCGAAATCCGCGTTTTTTAGCGCCCTTTGTTGAAATTCGCAATTTCCACGATCCTCTGTCAAATGTCTATTTCTCAATGATTCTTTGTGAAATGTTTTTTTTTCCGATCCTTTGCAGGAAAATTAATTTTCCGGTGACAATTTGTCAAATTTAGCGATATTTGTCCATTACAATTTCTATGTCCGAATTTCCGGACTCATGACTAAATTTACCAAATTTTCAGAACGGAATGCCTTAAATTTTTGGAAAAGAATCACTCTTGAATTTACCAATTTTGAGATTTTTGAATTCTTCTTGATTTTTTCTTCAATTTTTTTAATCTCTTACCTCCTTTTCTAGATCCACCCATAAAGTAAAGTGATTTATTGAGACATTCATTATTCAGATTCATTCATTTTTATAAAAATAATGTATTTTAAAAATTCTTTTAACCTAATAAATTTTTTATTTTGATGTTTTTTTGAAATTTTGAGAAATTTCATTTCACTCCCCTAATTATTATTTTTGTTGCAAGAAATACTATTTTTTGTTTTTCCTCATTTTTAACACAGATAAACATCCCGCCATTTTCCACGGGGCTATAAAGCAAAACTACGTTAAATAAAGCGAAATTTGTCAATCCTTTTCAGAAAAATCGTGGATTTCAACGATCTTTCTTTAAAAAAAAAGTCGCTTGCGAAAAGTATCACTAAATTTGCAAGGCGTTTGGAAGTTTATTTTAGTCTCAAAAGGAAATATATTTAGGAAAACGATGAAATTATTTATACTGCAGTCTTACGCCCCCGATATTCTTTTGTATGAGATTTTAAAATTTTGGACTCGAATCCCAATATCCCGCCCTTAGAATAGAATAAAAATATCATGTTTTCACGTAGATCATTTTTAACTACTTGCAAATTTAGCGCTCTTTAAACCACTTGATGCATTCAATATTTTTTTAATGTTTTATATGACAGATAATCCTTATTGCTCTTTTTGATGGGCAGACTGATTGATTTTATTTTATGGTTATATGGGTACAGGAGAGGGAACATGAACTACATTGACATAACGAAATATAGTCACAATTTTCTCCAGTAAGCTTCATGGGGAATTATCGTCTGTCAGTTGTGAGGAAAATAAAAATTCAAAAGTTAGTGACTTCTAAAAGTGCAAAAATTGCCAATTAGTAGAATAGAAATATTATAAAATTCATCAATCGATTGTTGAGGGAAGGGGGGGGGGGCAGGGTAATCTTAAATTGTGTCAAACCATTCTAAATTAAATTAAATTCTTTATTTAGGTATGCGAAAAAAATTGTGAAATTTGTCGATTGGTCGCAGAAAAAAAAATCATTCAAAATTTTCCAATGACACGAGGGAATTATCATGAGATTTTTTAAATTTTCACTTGAAAAACATGCAAAATTCTTTAATCAGTATTCGAAAAAATAATGTAAAATTCATCGATCAGTTGGGAGAGGGGGGGAGGATAGGGGAATCATAAATTCGCCAATCAATGGGCAGAAAAAACTGTAAAATTATTTAATTGATAACGTGGAAAAATGTGGGATATCATCAGTTGATTGTCAGAAAATATCTCAAAATCATTCAGTCGCTCGCAGAAAAAGATAGCGAAATTCGTCTAAAGTTTAACGAAAAAAACCCATGAAATTCTACTTATAAAAGAGGACCCTAAACAAACAAGTTCTATAATTATTTTTTAATTGGGTGCAAGTGTGCGTATTTTGAGAATAGCATGCCCTTATGCAATTCCGAAAGAGCGGTTCTTATTCTGCAGTCAAGTCTAAAAAAAGGATAAAAGAGTGCCCTGCACTTTTAGTGCACTTTTATTGACCACCCGATTTCATAGAGTTTATCAGGTGGCTCCCTGTCTTTGTTTTGACAATTTCAATTTTTTTTAAGTGATAGGGTGGATCTATAAATAAAGCATTTTTGTTCGGTAAAATGTCACTTATACTAAGCAAAGCCTAAGTGGGCACATTTTGTTGAATAAAAGGACACTTTCATTATATTTCTTATTGGTTTGTTATTTGTCAGTGTAATAAAAAACGGTGTTGAAATCAGACATTTTCTTCTAGAAGAGATATTTTCAATCTGGGGGTGCAAAACATTAGGCGCCAGCAGTTAGCCTCTTACCACTAAAATTTAATAATTTTCTTCTCTGAAAATTTAATAATAGGATTTAATAATCATTCTAACAAGAATTTTACACGAAATATAAGACGAAAAAAACCTAAATGAATTTCGTGATGAGAGACTACCTGCTGCCGCCTAGATTTTTGCACACCTGTTTTCAGCTCTGAAAGAGAAACGATTTCACTAGTAAACCATTAATAAAAATTGTCCTAAATTTTCTAGAGGTATTCAAATGCACGGGGTAGGGGGGGAGATATTCACATTAGGCCTTCCTCTGAATTTATCAATGGCATATATAATCAAAATAAGCTGAAATCGTCCTATATTTTTAAGAATCTCTTAAAATATTTTTTAAATGGGAGTACTACTTCATTAAAAAATATGTTTACTGTAAGGATTTACAATTTTATGCATGTAGTTTGAATTGAATTTTATTTTATCGCCGTTTTAATTGTTTTATTTTATGGTATACTTTATTTTAAACTTTACTTTACACTTTCAAATTAACTTTTCACTGTATTTAAGGATTTCTGAATTTTTTTTTTTGCTTATCTTTTAGTCCATTCCGATGTCTCTGTCTATGTATCTGGTTTCCAAATTCATTTGCTATCAATATTTACTTTCCGACCCTGTTAACTATGAACCTTTTTAATCGTATCGTAAGACTTCTCCGCCTTCCAGTATCTATTGCAGTGCCATAAGTAATTGGATTCCGAAAGAAATGAAAAATGACATTCTGACACATAATGTTATAATTAATTATTTGAAGTAGAATTCATTGTTATTATAAATCTGAATGTGTCTTTTTCCAAAGTTAGAAAGATATTACCCCTCCCCCCCACACACACATTCTATCGCAACAATCCTTCTAAACAAAGTAGATGCGCCCAGAAACGTTTTTAAAGGCTTTGTTAAATGATATGCAAATATATTGATTAATCATGAAATACTGAATGTAAATGTTTACGGCTTTCTTATCATTTTACTCCAGCGTAAATTTAACGAAATATACATTTATAAATAAATTAGAAATAATATGTCATATATTTTTAACAACTGACTCCGTATTAATTAGAATATTTAATAGTACCAGAAAGGTTGGTGGATTTGCATAGCAAACGTAATCTAATTTCTTTGTTATTTACATTGTTCCAATTACTTTGCACCTCAACGTACATATATAAGGGTCTTTCCATGTCAATTCAACCAATTTTTCCCCCATTTGTAACCCGACCAACAGGGATTTGGATGAAACTTTGTGTGCACACTAATTCTATCATGAAATGATTCCATCAGAAATTTTTCCTTCCCAGACCTCATAGTTTGTGAGATATGGGGGGTCCAATTCTTGGGTTTTTCTCAAATCGCAAATTTCTGAGTCTGTATTTTGAGATTGCCGTTCCATCTTCAAAAAATTGTTTCTCTGGATCTAAAGCATGAATCATCCTAAAAATATCACTGTAAGAAGATAAAAAGATGCAGATTTTAATAAAAAATATTTAAAAAATTTACTTGTAATATTTAGGATAAAAAAAGTCAGCCAAAGTTGAGAGTTATGGTTATTTTTCCAAATTTTTGTGACTTCACGAAAAAAGCTGTACACAAAAAGGCAAATTAAATTTCCAATTTCTTTTTGTTTTAAATAAAAGTTTACACTTTGGGCTTTCTATCTATGAAATAAAAATGATGTGTTTCGCATGGCTTATGCAAAAATTTTGGGTACTTTCCAATTAGCCGGATAAGTGCTTTATTTTTATATATTACATATGCACAGAAAAAAGCAAATTAAATTTCCAATTTCTTTTTGTTTTAAATAAAAGGTTACACTTTGGGCTTTCTATCTATGAAATAAAAATGATGTCTTTCGTATGGCTTATGCAAAAATTTTGGGTACTTTCCAATTAACCGGAAAAGTGCTTTATTTTTACATATTTCATATGCACACAAAAAAGCAAATGAAATTTCATATATATATATGTATAACACTGGTGCCCGTCTAACCTAAAAGTACCAAATTTTGCCTTGTTTTGAAAATCTGCACCAATTAAGGGGAAAAAAAATCTGACTAAGTTTAGCTGTGGTACTTAAATAATTACCAGAGTTTCTATGAGTTATTGAATTTAATGTTATTTGATACAAAAACAAATTGGAAATTTCATTTGCCTTTTTGTGTAGAGACTTTTTCATAAAGTCACAAAATTTCGGAAAAATAATCATAACTTTCAACTTTGGTTTACTTTTTCGGCCGTATACAAATCTCTATTAACGGCTTTAATTGCTTTTTTCACTTGCTTTTTTCACTTGCTTTTTATGCCGCTTAAATGGATCTCCACATTTATATTAATAAAATTCATATTTCATTAAGAGCCAAATTCTGTGATTCTCACATATATTAATAAAACGGTTTTCACTTAATTTTTGTTTTATAAATGCAATAGTCCTAACTAATAAAAGTTCTTTTTCTGAATCACGGAGATTATCAATGTAGTCTATTTCTCTGTTATTTGTATAGCTAGTTTTGTGACCTTCTAAACCAGTTAATATTACAATACTGCAAGCCTGAAGACTAGTAGAAGGTTTAATATCAAGCTTTATATTAAAACAATAAAGCAAAAAAATATTTATACGTGCCACAAACTATAAAATGTGTAACAATCAGAATATATTTTTAGTAGCACAGTAAAAGTTAGATAATTCTTCTATGAAAAGAAACAACATAATGACAATAATTTGATTAAATTGATTTCAAAACATCTGCTTTCACAAACAAACATTACCCTGCCTTTATCAGAACGTGTTTATACAAGGCAGGTGCAATTAAATCTTTCAGACTATAGAAACAAATTTAATTTCTGTTACATTTTTTAAACACAAATAATTAATATATAAGCATTCGAAAGAAAGAATAGAAATGTGAGGAGAAATATTATTTTTTTTATACTGCACATAAAAAAAAAATTGTTTTGAGTTTAATTATTGAAAATAAAAGTAAGAGATTCTTTAGATTAGCAAAGAATGCCCATTATTAAATAATTAAATGAAATATATGGACCATTCACTAAATTTAATGGGGAAACATATTACAGTCAGATTTTTTTTAATCATAAAAAACAAAGCCCAACTTTACTTTGCAAATAAAAAAAACATGCATCAAGTAACATTAAATTCAATAACTCATAGAAATTTCAGTAATTATTTAAGTATCATAGCTAAATTTAGTCAGATTTTTTCCCTCTTAATTGGTCCAGATTCTCAAAATAAGGCAAAATTTGGTACTTTTAGGTTAGAAGGGCACCAGTGTTATACATATATATATCAATATACTGTATATATACATATATATGTGCATGTATAATACATCTGTATTTATATAGATCTATACGTATGTACACATGTAAAAATAAAACACGCATCCGGCTAATTGGAAAGTACCCAAAATTTTTGAATAAGACATCATTTTTATTTCACAGATAGAAAGCCCAAAGTGTAAACTTTTATTTAAAACAAAAAGAAATTGGAAATTTCATTTGCCTTTTTGTGTGCATATGTAATATATAAAAATAAAGCATGCATCCGGCTAATTGGAAAGTACCCAAAATTTTTGCATAAGCCATGCGAAACACATCATTTTTATTTCATAGATAGAAAGCCCAAAGTGTAAACTTTTATTTAAAACAAAAAGAAATTGGAAATTTAATTTGCCTTTTTGTGTACAGCCTTTTTCGTGAAGTCACAAAAATTTGGAAAAATAACCATAACTCTCAACTTTGGCTGACTTTTTTTATCCTAAATATTACAAGTAAATTTTTTAAATATTTTTTATTAAAATTTGAATCTTTTTATCTTCTTACAGTGATATTTTTAGGATGATTCATGTTTTAGATCCAGAGAAACAATTTTTTGAAAATGGAACGGCAATCTCAAAATACAGACTCAGAAATTTGCGATTTGTGAAAAACCCAAGAATTGGACCCCCCATATCTCACAAACTATGAGATCTGGGAAGGAAAAATTTCTGATGGAATCATTTCATGATAGAATTAGTGTGTACACAAAGTTTCATCAAAATCCCTGTGGGTCGGGTTACAAGGTCTGGTTGAATTGACATGGAATGACCCATAAGTAAATGAAAGCTAGACAAGAAAAGAGACAAATAAACCTTTAATGGACAGTAATATAATTCAAAAAGAAAAAAAAATGATTGTGTCACCTTCCAATTAATAACAATAATCTATGTAGCTAATAATCAAAGGAACTTTTAATTTAGATGTAGAATATTAAGCATAATAGCAAACAACCAGGAGTGGCGTAGTTTTCCTTCATTAATGACCTTTGTTAGTTATTGCCTAATGAATGCACCCTGATTGTAGTTTTTTGAAACGCATGTCTTTAACCATTTGCTCTCTTAAGCTCCTTAATGAAACATAATCCCAAAGTATTTTTAATGTTATTAATTTCGGTAGAGTAGTTAAATGTAATTACTTGATTCTTTCTTTTTACATAAATTATTCAGGACAAATATTCTGGCACTTAAATGTGGATTAATTTTTAAATGATGGTAAAAAAGCAATATAAATTGCTTAGTCTTTAGACTATTTTAAAGTCTCTGTTAAATGACATGCGAAGATATTCATTTGTAATGAAACACATTTTTTAAATATTTATAGCTTTCTTATCATTTTGATCCAGAGTAAATTTAGCAAACTATATATTTAAAAATAAATTTTAAACAATATATAATAATATAAAACGATTGATTTAATATTAATTAGAATATTCAATGGCACCGCAGAGATTGGCTTATTTGCATAGAAAACGTAATCTGATTTTTGTAATTTTTATTGTTCTTATCACTTTGCCTACAGATGTGTGTATAAGTAAATGAAAACTAGACAAGAAAATAGAAAAATAAACCTATATCGGACATTAATATGTTTCAAAAAGAAAAAATAAGATTGTTTAATCTTCCAATTAATAGCAATAATTTATTCGTAGCTAAATAACTGAAGGAACGCTTAATTCAGATGCAGAATATTAATCAAAATAATAAGAAACCAGGAATGACGCAGTTTTACTTCATTAATGACCCATGTTAGTTATTGCCTAATGAATACACCCTGAATTTATAATTTCCAGTTTAACAGTCGATACAATAAAAATTTGTTTCATGTGGAGTCCTAGTACTATTTTTTAAAATATTTGAAAAAGGGAAAGTTTATTAGAAGTTGTACAGTACAAACAACTTATTGCTAAAATAGTATTTTATTAGTTAATCACGCCTTTTATTCCTTTTTTAAACAAATGGTATTGCAGATCGCTCATATTCTTTATGTGGTATTTTTCTATAATAATATTTTTAAGTTAAATTATGTTTTCAGATGAATTGTCACGTATAAAATGTATTATCACATTTAGGAATATGAACGTCTCATTTAGTTTTTAACTGCTGTAAATGCGACAAAAAAGACCTAAATGCAACAAATGACGAAAACCAATATGGTTGTTGTCTAAATAGTTGTTCGCTACTCCAAAGTCTAAAGCGCCCTCTATCGACATTTTTTGAAATTTATCTTTATAATTTATTTTTAAGAAAACGCCGACATAAAGAATAATTTTAGTGAAAACCGCAAATCAATGAGCCAATTTTTGCGTTTTTTATAATCATTTGAAACTTGAACCCTCTGAACACAGTTCAGTTTGTGCTACTTAACCACTCCCACTTTCAGATTTTGAGCTCAAAATTTAATTTTTAGTCTAAGCTTACGAAAACATTTAATGAGATGCAAAAAATGCCGGCAAAAAAATAGTTGTTCGTTACCCCAAAGTCTAAAGCGCCCTCTATCGGCATTTTTTGAAATTTATCTTTATAATTTAATTTCAAGAAAATGCCGACATAAAGAATAATTTTAGTGAAAACCGGAAATCAACCGACCGATTTTTCCGTTTTTTATGTTTATTTGAAATTTTGGTCCCTAAATTTTAATGGTGGCTATCTCCTTTGGAAAACGTTTGGGACCCTTGGTCTCCTATTTAATATTGTTTGTCTTGATGTGTACTATCACCCCTCTTTTATTGTAAAAAAAAATTTCGAATCACCCTGTATATATATGTATATTGTGTGCGTGCTAAAGCTCGTGCGGAGTTTGAGAGAAAAAGTCACACAGTGATTAGGCAAACAAAGTTTTTTTTCAATCAATGATATATGCTCCAACGTTTTCTATAATGTGTTTCCAACGTTCAGGCAGCATTCTGATGCCCGGAGCATAAAATTTGCGCTGTTTAGATTCGAAGAACGAAGACACGAAGTTTTTTAAGGCACCCAAAGAGTCAAGTTTTTTCCCATTTAAATGATTTTGAAATGATCAGAACAAATGATAATCAGGTGGTGCAATATCAGAGGAATACGCTGGATGAGTTAGAATATCCCATTTCATGCTGTTCTGTTTGCGCAACGTCTGTTTCGAAACGTGTGGTCTGGCGTCGTCATAATGAAAGACTAAACCCTTGATATTTGGCGAAATCGGACGTTTCTGTTTGATTTCTCGATTCAGTCTGGTTAATTGGTGGCAGTACTTGAGTGAATCAGTCGTTTGGCCAGCGGGGAAAAACTCAAAATAAATTATGTTCTTGCAATCCCACCAAACACAGACCGTCCCCTTCATCGGTGCAAATTGGCGTTTGCCATCGCGACATCATGCTCACATTGCTGAACATTGTTGTAAAGGACCCATTTCTTATCGCCCGTGCCTAATCAATCCAAAAATGGCTCGTTTTTCATCCGCCCGAGTAAATAAACTTCAGCAGAAATCCGCTCGATTTTGTTCCTCTCGGTCGTGAAATGGGGAACCCATATATCGAGCTTCAAATCAAATCATATATTTTTTAAACACCGAAAAGTGGTTGATCGGTGAACCTTAAGTGCTCTAGCAACTTCCTCTGTTGAAATTCGCGGAGTATTTTTAACTAAAGTACGCACAATATTGACATCAATGTGTGAAGGTCGACCGGTATGTGGTCTGTCTTCAAGGTTAATTTCTCCCCAGCGAAATATCGCAAACCATTTTTCCACAGTTCGTTTAGTTGGTGCTTGATCTTGACCAACCTCTTAATTGTTTTTTACGGCTTCTGCAACGTTTAGTCCCTTCCGAAACTCGTAAAGCATAACATGCCATAAATGCACCTTTCCGATGCTCATTTTGAAAGTAAACTTTCTCGAAGCAGTTTGTACCTACACAAATTGTTTTGTTTGAAATGAAAGCTGCACACGTCACCTTTCCAACGATGTGTCTTACGTAGATGGCAATATTAATGACAACACTTTACGCCGCTTCTATATACAGTAGCGGTCAAAAGTTTCCGGCCAGCAAAAATTTTTCAGTTATTTGTAATTATACCCATATGAAGAGGAATCTCAAAGTGATACTTATATATTTTATTGACATAATAATTAGGAAGTTACTTATGGAATAACAAGCAAATATCAATAAATTTAATTGACAAAATTAAGTACAAATGAAAATGCATGTTCTCAAATGTTTCCGGCCACCTTCGCAAGTTTAAAAAAAAAAATTGTATTGTAATAGGAAACTATAGTGATCAACAACATTTACAAATAGTATTTTATCGTATTAATATATTATTACCTTTAGTAATAAACTCTACTGTGCAGCAACATAACATTCACACAATTAACGTTTAAATATCGTCTATGGTACGTTTTTTCCACAATTCTTGCAATTTTTTGGAAATTTCGGCTGAGTTGGAATATTTATACTTCTTTCCAGTTATTTTCTATTGTATTCATGTTGGGAATTTGGACTGGTCATTTCAAAAACGAAATTTGTTTTGTGCAAAAACCATTGCTTGTCAAGGCTTCCATTCATTCATTGTGTCGTTATCATGTTAAAACAAATAGTTGCTACCAAATTTTTTCCCCTAATAAGGCAGCAAATATTAATGTAAGGTATCTTTATACATTACATCATTCATTTTACTGTGGATTTAAAATAACGGACCGACACTTTTTGAAGAAAATATTCCCACTGCATAATGTGTTCTCCACCATGCTTCGTTTTAGAAAGTAGTTTTGGTAGTTTTGTTTATATTTTGTTTTGGTTCATTTCTCATAACAAATATAACTTACAAATTGTATAAATAGTTATATAGGTCTAATCATATCTTTTGATGTTAGGTCATTGAACGTAGTGTCTGCCATCACTCCCAAAAATGTTTCAAATTCGATTGTTGGAAAAATAGTACTTTTGTTTAGTTTTCACTTGACCAGACTGTGTGTTTTTTTGGAAAAAGCCAGTCGTGTACGTTAATATATTTTTTTTACCTATGAAACATTTTTGAACACCGATTCTTCCATATAGCTCTGTATCATGTCAGCATCTGGACACGGTAGAGAGATTTATTTCAGCAATATTTTCATTTCGTAAATAGCTGTATATTACAACGGAATTTTTATGCGGGTCATCAATTGATTTTCTCCTGATAATTGTGTCCATGCAAATAGTCATTTTTTGGAGTATCTCGGACCTCACAAAGTCCTGCAGGACATAGCCATCTTTATATAATATCGTTATCAGTCTATTTACCGATCGATAACTTTACCGCAATACCTCCAGAAGAATGGCTCTTTAGTGGCAAACTAATCTGTTATTTACGAACAATAATTGTTGAACTTTTCAATTTTGAATAGAAACTATGCAATTCACATTGATTCATTCGCAAACACGACGAAAAAACACTCTACCGATAAAAAAAAAAAAAAAAAAAAAAAAAAAAACTAAGGAATGATGAGTGGCCGGAAACTTTTGCACACGCGAACTTCGGTTTTATCCCTTTGCATGAAGCATCTTCAGTATCCAATTAAAAAAATCACGTGGTCAGAGGTCATTCATATATTCCTAACTTTTGAAGTATGGAAAATAAATCAAAGAAACTAACTGGCCGGAAACTTTTGACCGCCACTGTATATATATATATATACACTTATGAGTATTAAAAATATAGACATGTTCGATGCATTGGGTTGCAGTTGTAGGTTTTTCACGATTTTAAAAATTTGGTTTTTTGGATATGGCGAGTTTTGAAACTCACGTTTTCATATGTACGGGATAGATATCACCCGTAAAGCATGGTGACGTCACTGCAACGTCGTTGTGAAGTCACATTGTGACCTTGTGACCATCGATTGTCGATGTGACGTCACGTGACGTCGATGTAAAGTCACAGTGACTAAAAGTGAAGTCGTTATGGTCGTTTTAGAGCTCTTTTGTGACGTTTCACAAAGTGGTCACAATGTGACAAATTTGTGAAAAATGTGTCATTTGTGACTAATTTGACATTAACATTGTGACGAAACTGTGACAAAAGCGACGATATTTAAATTGCCGGAAATATCCCTCATAGCATGCATGGTCACAGTGACGTCGCAATGACGTCACTGTGAGTCACTTTGGTCACATCACATCTGTGACGAAAATGCCACCACTCAGCGACGTCACATTGTGACTAAGATGTGACTTTCTAAAAAAATTTTCACAGTTCGTCACAATGTTAATGTCAAAGTAGTCACAAATGACACACTTTTCACAAATTGGTCACATTGTGACGTCACAAAGTGGTCACAATGTGACGTCACAAAAAAGCTCTAAAACGGCCATAACGACTTCACATTTTAGTCACTGTGACTTCACATCGACGTCACGTGACGTCACATCGACAATCGATGGTCACAAAGTCACAATGCGACTTCACAACGACGTTGCAGTGACGTCACCATGTCTTACGGGATGTTTTTTAAAGTAAATAACATGTTTTGAAGGATATTTATAAATTTCTAAAGATTTTTAAGAAAGTCATATCTCAGTCACAATGTTACGTCACTGAGTGGTGGCATTTTGGTCACAGATGTGATGTGACCAAAGTGACTCACAGTGACGTCACTGTGACGTCACAGTGCATGCTATTAGGGTAATGATATATATCTATGAAAGTTACTACATTAGTACTTTATTATTTTTCTAAAGATTTGAGGTTAAAATCATTTGGATAGAATTTGTTTTGGTTCATTTCTCATAATAAATATAACTTACAAATTGTATAAACTAATTCTAAAATTCATTGAAAAATTCTACAAAGTAAACAGTAGATAACTCTTTTCTTTCTGTATAGATAGCGATTTTCTTTGTGATATAACGGTCACTTTGTTTAGATTAAAAAACTGTTTATGTATTACTGAATGATTATATTCATATTTAAAATATGAAAACAACGTTATAATGTTATGCACACAAAATATTTCCTGAGAATATTATGTTGTAAATTATTTGAATAAAATAGATTTTCTAAAATACTTTTTAAATCTTCCTTTCCAAGATTTATATTAAACGTTCATTGAAAAAAATTTGAAAATGCTAAATAAAACTATCATATCATATTTAGAAAAACATATTTCTGAAGGTTTTTTAAATTTTTATTCTTGCTGAAATAGAAATATAGATAAGATTATTTGTATCTAAAGAAAATATTTTTGTTTTAAATTTTAAACTCATTTATTTTCATTATATCAATAAGGTAGTGCATATATTTTTCAAACGGTATGCGATTCATAAACCACAAAAGATTCCATAGATAAATAAAAAGCATCATTTTGATCTTTCATGTACTTAAACGAGAAAAAAAAGATCCACATCATGGGAAAATCACATAATTTATTTTTTAAAAGCTCCATTTTCTATATTCATCCCCTAAGGAATATTACGATAAATTGACGCTAGTTACACAATTTGTTATATCTTTATTTCTTTAAACTAATTAATCATTTCCTAAGTGTGTTTCAGAGCATGAATGCAAGAATAAAATTAAATAAATCATTTGAAAATTATTCTTAATTCCGTTAATTTTTTTCACATTTTTTATTTACACTTAATGCTACATATGAAATTTTCTACTCTTGTTTTATTACGTCTCACTAGCATTTAACAGATTTATTCTCTAGGGCGTGATTTTTCATGTCTTTTAACATTGCTTGTATTTATTTAAGTCAAAGCAGTATTTTTCTAAAACTGTGTAAAATATTTTAATTTTTCCTCTAACGGAATTAGTTTACGAAGCAAATCGTTTCCGTAGAAGGTTTTAGCTTTTTTCTTTAGAGCTCATCAATATGTATGAAAAAGTGGTAGTCTTTTAGCTTGTTTTTTATTTTTAATTGTGCTTTTTCATACTTCTACTTAAGCAGATATTTGAAAAAATAAAAAAACATTTAAAGGAGAAAAGTACAGATGAAAATTTCCTATTTAGGAATAAACATTTACCGAAATTGGCAATAAAAGAAAAATATATCATAACACTTACAAGAATTGAAAAAAATGTGTCCACAAATTTCTACAGCTATGTAAAAAGAGTTTTTTAAACAAAAAGTTAAAGCGACTTCATGTCAAAATTCTTAATTTTTTTTATTACGATTAACGATACATAAATGTGAAACATAATGTGCTCTTAATCTCTGTGTATTCTTCCCAATAAATTTAGTTAAAAAAATTTCCTTATTTTTTTAAAGAAAGTCTGCGGTTTAATTATCCAAAAAGTTTTATTTTCTGAAATAAAAGGTAAAAGATTGAATATTCTCTTAATGAAAGTAGTTGTTAACCCCTTGATCTCTGCTGGTAGAATTTTCTACCACATAATTTTAATTTCAAAATGTCACAATGACATCAGAAAATTTGACCAAATTTACTTCAAAAAGGTTTAATGCATTTTTTTGCGTTTATCGTTAACCGGTTTTTTTCTTTGCAAAATACTGGTGCCAGTGGGACATTTGGAGTTTTGAAGAAATTTATACCCCAGAGCTCAAAGGGTTCAGGGCTAAATCACAACTTCCTTGAAATGGTTTAGAAACACTTATGTTTTTAACACTGTGATTTTTATAAAAACATTTCATATTTATTTACTTAGAACAGGTGTCACAAATAAAAAATTAAAAAGTTGACATGTTTCGGTTCATTCATAAGAATATAATATATTTTGATCATATATTAAATTTAATATATGATCAAAATATATTATATTTATATGCCGCGGTGGCAATGGCTATTCACGATCATAGGGGGCGCAGTCTTTTGTGTTTTAGTTTTTAAATTATATTTATATCCAGTGTCATTTAGTTTTCTACTGATTTTATGTGTTATGAATACGGTTCTTATGAATGAACCGAAACATGTCAACTTTTTAATTTTTATTTGTGACACCTGTTCTAAGTAAATAAATATGAAATGTTTTTATACGTAAATGAAAAAGGTGAAGTGATTTTGTTTTAGTTTAGTTTTGAAAAAACGAAAGCTAACAACAGTTTTAACATTGTGATTTTTTCTTTACAGTTAGGCAAAATAATGTACTTTAGCTTGGATGGTTCGATAAAACAGGGTGTTTTGTACGGGAATCCTTAATTGTAACTTACAGGGTGTCCAGCAAGTAATACCTCGATTTAAAATTTAAATTTATCAATAACAAAGATTGATAGAATTATGTGGTTAACTGTTTGTTTATAAGGTAAGCTGTAAAAATGTTATACAAAAGTTTCGAAAGGTGAATATTTTGAAAGGACTATGTTCTGATTGTAAATAATTGGTTGATTTGACATTTTTCTTGTATTAGATTGCTTTTAGAGAACGAATTTTCGCCTTACAGTGCCATATTTTAACGATTTTTCGATCTAAATTTTGAGAACTTCGATTAAATTCAGAAATTTAATTCCATAAATCATTAAAATATGGCACTGTAAGCCGAAAATCTCATTCCCTGCAAGCAATCTGTAACATGAAAAATGCCAAATCAAGCATTCTTTTCAATCACAATACAGTATTTTCATAATATTAACCGTTCGTAACATCTGTATAAGATTTTTACAGCTTTCCTAATAAACAAACCGTTTACCGCATAATTCTATCAATCTTCGTTTTTGAGAAAATTAATTTTGAAATAAGGTCTTGCACCCTGTACATTGAATTCAAGTTACATTGTTTCAAGTATAAATTCCTTATAAATAAGGGAGTGGCGAAAGTCTGAGTGGTTTTTTTTCCGAGCAATGATGATCCATATTTTAAAACCAGCATTATTCTCCTGACCAAGATTTTTTTAACGAGTGAGAAATAACGAATATTAATTTGGTTATAATCGCAGGCGTCCCATGCTTTTGTCCAAATATTTTAGACAAAAAATTTGAACAGAAAAAAAATTCTTAAACTCGCAAGTTTAAAATTTTTTTATGGTGATTTTAGATTTTTTCCTGTTCATATTGATTCACACCAGTTTCAACTTAAAATTTTAAAATAATTTTATTGTTATTATGGCTCCGCTTATTATTGTTTACGACTTTTCTTACTTAAAGCTGCATCTCTCATGTTTCACACGAAGTAGATTTGTGTTTTATAAGCTCTACATGCTCTACGTACCATATTTAACTTAAAACCTTCGGTCATCAGCTAGCAGTTTCATAAAAAGGAACATTAAACTAAATTCAGGGGGTTTTGAGAAAATTAGAGGCATAAGAACATACATTTCTAGATGCATACACATATACATAATGGTCAAAAACGCAAGCGCTTTATTCGGAAATAAATAAACGGTCAAGTGCGAGTAAACGTACAATAAATTAAAGAATTATTCATTGTATTTTATTATTGAAAGAAATCTTTCCTTAAAGAATATTAAGACTTTGTAATAAACTATACAACATTGGATTAGATGTAGCTGTATAAACTATAAAACTGTGAATATCTATAAAATAAACTTTCAAAAAGTATGAAGCTTAAATATAGTATCAGATTTTGCTATTCTGCATAGCGTTTTTTCTAAACCTCTTTTAAAGTTTTTTTTTTTTTTTTTTTTTTTTCTTTTTTAATAATAATTTTGGTATTGACAATAAAAATAGTGTATATTTAAGCTTCATTTTTAATTTTATAAATCTAAATTCAATGTAATAATAATCTTTTGTTTTTACAGTGCATCTAAAATAAAACATTTGTCTTAAGTTTAATATTGACATTGTTTTGAGCGCGCTTTGAAAGTATGTCGCAAATTTCCAACTGCCAGATAGGTTTTAACACTAAAAAAACGGACATTTTTGTTAAATTTTATAAAAATATTTGAAACCAAAATTTTGATTAAAAAAATTTTAATTTTTTTATTTAATCATTTAGAGTATAATTTTTTATTTATTTTTTAATTACTTTTACGTTTATAACATTAACACTAGCTATCTAAATAGTATTAATTGGTATTAACGAATATTTCATTGTTTGAAGGATAACGAATGTCGGTGTTTTGCGTACTATTCAATTCATATTCGTATGACAATAGGCCAAAGAAAATTTTTTGGAGATGTTTAGAAAATATTGCATTACAATAAGATTTAACTTATATTATAACTTTCTAATACTTTTTGCGATTTATTATACACGATTCTTTCATATAAATAACTTTTATTTTAAATTTAAAGAATGAAATATATGTTTAAAATAAAAGAATCGCAAATGGTGCAAAGAAAACTAACCAAATAATAATAATTATTATTTTTACTATCGGAAGTCTTATAGTAAATACATAGACGTATGCTAATATTACTACATGTAAATATTAGCAAAAGTATTTCTTAAAATAAGATAATTCTCCATTAAAAGACATGTACTATTAACGATGCACACGACCCGAAAGGTTTAAAAAAAATTTGTCTGTATCCTTTGCACTTTATTGTAAAATTTCTGGTTTGAACCAGAATATTTTCATATGGTATCAGTCAAAATTGCCACCCACAACCGTTTTACTGCTAAACTCTTTAAAGCACAAGAGGTGCATTGTGAGATCAAAGTAGGCGTGAATCCCATGGTATTTATCTGTATATCCCATAGTATCCTTTAGTATTTAACTCATTAACACCCAGTGGTATATTTTTAGATCACTAGACTTACAAGGAGACCACCAGACATGGTGCTCACAGATTTTCATGATTTCAAAGTATGTTGTAGGGGTCATACCACTAATTATTCTGGTGAAAGGGTTCCTTCAAATGGACCTATGTTTTTGAGAAATTGGGGGGGGGGGTCAAAGTTCAGCGTATATTTCAAATACTCATTAGTACCAACGCTGTATATCAATTCGTGGCGCCGTGCCAAAGCACGTGTCTGTGTATCGAAAGGTTGTGAGTTCGAATCCATCCTCGGCTTCTATTTTTTTTTACTTCTATTTATATTTTTTACAAGTTACAATTTTTAAGTATTTTTATTACTAAAGAAATTGCTATAACTTTTATATTTTCTTAATAAATTGCATTTATAATTTTTGATTTTTTTCAAGAAAATTTTTTTTCTGTAATTTTTAAACTAATATTTCTTTTGATAACACACCAAAACTAATTTAAGCCTAGAACTTTTTTTTTCTTAAATATTATCTGTATTTTTTGCTTTATGTACAATTCTGAAATAATGATTTTTCTTTTTTCTATCGCTTTTTTATTTTATTTTATAGTACTTTAAATGCAAATTTATCCTTTTTTGTATAAATAATAAAAAATAATTTTCGCGTGAAATTTGTTAAGCGTTTATAGGATTAGATAATTCAAGTAATGTATATTTTCGAAAGAGTAATAAAATATTAATACAGTAATGCTAAAATGCAAGTTGTTACCAGCTATCCAAATTTTCAATTTTCCAATTTTCTGTAAACACATTTATCTCACAAGTTCAATCTCAACAAAATTTATCGTCTGCACAAATAAGAAATGACAGATTACATTTATTTTTATTGCAAATCAAAACACTCTTTCCTCAATTAAATTGAAGTTCAAAAATCGCCTGTTAAAATTTACGATACATATAAAAATACTATTTTTTTTTCTTTTTTCGTCTGCTTTCCTTTCCTCCGTGGAGTCCGTAATATAAAGATTTCTTTTTATTGATCACATATTTTCACTTATACAAAAGATGATTAAACATTGTTTAAAAATCTTTTAATGTATTTTTAAACATATTTATAACGAATTAAGTATTCAAGGAATATAATTATGGAAGTTTTAAAAAATGAAGTTTCACATAAGTTAAATCGGATTTGCGTTTAAATTAAAAATTTTGGTAAAAAATACTGTTTTTCTTTAAAAGGTCATAAACGTAAACTTAATTTCTTAAGGGGACAGTTTACCCCAAAATTGATCAAAAAATCGATTTTTGTTTTGAAACATTAAATGAAAACCTGTTTAGTTGTGAATATTTTATAACCTCTTTTTCATCCATACGACAATCATATCTTGACATGTTATAAATTTTGTTAATACACCTAACGCAATTCCCACACTAATGATAACTTTAGACTTTTTTTCTTCTATGTTTATATTTACTTCGCTTTCATGTTTTAAAAATGTTAAGGCTTTTTTTGTACTTGATATAGATATTTAACATGTTTTGTACAATTTGACTGTTATATATGTGTTGAATATGCGCATGAAATTAGACTTAACGTTATTATTATTATAATTGTTATTAATAAAAGTATATATGAAGATGTGTTAGATTTCACCACTTTGCACAACTTATATCAAATAAAAATATTTAATAAACGTAGCATTACATTATCTAAAAATCCATGCACAGTATTGTGTAATACACATTTGAAAAAAAAAATGGTGATTGATTAATCTAAAAATATTATTATTTTAAATTGTGGAGATTTTAAAATTTTAAAAATTTCTTATACTTTTTCAAAATTTTAATTAAATACGCATTTTTATTTAATTATATGTTGCAAAATGTACTTTTAGTTGAACCCTGAACTGCAGTCAGTTCACCAATTGAGCTATATTTTTTAAAATAATAGTAATAATAAACTATTGAAAAAGTAAACTGTCCTCTTCAGAAAATATCAAAAGGTTCAAAGCTGTAGAATTCCCAATTCTGCTTAAAATTTGTAACATGTAAAAATATAAATATAAGCAAAAAAAAATATATATATATAAATAATAAATAAATATAGAAGCCGAGGATAGTTTCGAACTCTCAACCTTTCGATTCACAGACACGTGCTTTGGCACGACGCCACGATTTGACATACAGCGTTGGTACTAATAAGTATTTGAAATATACGCTGAACTTTGACCCCCAATTTCTCAAAAACCAAGGTCCATTTGATGGAACCCGTTCACCAGAATAATTAGTGGTATGACCCCTACAACATACTTTGAAATCATGAAAATCTGTGAGCACCATGCCTGGTGGTCCCCTTGATAGTGGCAAGACAGTGTCTTTGACTCCTGTAAATATGAAGATAAATATATATTCTTTTAAACAAGACATTTTCCTTGATAAAATAACATACAAATGCTCCTCCTTTAAAGGTGTTGGAAAATCTAAAATTTAAATTTTAAACTTATAAAATATTTAGGACGTTAAATTCCTGAATCCTGAGACAAATATTAGAGGGACTACTAAAACCTGTTTAAAATTATTGTAAAATATCTCCAAAGATGTATCGCTCAATAAATCGATGCCTATGATATGTATGCTCTTTTTTAAAATGTTTAAAAGTAATATTAAGAAGAAATTAAAGAATTTAAAGGAATAATTTAAATTAATTAAAAAGGTATCCTTTAGTTTCGCCTACAGACTTCAACAGGACTGAGGATGTTAATGGGTAAATTCTAGTTAAATTAGTCTAATTTTAACAAATTGACGTTTATTAATTTTGTACTGATAATAGGCAATGCATTACACAAATATATCATCAAAAGTTGTTATCTTGGCTTTAAAAGTCGATGGTATATAGAATGCACAGTTCCTGTCATTATTTATGCAGAGCTGCCAACTACTACGCCTGTTTAAATCATATAAACATGTTTGGAACCACAATTTTATTTTAGTATTTTGTATGCCAATTTTGTATGCCAAATATATTAAATGCTACTTATTACATTACATTTTGCCAATAATTGATTAAAATTTCTGTTTCTAATATGTTTGTTTGACTTTAAATAGGTGTAGTAGTTGGCAGCCATGTTTATGTGGTGAATCGTGTACTTCGATTATGAGGTAATTGGCTAAAAAAACTTTGTCAAGGAGTCATCATTTAGCTTAATTACAAAAGATTTTAATCTCGATTACAGATAGCATGGATGGATGTACACATGGAATAGTTACACATTATTATAAAGAGTCATTGAACATTTTACACAAGCCGTCTGCCTATCACGTTAGCTGGCCCGCCTGGCCATATTTCGAACCGAGATGTTCGGGTGGCGTTTATAGACCATCTCTCTGCAACCGACTTTAGATTGCATCTGCCTCAATTCGCATAAAAATAAAGAATACTGCCCAGTTAAACTGATGGCATTGAGCTCACAGGCTACAAATACTAATTGTACATTAAAGCCTTATATTTTCAAGGGTTAATTCCGTTCGAAAAAAAAATTAAGAAGGGGAAACAGCTCTCCCCTTTCCTCTTTTTTTATACTTAATCATTGAACCTCCTATACTATCAAAGACATGCTTTATCATATAAAAAATCTATATCCAAAATTCAGAGCAAATTAGATAATTCTTAATAAAAACCCATTTAGCATTTATATAATTTAAAAGGAGTTATTCTCCTCTTTTATACTTAACCATTAAACTTCCAAAACTATTCAGAGATTTGAACGAAATCTGAAAATTCTGCTTGAAAAAACCATTTATATAAATTAAGGGGGGGGACATTAGAACCCCTGTTCCCCCTATTTATACTTATTCAATGAACACCTAATAACAGTCACGGAATCGCCTCATCAGAATGATCTTAATCTAAATTTTGAACGAAAGCTTAATTCTGCATGAAAATCCCATTTATATCAACTAACGGGGGGGGGCATTAGAACCCCTGTTCCCCCTATTTATACTTATTCAATGAACACCTAATAACAGTCACGGAATCGCCTCATCAGAATGATCCTAATCTAAATTTTGAAAACTTAATTCTGCATGAAAATCCCATTTATATCAACTAACGGGGGGCATGAGCCCCCCGTTCCCCCTCTTATACATATCGAATGAACTCCAAAAACTAATCAGGGAAGCGCCTTGTCAGGATATACCTACATACAAAATTTCAAGTGGATCCGATATTTTTATCATGAGTTATCGCGTTACGTACATACATACAGAACGGACGGGCACATAAGCTCTCAGGCTATGATAGCCTGTGAGCTAAAAATCATTTAGTTCATCAAAATTTCCATTGTTCGCGGGTTTGATCCAATCATCCAGAGCCTCATTATAGAATGTACTTATTTTGCAGTGCAGAGCTCAATCTTTGTTGCTATGCATCTTTGTCGATAGATCCCACATTTATGTTCAAACCTTTCAATTTCGAAAGGAAAAACACTTTATTTCATATATCAACAGCAGTAATTGCAAATTATAAAGGCAGTGTATGGCAAGTTAGTAAGGTATTTCAATTCGATTGGTCATACATCAAATAAGGGAGGAGGGGCAAGATGTGCAAACTATGTTAAAAAAACATTTATAAGTTTATTTTTAAGTATAATAAAACTAATTTTACATGAACTGTTAGAATATTCTTTTGCAATTTTAAATGTGTTACCATTTAATTTTTTAAATAAAAAAATAAAGAATAATTTTTATTTGTTCATAACATTAACAAATTGTCATCTTGCCCCAGTACAAGGGCAAGATGCTTTTGGCCTTGGAGCAAATTGACAACACTGAGAATGGTTGAACATATTTTACCTTTTGAATAGGTTACACGGTTTAACAAATGATAACTGTGATTTAGCATCTTACAAAGTATCAAACAAAGCATAATGCATTGTAATGTAATGTTGAAGTGTTTAATTGTGCAGGCAACAATAGTCACAAATAAAAATAGAATTTTCATATATGAAACATTCCTTATGCTAGCAGTCTTATTATTTACAGCATTGAATCCATTCTCCTGTTGGTGGTGGATCACAATAGTCCTCGTCACAAGCAGGACATCTGAAAACACCATCCTATGATGTTGATGCAACTGGACTGTTTCGCCTGGATTTAATAGACTTAGGCTTACAGGAACTTAGTTTGAGTTTTTTACTCCTTTTTTAGCTTCACGAGCTTCTTTTCTGTTTTTTACATTCCTTTGGGGGGATATGGTGAAAGGGGCTTAGCGGATGGCAAAAATGTCTGCCTCTGGTCATACCCTTTCGAGTGACACCTCCCCCGATCCGATGCGAACCTTAGCCCCAGAGGAGATAGAAGTCCAAGGTCGCGTGGACAAACACACATACAAACAAGCATTTACAGAAATTAAATAGAATGGACAACATAGTTTAAAAATTTAATAAACACGAGACAAATTGACGAGCTCGTCATTTTGCCCCGAAATGCCTGTTTAAAAATATTTCCTTTCATTTCCATGAAAGGAGACACTTAATTGACATTTCTTCATGGTAATAAGTAGTATCAAAAGTTACGCATAAATATTAAAGCGAAATGATATATCTTACCTATATCTGTAGATGAGCTTATTTACACATGCATAAAAATTATAACGTGGCTGTGGTAAACAATCGAAGCTTCGCAACTAACACAAAAATGGCGATTTCAGCATCTCTATACTATTGTTTAACGAACGGTCGATATGGGAGCCAGTAGTCTCCGGTTGATTCTGCTACTTAGTGGAAAATGGAAAAATTAAGACATTCGACATCTTGCCGTGGTCTCTCCTACATGCCGCAATATTCACGATTAGAATAAAAGATAATCATGCGTAGAATACTAGTGGCTTTAAGATGCAGTAGCGAGTTCAATGGAGGCGGCTTAATGTTATTCTACTTCTAATAAATGCATGAGGCGATGTGCGCAGCAAACGTTATCGTCTGAAAAGATTTGCAAATACTGCTGCTGATGTGCCCAACAGTGTGTTTTTCTTTGCATCGGCATTGACGTCATACTTTGTTTTCCGTACTTTACACGTAAACTATGGAACCTACAGGTACAGTATTTTGGCCATTTTTAATGTACTACCAATGATGAATCTAGCTGTACAGAGTTTGGGCGCCATTTTTGGGACACCTTGTATTTTTTATCGAGTTAATGTAAAGATAATTTTCAGACATCTTGTAAACAACAGATTTTTTTAAATCAGCATCAAATATATTTCTAAAAAACACATTAAAAGATGTTTTCTTAATTAAAAAAAAATAACACACTGCATTATCATAAAATACTAACAAATTTCAAAAATTATAGCATTTCTAGTTTAGATTAGACATTTTGGTGTGTTTGGAAAACATTGCTTTAAACGTCTTGGATAGAGAGGATTTGGATACGGTTATTTGAACTAAATTATATTTCACAATTATAAATATGAAATTCTACTCAAAAAATGTTATAAAAATTTGAAATTTGTTTACTACGTTACCAACATAATTATTCATGACATCACTATTCGAAGAGTTACATTTTCACTTATTAACTGAAACAAAAATGATTAGGATTTAATAGATTTATATATATATATATATATTGTTATTTTCAAAATGGTAGTGTCTTTTCTATAATTAGTGCAATAAGTATTTACATAAGAAACATTTTATCTTTTGTAATTTCTGTTGATTTTTAAGGTTAGGTTATTTTTTCTAATGTTTAAATATTACTCAAATACTTACATTTCTAGATGTCCTAATAAATCGTTGGCGTAGTATTAAATTAAAAAATTTTAAACATAATAAACTGGGTTAGAAAGAGTACATTTTTCAGTAGCACATTTTTTCGTTCAGCATTTACGAAAGACAGACATTTTTAAGAACATATTTATGACAATAGGAATTATGAACAAATTTATGAACACATTTAATATGATATTTTGTGAAAATATTTGTAAATATACATGAATTATGATCAGATTTAAGAATGTATGAACCAAACATGTTATGAATATATTTATACAGCTAGTACTAAAACCTGTTTTTGAAATAGTTATAAGTTTATATGTAAATTATGATAAATTACAATAGTTAAACATCTTTAAAGCATGAATGTAAAAAAAATCATATCATAATATATAAACTTAAAGATAAATATATTGTAAAAACAATATAAAAACATAAATATGATATAAGGAACATGTTACATAAATATCACTCCCGTTAAATGAATAATAACAAATTTTTTATAAACATTATATTTCACGCTACAATCGTTCGCCACATTCTTTAAAACATCTTTCTACTTGTTCTGAAATTGATAAGTGTCTCGCAAAAAGAAACGTTAAAAGAAGATCATTAATCTGAAGTCTGTATTCTGTCTGCGAGAGAAGATCAAGGAACAAGGAATGACAATTAGGTGTTTCTGTGTGTGATATTAAGTAAACCTTCGGGAATGAATTAAATGACACAGTATTTCTACTTTTTTCGGAAATAAAATCTTTTTTGAATACATTGTAACAAGTTTTCAGATATATTTTGAACCCATTAGTCATTTAAATGATTTTAATACGAAAACTTTTGGCTTAGAAATTATTTTAATATTGTTTTATCATTATTTGATTCATTTAATGATTAAATTTTATTCAGTAATGAGCGACAGATGATAAATGGAAACTATTAGATAAATGAGGTCAATATTCTTAATTTATAAATGCGACAAAGTTGTTGATCCGGAAAATATGAACTGAAATATGAACCGAAAAATACTGAAATCGTTCATGTCACAAATTTGCGTCGCTATAACCCAACTGAAAATTTAAGATTATCACATCAGTTCTTAACACTTGAGCAACAACAGAAACAATAACAGTAACAAACTAAAGTCAAGTGAATAGCTTAATATTAATTTTCTATAAATAAAGTTTTAATAAATGATTATTCAGTTTAAGGCCTAAATAACAGGTTAATCACCTTCATTTCGACATTTCGAGTGTATTATTAATCCGGACAGTAATATCACTTGTTTTAGTTGTTTACTTGTTTCAGTTTTTTGTGCAGACATAAATTAATTATTTTGAATCTAACTAGGGAAGTGCAAAAAGTGTAAGTCACCGATTTTGACGAAAGTGGTATCGCTGGAAAGATCTCAATGAGCAGTAAAAAACTCAATGGAACTACCCGTCGGAAATGAGACTTTTTCGAGATATCCGACAATTTGTGCCACATTGTAAATACACACTGAAGGGAAACTGCATTAAGTGACATAAATTGTCAGGTATTTCGAAAACGGCTCCTTTCAGAGGGATAGTTCCATTGAGTTTTTTAACTCTCACAATAATATCTTTGCAACGACACCATTTTCATCAAAATCGAGAAAACAATTTTTTGCGGTTCCCCATTAAGTGTGCTCTAGAACGGTATGCACTAGCTACGTGATATACATTATTGGATATCTCGAAAATGGCTTATTTCCGACGGGTAGATCTATTTAGTTTTTTCTCTCTCATGATGATATCTTTTTAACGATACTATTTTCGTTAAAATTGAGAGCAAAATGTTTTGCGGTCCCTCTTTAAGTATGCACTAGTTACGTGACATAAATTGTCGGATATCTCAAAACCGGCTCATTTTCGACGGGTAGTTCCATTGAGTTTTTTACTGCTCTCGATGCGATCTTTCCAACGCTACCACTTTCGTCAAAATCGGTGACTTACACTTTTTGCACTTCCCTAGTAAGATTTCTACTTAATGATGAATTGAATTAACTGAAAATGAAAGCTTTTATTTTTATTTGACCTGTTTAGTATGATAAATTTATTTATTAAACCTGGAATTAAGCTAGTTGCCTTAAATTTAATTTAATAAAAACAACTAATATTTTTAACTGAGTTTCCTTTTACCTTTCTTTAAAAAGTATATTTCAAGTCTTACGTTTTTTGTTTGAATGAAAACAAGATGATAGCGTAATACTATTGAAATGATACATTTATTTATTTTTGTGTCTTTCTTTCAAGAACTTTTTTATTTACTTAATTTACTTTGTTTTCTTTTGTTGAGTATATTTAATTTCGAATGTAGAATTGGTTTCTCAAAATTTGTGCAATAGACTTATAAAATACATTTTTGATTTCAGTATTAAGAATTAAATTATGGAACTCAGATCAGATATAAAGTCACTAATGAGATATTAATTAATAAATCCTTATTATTGTTAGATTGTTACTATTTTGTATATTACTATATTGTATATGATAAAAATGTATTATACTTATTAAGGAATGGTGATAAGAAAAAACCTATGATAAAATTAACTCGAAGTTAAAAAATGAGATACTTATTAAAGTCAATTGATATATAAGAAAAATAAGATCCAATTCTCAGTAATGAATATTATTCTAAAACCCGGAATAACCTATGCTGAAAACCTGTATTTCCAACATCTGTATTGTTTAATTTCAAGGTAGAATTGCTTGCATGATTTGATTGTTACACGATGACATTTCTGAAGAAGATATATTTAGAGAAGTATACTCCTGACGTTGTTATGGTAAATGTTATTTTTTATTTTCTTATTAACTGTTAAAAGACAGTTGACATTTGATGGTTTGTACTCAGCAATATCATGGTATGTTAAAGACTCATAACAGATATTGACTGCAAAAGGTTTTGACTCTAACAAAATAGTGATTTAGAGACTAATAATTCAATAGGACTGAAACACTTAGCACTCTTGTAAGTGAAATTCCTTTAGAATATTTTTTTTATATCAGTAAAGAGAGAAAAGATTGTACATTATTAGTGTTAATTTTTTTATTGTGATTTTATATTATTATATATAAGCATGAATATAGATGCTTTATTATTTATGATTTAACATTAGTTTAACTTTAGAAAACTAAGCTTTTAAGTAAAACTTTATGTACTATATAATTAAATATTCATTATCTCGTTTGATACAAATTTCGTTATGGCAGTTATTATATTTCGTTATTAGCAGACATTTATTGTATATTATCTTTTAATTCTTGAAAATGTAAATTTTAAATGTTTCACTTTTTTAAAATTAATTATTATTATTGGCTGTAACAAAATTCAGAGATCTGTAAAATTTTAACAGAACTACCAGGTACCTGCATTATTCTCTGAGCTTCTGCTTTTTCTCAAACTGAACTTCTATATCATTATATTTACCAGTTGATCTGTTTTGGGGGGGGGGGGCATTGTTATGTTATGATTTTTCTTTCGTGGTATCTCCTTTTATTTTCTTTTAATATGCTATATTTTCGGCATATTCACTAATTTCCTATATTTATTAATATCTATTATTAAATTCTCCTTAAATTAATTTTTATCTTACTTAGTTTACTTAAATATAAAGATTTTAGTTTATTCGTGAATGGCCTCATCATTTTTGACTAATTTCTGTTAATTTGCGTGAATTCGAATGTTTTTAAAAGAGCTATTTCTTTCTTTTTCTTTTATCTTTTATTTTATTTCCAGATCTTTCCCGCTCTGGGATATTTGTTTACTCCTCATATTTTTAACTTATCTCGCATTTTCTACAGAACTCTTTGCAAAATTATTCTAATTGGTCCTTTTCGCATGACGTTCTTGTTCATTACCAATCAGACGCACGTGACGTCATGATTTATATCATAGTGAGTTTAATGAAAAAGCAACAGCATTGTGTAAAAATTCAGAATTTGTGCGACTTTCAACTTGTTAGCACCTGACGCTAAATGGAAATTCACCTAAGACTATAGATTTCTTCATTCTAAATTTCCTCTAGTAGCCACTACGGTTTGTCCCAGCAGAACCTGAGCTTTAATATTAATATCGGAACTCTTTTAGCTGGTGTGTTGTTAATAAAGATTAATAGTTACGCAGATACCTTAATCATTTCATGAAGAAACTGAAACAAAATTATTCTATTGCCTATTCGATCACTTCATGAACTACATTAATGACCGACAAGGTGTCGGTACTCATCGAAATGAATTCAAGCATCGCTAAATGGAATTACCCATTCATTCTATAGAATGTTTACTGCAAGACAATGCTACAATACTAACTTCTAAGATATTACATATGTACTGTTTCTTTTATAAAGGATTATATGTTTCTTGTAAGATTAGCATGCGCATGCAGTTTTAATGTAATAGTGGAGTAAGACCGAATGATTTCTTTATTTTTTTATGTAAAGAATATTTTGTTCAGAAGAATGTGATGAACTTATCTTGTCTTTAAAATACTACGTATCAAGGATAAGAAGAGAGTTTGTTCCCGAAGTGATATTATGTTAATTTTTTTCCCATTAGAAATTATGGCTACAAGGAGAAACTACCTAGGGTACGTATATATACCCCATTTTCCTAATTTATGCTTAAATTTTACAGAAACATTTTCTGATTAAGTTAATAATGTAATGATATTTAAATGTACTTTTGAAATTTTTTAACAATATATTTATTTGTGTTATTTTTTTTAAATAAAAAAATTAAACAAAATATCTTGTTTACTGCATGAAATTAAATACAAATATATTTCAATTTTTATTCTTTTATAATATACAGTACTTTAAGATATTAAATTGTTTTACTTATTTATTTGAAAATGTTTCCACAAAATTCATAGATCTCAGAAAATATCCAATTATCACTGAGATTATAAATAAAATAAAAATTAAAAATGATTATGAATAAAATATGAGTATATTGTGTTTTTGGAGTAAGCCATGTGGTCAGGAAATTTGGACATTTACATGCTGTACACTTTGTAAATAGAAATCTAGTTGCTATGATATGCATCGCACAAAATTAAACTTTCTAAGTTTAAAGCAATTAAAGAAATATGTACATGAAGGAGAAATCGAGAAATATTTTTTTATATTTCATTAGATGTAAAAGTGCACGAAGGAAAATATATTTCCTACTGCTTTTTTTCATTTTAATTATGAGAAAAAAAAGAAAGAAAACTATCATTATATTTTGAGAAAACTAATTCTATAATTTTGTGTATTTTACAACATAATAAAGATTTTTAACCTTAAAAATTGAGAAAAAATAGTCATTAGAAGAAGCAAATGTTAATTTTTTATTGTAATTTAGCAACAGGAAAAAATAGAATAGAACTTATCTTTAATTTTCAGCAACTAGTTATAAAAAAAGGATCACTAAAATAAATTCTTCGTATAATTATCAGAAAGGTGAGTAAAAACAAAATAATATATATCTTTTATTACACTTTTTAGAGATATTTTTCATGAGGGTCATTCCACGTCAAATGAGCAAAAATGGAAAAAAAGCCGTGGCTGCATAGAATCCGATTTTAATAAAATTTGAGATACGTGTTCATTTCATATTCAAATGTATGTGTGCACAATATTTTCAGAAAAAATTAATTATTTTATCAATTTTGGCCATTTAAAAAACTTGCGATATTGAATGGCTTGCGGATAATCGTCGAAAGTTGCAAGTTTCAAGTTCTATATTTTGAAAACTATTTAACAAAAATGAAGTTTTTTTTATGATATTGAAATCTCTGGATATCAATCTTTATATTTATCGAGTAACAATAATTTGGTAATATCATAATTAATCAAAAATTGGTTGTAAATATTGAAATTTTGTAATTTTTTAAAAATTTTGAAATGTTATAAAAATCAAAGGATTTAAAAAACATCTCTGAAATTGATGCAAGATGTAGTACTATGTATGAAGATCGAATTCTCAAAGTTTCAAAGTTGTTATTTATTTCCTTCATCTTCAAAAAAAAATTAGAAACTTTAAAAAAAATGACAAAATCACAATTATTCCTCTTATGTTACCTCAAAAAACAATTAAAGGACAACTTCTACATCAACAATATTACACGTACATAAGAATTAACAAGTCCATGACACACTAAAAAAGTTTCAATACTGCCTTTTTAATTTCTAACATAACAAAAATGGGTTCAAAAAACTAATATTTGAGACATTCTAAAGACAATCTTTCTTTGAAAACACGCGCTTTTTTGGAAATTTCTGGCTAAAAATAGACGTGTGCTGCCATCTATGTTTGTTAATTGACTTTAAGATTAAAATACAGTTATTTTAAGAAAAAAATACTTTTTCTTCTACACAAATTAAAAATATTCTTGAGGCAAAAATAAACTGAAAGCAAGAATAAAACTACGTATACTTAAAATATACACTTTTATCTGTAATATCAAAGAGTTTAAAACTTTTAAAAGCTTTTATTCGTCTCCAAAAAAATGAAAAAAAGTGTTGACTTTTTAATCAGCAGTTTTCACTATTTATTTTTTTTCTCATAAAGGAATGAAAAAGGCATGAATTAAATTATAGATGTATTAAATATATTCAATTAACTATAATGGCAAAAAAAATTGAATTTGGAATAAGTGTCCTTCATTTTAAAACATATAATTGAAATATTTAATTTTTCCACGATTTTTTTTATTATTTATTTATTTTTAAATTATAAAATAAAAATACAATTACTAAATTATGTTAATCTGTTACTTATAGTTCATTCTTAAATGTAAATAATTTTTATTACAATCTTTCCATTCCTACGGCAAATAATCAAACTTGAAATTTCAAACATGTACACAAGACCTCGATTTCGGCTCAACTTTAATGTAATTTTTTATACTGAAATAAACTAGTCTGAACTCTACTACTTTGCGTTTCCTCGTAAATGATTGTGATCTAATTATATGATGATTTTCAATAAAATCTGTGACATGTCAGCCACACCTGATTTGCTCATTTGGTGTGGAATGACCCATGAGCATAAACAAAAGTTCGTGAAGGCTTTTGATTACAATATTTTTTGTTAAGATTATTATATGAAACTTTGCATATCAATAAATATTGTGTTCAGTATATATCTAAATGTACACTGGTCATCAAAATTAAAATATAATGAAAAAAAAATATATGCTCACAAAGTTCATATTACAACCAATTTTTAATGCTCCAATTATTTATGTTAATTAAATACTACTGAACTCAAAATTGCACTTTTGTGCATACGTTAGAGTTGGATATATATATATGAAAATTAGGTGATAGATAATGCGGAGAGCAAAGTACATATTTCGGAATTCTAGTCTGTAGTGTTGTTTAGTTCAAATACGGTGTCTGAGACCGACCAGTATTCAATAGTTATGGCTCAAAGGCATCATTTAAGTGAAGGTGAAATGTGGCGAATTATTGGTAGAACCGAGGCAGACAAAAACAAATGGAGGTTGCCCAAGATATAAATATCTTTCACAGTGTCAATTCACGAGCTTCGAGTCTGAATTTAAGCTCTGGAACCGTGGATTGACCACTTGATCAACGGAGACCAGGAGCAACAACTACATCCAAAAACAGTTTTTGGTCATTTTTGTCTCTTAGAAACCGCGAAGCGACTACGTTTAGTTTCAGACATTCAAGCTACTACAGGAACTCGATTTAGCCGTTCTACTGCTGCACTAAACTTAACTAGGATGGACTGTATTCGAGAAGACCAATAGTTTCTGTCCCACTTACTCCACCTTCCAAAGTGGCCCATTTAAACTGATGCCATCATCATGTTTTATGGCGCCAAGACGACTGGGCTCGAGAACTGTTTACTAGAGTCCAATTATAGTCTCAACACTCATTATAGACATGTTTCGATCTGGAGAGAGGAAAGATTACGCAACTGGCCTTCCGTTATCCGGGAAATTCCGTTTGAGCACAGTCTTTTTTGGCCCGATTGAATATGATGATTATAACAGTTTAAATGGGCTCCTTCGGAAGCTGGAATGGATAAGACACAAACTGATAGTTTTTTTCGCAAAAAGGCCACACATTTTAAGCCGCCATGCAGCCGTAGGATGGCTAATTAAAGTTCTTGTGGCAGCCTGAAGACCAAACACCAAATATCTTGTAATCACTTCGTGGTTTTCTTCCGGACAAAAGGGTCATAAAATAGTCTTCGGATGCACTTGTTGATCTTGTTCTCTCTTGACGAAGCTGTCTATCAACGTATTCAGTGTTTAAGAGCCATTATTTTGAAAATCAGACAAAGTATGATAGATGTATTTTTTGATTTGCTTGATTTTTTTATATGTTGAAGTTGATCATACTTAATGAATAATGCGCAGTTTCGAGACATGAAAAAGTTTACTCTTTCCTATAGAAAATGTCAAAGTTCAAGGTTGTGAATGCCATTTTTCATGAAAAATGAAATGCTGATATGTTAAGAGCATCATGTCTCTCGCAAGCAACAACATCTCAAAATTCTTTTGGCATAAACTGTTAGTATAACACTACCTGTTTGTTAAAATTTATATGTTTCCATGGGGCTTTGTTACTTTACAATATTATGTTTCCTCAAAGTGTACTCAAAATGACGTTTTTGTCCATTTTCCGCATTTAATATCTTATTTAAGGAAAAGTATCCAAACTTTTTCTAAAAGAATACAAAAGTTCACTAATAGGACAAGCTAAATAATATAGTACTGCACGAAGATGTTGTTGGTGTTAGTAGATATAATTTGTTAAATATTCAAAATTTTCCAAATCTGCAACATTTAAAGTAGTGTATTTCAGAACCACAGTTGAATGAAACAAAATATATCATGCTATAGTTGAAAATATGTACTAAAACATGGAAAAGAAAAACAAATGGGGCCTTTTGAAATTTTTATTTTAAAAAGTGACAAAATTTTCGAATAAACAAAGTCGATCATATTTTTTCCCTATCAGAAAATGAAAAATCCTTTTTCTATGTTTTTTTTCAATATGAGAAAATGAAATATCTCTTTTTTGTTGCCCCTTCCGAAAGAGAAATTGGATGTTTCATTTTCTCTTTGGGGGAAAAAGGCGATCATGGACATTGATTTTCGTTTAAATTTTGTTGTTTTTTTCCCCTAAAAATATCACGAGACCCCACTTCTTTTTCTTTTCCATGTCTTTGTACATATGTTCCGTCCAATATATCCGTGCAGTACTATATTATTTAGCTTGTCCTAGTAGTTCATTTTCATATTCTATAAGAAAAGGTTTGGGGTAATTTTGCTTAAATAAGGTATTAAGCGCCGAAAATGGACAAAAACGTCATTTTGACTGTATTTTATGGCAACATAACAATGTAAAGTAACAATGCTCCATGCAAACAAATACATTTTAATAAGCAGGTAGTATTATACTAATAGTTTATGCCAAAAGAATTTTGGAATGCTGTTGCTTGCCAGAGATATTGCACACCAAACACACTGGTATTCCATTTTTCATAAAAATGGCACTTGGATCCTTGAACTTTGACATTTTCTATAGTGAAGAGGAAATTTTTTCAGGGCTTCAAAATTGCAGATTATGCGTTAAATATGATTTACTTCAACATAAGAAATTATGGAGGCATTTAAAAAATACAACTATCAAAACATCACTTTTTTGTCTGAATTTCAAAATAATGGCACTTAAAAAGCAGCTAGAAGCTCTTAATCAGACTTTTTAATGAATATTTCCTTCCTTGAATTATCTCCATTTGTTTTTTATCTTATACAATTCGCCACTTTCTCTCTTGCACAATCTTCTTTTAAAGGATACCTTTGAGCCATAACTGATGAATACTGATCACTTTCAGACACTGCATTCACTTTAAACGACACTACAGACCAGAATTCCAACATGTGTCTATTGCGCCCCACGTTGATCATTACCTAATTTGAATATTTATGAAGCTAAGGTATGCGCGGAAGTGTAATTTTGTATTTAATATTTTTTTTATTAATATGAATAATTGATACATTAGCCATTGGTTGCAAAATTAACTGAGCAGCATAATTTTACTCATTATCCTTTAATTTTGATGACCAGTGTGTATGAATTACATTTTTGTCTTTTGAATGCATTTAAGTTCAATATTAAATTTAATATTTTATTTTTATTAATAATATAAAAAATGTAAAAAACGTGCTTTTAAATTTTATTGCTTTGGCTTGTTTGTTGATTAACATTTGCATTAAAAATGCTGCACTAGTAAACTAAACTGACAGAGATATTCATCCAAATAACTGGTGCTAATGACAGTTGACTATCGACAGCAAATGTAAGAAAAATTAAATAAATATGGGTGTATAGGAGAAAGCGAATAATATACCAATCGTTTAGTGATGAAAATAGTAGTATTATTAGGATGAGCAATCGCTTAACGATGTATTTATCAGATAAAAATAAAAAATAAACCGGACTGTGCAGTGATACAGCCATTTATTTTAAGCTGTATAAATACACCTAAATACACCAGTGTTCATATAGAAAATAAAAAAGCAACATTATACAACAGAGTTTCAAGAACGTAATTTTGTACATTAAATTGCTTTAAATTGAAAATTGATGAAAATTTCCTTATTTCAAAAGTGATACTTAAAAATAATACAATAATTATTATTTTACTATTATATTTTTGAACTATTTTATGTAGGGCAAAACAAATGACAATTAAAATGGATTAAAACAAATGACATTTAAAACGGTAAGTTATCATAATGAAAAGTGGGGGTTAAACTAAGTTATTTTTGGTTCTGAATTAATTTTCATGACTGAAATTTGTTCTACTATTGAACAAACTTGTAACGTTAACGCACATTCAGTCAATGCAAAACATGCAACAGCATTTTATTACCTATCATTTACCAGCTGAGTACATTTGACGACTGAGACTCGTTATTCATTTGGTCATTGACATCAATTTTATATTCTATTTAGACCGCTATTTAAAGAGAAAAAGTTATAGTATATGTCACATGAACATCTTGTCAATGCATATATCAAAGATTTTCATTTTTTGAAAGTGGTGTGTGATGGAAACAAACAAACAAACAAAAAAAATGCCAGTTTCAGCCTTAATCATATGTGTACGCAAAGGATTAATAATTTTAATGATAATATTTTTATGTGATCATTTATTTTTTTGGAATGCATGAAAATTATTCGTGCACCTCGATTTCGAAACGAGAGACGTTTTGAGTCTCAAAAGTGTCGTTGGTGAAAATAACACATTCTTGATGACAATAAATATTGTGTTTACATAAAAAAAAATCATTTTAAAGAGGACTGTCATCAAATTAAACGTGGATTATTCTTCAATATATCGAATGATGGATAGATTACTCACGGAGCTTTAAATAAAGTGAGAGCATTTTAAATTACTTCTTATTTAAAATAAAAAATTATGATGTAATATCATTTATACAGCGTGTTTCGCTACCAGACCGACAAACTTTAAGGGATGATAGTACACATGAAGACAAACATTATTAAATAGGAAATCATGGGGCGCAAACGTCTTCTGTACGAGCTAGGAGTCTTTAAAGTTTAGGGTCCAAAATTTCAAACGATGATAGAAAACGGAAAAAAGGGTCGATTCGTTTGCGGTTTTCACTAAAATCATTCTTTAAATTACGATTTCTTTAGAAAAAATTTTTAAAGGTTACTTAAAAAAATATCGGTAGAGGGCACCTTAGACTTTAAAGTAACGAACAACTATTTTTTACCGTTATTTTCTGCATGGGGTTGAAAATTTACCAAAGTTTAGACTTTAACTTAAATTTTAAGTCCAAAATCGAAAACATTGGGATCGGGTAACTACCGAAAATTGAACTGTGAACAGAGGGGGAGGTTTTAAGCGCAAATAAACATTGGACAAACTAATCGATTTTGTTGCGGTTTGCGCATAGATCACTCCCTTGGTAATTATTTTATTCAAAACGACCTACAGCTTTGGTGTCCTGATTTTTTGATAGAGGGCGCTTTCGACACATCTCCGACATTTCAGTGGCATTATTCCTGGGTGTTTTACTACCAGACCAACATACTTCCAGGAAGTGTTAGGGGTGCAAAGACGTATCGGAATTACATAGGAATGTAAAGGTGAAAATGTTTTTTTTTTTTTTTTTTTTTTTTTTTTTGCGAGTTACGGTTAAAGGAAGCAGAGAAAAAAAGGCAATAGAAACAGCAAAGAAAGAGCAACACGTTAATGTGACAGAAAGCAGTTTATTTAAATGTTTTACAACATTAGGTGTTCGAAATCACTACCAGAAATGGTTCGGCATGCTTTACAGCGGCGTCGCATGGAATTCCTCACGCTTTGAAAGATTCCTGGCATCTCTGATAGCTTTCTGGCAAGCTACAGAAATACCAGATGCGAGATCTTTAACTGATGGTACAAAGTCTCATACACCCGACTTTTCATTTGACCCCAGCAGAAAAAGTCGATACATGATAGGTCCGGCGATCTGGCAGGCAACCACGACCTATCCACCGTTTCCCAGATGTTACTTTAAAGTGTCGGCAAATGGCATAGATAAAATGTGGAGGAGCCCAATCGGGCTGTTCATCTTTCAAATACTTAATTCTACTACCTTTGCAGCCGGTTCGCGAATGATCACTTCACATTGATCGCTGTTCACACGCATTACCGCCATCTACTGCAAGGAAACCGCAACGCCATCTACCGTTGCTGTCAATCTTGCCGGACTACTGCTGGTCGTAATTTCGAATACCTTTTGTAGAAAAACTTTTAAATAAATTGTTTTCTGTCATATTAACGTGTTGCTCTTTCTCAGCTGTTTCTGTTGCTATCTTCTCTGCTTCCTTTAACCATAACTTGCAAAAAAGGCATTTCCAACGTTACATTCCTATATGATTCCGAGTCATCTTTGTGTCCCTAACACTTCCTGGAAGTAAGTTGGTCTGGTAGTAAAACACCCAGGAGTAATGCTATTGAAATGTCGGAGATGTGTCGAAAGCGCCCTCTATAAAAAAATGAGGACACCAAATCTGTACGTCATTTTGAATAAAATAATTACCAAGGAAATGACTTTCACGCAAACCGCAACAAAATCGATTAGTTTGTCCAATCTTTATGAGCGCTTAAAATCACCCCTCTGTTCACAGTTCAATTTTCGCTAGTTACCCGACACCAATGTTTTCGATTTTGGACTTAAAATTTAAGTTAAAGTGTAAACTTTGGAAAAATTTCAATCCCATGCAGAAAATAACGGTAAAAAGTAGTTGTTCGTTACTTTAAAGTCTAAAGCGCCCTCTATCGATAATTTTTTTAAGTAACCTTTAAATTTTTTTTTTCTAAAGAAATCGTAATATAAAGAATGATTTTAGTGAAAACCGCAAACGAATCGATCCTTTTTTCTGTTTTCTATCATCTTTTGAAGTTTTGGACCCTAAACTTTAATGGCCCCTAGCTCCTATAGAAGACGTTTGCGCCCCATGGTTTCCTATTTAATAATGTTTGTCTTCATGTGTACTATCATCCCTCAAAGTTTGTCGGTCTGGTAGCGAAACACCCTGTATAATTACCGGCATGCACAAAATCACTTAAATATTGTTGCGACTCATCAAAATTTATATAATGTTATATTAGAGTGCTTCATATTAATCCCTTAATTGTTATATTCAATTTAGTGATAATATGCTAAATTCCAGATATATATTGTGTTTCGTCAAAAAGTAGTTTATGTCATTATCTTTAGTTATATGTGACTTATTACATTTCATGTAACGTTATGGAATGAAATAAGGCTTTATTTGCATTATACAAACAGAAGCAATGATTGAAGCGTTATTCATTTTACTTCAATAATCACAATCGCAATCAGCGACGCAAAAACCTGATGCTTAGAACATTGCTGTCATGAATTAAAATGAGGATGTACGCACATATGTCCTGGTATTTCATATAGAAGAGTTCATGAATTACGCTGATGCTTAATCTGTTTATAAGCAATTTCGGGAATTACACCAATAATAATATATGGCATTACGCAATAGAGTCTATTTAATATTAACTCTTCTTAATACACTTTATTGAAAATTATAGCATTCGCATTTTTAAACTATAAAGTAACTTTGAACACAAAATCTCTTGAATTTGTTTAGATTTATCTAAAAATAAAATAATTAGAATAAAAAATAAAAATTCGAGCCATCCTATAGTGCAAATGTGCAATTATACTTCCACGAATTCAGCACTTTGGTTGGGTTATTGGTATGCTATGCCTGGCTATTTATGGGACATATTAGATATTTAAGCATACTTCCTATGAAGTCTATAACCTTGATTAAACTGATAGATATTAATACGTTTTATAGTTTTAGTACAAAAAATTTTTAATTTCTGAATACTAGTTTTTTACTTTCTTTTATCTTACAAGAAGATAGTATTTAATTTATAAAAATTTTCGAAATCCAGTTTACGACGGATTTAAACGTTTTAGGGGTCAGAGAAACAGAAAAACATGTTTTTACAATATGTCTGTCTGTGAGTCTGTCAGTCAGTCTGTCTGTCTGAGGTGTATGTGATAAAATATTTTGGGCGCTCTATCTAAAGAACTAATGCATGGAATTTCACAAAACTTTATATTCTGTTAGACCATTATATAAACTAGATCCGATTAGTTTTTGTTGTATATCGCACAACAGGTGGCGCTACTTTTCTGCATTATTCACAGTTTCCACAATAGCTATATCTCAATAAGTATGCATG
The DNA here is from genome assembly GCA_964019185.1 of Maratus speculifer. Classification (NCBI taxonomy): domain Eukaryota; kingdom Metazoa; phylum Arthropoda; class Arachnida; order Araneae; family Salticidae; genus Maratus; species Maratus speculifer. Next base: position 159,878,575 of record OZ025293.1, on the reverse strand, counting down.
GATTATCATAAAACTTTAGTTAGTACTTCATATGAGATGGTGCTGATTACTTTTTGGTGCAAATCGCTCAATAAGTGGCGCTTCCATGGTGCATTATTTATAATTATTTCAATAGCTCTATCTCAAGAACCAATGCACAGAATTTCACAAAACTTTAGATTATGTGAGACCTTGATATAAACTAGATCGGATTAGTTTTTGGCATGTATCGCTCAACAGGTGGCACTGCTATCCTACATTTTTTACAATTCTCCAATAGCCATATCTCAAGAATTAGTGCATGGATTTTCATAAAACTTTATATTTAGTTAATACTTGACATAACATGTTCCCGATTACATTTTTGTGCAAATCGCTCAACAGGTGGCACTGCCATATTACATTATTCGTGATTATTGCAATAGCTCTATCTCAAGAGCCAAAGCAGAGAATATCACAAATTTTTACATTCTGTGAGGCCTTGATATAAACTAGATTTGTTTAGTTTTTGGAAAGTAATACTCAACAAATGGCACTGCTATACTTTATTTTTCACAATTTCGCAATAAATGTATCTCAGGTACTACTGCATGGATTTTCTTCATACTTCAGATTCAGTTAGTTCCTGGTAAAAAAAAAAAAAAAAAAATTGATCCTGATTAGTTTTTGGAGTACATCACCCAACATGTGGTTCCGTTACGAAGATTTTTTTCAAGATTTAGCAACAGCTTTATCTCAAAACCTAATGTACGGATTTTCACCAAACTTAAGAATAAGTTATAAGTTGACATTATGTCAACTTATAACTTATTATAAGCTGTTGCTGAATAGATTTTGGTTTAAGCCACCTAACCGGTGGCGCTTTATGCTGTATTTTTCAGGAAGTATTAACATGCATAAGATGCATAATAAATTTTGGGATGGCACATCTTACTAGTTTTCTACTGCATTTAAAACCACATTGGTAACAAGAAAAAGCTGTCTTCAGTAAGAGGCCAGAAATTTTTAAGACCGGAAAATTCTACTGCCCGGTGTTTTCTTATTGAAATTCCCTCTTTGAAATTTTAAGATTTTCGCACGTTTGAACTACCATTTATTTTTCTTTTATTAAAAAATACTTTTCAAGACACTTTTAAAGATTTCACCTGAAAAGTAACGGTACTCGTACGAACCCTGCGATAGATTTGGAAATCATTGATAACGTATGCTGTGCTTTGGTCAATTTCTTGAATAAAGAAACAGGCTTATTCAAAAATGACGCCTGAAAATATCGAGATATAACTGAAAAAATTGTTTATCTTTATTAAAACCCTTTTTAAGTACTTATTAAATAATGCTAATATTAATATTAAAAAAAAAAAAAAAAAAAAAAAAAAAAAAAAAAAAAACAAGAGTAGCTTCTTTTTGAAAAATTCTGCTACATTCCCAGAATTTATCTCTTGTTATAAACAGAACATACAATTGTATTTATCTCTCATATTGTTGAATGATTTTTTTCAATTAATTATAATACGTATTATTCCATCGTAAGGCCCAAAATATAATTACTTTCTTTCAATGTCTCAATACTTTGTTTTCTTTACTACGAGAATTATTACCTTAAACGCACACAGACGTTATGTGTAAATATTATAATGCTTTAAGATATTATATCAAATTAAATTTTCTAAAAGAAAGACTTCAGTAATCCGTTATTGAATTTGTCACAAGTAATGTTGTTTTATCTAAATCATTGGCTAAAATTCTGTAACGATATTTCACTTGATTATACTAGAATAAAATTTATTTATCCTATGCGAAACAAATGCAACAATTTATGTGTGAGGAAATTTAAATTTATGGTGACTTGATTGTTCATAATTAAACATTAGTAAATACCATTTTATTTGAAAGAATGTAATTTAATGATTATATTAACTAAAGAAAATACCGTATTGTTATTTACTTGTTATTTTACTATATTTTTACTTGTATTTTACTACTTCCATTGTTTTTTCTAAATATTTGATTGATTATTTACGAAAAAAATCATTACTAAATAATTTTTACAATTAATGTAAAAATCAAAAATACATTTTTTTTATTAAGTTAGAATATCCCCATTACATTATATTTAAAAACAAACATATTCACATGACAGTTTCCCTTTTTGAACACAATATACTCCTGTATATTCCATTTCAACTTCCTAATGGATTATTTAGAAAGTATTTTTTGTTACTAAATTGATTGCGTTTTCCAAATTTGATGATCCAGGATTTATTACGAAAACGTTTGTGAATATTCAATTTAGCGTTTAATTTAATCATTTATTTGATATTACGCCATGAAATCCTATAATACGTATCTTTATTAACGAATTTATCATCAAATCAGCAGTAAATTACAATTTAATTTTTGTAAGTGGTTTATAATTACATTTCAGTTACATCTGTTGACTCGATATTTTAATGATTTCGTCAGGACTTAAATGTCATTAACTGATCGCAGTTTAAAGTCATTTGAACAGCACTAATCATAATTTTTACTCATTTTAGAAAATGCAGAACACAAATCCGAAATAATTGTTCTTGCAATAAGTTAATAAGTTATTAATAGCTACATTAAAAAAACAATAAAGTATTAATTTCATTTGTTATACAGTATAAATAATATTTAAAAACATGTTATCAAGTGGCAGGTTCAAATTTAAAAAAATGCAAAATCAATTTAAATTTTAATTTTAAAAATCAAAAATTGAAAGTCTGGCATCTTTCCTATATGTATTAGAAACAAGATATTTTTTTAATATTTTTAATATGATTTTTTTTTATTTTAATCTTTTCAATTCGTTTACAAATTTAATTCCTTACGCAAATCTGTAAGTTTTTTTACGCTAACTTTATTGATGCTAAACTTTCATATGTTACTTGATTTGAAAAAATCAGAAGTTTCTTGACATTTCGATTAGAAATTATCTCTTAAATTATTTTCTTCATTAAACTTCGGAAATTGCAATACGAACATACAATTTTGCCATCACTTTTGTGTTCTTTGGTACTGTAATTCTCAGATATAAAACGGTAATTTCTCCGGAGAAAAACCTTAGCGATTATAAATTTTAGAATTGCTAATGTTAAATTCATTTTTTATAGTTGCAATAAATAAATAAATAAATAAATAAAAAATACTTTGCAAGCAATTTTTTATATTTAATTCAAAATCTACATATTGGTATGAACTAAAATTTTATATTCGCATTTTTGAAATTTCTATTAATCAATTTGCTTTTAAAATTTCATCGGTATAAATAGATGTGTTTTTACATGGAACTGTCAATTGAAAGGAACTGATACATCCTTAAATTAGTGAAGCCTAAATTGTAACCGCTTTCACAGTGGGTCCATTACCGCCAGAGCAATCATCCACCAGTAAATTAAAGTAGAATGATATTTCTTTTTATTCAAATGCCTTATTAATAAAAAATAAGAAAACAGTAATGGCATAAAGTGACATTCATTTTTACTGGTGGTGGTTTACTTCAGCGGTAGTGGTTCCTCCGTATTGTGTCAACCAATGTGCTGCCAGTGTCAGTGAAAAAAAGCAGAAAATTTTGGCAAACTGGCATCCGTAAAAGAACATGGAACAGTTAAGTAAAAGGAACTTATACGTCCTTAAATTAGTGAAGCCTAAACTGTAACCGCTTTCACAAAAGGGGGGGGGGTTACCGCCAGGGCAATCATCCACCAGTAAATTTAAGTAAAATGTTTCTTTTTATTCAAATTGCTTTTTAATAGAAAAATAAGAAAACAGTAATGAGAGAAAGTGATATTTATTTTTACTGGTGGTAAATTACTTCAGCGGTAGTGGTTCCTCCATATTGTGTCGACCAAGACAAACTGCTGTCAGTGTCAGTGAAAAAAAATCAGATAACTTTGGCAAACTGTGATCAGTAAAATAAAAATAATTTATGATAGCGATTTCTCATGAAAGGGATGCTTAAATAAGTTGAAATTTTCTATTAAAGTTTATTGATGAAAGTTTTCACCGGCAGTAATCAGAAATTTTGGATCTTATTAAAAATAACAGCAACCATCTTAATGCAGTCTCCGCAGTTACTTCTCTTGCATCTGATAGACAATGCACTATATGTCTCTTCCTTTTTATTTAAAACTCCATTGTTTTTTAAATATTAAATCCGCATATTATGCATTGTAAAATCAATATTTCAAAGATGTATATTTTACAGCCCATTTAATTTTAAACAGAGATTAATTTACAGAAAGAAGTCTGAAATATGTTTATCTAAAATTACAGCTTATTTCGCCAAACGGTTTTTGGGACCTCACAACAAATTGTAATTATTATTGTTTTCACAATTTTATTGTAGTTATTAATAATAGCAATCACTCATACTCATATACGCAATCATAGCAAGTCCGTAGCAAAAGATTCCATGAAAAAAAATTGGTTTTATTACAGCTATTCTATTAGAATATAACACAAAAATGAAAATGGAAATGCATAACAAACAGATGGATTCAAAATTATTCATGGATAGTTAAGCACACATTTAAAAACATATTTTTCAATTATTCTGTTGAATTAAACGCAGATTATCCTAGCTTTACCTTATATTATTCAAAATTTGAAACACATTTTTTTTTTTTTAAATCGTGCAAACCCTCTAATCTGATACAATAAAAAAAATTAATAAAGTACGCCATTTTGTCATTAAAATACACAAATTTTGCATGAAAAAAAAATTACGAAATTTTAATAAAATTTTATTATGCTAGATATGTAAATACTATTGCCAATTATAGAATGATAAGATTATTCTTTATTTAGAAAATTAAATTTTGAATGCAATAACTTTTTTCAAGCGCTGAAAAATCATTTCTTTTAGATGCAATAGGAGGATTAATTATTTTTAAGACCTTGTAGCTTATTCTTTAATTGCTTACTCCTGATTAATTTCTGATTGCCTTTGAATATTTTTTAGCGGCTTTTCTTTGGCTTAATACATGATGTAGAACAACGTCGCATGTTTTCTGTACTGCTTTATCAGCATAATTATCTGAGCGAAACGAAGGCTAATACACATAGTACTTAAGGATATTAAAGCATAATTCTTTCGTCAAGCAAATCTGAAAAAATACATGATTTCGATTCTGATTGTACCAGAAGGGGTAACCTACTGAACCCCATTAGGGTAATCTACCGAATGCACCTACTGTCAAAAATAAATTCAAAATAGTTTAAAAATTATATTTAAAAAACTTATAAAAAAGCACAATTTATTTGTATAGGTCACAGAAATTTGGTGTGCGTCATTTTTCACCGGCTGTATAGATAACCAAATTAGAGTACATGAAGTAAATAGTAAACAATTACGCACTCAGAAATATTCAAGTACAATAAAACATATTAAAATTTATTTAACCAAGAAAATAAATCTGTTACTTTTTTCTGTATTAAAAAAAAAAAAAAAAAAAAAAAAACATTAATTTTGAGATTTTGAGAAGCATTTCTCAATAGCATTTTTTAATAGCCACAACAATAATTCATAATTCGCGTGTAACTCGTAGAGTTTTGATCGTAGAAGAATGGGATTTTTATTTCCTTCTATCTTTATAAAAATTGGATTCGTGAAAATTTTCGAAAACCGGTTTTGACGAATTGACAAGTTTTATGGTTCAGAGAATTTCAAAAACATGTTTTTACAAAATGTCTGTCTGTAAATATGTAAGTCTGCGAGTCTGTGAGACTGTCTATCTGTCTTTATGTGACAAAATTTCTTGAGCGCTCTATCTCAAGAACTAATGCATGGAAGTTCACATAATGATACATCCTAGTTCTGATTAGTTTTTTGTTTATATCGGTCAACAGGTGGCGCTGCTATGCGGCATTATTTGCAATTTTCACAATATCCATATCCCAAAAAACTATTGCATGGATTTTCATAAAAAGTTATATTTAGCTAATAATTGATATAACATGGCGCTCATTCCTTTTTGGTGCAAATCGCTCAAAAGGTGGCGCTACCACCTTGCATTATTCGTGATTATCGCAATAGCTCTATCTCAAGAATTAATGCACAACATTTTCTAAACATTCAGATTCATTTAGTTCCCGATATTGATTAGTGTTGATTAGTTTTTAGAGTAAATCTCTGCACAGATGGCGCTGCTATGCTGCATTTTTCACAATTTCGCAATAAATGTAATTCATGAACTAATGCATGGGTTTTCATCAATCGTCAGATTCGCTTAGTACCTGATAAAAAATTGATCCTGATTAGTTTTTGGTGTACATCATCCATTATGTAGCGCTGATATGCAGATTTTTATTAAAAATTTTGCAATAGTTCTAGTATATCAAAAAATAATGCAAGGATTTAATCAAACTTCAGATTCAGTTGTAAGTTTACATAAGGTGTTACTGACTAAATTTTGGTTTAAACCACCAAATCGGTGGCGTTGCTAAGCTGCATTTTTCAGTAAGTATTAACATACATAGATTTGAAGAAGTTTTGGAATTTCCACGTCTGACTGGTTAAAATTGTACTTTCAAGACAACGCAGAAAATCTTCCTAAGTATATCTTAAGAACAAAGGCACCATCGAAATATTTCATAAGAGTAACTTGTTGAAAATTTATTTAATGGCAATTTCAATTACATAATCTTAAACTCTAATTTATTTAGAACCGTTCTGAAATTCAAAATCACTGCGTATCTTTAAAAAAAATTAACATATTTCAGTCTGGGAAACTTAGTGTATATAGGTTGTGTACACAGTTATAAAAGAAAAACTAATTTTTAACTTTTGGTTTTAGTAAAATTGGAATTCATAAAATTATTTTCTTACATTTCAATAGATTTTCATTCTAAAAATTTACATTTACACTGAATAATTTCTATGTTTCTGGTATAAAATATTTTAATTTAACTTTGAAGTAATCAATAACTAGCCATCTTTAACTAAAAAGAAACTTGTTTTTTAAAAAACAAATTCAGATATCCCACACAACACATATGTAGATATTACGTCTATTTTGAGCTCTTTACTTCCAGAATACATCCATGTACATCAAACTGATGTTCATTCTAATACTTAAACTGGATTGTTCAGCACATGACATCCATCAAATGTTTATATCCCAACATAATATAGACCAACACAATATGGACATAGAATTTACGTCTATTGTAAAACATAAACTAGATCATCGTAATAAATTACGTACAGAATACGTCTATATCCCAACAATTTATAGACTAACATAATATGGAGGTAAATTAGAGTTAAATATTTTATTTCTGATACATTTTGTCTTGTGGCAACATCAACTTTGTGTTGTTTTGTAAACAGAACACACCGACGCCATTATTGAAATTTTTGTTTTTAGCAGTTTTTCAGTTCTTTAAATCAGACTATCAAAGATAGTTTATTCCTATTTTTATGAATTTTTAGTTGTATTAAGAAGAAGATTTAAATTTGTTTATTTAAAACAATTAGAATTTACAACAACCACTGAATATAACAATAGAATTATGTGATGTTTATAATTTAGATGCGTGATACAACTTATATTTGGATTATATATCCAGCTGGATTGTATGTAAGTAAATACTTTGAGTTATTTTTTTACTGTGCATCTTTATTTGACATTATATTTTAGTAGTTTTTTTCTTTTGTGATTTTAAACTTTATTTTTAAATAACTATAAACAAATTTTTAATCATGAAATTGATTTTGAATTAATTTTTCAAATTTGTTGATATTCTCTTGACATATTATAATAGTAGAGTGATTTTTGTGCTTAACTTACATGGTTACTCATTGATTTGAAATTTTAAATGTTTTAATTTTATAGTGAATCTTAATTTCGTACAACAAACTATACTACAAAGTGTTTGGATTATATTTAATTTCTTATTCTCTTTCTCCCATACGCCTCAAACTCTGTCTAATTCAAATGCTACTAAATATTATTTTGTATAAATACAGGACAAAAACCTTTTGGGATCAACAGTTTGTTTCAATTAAAAAAAAAAAAAAAAAAAAAAGGTCAACAAAACAATAAAAACTTTCAAACAGTGAATTTCTCTTGAATAAAAGGAAATAACTCTATCAAATGAAAAGAAGTATAAATTTGCTTGATAATAAATAATTTTCGAACATTAAAAAAAACTTATCTCTTTATTATGTTATTAAATTATTTCATTAAAAAATTGTTTCATAAAAAAGTTTCTTAATCTCAAAAGTTATCGATACAAGTATGTATCGATTTATCTTACAGCATAGGTCATCAGTTTAAAAGTATTTGTTAAATTAAAAATTTACTGTTTTTTTTTTTTTTTTTTTTTTTTTTTTAAGCATTTATTTATTATTCTTACTTTTTTGAAGATGAAATTCATTATCAAAATTCAAAAGTAAAATGCTGTCTATGGAAAATTCTTTGATTTGAGTCTTTGTGTTTAAATGTATAATAAATATTTAGTTCAATCATGAATTCAATAGATTCAATGGTCAAAATGTTAAAAGTAATGAGAAAATAAGTCCTAGTTTTGTCGTTGCTTGTAGTGTAATATGCATTTTTAGAACATATAATTAAGCGAGTAATGTATTTAAAAAAAGAAAGAAAACTAGTTTGTAGACAGCGTCAATATTATTTTTTATGTTATGTCAAGAAACAATATCTCAATTAATACAAAACATATGCCAGTGGAGATAAACATCTGACAGATCTTACTTCAAATTTGAATGCTTTCAAAAGATCACAGGTGTGTAGTTTTCTTATATAATAAGCAACTATCACTAGTGATCTTTTGCGAGCAACTGGGATCTGTGTGGTGATGAATTGATGGTGCCCTTGGACTGTATGCTGCCTTTGCGAAGAGTAAGGATTCATCTTCGCATTGAAGATTTTATAAAAGAAAACTTTTAAGAAATTTGAGAGTATGGGGGAATTCCTACTGCTGTGTCAAAAGTGATAAGTAAGTATACTAAAGTAGCATAAAAAATAATATTGGTGCTCTTACAAACTAGTTTATATATATATATATTGATGGACGATGAATGTTTCTGAATGTAAAATAAAAAAAAGCATTTTTAAAAGATAAATTATTCATGTTTTAAAATGATAAAACAAAAATTCTTTCTAATTTCTTATATTTTCTTATGTTAATCATATTTATTATTGTCCGAACAATTAATATTTGTGCTTTTTACCAATAATTTTAACTTTTTAAAACCTGAAACTTTCATGTATAATATTTTTTGAAATTTAAAAAAACAAGATGGCAGAAGTGTCTAGTATACGCATACAGTTCCATATTACATAGATATGATGTATATATATATGTAATACTACATGGACATGATGTATATATATGTATACATGACGTAGATGTGATGTATATACATGTGCATATTACGTAGATATGATGTTTATACATGTACAATTATGTAGATATGATGTATATATACATACATATAACGTAGATATTATGTTTAGAAAATGATCTACATGGATATAGACATCCGTTTTACATAGATATTACGTCCATCTGGATGTCCAATGAACATTATATGGATGTATTCGGAGAGACATCTGATGGTAATATCTACGTAGATACTACGTAATATGAAACTCCTTGGATGAATTCTAGACATGGTATATAGATGTAATTTACGTTATATGGATGTCATATTTACCAATTTGTGATGTGTGGGATATGTTTTAAAATGCCTAAATTGCAAATTTCTATTTTGATGTCTTATTCAATTATATTCCAGAAATTTCAAGAAATTACTTTGATTTTTTTTCTTAAATTAAAATCGTGAATTTTAGTATAAAATTTCATGATGCATACAAAGTATTCGATTTTAAAATCAATGCAAATATCGAAACTATATACTAAAATAAATTCAAAGAAATAGGAACTGTCATTGCAAAAGTATTTCTACACATTTATTTTAGAAAAACTCTTTATAACACTTTATATTTCTTGTGTACCGAGTCGTAATAAATAAAATAAATACATCGTTACAGAAGCAATTGAATTTCTTTTCTCTTCTATTGGTTTTTATCTCTTATTTTGCAAGTTTGTCACTTTACATATATTACTCATAGATTCATTTATACACATTCTTCAACTAGTCAATTTTTTTAAGATATGGAATGAAATGGAAATATTCAAAATGTGTATAAATATATATTTTAAACTTCTAAAATTTTACTTTAAGAATATTTGCACCGTAAAATTAAATTTATTGAAGCAAAATGTAAGTATAAATTGTAATTTTGAAATTCAGACTATAAAGATGTATCGGCAGTTTTTCCGCCAATATTTTTTAAATAATTGAAGATAAGGGGATTTTGAATTCATCCAGTAAATTGGGTTGAGAAATAATTCAATTACATTATACACATAGTTTTTTTTAATATCCTGATTAATTTAATTTTTATTTATTTAAAAGGGAATCCCAAGTTGCGAAAAATGAACATTTTCAGTTTTCTGCAATATTTTTTTTCAACTAAATTCTATAACCAATATGTCTGGTCTCTGGGGTTAAGGACTGGTATGTTTAATCTAAATTACCCAGCAAAGAGAAAAATGCTGGTCAGCAGCAAGGTAGATGCTGGCAATGATGGGGAAGTGATGGCTAATGGCCTACCACTGCATGACCACTGCTGGACAACTGCAGTCAAATTTGCTGTTTGAAACCATCAGATAAAATTCTGATCGACCTCCACTGATCGACCATGCGCTGGCCCACCACGCCATGGAGCCGCACGAACTTTTGCAGTATTTCTGCGGGTAATCCTTATCCTAGGTGGCGTTGTGAATATCGAAGACATTTTGTATCTTGCAATTCATCGTTTGGCAACGCTGTGATTATTTCGTTTGGAAATAAGAGCGCGGCAGCATTGTGTTGTGACCGGCCATGAAAATGTGACAAGACAAAAATAAAAGCTTGACAAAGAAAAGTAAGTATATAGTTTCATATATCTTTTGTAAACATATTCATTTCGTAAAAATATATCTTTGTAAACAAATTGATATATCGCTTGTAAACGACATCTTTTGCTAAGAATTACGAATGTTTTGTTTTGGAAAGAAATGAAAAATTTTAGCTCTTTTAAAATTTTTATTCTAAGTGTGTTTAAGCTTAATCACAACGATATTTTCTTGCTTTTACCGTTTAATTTTGGAATTAAATAGCTTTTTTACTGATATTATCAATTATTTTTTTATATTTAAATAAGTTTTATGCTTAAAATTAAAGCACAAAGTTAAAAAGAAAAATATTTAAATATTCACAAAAAACTTATCCTAGATTGATCTCTAATATGCAATTGTTAAATCTGGTTGCACTTTTAAGATAACTTTAAGCTAAATATACGTGAAATTTATTATAAAACAGGAATATTGTGCTAGCATAATGTTTTAAGATGTGATACATACTTGGCAGTCTTTATGATTATACGTTTATTGATAAAAATAAAATGTTTTTAAAAGAAAATAAGTTTTAAGTAGAAAAAAAGTTATTTTCTTGTATTATATCAGTGAAATATTTTGAATATTCTCCAATACTTGCCAGTAAACATGGTATTTGTGTTATTTTATTTAAATGTTCATTAGTCATGGAAACTTTTTAGCTTTTGACCTGTAATTTGAAATTAATTGATCTAAGCTTAAAGACAATCAGTTTTAAAATTTGTTTTAGGCTGTTTTGATGAATATAGTTTTATTTTATTGACAATGAAATCATTCAAATGTTTCATTGCAATGTTGACTCAACAACAAAACTAAACAAAACTTTATCTTTAAGCTGCAAAACAATATCTATATAATTTCTCTTTTGTTTTGTTCTTATTTTTTTTCTCAATCATCTCTTTGTATGTTGGTTATATTTATATTCAGACCCTTTTGAACCTAATATGAGTTTTTGACAGTCATTTTTAAAAACTATGTCAAAGGGCTTTTTGACATGACAGATAAAACCATCTGAGTATTTAAAACTTACCAACCCTGATTTCAAGCTCTGAAATGGTATGCTTCAAATATAGCAATAAAATCTTTATGCATTAAAAAGGAACCCTTCACAAATTTAATTATGTCAAAACAGAATTCATATGCATTTTAAAGAACTTAATTAAAGTATTATGATTTAAATGTTGAAATGAACTGTATCGGGCAAATCAAAAAACACTAACATCTAAATCTGTTTTTAATTATTTCAATTGTTGTAATCAAATTTAGTGTGGTTAAAGCTTCATGTATTTATTCAATCAAATAGACTTTGATTAAAATATTATTTACAGATTTTTGAATTTTAAAGTTTCGAAGATCGTTAATTACCCTGGCAACAGGATAATTATCAATCACACCCAGGGCAATTACCGATAAATATATATATATATATATTTTTTTTTTTTACTGTAACAAGAGCTATACTGATATATGTATTTAAATGTTGGTTTAAACCAACTGGTGTTTTTTTTTTTTTTTTTTTTTTTTTTTTTGAAAAAATCTAATGAAATTTTCTTTTTTTCTTCGTAATTTACATGTTTCAGAAAATTGGATAGATACAATTTCTACTTTCAACACTTTATTTCAGTAATAAACATTAGATATAGTGAGTTTAGGTCACATTTTTGGTATAGGATTATTATCAGTATGTGTTTGTAAACATATCTATCAGGGTTCGTTGATTTAAATCAGCTTGATTTTAATCATGATTTAAATCACAATTTAAATCAATTGATTTTTTAAAAAAAATCATTGTTTTAAATCAGTTTTTCTTTTAAGTTATTTTTAAATAAATTTAAGATGTAAACAAACATAATAATGTGCTTTAACATAATTTGTTTTATATAATATATATAATTAAACAACTTTCAGAAAGATAAAGCTTAAGCTTTATAAAAAAGTAAAATAAATGTAAAGTTTAGAAAAAAAAATGCTTTCAAATTTCATTTGAATCAAATTATAAAATAATCTTGCAACCTTAAAGAAATCTAAGCAGAAATATATTAAATATTTGATTATTTACTCATTGGTATTTAGAAAAACTTCTGCAAGTCAAGTTAAAATAAAATTGTAAGACTTTATGTGCTGTACTTTGGTGAGGCATGTTATATTAAGATTTGAGCAAAATCTGAATCAGTCATTTATTTATTTATTTTAATTTAATATAATTGATTTTAGCCCTTTAGAATAGTGGAAGTTATTTTTGTTACAGTTATCGAAAAGGCTGATACTAAAAACTTAAAGAATTAATGATCAACTAGCTTTTTACTGCAATAGATTTATCTGCTTCAGTACAACAAATGTTTTCTGCCTTTGGTTTGGTACTTTGAGAAATTAGAAATCAACAGATAAAACTGTTAAACCGCTTCCATCGAAATGCTCGATGCCAGAGGATTCAAATTGTGATGTATTCGCTAATTGACTGATTTCTCACTAGTGTTGGAATTCACACTGGAAAATTTTGAGTAGCAATTTACTTTTATTTTATTTGTGTAATATTTATTATCTTATAAAACACTGAACTTACTGATTAACTTATGATTAATTACTTCTTAAATTTACTGATTTGTGATCCCACAATAAAATAAACCAGCCAGATGCAGTAACACTGCAGCTTTCCTTCTCTGGCTGAACTTTTATTTAGGGATTCCAAGTTCTCATTAGTAAGTTTAAATAGTTATTGTTTTATAAGATGATAGATATTTCACAAATAAAATAAAATTGCTATTCAAAATTTTTCTGTGTAAATTCCAACATTACCGAGAAGTCAGTCAATTACTGATGACATCTCAATTTGTATCCTCTGGCCTTAAGTATTTTGATGGCAGCAATTAAACTCATTTTTCTCAGCCAGCACTTAAAAAAAACAAAAGTTAAAATCTTAGTTTGCTTCCAATTTTGTTTAAATTTTTTGTGTGTTGCAGATATTTTTATTATAAGTACTGAAGCTTGAATAATTTTCTTGACATCTGATTTGTAGTTTTTCATGCATTTTGTGTAATCAAGATTTTTTTTTCATAGCCTAAAATTTTACCTTGAAATAATATAAATCATTTATGTAAATTGTGTAATATTAATAATGGATTATACTTATAACATGCATGCCTATGTGTGTAAAATTTGTTATTTAAATTAAACAAAAAGTCATAAAATAATAATATTGTGTGGAATTTTTTAAAAAAATAAAAAAAATCTAATTTAAATAAAAAAAATTCAGATTTAAATCAAAAAAATCAGATTGTTTTGATTTTTATTAAAAAAATCACAAACCCTGATATATATTGCTTTAAAGAAAAAGCTTCAAAGGTGTGAATTGATCAGACATAAAATAGATTTAAAATATTCAATATTTAGTATAAAATATTTCATTTTTTGAAAAAAAAAAAAAAAAAGATTATGCTTAAGCTGTAACCAAAAAAAAAAAAAAAAAATCTTGATTGGGGAGTTTATTTTGATTTGAAATCAAAATACGAAGTTGAATAAGAGGATATTCAAAGATTGGGTGTTAGTTATAGCATTTTAATAATAACAATCTTATTCTTTCGCCTGTTATCGCTGAATCTAATGACCAAAAATATTGACTTCAAACTGTCACACACTCGAAATATCTAAATCCCAAAAAGTATTTGAAATTTATTGTTTGAATAACCGTGGAAAAGAATATTATATTTATCAAATTACATCCAAATGTTTATTATTAATAATCAAAAGATTGTTTATAAAGATTTTCAGACTATTCATGTTTCACTGTGTAGAGTAATTTACTCTCTGAGCATAAGACTGTTTGCAAATATTGTTTAAATTAAAATGATTTTTTTTTCAATTTTCTATCCAATTTATTGTAATTATTTAATTTAAATTATTTTTAAATGAAGTTACACTACTTATAATCCAATAATGTCTATTTTTATCAATAAATATGCATGTATATATGTAATAAGAAGCGATGTTTAAGAAAAAAAAAAAAAAAACCCAGTTTAAACCAAAAAAAAATCTGCTTCAAACAGTTTTTTTTTCTTTTTTTTTTAAGTTTTTTTTTCAACCCTGATCTTAATAGACTTTAAAAAATACCTAGCATTGTAATGTAGTTAAAACTATACTTATGCAATAAAAAGTAAATTTGTAGAATTTAGTCTAAATTTTTAAATGTAAAAAATGGCTAAAAATTATGAAATTACGAAACATTTTTTAAATATTCAAGTTATGTGTTTTTGCTACAAACGACAGTTGGAAACTTCTTAAAAATGTTAGAATTTCCTCTTGTTCCAGATAATTTGATGTAAATGCTCCATACATCTTGGTGACATCTTTTTAAATGTTGTAAACGTACATATGGAACATCGTCATTTTCCTTGCAAAAAAATTATTTGGAATATCTAATCAGGATTGTGAAGGCTGCAGATTAAATCTTTTTTTTTTTTAACTGCTTTCTCAGCTTTAAATTCTTTGTGAATGTCAACATAATCTTCAAACTTCAAATGTATAATTTTGCGCCCAACAGGGTTGTTATGATTTTGCCCAACCCAAAAAACCCAGGTGGGTTTTTTCTGAAAAAACCCAAGTGGGTTTTTTCAAAATTTCAACTTATATATAATGTATTTATAATGTATATATAATATATTGTAATATATTTCTTAATATCAGTACACCACTCATAAAGTTTATAACCAGCACCTCCCACCCCAAAGAAAAGAAATGTCGTAATTATACCATCACAGTTTTTAAAAGAAATAATTGTTAGTTAATCTCTGTAGCGTGTTTAAGTAACCAACAAATTTTTTTCCATTAAAAAAAAGTACTTTGATGGTAATCCATTCTATGTTATACAATAGAAACTTATAACAAAATATCATATATGTTTAGAATCCTAATTTAATTATGTAGACATGTAGAATTACTTGACTTATTTTATTATTTAGTAATAATCAATTTATCTACCATAATTTTGATTACTGTCATTGATTTATATATATTTGTAATAATCAATTAGCTACTTTAAATTTAGTAATAAGTACATTTTTTTTTCATGCATTCTGAACCACCTCCAATAACCCCCCAAAACCTGAAAAAACCCGAAAAACCCTGAAAAAACACAGTGGGTTGGGTTTTTTCTGAAAAAACCCGGGTATTTAACAACCCTGGCACCCAAACAACATGCTTTCATAATATTTGCATATTAGATGATTGGAATCTTCAAATGTCATGCTCTGTTTTTTCAGCCCATGGGCAGCAGGTTCAAGTTCCAAAGCTTGGTTCTTTACATATCCGGCGAAATGGAAGCAAAACTGTATCCTGAGAAACCACCTGCCTAAAATCACCACCTGCCTTGCTGTACGAATAGCCACTAAAAACTCATTTGGTGAATTTTCTTTACTTCTTATTGATTAGAATACCATTGTATTTTTTATTTACCGTTATATTTTTTAAACATTGTATAACATCTTAATCCATGTGCAGTAAAACGCATGTAAGATTTGTTGGAAAGAAAAATAGTCTTCACTGATTCTAGATGTTGTAATTTCTGGAGGATGTGAAAAGGTCGCTAAATCAAGATTTGGATTATTTTTGGGTCGTAAAAAAGAACAAGGAAAAACATTCAGGGCAGGATTCAAGCCCGAAATTTTGAAATCCCACCCAAAAGAATATTGTGGACAAGAGCCCCATTTACACACACACAAAGAAAAAAAATCATGAATTTTCTGAAATTTTTTGCATTTTGAAACTACGGTCAACTCCTGACATTTTTGTGCATTTTATATTTTCGTGCGACTGAATCACATATTTTGTGTAGGTCTGTACCGAGTAGCACTTTGGCCGAGTACCGAGTTACAGAGGCCGAGTAGTTGTCTGAAATAAAAATTATCAATGCACACTAAGTGAGCTTTAAGAGTAACATGTCTGTGTAAATATAATAAACATACCTTTTGAATATATAATCATATATTTTTTAATTAACTTTTAAATAATTTCTAATTAGTTTGAAATTTAATTATACACTCTTTAAAAGATAATTTTTAAAATTTCAAGCAATTTAAAGCAGTAGCATTATTTTTTTTTAATGGAAAAGAAAAGTGATACATGGAAATTAAATTCAACCAATGTACATTAACTGATTCTTCAATTTACAAATTCATTTTGATACTTGAAATCTGTATCAAGAATGAAGATTGGTTGCTGTAGTTTTCAATAATTCAAAGAACTGGTGTAAAAAGTATTGATGTAAGCTTGCATTATTCACAATATGCAACTTACAATAAAATCAGGTTTATCACCTAACAAACTATTTTAGATATGTTAGCCAGAGTCGTATAATATAGATGCACGCCGTGCACAGAAAATTTCATGAAGTTTGCAGAAAATTTTAAGAAAGAAACAATTTTTGTTATTGTGACTTTTCTTAGTACCAAAAAATAAAAATATTCCCTCAATTTTATGAACGAATTATTTACTGTTAATGCAAATGTTGTCAAAACATTCGAAAAAATCTCTAATTTCAACAAAGAAGTGCGTAAAAATCATGCTTCTCGACAAAGAATCGCGTAAAAATTGGCATTTCTATTAAGACTCATGTAAAAAAACAACAACATTTCAACAATACTGTGCGAAAAACGTGAATTTCGTCCAAAGGCTGAGTAATAAATGAGAGATTCGTCCAAAGACTGTGCTAAAAATGCAAGCTCCTTCCATGCATCGCGTAAGAAAAAAAAAAATCCGTGCATGAATCTGGTATAAAACACTAATTTCGTGCATGAATCGCATAAAAAGTGCGAATATTTTCCAAGAATCGCTCAAAATGCGAATTACGTCCATGAATCACGTAAAAAACGCGAATTACGTCCATAAATGCTAAAAAAATGTGAATTACGTCCATGAATCGTGTAAAATAAACACGAACGTTCATAAATCGCATAAAAAATGCAAATTACATTCATAAATTGCAAAAAAAAAAAAAAAAAAAAAAAAAAAAGGGGGGCAAATTATGCCCACAAATCGCTCAAAAAATGCGAATTTCGTCGGCAGAATGCTCAAAAAACACAAATTACGTCCATGAATCGCATAAAAATAGCGAATTACGTCCTTAAATCGCGTAAAAAATGCGAATTAGGTTCATGAATTGCATAAAAACGCAAATTGCATTCATGAATCGCATAAAAAACGCAAATTACATTCATAAATCGCTCAAAAAGCAACTTAAATTCATAAATTGCATGAAAAACGCAAATTACGACCATAAATCGCGCAAAAAAAAAAAAAAAAAAAAAAAAAAAAAAAAAAAAAAAAGGGAGAGAGAGAGAAATGAACCCGACATTAAATTTGTTTGCAGGAAGTTTTTAACCCAATATTACGTGCGCAGAAAGTTTTTGGTTTTATAGAAGTCTGATGTTAACCAGCGTTAGAATTCCTAAAAAAAAGTCACTGGTCCCAAGGACCAGTAAGCATGAGAATTTAGTGGTCCGCAGACTTCATCACTGGTCCGCTACATAAAATTCTATTAAATAATTTTAACACTTAGAGTGGCCCCTCTCTCTCCCCCCCCCCATCCCTGGAAAATAAACCAATCTTACTTTGCATTTATCCAAAATTTTCAGCATAATAAAATCTAAAATTATAATTTGCTAAAAATTAAATAAACAGTACGCAAAGAAAAACTATGAAATTATTAATTAGATATTTTATTTGCCATTACTTATTTCAACTGACTAAGGTTTAATGCACATTTTTTTTCGATTTTCCTCCAGATTTTAGCCAGAGTGGTGGAATTGTAGCTAGTGTCAGTGATACAGCTGGACTTGAAAAATTCTGGGTCCCTTTTCTACAGAAGCGGGTCCCCACTAATAATTAGTCATATTTTTCGATGCAAAAATTGAACTTGTTCATTTCCACAAGAAAAATAAAATGCAATAATTATTTTAATAATAATAAATAATTAAAACCAATATTAATTTAAGAGAAATTTTCTGTACTTTTTAAAGAATAAATGTTCAAGATACAAATTTAATTATAAAATAATGCTTATTTGAGTGTAGAAGATAACAAGTATCACTATTGTCTGCCCCATTTTAAAATGGGAGAAGACAGGTTTATTGAAAAAGACATTTTTCCTGAAAAAAGGGATATTTTTGTTGAGTAAATGGTACATACTCAAATGATGCTTAATGAAATGGTGCTTTCAGGAGTCGCATTCACTCAGAAAGATTTGGAGCAAAAATAAAAGAAAAAAAAACGATTGGGAAGCAGGAAAATCAGTTTTTGGAGCAGCAACAACAATTTTGAAGCAGGAAATTTAGTTTTTAAAACAGAAAAATTCTCTCCCGGTTTCACTTATTTTTATTTTATTTTATTTATTTATTTTTTTTTTTTCGCGCTTTTTTGTCGAAATTTCCGTTTTTTGCGTTATTTTGACGAAACCTTTTGTTTTTCGGGATTTATTGACGAAATATACTGTTTTTCGCGTTATTTTTTGACAAAATTTGCCGTTTTATCGCAATTTTTAGACGAAATTTGCCTTTTTTCGCGATCTTTTGAAGAAATCTGTTTTTTTCGGGTTTCAGGATGAAATTATCCATTTTTTCGCGAATTTTTTTACGATATTTGCAGGGAATCAGCCGTTATTTAGCAATTTTTTTAACAAAATTTGTCGCTTTTTGCGATTTTTTGACAAATTTTGCCGTTTTATCGCGATTTTCGGACAAAATTTCTCGTTTTTTTCACGATTTTGTAAAAAAATCTCCTTTTTTTCGCAATTTTTTGAAAATACCGTTTTTCATGATTTTTTTGACAAAATTTGCCATTTTATCGCTATTTTGGGCGAAATTTGCCGTTTTTCGCGATCTTTTGAAGAAATCTGCCTTTTTTTCGGGTTTTGGAATGAAATTAGCCATTTTTTCGAGAATTGTTTGACAAAGTTTGCCGGAAATTAGTCGTTATTTCGCGATTTTTTAACGAAATTTGCCGTTTTCTCGCGATCCTTTAACGAAATTACGCGTCTTGTGGGACGCGTAAGAGCTATTTTTTTTGCGTTCTTATCGCCGATTTTTTGCGTAATTTACGCATTATAGCGCGTCCGCGGCATCGCTGATTAATAATAAAAAAAATCTTATGTGCGATCGGTTGCGGTTCTCTCAGGGCTTGAAAAAAGGCCCTGAGTCCTGCGGACCCCTAAATTTTTCATATTAGTGGTCCGATTGAATTACCGGTGGTCTCGGACCAGCGGACCACCAAGGATTTCGAACGCTGTTAACTATAGCTAAAAACATTGTAGGACAATTTTGATCATTCCATATAGTTGTATGCTCAAATTTTGGAAAGGTTGTTTCTTTGCCTGGATCCAAAAATATTAAAATTATTAGAGTAATTAACTGTAATCATAAAATGGGGCTCAAAATATAATATATTGAAAATGTTGCATGAATTAAAACTGCCTTTTTGTTGCTGAAAGTAAGATAAATTTAACCACAGTTCAGTAGCAATTACTGTGAAGTGTAATTAAATTGTTATTTTCATTCAGAGTAATCATAACATTGATGAGCTCAAATAAATAGATCCCCATAGTAAGAGTTATACTACTAATTAAAACATTCCTACATTATTTGAAAAAAGAAAGTTTTGGTCATTTTAATTGTGGTACAATGAAAGGCAGATTAAAAAGTGAACTGGAGGAAAGAATTTGAATTTGTGTCTTTTTTTAACTTTTCCATATTTTGTAGACACATTTTTATATATTAAATATTTTTTAATACAGTGGACTCCCTCAAATCCGTAAACCAGAAATCCGCAACTCTCTAAAATCCGCGCATATTTTATGGATGTAAACAATGAAACTTTCAGTTTGGATATTGGGACAAAATACGATTTTTTAAGTTTTGTATCAATTCTATATATTTTTTAATTTGTATTTTTCTTAATAATACTCTATTCATGCTTTTTTTCATGAAGGAAGAATAATTTTTTTAGAAAAAAAATTAAGGTATTGCTGATAATACTATCAATCAGTATCTTCTTACGAAATATATTTATGAATTAATCAAGATTTTTTGGTTATTAAGCCAGTCTAAACTTGAAAAAAAAAATCTGTATTTTATGATTTTGATGTGATTTAGTAATGCACTTTTATAAGGCAAGTTTTGTTGAATAATTTTGGAAAAATACATTTAATTTTTATAATGAATATTTAATCATACACTACTGATTATTAACTTGATCTCTGCTATTAATACTTTAATTATTTTAAAAATTATCTAAATTTTTATTATTTTAGTTTATTACTTATATTAATATTTTATTACATTGTAGGCATTCATTATAGTTCTGATTGTACTATTCATTGCACTCAAATTACTGCTTAAAAAATGTAAACAAAACAATGAACAGAAATCCGCAAAATTCTAAAATCTGCACAGTCTCTGGTCCCAAGCTGTGCGGATTTGAGGGAGTCTACTCTAATTGCAAATATTATACATTTACATTCAAATAACTTTTACAGATCAGTTATAAATTCCTTTGTCTTTAATAATGTTATAAATAAATCAAAAACATTTAAAGCACCAACATATTTTATTTCTTCTTGCAAACTAGTTTCAGTGCCATGGCATACCATCATCAGTGCAAAATATGATGATGATGGTATGCTATGGCAACCAGAACTAGCTTGCAAGAAGAAATTAACTATTTTAGTGCTTTAAACTTTGATTTATTCATGTATAATGTATTGTGCCATATAATTTCTCATTGTAATGATAATAAATGCTTAAAAATAAAATCCTTACAACTACTCGGTAATGTACTCGGTACTCGGCCCAAAATTTGCCCGAATACCGAGTACTCGGCAAATTGGTCGAGTATGCCAAATACTGAGTACTACTCGGTACAGCCCTAATTTTGTGAGTTTTTTGCTGCAAAAAATTGTTAAAATTCACGATTTTTTTCCCCAAAAACTGTTCGACAAATTTCACAATTTTTTTTCCTGGCTAACGATTAACACAAGTTTCTTGCTATTTTCCGATGCAAGAACGGAGTCATTTCGTTTCGAATTTTCCCAAAAATTAACACATTCGATTCCAAAAATTATGAAACATCAGTTATCTGCCTGGAAATTATGTCCGAATTTCAGGGCTGATAGCCGATTTTTCATAAGTTTTGAACCGAGCTCAGTCGCATATTTTCACAATTTCGTCAGTCTTTCTCAGAAAATGGAAACGCACTGAATTTTGTTAGAGGATCTCGATAGAAACGCCAATTTTGTTGAACATTTTGAAAAACACTCTAATTTTCTCAAGGAATAGCAGGGGAAAAGCGTAATCGTCCTCAAAAGATCGAGAAAAAGTGTGAATTTCTTAGAAAGACCGCAGACGTGGAGTTCGTGAAAGCATCTTAGAATAAATGCGAATTTTTTGAAAGTATCACCATATAAACCCAAATTTACCAAAACTCCACTTAAAATTTGCAAATTTCATGAAATCATATCAATAAACGTGTATTTCATTAAAAGATCGTAAAAGAAACAAAAATTTTGTCAAAGAGTTCTTCAGGGGCAATTCTGAATAAAAATTTTTGTTTGAAATTCACAGCAAATTTTCTGAAAAGCAGAGTGTGTAAGAGGGGAAGGGGGGTATACTTTTGACACTGTATTTTTTCCGTGACTATTTGATGAAATTTATTTATTTTTTGCAATTTTTTGACAAAACTTGGATTTTTTGATGAAATTTGCCTGTTTTTTTGACAAAACTTGCAGATTTTGACGATTTTTGTAAAAATTTGCAATTTTTTGATGAAATTTGTGAGGTTTTCGCAATTTTTTGATGATATATGGGAGTTTTTTTAACATTTTTTGGCAAAATATGAGAGTTTTTTGTGATCGTTTGATGAAATTTACAAGTTTTAAGAGACTTACCTTTTCCTGCAATTTTTTTTTCTTTTAACAATATTTTCGTTTTTTTTTTTTTTTTTTTTTTTTTTTTCAGCTATCCTTTCCCTGCCCAAAATTAGCATTATTCTGTGAATCTGATGAAATTTGCAGGTTTTTTGCACTATTCTTTGATGAAATTCGCATTTCTTTTAACGAAATTTGAGTTTTTATTGTCTGACAAAAGTCACGTTTTTCCCTCAAACCTCTGACAATATTCTAGATTTTTTTTTTTCGAATAATTTACGAAATTGATTTTGTTTGGACAACCATTTGTTGAAATTGATTGTATGCTTTTTCTCTGAATTTCCAGATTGATGATTTTTTTTTTTTTTTTTTTTTTTTTTCAGCATGGAATATCTTAAATTTTCAGAAAATACTGAACAGAATCATCCCTGAATCACTTTATAAATGTAAAATTCATCAAAATACCGCTTTATAAAAGTGAAGTGTCACAAAATCTCGAAAATTTAGAAACGTAAAAATCGCGTGTCATTTTAAATCTCAATTCTAAAATTCAATTAACTTAAAATAATTCCACCACAGTTTTTTTTCTTTTTTGCATTTTTTCTTTTTTAAATTTACAATGACATATACAGCCAAAATGATTTGATATTAATTTATACTAGAACTATCACAGTTATAGCAATGTCGGGCCATTATATGCCGACAGATGGCGATACTGGTCCAGCAAAAATAACTGGAATCGTAAGCTGTGTCGCATCGCAAATAGTAACTTTTAAAATGATATTCATCTTTTCAAATTAAAATGTTTTATAATAATTCTTTGCTAACATAATAATTTAAAATAATGTTTCTTTACTTTAAAATGCATTTCTAATATTTAAAATAGTTTTTGTAAAATAATTTGTATTTTTATATTTCACTTATTTAACTGTGTATTATTGTGCACCTTTTGACTGTAACTGTACCTTCTGGCAGTTAACGTTGTTGACCTAATAAAGTTGGCGTGCTTGTTGTCTCACTCGATCACATGTTTTTAAAACTTAATTTTATCGTTATTTTTATTTAAAATTATGTAGTGTTAATTATTATTGGTAAAAAGATTACCGCTGTCGACAATCGAATAAGATTGGTTTTAAAGATGAATTATAATAGTTATTACTCTTGTTAGCTACATGTGCAAAAATCGGTAGTTACAGCATTGATGTAAAGTATAAGTAATTATACTTGTATAATTATTGAAGTGTCAATATTTGTTTTTAATGTACATTTTTTCAAAATGTGTTTTTACTTTTTAACAATATGAAAATTTTTTTAGCTCAAAATATGAATATGCTGTTGTAGAATTTACAGATGAAAAAGGCCAGATATACTTAATTCCATGCGCGTGGATTGCAAAAGAAAATGGTAAAGAAGAATCGTGCTACTGGCCACCTATTCGTAGTAGCATTAAGCTTAATAAAGTTATGTCAAAAAAAGGGGCCAGATTATGACTGGGAAATACGTAACATAAAGATAGTTTGAAAGTCAGGTATGTTTCAGTTTTAATTTTTTGAATACATTTAAATGTCTAGATCTGGGGCCAAAAGTTGTGCGGGTTATGGAATATTCTAATAAATAATTTAAAATAATAATAGAATCTTTAAAATAAAGATTATTTAAAAAAAAATTTCTTTAAAATAATAATAGAATTGAAATAAGTAATTTTTAAGAGAATTTCTCTTAGAAATTATTTCTAAATGAAACAAATTTCTAAGCAGTGCTTAAAACTCCTTAGATTAGGGATGCACAACCCTAGGCCCGCAAACTTCGTTAATTTACAACTGCAAAAAATTGCAATTTTTCTGCTTAAGTCTCAAAAAATCATAAATTTCGTCAATTTACCGCAGGGGAAAATTAAGATTCGCAAATTTAGTAGATCGGCCACAGAAAAACCGTGAATTTCATTGATCAGGCGTGGGAAAATAGCGAATTTTGCCCATAAAGCTCAGAAAAAATAGCAAATTTCACTGATCAGGAACGAAAAAAATCACAAATTTTGTTTATAAGGCACAGGGAAAAAACACGAATTTTGCGATGATGCGCAGAAGAAAAATCGCGAATTTCATCGATCAGCTTCTTAAAAATCAGGGCTTTGTAAAAGTTGCGCATATTGTTGATTGGCTTCATAAAATTCGCAAATGTAATCGACTGGCCTCGTAAAAATCGCTAATTTTGCGAACCAGGCATAGAAAAATCCTGAATTTTTTTTAGACTTCGTAAAAATCATGAATTTTGTCAATCATGTGAAGAAAAATCGCGGCTTTTGTCGATTTGCCCTGTAAAAATTGGCAATTTTTTTTGGTCAGGCTCGAAAAAAATTGTGAATTTTCTCAACCGACTTTGTAAAAATAGCGAATTTTGTCGATCAGCTTTGTAAACATCGTGAATTATGCCGATCAGCTTCGTAAAAATCGTGCATTTCGGGGATCAGCTTCATGAAAATCACAACTTTTGTCGATCTGTTTTGTAAAAATCGTGAATTTGATTGGATTTTTAAAAATCGCAAATTTTGTCAAGCAGTATTGTAAAAGTTGCGAATTTCGTCTATCGGCTTTGTAAATAAAATATCTTGAATTTTGTCGATCATCTTCGTAAAAATCTTTTATTTAGTCGATCACCTTCATAAAAATCTCTCATTTCGTCAATCAATTTCATAAAAATTGCACATTTTGGTGTTCAGCTTCATGAAAATCACAACTTTTGTCGATCAGTTTTGTAAAAATTGCGAATTTTGTTGATCAGTTTCATGAAAATTGTGAATTATGTTGATCAAGTGCAGAAAAATTGTAAATTTTGTTAACCGGTTTCGTAAGAATTGCAAATTTTGTTGGTAAGACATAGAAAGATTGTGAATTTTGTCGATTTGGTTTCGTAAAAAGCAAAAATTTTGATCAGGCACAGAAAAATCAATTTCGTTGATCAGGTACTTAAAAATATTGTTGATCGACTGCTTCCCTCTCCTTCATTCATTAAGCTCACATTTTTTTTTTAAGGACCAGCCTATTATGTGATGATTGTTTTCTAGCACTTTTAACGAAATAAATTTTACTGTTCTGAATAAAGGCTAGGAATATTATTACATAATAAAAATAATCCTTACTATAATTATATATACAAACACAAACTGCTGATACATCCTCATCAACTGAATTGGATATTTTGACTGGGTAAGCAAACTTAAAAGCAGGGCTGCGGAGTCGGAGTCGTAAAAAACAACCCGACTCCAACTCTGGCTTTTTTCTTAGACAGTTTGAAGTGAAATTAAACAAATAACATGTAATTTTAAATCCATATATCCAATCCATTCTTATTGTTATTTTTGGATTATATCGGACTACCGAAGTTAAAGAATCCCAATAAACTGCCCAGCGTACACAGGAGATGAAAACTGTTTTTAATTAAAAGCTCTAGTAGATCCTATATTATTTGTGAAATAGTAAAATTTCCATCTTCAATTTTATTTTCTTGTATCTTTAGAAGAATAAAGTATTAGATTCTTGAAAAATTTCAATTTCCGGCATTCGATAGATTTATATGTTTTAGAAGATCCTGAACTGAACATGATTTGATAGTTTTTCAAAAATGTCTGTCAGTGTCTGTCACTTCGTGAGTCTGCATGCCACAAAAATTTTGGAGCGCTCTATCTCAAGAACTAATGAATGGAATTTCACAAAACTTTAGATTTTGTTAGATCTTGATAGAAACTGGATCTGATTAATTTTTGGTGTATATCACTCGACAAGTGGCTTTGGTATGCTGCATTATTCACAATTTCCACAGTAGCTATATCTTAAAAATTAATGCACGAATTTATATAAAACTTTAGAATCAGTTAGTCCTTGATATAGTTAGGTGCTGCAATTTTTTGGTGCAAATCGCTCAATAGGTGGCACTGCTATACTGCATTGTTCATGATATTGCAACAGCGCTATCTCAAAAACAAATGCTCGAATTTTCACCAAACTGTATATTTAATTAGTTTGTAATCTAGATTAGTAGTGTTTGGTGTAAATCGCCCTTCAGGTAGCGCTGATATGGTAGCGCTGATTTATTTACGATTTTGAAATAGCTGTGGCTCAATCACTAATGCATGGATGTTTATTAAACTTTAGGTTCAGTTAGTATCTGATAGAAATTGATTCTGTTTCGTTTTTGATGTACATCCTCAACATGAAGCGCTGTTATGCAGAATTTTAAAATTTCAGCAAAAGCCCTTTCTCAGAAATTAATGTACTGATTTTCACCAAACTTCAAATGCAGTTAGAAGTTGATATAACTTGTTGACTAGATTTTGGTGTATATCACATAAGAGGTGGCGCTGCTATGCTGCATTTTTCAGGAAGTATTAACATGTGTGATATAGAAGAAAGTTCTAAGAGTAACACATCTTACTATTTTTTTTTTCCTTTCCATTGAAATTTTTCTGCTCTGGAGAGCACTAGTTAACATAAAAATTGTACAGATTTCCACTTTTCGAGGCCACGGATCCGAAATAGTAAAATATCCATTTTGTTATCTCTTTTAGATTTCGGTAATTTAATTTTTCAGGTTTATGGTACATAAAATTAAAGAATTAAAACGGAAGAAGTAAAACGGAATTTTTTTTTTCCAAAGCTCTAAGAACTGAATACCAAAATAATGACTTTTTGACTTATTTTTCTTTTGTTCCCTCATAACTTTAACCAGCATCAACATTAGGATATTAGCTAGCCAGGAAGCCAGGAGTCGAAGTCGTTAAAAATTCCGGAGTCGGAGTTGGAGTCGGCCATTTTCCTACCGACTCCGCAGCCCTGCTTAAAAAGGAACCCACCCCCTTTTTACAATCCTCTGAAACCATATTTTTCATCAGATTATAGACCATTGATCACCTCCTTGAAAACGAATTCTCTCCATGTTATTGATGTGGACCTCGACCACCCAGACATATTTGTAAGTGGCCCTTATCTTCAAAAGGTTGTGCATCCCTATCTTAGACATACATAATGTTATATATATGTCTTTAGGATTTCTAGAAGCAAAATCATCTGACTTCAATCGCTCAATTTAAGTATACAAGATTAGAAAATAGAAAAAAAAGATGTACCTCATACACTGAATGATATTTCCTTAATCATCTCTCTTAGATATGTTATGAAAGCAATTCACTTAAAAAAAAAAAAAAAAAAAAAAAAAAAAAAAAAAAAAAAAAAAAAAAAAACTTTATTAAGTTCTGTTTTCTGGGTTTTTTTTTTTTTTTTTGTTTAATCCTGTTTTATTGTCATATTTAGGGATTTTAATTGTCGGAACTAATAAACACTTTGAGTTAACACTTTTGAGTAACCACACTGTAACCACATTTTTGTTAATTGTAGTTCTTAATAAAGTAGAATCATCCAGGGTAATTCCTGGTTACTGAATTTGAGGTAAGTCTTGATCATTTTCGCCTTTATTATCAAAATAATGATTTATCAAGCTGTCAAAAATCTTATTGATACTTTGATCCTTTGCATCGAAATGTATGCTTAGAGTATTTATTTAGTTGAAATTTAATACTGATAAAAAGTATTCAAAACCTCTACTCGAATATCTGTTAAACAACATTAACCTTGATTCACTATATAACATTGAAGTATTTTTTTTTTTTGTGTGTGTGTATGATATACCATTGTTAAAAATAGTGATTACAATTATACATAATTTGCTTATAACAGACTTGCCAAGTCTCCCGATTTTTAATCATTCTCCCAATATCCCGCTTATCTATTAATTTCTCCTGATTTCTCGCTTTTCTCCAAATTTTTCCCAGTTTTCTACGATGTATGAAAATTTTGTCATCTTCGTTTCCTGTTATTACATAAAATAGCACCAGCCAACCAATTTGTCATAATGAAGAAAGCCAGAAAACCATTTCTCTTCAGTGATTGGTTAGTGGGTTTGACGTCACATCGTGAGGAGGTATCGTTACGGCGCAACTGCCCAATCAACGTGAAGTCTCGTGGGTTTCAATAGATAAATAGTATAAGCTATTGTTATGTCTGTGTTAGCTGCTATTTTGAATATTGTTGATCAGTGGAGCGAAATCGCATTTAATTTTTTATTTTGTGATATGTTTTGCAATTTTTTTATGAATTCGTAAATATGGCATCAAAAAAGAAATATTATAAGTCTTATCAGTCTTCGTTTACCGAAGAATTTGAACACATCGTGCCGTCATCAGAAGGAAGTTATACGCCAGATGCACTGTGTGTTCTTTTGATTTTAAAATTTCGCATGGTGGCAGAGCTGATGTTGTAAGGCCTATTGGAACAAAAAAGCATCTGGCACAAAAAAGCAAAAACGATCTAAATTGACTGAAAAACTTTCATTTTCTGTTGATGAAACAGATCAACGTACTATTAAAGCAGAATGCCTTTTTGCTTCATTTTTATTGGAGCACAATATACCGCTGAGTGCTACCGATCACGCTTCATCACTTTTTAAAACAATGTTCCCAGACAGTGCTGTGGCGAAAAAATGTGCCTGTGTTAGGACAAAAACGACTTCAATTGTGAAGGAGATGGCTAGTAATAGTAAAGATACTATAATTGACATCTTAAGATCAGTGCCATTTACAGTGTCAACAGACGGTTGCAATAATGCAGATACAAAGATGTACAAATTGCATTTATATTCTTACTAGTTATTTTTGTTTATGTTTGTTTTTGTTTGTTTTGGCCTTGGTGCAGCATGTCACTAATGAATTATTGCACCATAAAATCCCCATCAGCCACAGTTTAAAATAAAATAATATAGTGACTAATATGTGTGTATTAAATATGCTCATTTTTGAGTAGTGTTTTTATTCTATCAATTACTTATTATTCCATTGTGTTTTAATGCGAGGTGGGTGGGCGAGGGGCTTAAAAATAATAAAATAATCTCCTTATTTCTATGCAAAAATCTCCTGATTTTTTACTTTTAGAGGTTGGCAAGTCTGTCATAAAATATCTTAAGTAGGTAATAAATTAGGGATGCACCGAATATTCGGTATCTATTCGGTATTCAGCCATGTTACTGAATATTCGGTTAGATTGAATATCAAACTATTCAATTAAGTTGAATATTTGGCTTCGCCGAATATTCGATTTGTACTTAATGAAACCTTTAAAACACCTTTAAAAAGTTTTCAGAATTTCTACTTTTAACAGTTAATTTACAAAAATATATTTAAATCCTTTAAAAATTTAAATCTTTTAAATTTAAATACTTTAGATCTTTTTGCTGAAGCCTAATTTTCTGGTAAACTTGATTTGTTTGCAATTTGCACATTTTAAAAATTAAAAAATATAAAAATAATAAACACCATCTTTTTTTGAAATAGAATTTTGTGATGGAGACGGTTTTATTATGAAGAATTTTGTGAAGGGGTCTGTTTTATTAAGTGGATTTTCGTGAAGGGGTTAAATGGCCTTCAAATCTTGCCTATATTTGACCCCTGTGAGTGTAAGATATTGTATTCCATTTGATGAAGTTATTCAACATTCATTAAAGTTAAATAAGCTACCTATTTATTTATTTTGAAATGGTACATTTTAAGCAAAAATTTAAATTACGCTGTACTATCATGTACTGTGTGTCATATTGGTTTGGTTGTTATGCAATCGCAGCATTAGCTTTGATGTAAATTAATATTAGCATTTTGTCTCAATACTGTGAAAATCTCTTCAATGCCAAAACGCTCTTTTTTCATTCAAGATGATCAAGGAATTGAAAAAACATTCATAGCTAGGAATTGCATGTATAGCCTGAAACAGTGTTGTAGTTTCCATACAAAAAACAGCATTATAATATGGTTTAACCTCCTCAATCCTGAGATAAATACTGAGAGATGCCACACACACCAGTTTAAAATTGATAATACGATTCAAAAGATTTGTCTGTCATTTCATCAATGCTTATGATATGTACGCATCTATTTCAAAAAATCTAGAAGTAATTTGAACAATTGTAGAAACATTTCAATTAAAGCAGTGTTTTGTGTCTCTTACAGGTGACATCAGGACTGAGGCAGTTATGCAGGAAACTGAGCTATGTTACTATCTTTGCTATAAATATTTTTGAATGAAATCCATAATCGTTTGCAAGGGCTGCTATGTTAAAAACTTGCAATCTCAACAAAACGTTTTTTTACTGTAATTTCTAAAATTTTTGCTATTGAAATCTGTATTCTTTTCATGAGTTGTATACTGGCATTTTCAATGTTACATGCATTGTTCCAACAACATTTATGGTTTTGCAATACAGCAATGTTTTGCTGTGGGTCTTTTTTTATCTTAAAATCTCTTTTTTTGCAACACTAATGTATAGGATAAATTTTATTGCACTTTCATTGTAACTTGCATCACACACAATCATGGGATAAAAAACTATTAACTGTTGTTTCTCAGTATCACTACCAATATAAATTTTTATTTTAGCATTTCGCTTTGATAATTAAATAAAACAAATTTTTATTGAAAAATACTGATGGTAAAACAAGACATTGGCAATTCTGTCTATTGTATGTGAATTCAGTTGTAAAATGTTTAAATGCTCAAGTGTTAGCAAATCAGTTGCTCCACTTTGTGTTTGAATTTCTTTTTCTATCAGGTAATCAAGAAAGTTTGTGTGGTTTTTATCAGGCATAAAAAATGACCCACAAAAATCTCACACTTATTTTATTCTTTGAAATAATCACCATTGGCTTCAATTACGTGCTCCCAATGAGACACAAGCTTATAAATACCCTTTTTGAAAAAAATCTTTTGGTTTAGAGTCCAAAAGCTGGGTTATAGTTTTTATGACATCATCTTGGGTTTGGAACTGCTGTTCCTGCTGGTGATTATCCATGGCCAAAAACAAGTAATAGTCCGATGGGGTGATGTCCGGGGAGTAAGGTGGGTGAGACAAAACTTGCCAGCCCAATGTTTTTACTGCGTTCCTGGTGGCTTTGGCTGTATGAGGTCTGGCGTTATCTGGAGGAGGAGAACTCCTCTTCTGTTGACCAACGCTTGCTGCTTTTTGAGGAAAGCAGCTGAAACCCTTTTTAACTGCGACGAGTAGACTTCGGTTGTGATTGTTTTCCTGCTTTCTAAGAATACATAGTGAACTATTCCAGCGCTAGTCCACCAAATACACAGCATTATCTTTTTTTGATGGATGTCCGGTTTAGCAACCAATGAGACGGAATCAGAAGTCGACCAATGATGTCGGTTATCATACATTACCCATTTCTTGTCACATGTCAATATCTGATCCAGGAAAGAGGCTTTGTTGTGGCGTGACAGATGTTCAACAAGGTGGGGAGGCCTACCATGCGGCTTAAGCTCAACAAGCCCCGCCCTAATTGTGACATGACACCAATGACAAGTAGATGTTCAATCGTTGGAGCTTGTTTTCCTCGGACAGGACATGTGGAACCCACTTATCAAGTTTCCACAATATCCCAAGGCAGTGCTGTAATTGGAAAAAAACATTTGTGAGAACTGACTTTTCCATAGATTCCATGTTGGTGTTATTGGAATTTTTTTTAAAGCAAAAAGTCAATTTAAATCACTTAGCCCAAAATAAACTTTTTTGAGTTAACAGTTTTAATTATTATACTTTTTCGGTATTGTATTTGTGTAGAATTCTCTAAATGAATTTTATAAATCGCGTAGTAACATTTTTCATCATGAAGCAAAATTTAAACGAAAAAAAATAAAAGTTTTCATAAAGAACGATAATGAGAAGTTTTTTTCTGCTTTCTGATTTGCAACAAACTGTCTCGTCTGCCAATCTTCTTCCTAATGACAACCAAGATTAATGACCATATGGTTCAAGACGAAATTCTTTTAAGGAAGGTCTTACACAGCTTATAAATATATTATAAGTGAACTGGCTCCTTTTTAATAAAGATTTAAATTTTCGCATCAGCCATGATATAATTCATATAGCTAATTATACTCTTTCGCTTTCCGACGTTGAAATGGATACAGTTTTCATGCACTCTAGAAGAGGACTGAGCATTCTGGCTCATTTTCAGTATCAATGAACTTGATAATTTTTGTTATAATATATAACAATGATTATCATTTTGATTGATATAAAAAAGAAAATTTTGTGCTAGTACGCGATGTTTATTTTTATTTATTTATTTATTTTTACAGTAACAATTTTTTATTTCTGGGAATATTTCTGGGAACGGCGTTCCCACGCGTTCCCGCCCATTTACAGCACTGTCCCAAGGCTATGAAGATGCAATCGGGTTGTTTCGTCAGATATTCCAAACCTTTGCGCGAGCTCCTGGCATGTTAGATCAGGATTCTGTTTGATTTCCTCTTCCAGCTGGACTTGGTTTAAGATGGATGGACGACCAACACTGGGCTTGTCTTTGAGGCTGTCATCTCCAGACAAAAATCTGCTAAACCACTTTTGAGCGGTCCGTTCACTCACTGAAGTCTCTCCAAACACGTTCTTCTATCAGCCTCTGCAGTTTTGTTTCCTAATTTGAACTTATAGAGCAAAATAGGCCTCAAAATCTCCTTTGTCAACGATTGTTCTTCCTACAAATCTGTGACACGTTAAACAACTCTCTACTGATTGCAATTTAAAGGCAATACACATAAATGATGTCGTCAGAATCGGTACGTATGACCATGCCTACGCAACGAAAATACCCAGGGGTGGGGAATTTTTCAAAAATCTTACCAGCCATGGATTTATTTCACCAGCCTGCAAGATACAATACGCATGAAGTTGAAAATAGTTTTGACAAAATCGCACATGAAATTACTATTACTACAATACATTTTCGTAATTTTTTCCTTATAAAATTAAGAAATATAAGGTAAGCTTAATATAAGATAGAACTTTAGTATCATATTTACACTGTAATAATTTGGAAAGTTAAAATATCTAGATTGAAAAAGTGTCTCTGATAATGTTTCTATTGCCTACAGTTTTTTCAAAAATTAAAAATGCACTCGCCTTGCCAGAAAATCCACTTGCCACTGGCAAGCAAAATGATGTATTTCCCCATCCCTGAAAATACCTGTTCTCAAAAACCACTTGAACGTTTTTGGTTACTTGATATTTTTAGATAATATTACTCCAATGTATATAGGGATGGTTGTTTTCCTGTTAAATATTTTTTTTTCATTAGTTTTGAATATCCATGTTTAAGACTTCATTTGGCAAAGTTGAAATCAATATATTTTGTAGTTTCTAATTTGTTTGTCTCATTGCTGGTTTGTATTCATACATTATAAGACATCTGCACTTAAAAAAAAAAAAAATCTCAATCTTTTTTTTTTTTTTTTTTTCCAGCTGCAGTCTGTCAACTAACAACTACCAGAACAGTTTTACAAGCAAATGTGGAAGATGTACAGCGTTGGTTGTGCTCAGCAATCAACAGAGATGGTGGAAGAATAAAAAGAAAATCAAATTGAGATTCAATTTGATGATAACTTCTTTAATGTACCGTTGATTATGCAAATAAAAAAAGTTAATTCAAAAAGTTTTTTCATTATAATGTAGTAACTTTTCAAAGCTCCATATTAAAATTGATACAAGCTTTGATATAAACTTTTAAAACTGATTTTTAAGTATGAATGAATGAGTTAGGGTAAAGGATAAAGAAAAAAAAAGGTTATACCGTATTTACTCGTGTATAAGGTGCACTTTTTTTCCAAAAAAATAGGGCAAAACTCCTAGGTGCGGTTTATACACGGAATATTTTTTACTGTTGAATGCAGTCGAACGATGTACATATGAAAGAAGAAAGTATTCAAAGAATATATCAAAACTCAGAAAATGTTACTTAATTGAAGTATTACTGCATATTTCATTCATTGCAGATTTTATACAACAGAGCTAATGACATTATCTGCACGTTAATTAGCAATTCTCTTTACCGTCACTCATTCCTATTCCCTGTCATTCTCTTACAACCCGAAGTCTAAAAATGCATTTTCGTCTTGTTTTCTGGTCTGGTGTAATGTTTGTTTCGACTTTTTTTTTTTTTTTTTTTTTTTTTTTTTTTAACTGAAATTCATTTGGTCATTCATCATCAGTGTATCAAATTTATGGTGCGTCTTATGTACGAGATTTTAAGAAATCGCCATTTTTACATGTAAAGTTGGGGTGCACCTTATACACAAGTAAATACGGTATTTATATTTAAGGGGAAGATAATATTGCCAGTGTTAGAGATTAATGCAATTTTGTTCATAATCTCTGTTTTATTCAAAACATGTGTCCTAAGACTATTAATGCCCAGTCTCTAATATACATTTTTTAGAAATAGTTGACATGTTTCCATACTCATTGGTTTTTATAGAAACATTTTTTCATAACCGAACATTGATTATGTGAAAAGTTATGTAATTTTCTATGAAACATAAATATATCTATACTTAATATCAGGTTAATTATATTGCAAACTTGTTTGAAAAAATTGAAATCCTCAATAGATTAGAATATTATATGCCGCAGTTAGATTTTTTTCACTTTCCATTTAATTGAATTTCGAAAAGATTACTCACTTTATTTTGATTTAGAGTAATGTCATGCTTTAGGTTCAAAGACCCTTATGATAGGCATATATGAAAGAATATGATGAAATATGAATAATTAAAAATTACAAAACAAGTCGGCCAAAAAATTAAAAAAAACTATCTAAAATTTTTAAAAGATAAAAAATTGAAACCTGCACAACAAATTGCTTTTGTAACAGCATAAATGATATAGCAGCACTGACTAAAAATAAATAAATGTTTAATGTGTATAAATTCGTATGTAAATATAAGCTTCTATAATTTTTATTAATATATTATTATAGCTTAGCTTAATTACATATCTTATACAAGTAAAAGTTCCTTTAAATTCGTTTTAATTGTATTTAAGTTTGAATTCTTTTTTTAATGTTGTGAACTGTAATCGGGAAATTTTGTTCTTCAAAGAGAATGAACTCTATTAACAGATATAAAAATGGATTGTATGAAGACTTATATTTACAAGTAATACAAAATAAAAAGTTTTTTGGATAGATTTAATTTCTTTTATATTTATGCCAGTGGTAATTATATCCACATACTATATATCAAATCTGTCCCAATTAAAGCAAAACTAATGTTCAGGGAGGATTGATTTGCATCCTAGAGGACTCTAGGCATTGGTGTAAAAAGTATTTTCAAGGAAGCCAAACAAATTCCAAGGGAATTTTTTGGAAAAATAAAGAATTTATTAAATGAGTGTTGATTTAGGCTTCTACAGAATTTTAGTTATAAGTGAAATATTGAATCTCAGTAGTTTTAAAATGCAAATATTATTTTGGAGCTGCCAAAATAGTTTTCTTTAGTCTGCGTCCCAGATGCTCTGCTGCAAATCAATCCCTGAATAAATATGCTGTCCCAACAAGCAGTAATTTCTGGTCATGGGGATAATAATGGTAGTAATGTGCTGGTCCAGCAAAGTGTAAAATCGCTGTAGAGGATATTACTGATTGAAAACTGCTGGTACAGCTAAAGTCCTGCAGTATAAACATTGGATGATGGCCAGCTGCTTTATCAACACTGCTGGGTGGATGTCTGCTCGTAGTAAAAACAAATCTGACTGATGGTTTACCCCTGTGTAAACATTGCAGGATATGTGATGGTGCTCGATTAAAAGTGCTGACCCAGCAAAGAACCAGCAGTAGGTTAGAAGCTAATACTGATTAAAAACTGCTGGTACAGCAAAGGTCCAGCAGCACATATACTGTATGACAATCTACCGCTTTATAAACACTGTAGGGTAGTTGTCGGTTCATATTAAAAAATAAGCAGTCTGACGGTGTACCGCTGTATAAACACTGTAAGATATGCGGTGGTGCTGGATTAAAAGTGCTAGCCCAGCAAAGGAATTGCTGTAGGATAGGTGCTAACACTGCAGGAAAACTGATGGATTGAAGTAATGTGATGGCATACCAATGCTGGCTTGCTGTTGGCCATCACTGATGGGCCACCTGCATTTTGTACGGACACTTTAGTACAGGTTTAAGTAATGGCACCATTGCACTTTACCGCTGATGGCACTGCTGGCTGCCATCATTTTTCTAGCTGATGGCCCACCGCTTCTTTCTTTGCTGGGTACTGTTTAATCAATTTTGTTTCCCTTATGTATTAGATTTATGTGTATACCATTACCTATACAATTGAGTTATTGGGAAATACTTTTAGCTATGAGATTAAATATACTAAGGTGCATATAAGAAGATTCCGAAAGTGGAACTATTGTTGTCCAAAGGAACAAAGACAGCACAATGGATAGGTATATGACATTGAAAGAGATAGTTATGAACAAATGATAATCTTCTTTGATAATCTGTCTGTGAATAAGTTCGCAGAAGCATATGTGAAGCTTGTCCGTTGATTTGCAGGTGAAAACACTGGAGTCTGGAAGGAAGGATGAAGAGAGAGGAAAAAAGTTTAGTTTGAAGATGAAAAAAGGAGCATTCACGAAAAGTTTTAAAGTAATGAAAATAAATATACATATATATATATAGAAATAATGTGTTAAAAATTTACATATTTAAAAATTACATATCGGTACAATATTTTTTTTGCTGAATTTCAGTTTAATAAGGAAAACTAAACAGACAAGTTTTCCATGACATTCATATGAAACTTTTTAAACCGATTTTCTTCGCGTATTTCATCAACATTATCTGACAAAGTTTTGATAATCGAAAAAAGACTATCTCAATTTATATGCTACATTCACATGGTACATATTTCAAACATAAATTTATGTTTTATTATTGAAAGGAAACGTGTGTTTTCATGTTTTGTGGAAAAGTTAATTGATAAAAAATTTCATGCTCATATATACTAAAGTGGAGCGAAAAAAATTATTTTTCATTTTTAAAAAACGGGTATGTGTAAAAAGTTGCTTTTATACTAATGCATTAACTGCGTGAAATTTTACCTCTAAAAAAAAAGGGGGGGTAAGTCTGCTGCGCTTTTGGCTCAAATGTCAAAATTTTTGTAAATTTTGACGTTTTTTCAAAAAAAAAAAAAAAACTATAGAGCTCATCATTATTTAAAAGTGTTATTTTAACCTTTCTTATTTACCATTTAACATACTTGAACTACAGATGGAGGACAAAATAATATGAACATTTGTGAAATAATGGAGAATCTTTATTAATAGGAGATTGGACCAACTTTTGATTGGGACTGTGTACTTGACTGAAGTACAGATTTAATGCGACGTGGAATATATGAATAAAGGTCATGGACAATATTTAAAGGTATATTAAGCCATTTCTCCTGCAGAACGGTCTTAAATTCCAAAAGGCTGGATGGAGGAGGAAATTGGGAACGAAATTTGGACTCCAAGTATTACAATAAATGTTCAATAATATTCAAATCCGGAGACTGAGGGGGCCAGGAAAGATGTGCAACTTCATCTCCATGCTCTTTGAACCAAGTTTGATCACACCTAGCAGTGTGAATAGGGTATTGTCGTCTTGAAAAAGTGGTCGCTCTCCAGGGAATACAGTCTGGACAAAAGGGTGGACATGGTTTTCTAGAATGCTTAGATAGTGATTGGATTTAATTCTCCCATACCGAATAACAAGTGGCTTAAGACCGTTTCAAGATATCGAACCCCATACCATAATGGAGCCCCCACCCTTACTTCTAAGTCGGCATGAGGCATGCAGGATTAAACATTTCTTTGGGCATTCTCCAGACATAAACGCGTCCGGTCGTCTGAGAAGGGGTGAATGACGATTCATCTGACCAATTACCTGTTGTCACTGCTGTGGGGACCACCGTTTGTGATCTCTTCACATCCCATATAGCACACATGCCTCCCTAGGATGGTTCTGACCTCAAACTGGTAGGTGCTGGGTTCGAACCCAATCGCGACCGTCGGCTTAACCGTTCGGAGTTTTCCGTGGTTTTCTTCGAACCTTGCGTAAATACGGGTTAGGTTCCCTTAGAAAGACCCCCACGGAGGGCATCCCACCCTTTAGGGCCTATATCCCATAGTGTAGATAATCGGCCGACATACATACAACAACAACAACAGCCTCCCTAGGATGTCCTGGGGAGGATTCACATCCCAGGACCGTCATCCCCCAGGCATCCCTGAGGATGCAGAAAATTGTCACCAGGAGGTCCTCAGGAACCGAAAATGTCCGCTTTACAGCATGCTGGCGCGCTCCCCGGGACCTCCCTTAGGGTCCTCCCCGGAAGGTTCTGGGGAAGATTTGAGGAAGTGATATAGGAGGACTTTGGGAAACTTTAAGGTCACTAATATGTTCAAAAAAATTTTAAATTAAAGTTATGATTTAATTTAATTTTTTTTAGAAAAAAAACACGAATGTTTTTTTCCTATTATTCAGACGGATTTACATATACAGAGATAATTCAGTAACAAATTTCTTACCTTCATTTTTCCTCTTGGATTTGAACCC
The DNA here is from genome assembly GCA_964019185.1 of Maratus speculifer. NCBI lineage: Eukaryota > Metazoa > Arthropoda > Arachnida > Araneae > Salticidae > Maratus > Maratus speculifer. The sequence continues at coordinate 159,839,222 of OZ025293.1, read as the reverse complement.
GAGTACCTTGGTATTCTGGACGCGCGCTCTGACAGTTATGCTGTAGGGTCAATGGGGAGTAAAGGTTTCTAAGGTATACATGAATTTTTACTCCGCTTTTGAAACTTAAAACTTGGAAATGTCCCCATTTTTTGTGCCTTTTGCATACATTCGACATAAATTTAAATTAGTAACTCTAAATAAATTATCAATAATTATTTGTTATATCATAAATGTCTTCGAATTAAAATGAAATTGCATTTTTAAATGACAAAAATATCCTTTTAGCTTTTAATACTTAAAATCCCTTAAAATCGTTCTGCAGTTAGAAAATTGATTATGAACTATATATTTTGACACACAATGAATGATGCAAAACGTTTCTGATGATATTCCCTATAACATTTTATTTTAGTTAGTAAAAATATTGTTTCCAGACATTAAAATAGCAAGAGATTAAAACACACAGTTTCTTTAAAATTATGATTTTTTTTAATGATTGACAAATAAAGATTAAGTGAGTCCTTTCAAAAATAAAACTTTTTTGCTCTCTCTCTCTCTTACTTTTTTTACAGAAATTTTAATCGATTTTTTTTCTCTTGGTGCTCCTATTAAATGAATTTATGAAAAAAAATGTATATAAATTTGCTCAGTCTTTTCATTCCTAATTTTTACTCTTTGAAATATTTGATTGTTGCAGTTTCATTGTGAACCCCACCAGCGGCCAAGAGATTCTGCTCTCGAAGCTGGTAGATGGGAGATGCTGAGTTTGTACCCAATCGCACCCGTCGGCCTAATCGTTCGGAATTTTCCACGGTTTTCTTCGAATCTTAAACTTCCTTGCGTAAATACGGGTTAGGTTCCTCTAGAAAGACCCTCCGGAGGGTAACCCTCCTCCCTTGATTTTTTTTCTTTATCATGATTGACAAATAAAATCTAAGTAAATCCTTTCAAAAATGAAACTTTTTACTCTCTCTCGCTCTTACTTTTTTTACATAAATTTTTATCGATTTTTTTTCTTTTTACGCTTGGTAAAAGGTGCTCTTATATGAATTTATGATAAAAATATATAAATTTGCTTAGTCTTTTCTTAAGTTTTTTCTTTCCTAATTTTCACTCTTTGAAATATTTGATTGTTGCAGTTTCCCTGTGAACCCCACCAGCGGTCAAGAGATTCTGCTCTTGAAGCTGGTAGATGGAATGTGCTGAGTTTGTACCCAATAGCACCCGTCGGCCTAATTGTTTGAAGTTTTCCAGGGTTTTCTTCGAATCTTGGATTTCCTCGCGTAAATACGGGTTAGGCTCCTTTAGAATGACCTTCACTGTGGGCAACCTCCCTTCCCTTGATATGTCCCTCATGTTGATAATTGGCCATCATTAATACAACCAATCAACAAACCCATTTTAAAGTGATTAGGTATATTTTGACGAGTATTTATTAACGAATAATTAAATCCGTTACTTATGAAATTCTTATACGACGGTACGAGTTACAGATGTTTGGAGATTTACCACTTGTTGCGGGATTAAAAAATACTGTAAAACCACTGCATTATTTTATAACATTGTAAAAATATTAAAATTCTGTATTTTTATTAATAACACACCATTGTACAAATTTGTATAATTTTGTTATATCAGAATATATTGTGAAAATCATTTGTAAAATTCTATCATTACACTGAAACACTGTTTGAGTTACATAAAATAGAAACTATTAATAAAATTTGAATCTGTTAACAAAATCATTTTATTTTCTTATTGTTATAAATAAAATTACTTTTCAGTTAAATCTCCATTTAATATTCTTTAGAAATGGTATGAAATATTCATGTGCATAAAAAATACAATATGCACCTGTTTTCATTTAATCAACGACGGGAAAAATATTTGTTGATTTCTTGAAATGTATTTTTAGTAACTAAGATTTTAGTCAAATTTAAAAGCCTAAAAGAACTGATGTCTTTATTTAAAATATAAGATGTTTTTATCAACGATCTTAAAAATCCCAAACTAATATATATATATATTTTCTATTACACATACGAACAAATTTGCTCGTAACACCTTTTCTTATTACTAATTCACAAATAGTCTGATTTCCAATTCTTGGAAACTCACACACTCTTTTTTTCTCTCTCTTTCTCTCCTTGAGTGATTCCCGCGAAATTCCCGTGAAACATTCTCAGCTGGCAAAACTGGTTGGGAAGGGGGGAGGGTAAGCTTATTGTGAGTCTATAATAGTAATCTTGTAATTGATGGAAGGTATGGACGGTGATTCCTGCTTAAGAGCATTGTTTGCATTTCTGTTATAATACTCTCATTGTCACCTAACTATATGCATGGTAAAACAGGAAATTCCATGCTTTATAGATATCCGGAGAAACATAATATGAAATCGATTTGTTAAATGAAGGTTTTAAGTATTGCAATATATTTTTCAGTTGAAAATTGTGATAAAATATTTGTTATTAAGGAAATACAGATAAATATTTATCTGTAATTTCAGAACTAAAAAATTTTCATATTTCTGAAGTTTTCAAAATAAAGACTTCACTTTATCTATCAGAATTTAAATAATAATAATGATATTATGTTTGATAATCTATAAAAGATATTAGAAAAATAATTTGTTAATAAGTCCAACTTACACTTAAAAATTTAATTAATGATAAATAAAAGAAAATAGGTTAAACCATCAGAAACAGTGGCGTCAACTTTTGTAAAATATTGAGTGTGCTCAAAATTTTTTTGAACAAATACGTAAATATTGGGTGGGCTCAATTAATAAAGGGTGGATAGAGATATCAAATTATTCTGTAGGCTTGCGCCCCATGGGCCCATATAAGTTGGCGCCATTGATCAGAAATGACACTTCAATTTATGCTTCTATTTAGCTAACATTTTCTTATCCCCAACACATACATAAAAAAATTACACTGGTAATTAATTGATAATAACCTTAATTAAACATTAAATTTGCGGGAATTTATAATTTTTAACAGATTTTATAGGAATGTATATTTTTTAAATAGAAAATCTTTTTAAATAAACCACGTATTGGTATGCATTTGAGGAGGGGGAGAGGTGCGGCTCAATATTTATGCATTTTAAATCCAAAGCTACCATTTTAAAGGGGACTGTTGTATCTTTGAATTGGTGTTATGTGCTGTGATAAAAATGTCTAGTTTCGTCTCGGCACTTTTTTTTTAATAGTGCTTAGTAAGTATGTTAGCTAATTATATATATAAACATTTAACATCTGATATTAAGATGCATCAGGACTCGATTTAGATAATTTTCGTAACAAAGTTTTAAACGGGTACTTATGAACAAACTTACTTTAAGAATCTCTCTTTTTTTCTTTGCATAAATACCTTTACCTCTAAATATCAGAAAAAATATATGATCCAGAATTGTCTTCTATTTAGAGATTTTAGTTTATTAATTTAGAAACTTACAATTTAGTTACTTTCAACAATTTAAATTAATTTCCTAATTATTAAAAAAGTTATAAAAACAAAAAAGCAAAACGCAATAGGTTATTTATTAATAATTAATAAAATATTGATAAATGAACAAAATTTGGTTTAAAAGATACATAATAGTAATTAGTATATAAAAATAGGAATTAACTGAAATAATAAATTAAAATTTTTAATTTAACTAAAAAAGGTTAAAAGTTATAACAAAAATTAAAAATAATTACAATTTAATAAGAATTATCTAATTTGCTAAAAAAATAAGAAATCGAATAATTGATAAAATAAAATTAACTCATTATAAAACTTATACCGATCAAATTGAATTCAATACTTTAATAAAAAGAAATTAAATATTTTACTCCAGAATCACTCACGAGATGGCGCCAGCACTGTGGCTTCTTCGGCACTTCCCCAGGAAAGACTAACCAGGTACTTCCCCAGGAATGATTTCCCAGGTACTTCCTCAGGAGTAGCGTCCCTGGGAAGTTGCTCCGAGGGACGCTTCAGGGAGCTCACTCCTGGGGACACCGTAAAAGACTCTTCCCCAGGACGTCCTGATCTTGTCATTTTAGTATTAGGAGGAGTATAGGATGACTTGGAGATCCTGGGGAGGTATTGAGGAGCTTTTGTGCTATATGGGATTTTGCGTCACTTGAAAGCATTAGTTGCTGTCCCTAAGTGTTTTCGAATTTCTACTCTCATAAATGCTCGCAGCATGAAGTTCTTTTTGGACAGCTTTTGTTGAAACGGGGTCCTGGAGATGGCTGTTCATTTCGGATGTTATCTTGGATAACGATTGCTTGAGCTTTCGGGCTACTATGCACTTCAAGACTCGTCTATCCCTATAAGCAAGCTTGGACTTTCGGCCACTGTTGTGCTTTGAAGACTTCGTCTTATCTTCTTCCGTGTACGCTGCTATAACAGCTTATACCGTACTCCTTGCAAACCCTGAAAGGCTTGCTGTTTCCGTAACCGATGCTCCACTTAAAAGCGCTCCGACAATCATTCCTCTTTGGAACTCAGGCAGGTCTGACATTTCAGCTTATCACAGACAGTTCGATAAACTCATGCAGCATAGGTGACTGCTATTGAGAGACTGATAAATTCCTCTTCACGCTCACTAGGTGGCAGACTTCTATTGCAGGTGGCGCGGCTGTATTACAGGTGTGAAATGCGTCATATTTTTTCACAGGTGTCACGTCATACATTTTCATCATTTTGTCCCCCATCTGTATAAAAGATAATTTTTGTTCTATATAACTAGAGAAAAACAAACAACATTTGGTAAACAAACGACGTTATTATTCTATTGTGGCATGCAACAGATTGTTGTTTTGAATACAGCTCTTACCTGGTTGCATTCAAATCTATCCTAGACATATAGCGTGGAGGTGGCTGCATTTCATATTCCACACGTCCCAACCACCCGATTATCTACACACAGTGTAATATTTATACACAGTTTTTCTTTTTTGAAGATTGGATACTTTTCAATTGTGTTAATCTTGTTCCTACCTTCTTTATATCCTCAGATCTTATATGACGCTGGCTTGAGCATATTCGCGTATATTTTTACAGCTGGTGTAAAAGAAGACAAGCGTAGTAATGCTGTGGGGATGTTAATGGAATCTATTCATACAAATTGAATATTTCCAACTGAGCGAAAAATGCCCAGTCTGGGAATCGGACCCAGATCATTGGCTTACAGTGCCAATGTTTTACTGTTTAAGCTAACTGGGCGACAACCAGTGAGCATTTTTCGCTCAGGAAACCTTATTGGTAATAACATCTGGTCTGTCATTTAGACAGCTGAACAGAATAAACCGAAGGTAAATGAACTCCATATAAAAGATGGATATGTAGATATAAACTGCTATTTTAAGACAATCAAACAGATTGGTAAAGTTATCATACAGAATGAACATTTCCAACTGAGCGAAAATATACCCAGGCTGAGAATCAAACCAGATCGTTGGCTTACAAGGCCAATATATTACCGCTTAAGCTAAGTGGGCGACAACAAGCTAACTTTTTTTGCTCAGAATACCTCATTGGTATTAACTGATGTAAATACCACATATAATAACCATAATTTATTATTTACTTTTTTTAGTGGATACTTTTATTATTTTAATTCCTGAGTAATCTTATAAAGATAAATTTCAAAATATCTATTTAATAAACATAATCAGCATAAAACAACATAATTAAGTAGTAAACAACGTAATTAAAATGGGTTATTTATTTATAATTACTTTACAGTCCTATAAATAAAATATAAATAATAAAAATTAACCTATATGTTGTTTTCGTTTGTGTTTATGTTCTAAATTTTTGCACACTGTTTGATTTAAAAAGAAGTTAACCATTTGATATTGCGTTCATTGTTTTTCTTCTGAGTCATATAAAAATAAATATGATTTTCTGAATATTATTAAAATATATAAGGGTGTTCCAGAAATGACTCCCCAACTTTGAAATGGCATAACTTCGAAACAGTGAGAGATAGAAATGTGAAACAAGTTGAATGTTAGTCAGATAGGTCTGGAATTTGTCACCAATTTGATAAAATAGTTCCAATAACGGATAATAGGTGACACCACAAGCAACATAGAGCTTTAAATAGTACACAGAAGTATAGAAATTTTATTCATGCATCTGTTTCATTGCTGACACATGTAAAAAAGCTTTTTGTGGGGTTACTTGAAGGACGCTGTTTATTCTAAGAATCCCCAAACGTTGGAACAGTTTGAAGAATTCATCTATGAGGCATGTGCATTTATTTTAGTAGAAGTGTTGCAACATGTATTTTCGAACTTCAATTTTAGGTTGCGTCATGTTGTTGTTGGAGGTAATCATATCGAAACCATTGTAATGTGATTTTTGTCTCAATTCAAACAGCTCACTTTTTAGAAACTATTTAAAGACACTGCTTTGTGATTGCAGCGCCCACTCGTGTCCAATATTGGAACTATTTTTTTAAATTGATGTATAAAATATTCCAGACTTATCTGTCTAACATTCAACTTGTTTCACATTTCTATCTCTCACTGTTTCGAAGTTATTCTAAGTGCGAATTCTTTAACATATTTCTTTATATATTCTTTAACATATATATATGTTAAATATATATATATATATATATATACAGGGTGTACCTAAACTACTGGGCAAAACTTTAAGGGGTCATAGTACACATCAAGACAAATCATATTAAATGGGAAACTAAGGGTCCCAAACGTCTTTCGTAGGAGGTAGGCGCCATCAAAGTTTAGGGTCCAAAATTTGAAATGAATATAAAATACGGAAAAATTGGCCCATTGAACACAGTTCAGCTACTTAACCACTCTCAACGAGTCAAATTTTCAGCACAAAATTTAAGTTTGTGTCTAAGATTAATAAAAAAAAATTAATGAGATGCAAAAAATAACGGTAAAAAATAGTTGTACGTTAATCCAAAGTCTAAAGCGCCCTTTATCAACATTTTTTGAAATTTATGTTTATAATTTATTTTCAAAACAATACTGATATAAAGAAAATTTTTAGTGAAAACCGCAAATCAATTGACCAATTATTCTGTTTTTTATAATCATTTGAAATTTGAACTACCCACTCCCATTGAGCACAGTTCAGTATGCGCTACTTAACCACAGATTTTGAGCTCAAAATTTAAGTTTATATCTAAATTTCTAAAAAAAATTAATAAGATGCAAAAAATAACCGTAAAAAATAGTTGTTCGTTACTCCAAAGTCTAAAGTGTCCTCTATCGGAATTTTTTGAAATTTATCTTTATAATTTATTTTCAAGACAATACTGACATAAAGAATAATTTTCGTGAAAATCGCAAACGAATCGACCAATTTTTCCTTTTTATATAATCATTTCAAATTTTGGACCCTAAACTTTGATGGCGCATACCTCCTTCGTAAGACGTTTGGGACCCTTAGTTTCCCATTTAATATTATTTGTCTTGATGTGTACTATCACCCCTTAAAGTTTTGCCCAGTAGTTTAGATACACCCTGTATATATATATATATATATATACGGGGTGATTCTTAATTTTTTTTACAATAAAAGAGGGGTGATTGTACACATCAAGACAAACAATACTAAATAGGAGACCAAGGGTCCAAAACGTTTTCCAAATTGGATAGCCGCCATTAAAGTATATGGACCAAAATTTCAAATAAACATAAAAAACGGAAAAATCGGTCGATTGATTTGCGGTGTTCACTAAAATTATTCTTTATGCCGGCATTTTCTTGAAATTAAATTATAAAAATAAATTTCAAAAAATGCTGATAGAGGGCGCTTTAGAATTTGGAGTAACGAACAACTATTTTTTGCCGGTATTTTTTGCATCTCATTAAATGTTTTCGTAAGCATAAACCCAAACTTAAATTTTGAGCTTAAAATCTGAAAGCTAGGATTAGTTAAATAGCACAAATTAAACTGTGTTCAGAGGGTTTAAATTTCAAATGATTTTAAAAAACGGAAAAATTGGTTCATTGATTTGTTTTTTTCACTAAAGGGTCATTCCCTGTCAATTCAGTCAGACCTTGTAACCCGACCCACAGGGATTTTGATGAAACTTTGTGTACACACTAATTCTATCATGAAATGATTCCATCAGAAATTTTTCCTTCCTAAACCTCATGGTTTGTGAGATATGGGGGGTCCAATTCTTGGGGGTTTCTCAAATCTCACATTTCTTAGACTGTATTTTGAGATTGCAGTTCCATCTTCAAAAAATTGCTTCTCTGGATCTAAAACGTGAATCATCTTAAAAATATCACTGTAAGAATATACAAAGATGCAGATTTTAATAAAAAAATATTTAAAAATTTACTTGTAATATTTAGGATAAAAAAAATTAGCCAAAGTTGAGAGTTATGGTTATTTTTCCAAATTTTTGTGACTTCACCAAAAAGGTTGTACACAAAAAGGCAAATTAAATTTCCAATTTCTTTTTGCTTTAAATAAAATTTTATACTTTGGGCTTTCTATCTAGGAAATAAAAATGATGTGTTTCGCATGGCTTATGAAAAAATTTTGGGTACTTTCCAATTAGCCAGATGCATGTTTTATTTTTACATATTACATATGCAAACAAAAAGGCAAATGAAATTTCCAATTTCCTTTTGTTTTAAATAAAAGTTTACACTTTGGGATTTCTATTTGTGAAATAAAAATGATGTCTTTCGCATGGCTTATGCAAAAATTTTGGGTACTTTCCACTTAGCCGGATGCATGTTTTATTTTTACATATTGCATATGCACACAAAAAGGCAAATGAAATTTCCAATTTCTTTTTTTTTAAATAAAAGTTTACACTTTGGGCTTTCTATCTTTGAAATAAAAATGATGTTTTCCGCATAGCTTATTCAAAAATTTTGGGTACTTTCCAATTAGACGGATGCGTGTTTTCTTTTTACATATGTACATATGTATAGATCTATATAAATGCAGATGTATTATACATGTACATATGTATGTATATATACATTATATTGATATACATATGTATAACACTGGTGCCCGTCTAACCGAAAAGTACCAAATTTTGCCTTGTTTTGAGAATCTGCACCAATTAAGAGGAATAAAATCGACTAAGTTTAGCTGTGGTACTTAAATAATTACTGGAATTTCTATGAGTTATTGAATTTAATGTTATTTGATGCATGTTTTTTAAATTTGCAAAGTAAAATTTAGGCTTTGTTTTTTCTGATTAAAAAAAAATCTGACTGTAATATGTTTCCCCATTAAATTTAGTGAATGGTCCATATATTTCATTTAGTTATTTAATAATGGGCATTTTTTACTAATCTAAAGAATCCTTACTTTTATTTTCAATAATAAACTCAAAACAGATTTTTTTTCTTTGTACAGTATAAAATAGGTAATTTTTTCTCCTCCCATTTCCATTCTTTCTTTCGAATGCTTATATATTAATTATTTGTGATTAAAAAATGTTCAAAACCTTGTATTTACTTTTCTTGGTTAATTTTAATCAGTTTAAATATTTACATTGGCAAGTTTAAATACACAAATGTTTAACAGAACTTAAATTTGTTTCTATAGTCTGAAAGATTTAATTGCACCTGCCGTGTATAAACACCTTCTGATAAAGGCAGGGTAATGTTCGTTAGTATGAAAGCAGATGTTTTGAAATCAATTTAATCAAATTATTGTCATTCTGTTGTTTCTTATCATAGAAGAATGATCTAACTTTTACTGTGCTACTAAAAATATAATCTGATTGTTACGTACTTTATAGTTTATGATATGTATAAATACTTTTTTGCTTTATTGTTTTAATATGGAGCCTGATATTAAACCTTTTACTAGTCTTCAGGCTTGCAGTATTGTAATATTAACTGGTTTGGAATGTCACAAAACTAGCTATAGAAATAACAGAGAAATAGACTACATATTGATAATCTCTGTGATTCAGAAAAAGAACTTTTATTAGTTAGGACTATTGCATTTATAAAACAAAAATTAAGTGAAAACCGTTTGATTAATATATGTGAACATCACAGAATTTCGCTCTTAATGAAATATGAATTATATAAATGTGGAGATCCATTTAAGCGGCATAAAAAGCAAGTGAAAAAAGCAATTAGGGCAGTTAATAGAGATTTATATACGGCCGAAAAAGTAAACCAAAGTTGAAAGTTATGATTATTTTTCCGAAATTTTGTGACTTTATGAAAAAGTCTCTACACAAAAAGGCAAATGAAATTTCCAATTTGTTTTTGTATCAAATAACATTACATTCAGTAACTCATAGAAACTCCAGTAATTATTTGAGTACCACAGCTAAACTTAGTCAGATTTTTCCCCCCTTAATTAGTGCAGATTTTCAAAACAAGGTAAAATTTGGTACTTTTCGGTTAGACGGGCACCAGTGTTATACATATATATATCAATATACTGTATATATACATACATATGTACATGTATAATACATCTGTATTTATATAGATCTATACATATGTACATATGTAAAAATAAAACACGCATCCGGCTAATTGGAAAGTACCCAAAATTTTTGTATAAGCCATGTGAAAGACATTTTTATTTCACAGATAGAAAACCCAAAATGTAAACTTTTATTTAAAACAAAAAGAAATTGGAAATTTCATTTGCTTTTTTGTGTGCATCTATACTAATATTATAAAGAGGAAAGATTTGTTTGTTTGTTTGAATTGAATAGGCTCCGAAACTACTTGACGGATTTGAAAAATTCTTTCACCGTTGGAAAGCTACACTGTTTTCGGTGAACATAGGCTATTTTTTAATTGATTTATTCAAATATTTTCCTTAATAATTCAAAATTTCAGTATTTTTCATACAGAATCAATGAAAATTTTTCCGATAAAAAACAACCCTTTTTCTTTCGCGTTGCCAAGAAAATCAAAAACTGGAATAATTTCTCTTCGGCAATTAATTTTTAGTTGAACAGTATCCACGTGAAAAATTAAAATAAAAAGAATTCTAAGGGGAAAAAAATATGATGTCATACTTGGAAAAAAAGTATTTTATTATATAAGACGCACGAATATCGGTTACGTTAATAAGAGATTCTCTGTGAAAAATGGCGACATAATTAAAAGTAAAGTGAACGAGAAAGAATTAAATTATTATTAAAATATTTGATTTGGAAAAACATGTCCTCATACTTTAAATAACATAGGAAGTATTTGTTAAAAGTTACAATTTTGAAGTATTTGTTAAAAGAACAAGAAGCATGGATATATGTAACTAATTAAAAATCGGTAAATAATGACGTCACATCTATAACAATATTATAAGGAAGAAAAATTTGATTGTTTGTTTGTTTGAATTGAATTTACTCCGATAGTACTTGACGGATTTGAAAAATTCGGTACTATTAGGTTATCCCGTCGACCAAAAAATTATTGCCAAACTATCCCGTAAGACATGGTGACGTCACTGCAACGTCGTTGTGAAGTCACATTGTGACTTTGTGACCATCGATTGTCGATGTGACGTCACGTGACGTCGATGTGAAGTCACAGTGACTAAAATGTGAAGTCGTTATGGCCGTTTTAGAGCTTTTTTGTGACGTCACATTGTGACCACTTTGTGACGTCACAATGTGACCAATTTGTGAAAAGTGTGTCATTTGTGACTACTTTGACATTAACATTGTGACGAACTGTGAAATTTTTTTTAGAAAGTCACATCTTAGTCACAATGTGACGTCGCTGAGTGGTGGCATTTTCGTCACAGATGTGATGTGACCAAAGTGACTCACAGTGACGTCATTGCGACGTCACTGTGACCATGCATGCTATGAGGGTATAAGATTAAATAGCCAATAATGGACGATCGTGAATGTCACATTCAATGACATTAAACACGATTCACGTGTTTAAAATGTCATTGATTTTTATTTCAACTTTTTATTTGTATTTTTATTAATATTCTACTATTCTTTTTTTTTTTTTTGTTATTTAAAATAAAAATTACGTCAATGTGTACAATTTGGCTATTAGTTTGGCGATTTGTATAATTTGGTAAAATTGGTCGACGGGTTAACAGTGTAGTACCAAAAAATTCTTTCACCGTTGGACAGCTACACTTTTTCCGGTGAACATAGGCTATATTATATTTTAAAAAAATAGGGATCCTTACTAAAATGCCAATAATGTAACCCAAGGTGTAGAAAAATGACCTTAAAAATTCTTACATCGCGTGCGCTGCGAACATTATTAATTATAAAACAAAATAATGTAATACGACTTTGCAGTACGTATAATTATCTACGAAAAATGTCACGACAGCATATGTCTGTTATAGTTACATCACAATGAGTGTTTTTTTTTAATAAAAAAAATTAAAATGCCGTCTCAGTAAAAGCTTTATATTTTTACCTTGGTATTAATCCTTATGGACATGGGACTGGGCGACTTGCTCTACCCGAAGGAAAGCGAGGGCGGGCCGCTAGTATGTAATATGTAAAAATAAAGCACTTATCCAGGTAATTGGAAAGTACCCAAAATTTTTGCATAAGCCATGCGAAACACATCATTTTTATTTCATAGATGGAAAGCCCAAAGTGTAAACTTTTATTTAAAACAAAAATAAATGGGAAATTTAATTTGCTTTTTTGTGTGCATATGTAATATATAAAAATAAAGCACTTATCCGGCTAATTGGAAAGTACCCAAAATTTTTGCATAAGCCATGCGAAACACATCATTTTTATTTCATAGATAGAAAACCCAAAGTGTAAACTTTTATTTAAAACAAAAAGAAATTGGAAATTTAATTTGCCTTTTTGTGTACAGCCTTTTTCGTGAAGTCACAAAAATTTGGAAAAAATAACCATAACTTTCAATTTTGACTGACTTTTTTTATCCTAAATATTAAAAGTAAATTTTTTAAATATTTTTTATTAAAATCTGCAACTTTTTGTCTTCTTACAGTGATATTTTTAGGATGATTCATGTTTTAGATCCAGAGAAACAATTTTTTGAAGATAGAACTGCAATCTTAGAATACAAACTAAGAAATGTGAGATTTGAGAAACCCCCAAGAATTGGACCCCTCATATCTCACAAACCATGAGGTCTAGGAAAGAAAAATTTCTGATAGAATCTTTTCATGATAGAATTAGTGTGTACACAAAGTTTCATCCAAATCCCTGTCGGTCGGGTTAAAAATGGGGGAAAAACTGTTTGAATTGACATGGAATGACCCTAAACCTATTCTTTGTGTTGATATTTTCTTAAAAATAAATTATAAAGATAAATTTAAAAAAATGTCGATAGAGGGCGCTTTAGACTTTGGAGTAACGAGCAACTATTTTTTGACGTTATTTTTTGCATTTCATTAAATGATTTCGGAAGCTTAGATTTAAACTTAAATTTTGAGCTCAAAATCTGAATAGTAGGGAGTGGTTAAGTAACACAAACTGAACTGTATTTAAAGGGGAGGGGGAGGTTCAAATTTAAAATAATTATAGAAAATGAAAAATTTGGTCGATTCGTTTGCGGTTTAAAATAAAGCTATTCTTTAAGTCAGTATCTTCTTGAAAATAAATTTTAAAGATAAATTTCAAAAAGTTCCGTCAGAGGACGCCTTAAACTTCAGAGTAACCAACAATTTATTTTAACCATTATTTTTTGGTTCTAATTAAATGCTTGTAAAAGCTTTTTAAATGTTTTCTGAAGCTTAGATTTAAACTTAAATTCTATGCTGAAACTCTAAATAGTTATGAGGGGTTAAGAAGAGCAAACTGAAGTGTGTTCAAAAGTTGAAATTTAACCCTTCTTCCTCCTCAAATACAATTTAGTTTTTAACTACTTAAACACTCCCAACGATTCAGAATTTGACCCGAAAATTTAAGTCTATGATGAAGTCATTTGAAAGCATTTAATGAGATTAAAAAAATAACAGTTAAAAATAGTTGTACGCTACTCCTACTCTCCAAGTCTGAGGCGCCCTCTATCGGCATTTTGGAAATTTATCTTTAAAATTTATTTTCAAGAAATTGCTGATTTAAAAATTAGTTTTAGCGAAAACCGCAAACGAATCGACCAATTTTTCCGTTTTTTACAATCATTTGAAATTTGAACCCTCTGAACACAGCTAAGTTTGTCTACTTACCCTTTAAAAATATTTGGTTTTGCACGGTGGGCGCTAAGCGCGCATAAGACTTTTTTTCGTATTTTTCAGTTCATCAGAAGCAGATTTTTACGCAGATTCCGAATATGTAATCAGTTTTTTTCTACTTTAAAAACTGTCTGCATGATGGTTTATGAAAAAACGCGCAAAAAAAAAGTTTCGATAGTCCTGTTTTATTTCTAAGTTCAATATTTTAACGAAAACTGCGGTAAATATTCTACGGCAAGTCAAAAAAATTGATGCGGGGAAAAACGCAATTAGCGCCGGTAGAAAAAGGAGGTTTTCGGCTGTTTCTTCTTTTAGCCAAAGGGGAAAAATTCATAAACCTTCAACGCAAAGTGGCGCAGTGTTCTGCTTCGGAGCTCCGTTTGGGAATTGGCACACTTTTCGTTCCGATTCCCAAGGGGTTTTTAATTCATAACTTTTTAAATTTTGGTCCCACGGTCTCGAAAATGCCCAAAATGACTTCCCTGGAATTTTTCCAATCGAAAGACACCTCTCGCGACTTCCAACTCGCCCGCGTTGCGAACTGTAATCGGCTTCAAGCAGACAGACAGACAGACAGACAGAGGCGCACGGATTTTATTAGTATATATATATATATATATATATATATAACAAATTTCCACCACACTTATTCTAAAAAAATCACAGTAGATTTTAATCTCTTTGTAATATTTGTTACACTATCAGAGTTATAGTGGCCCTGGAAACATACTACATACATCCACACAGATCCTTTGAAAAACGTTTTAAAAGTTTCACATTACACCAAAATAGAGAAGCTGCGATGCTATGTTTTATAAACAATAAAGGATTGATATTGAAAGAAATCATTCGTAGTAAGAATTATTTTTTTAAGTATAATTTGGAGAATAAAAATTTTATTTTGGCAATCAATTATTAAAATTATTTTTTAATAATTAAAAAAGTTGATTTTAATTATGCATTTTAATGCTGGCAAACTCTGATGTAAAATAAACTACATCTTTATATCGCCGTGCTGCATTTCATCCACATATACTGAAAAGTCACAATTATTTCAACAGAGAGATTATAAATAGGATGATTTTTTTACTGCTGCTATCTTCCAATATAACGATTGTTATCAAAATTGTTCTTAGAATTTTCAGCATACTGATACCGGCTATGTTATGTTAATTTTTCATACCTAAGTTGTAATTATTGCTTGAGTAGTTTCTGATCGTTATTGTTTAAATGTACTTGATATTTCTTTTAATTAAAAAGGCTGGAGATAGCTACGAATAGATATTTACATAAGTTCGTATATTTTGCAATTTTGTATTTGTAAATAATAAATGTGCAATTTTGTTCTTATTTCAAATATAAAAAAATATTAGCTATTTATTATTTTTATGTTTTAAAAATTTGTTTTACATATTTAAAATTATATATTCTGACATTCGAGTAAATATTAGCAATTTCAACACTAAATTGCATTAAAAAAAATATTCGATTTAAAAACCATATTTGCATTTTCATGAAATATAATGCGATATCTACCAATTTTTGTATTTTTGCTTACCATAGTTTCTTAATTTAGATAAAAGTTTATAATGCAATTGGAGAAGCATCAGCCATTGAAGCCTTTCTTTTTTTTCAGAATAAATCTCTAGAATGACAAATCATTGTATATATATTCTGTTCTGGCCGAAACCCATTGGCACTTATACATATTTCATTTACAAATTTGAATGCTCGACTGCTTTTTATAGTAAAACTCATCGCTTTGTATTTTTTTGTTGTTGATTTTTTAACTTATAAAGGAGTTTTTGTTTTATGAGGGAGGTATTCTAGTTCTTGCTAAATAAATTATTTTGATGATTTATATATATATATGTCATGATGATATGACAGACCGGGTGCGTCATAACTTCGTGCAAACTTTAAAAATTCATTTTTTATGAATTTTTAAAGTTTAAAATACCTGGCAAATCAATAAAAAACCTTGTTCGTAATGGATTCGTCATTCAATCTCGGCATCATGGAATCGTTGTAGGATTGATTGTTCATAGCTCAACTTTTCTACAAGAATGGTGAATCCGCAACTATTGCATTGCGAAAGTTTCTCATAGAGAAAGGACGTAAGTCGCAAAAAAGCTCTATTTTATTGAATGGGATTAGGTGGAACTGAAAAATGCCTTTTGAGGAACTGTCCGTGCCATCGATGCCGACATGATACACTTAGCTGTAACAGTTGATGCACCGCACTTCCCTAATACCTCGTGGTGTTAGTGGTCATGTTGAGCATCTTTTAGTATTTTAAATTAAAGGCACAGCGTCATGTTATTCTGATTTGTTTCATTGCATGTTTGCGTTTGCCCTAATTTCATAAAACGTCTCAGAATTGAGAGTGAGCACCATCTATCGGCTGTTTTTATAATTATTTTTTATTACATGTGGAAGAAAATCCAAAATTTTTCTCATCATACTCGCGCAAACCGAAAAATATTCCGAGCATTTTTTTTCCTTTTATTACGGATTTTTAAAGTTTGCACGAATTTATGGCGCACCTTGCATACATATACAGGGTGCGTCATAAATTCTATGACGTATTTAATGGCATATATATATGTCATATATATAAATCTTTAAAAGTAAACATTACGAAATAGATTTTATAATGAAAAATTCGCAAAATCTCACATAGAAGAAACTATGGCAATTAGATTTCCATGGAATTTTAAGACGTTACTCAGATGCATGTAAAAAAATGGTGCTTTTATTGCACTGTATAGAGGATGAAATTTTTACAAGTTTTTTTAACGCTTAAACAGAAAATCTAAATAAAAAAATCTAAATAAATCTTTCTTAGAAATATAATTAAAACGGCTCTATTAGATTTTATTTGGCACAGAATAGGAACGATCCGCTATTTAAAAAAAAAACAAAGAGTCTACAACAATAAATAATCAGCTATCCACCCCAACTCTAACGTAAAACGCTTTGAACAATGTGATATTCGGAACCTTTTCGAATGCGGGTGATACGTCAGTTCACTCCCTCTCCGAAAAATGACTGGTGTGGATTTGAGTGATAATCTATGTGAAATTCGTTGAGTTCTGTAAGATTCCTTTGTTTCTTTCATTTACGCAAGTTTAGTTGTACAACTAAAATATATTGTGCGGTGCAAAAGAAAAAAAAAAAACTGACTGAATTTTTAGATTCAGTTTTGGCAGAAACATACAATTAAAATATTTTTTTTCATAAAAATAGGTTTTTAATTTATAGACTAGATATATTGCTTTTTTAGGGCTATGTCAATTATTGTTACCTCAACGCTAAGGCTATTCTATTTATAAACCCTTAAGTACACTCATCATAAACAGCAAATGCGATAAGAAGGAGAATTATTATTAAAATTCTTTGCTATGCATAAAAATCTCTTTTGTAAATTTCCAATAAATCATGCGAATTAAAAGGGATTATTTCTGACATCCAAGCTAACAATTTTGTAGCCGTCGAAAAAAGATTCTAATATTTTTATTAAAATTCCACTTGATGTATTTACAAAAAATATTCAAATCAACAATTTGCATTTAACAGAGTTAAAAAGAAGTATATTTAAAATATTTTGTAAAACACCATTAAAAGCTATAAAAAAACAATATTACTGACTTTTAATGGCTTGGCGGAAATAAACTTCGTTTTAAAGAGCACAATAGTTCATACGATTTCTTTATTCAATAAAGCAATAGATCAGACAATTAATTACAAAAAATTATTTTCTTTGCTGCGACAAGCTACATAAAATATATATTTCTTGAGACATTATTTTATCGAATGCTTTGTATCTTAGAGCGAAGAAATTTGAAAAATATACCAGAAGAATTTTAAATGAAAATGTTATCATTCTTTACTGTTACAAATGAAAGAATATAAAGAAATAGAAAGTATTTATTTAAAAACTATTCTTGTACATTCTCAGCGTAAAAAAAATGATTCAAATACATCGTTTCCTTGTAGCAATAAATAAAATAAACCAAGCGAAAAAGAAACAATTTCATGTGTTGCCTTTCATATTTTATGTTTACTTTTATCCTAAGCTGCATGTTTGCCACTTTTATGCCGTTTTGTTTACAGTTCCATTCATGAAAAGCATAAGTTTTTTTTTTCTGTGCTATATTTTAAACTCTAATTCTAAAGATTTTTGAAAAATAAATATTTTAATATTTTGCAAATAGAATAATTTTTAAGCATACTAATTGTTAAAGACTTTCTGTAGTATTACATTAGAAATTTGCATCAAGTAACTTTATCGCAGAGTATTAAAGACAGAGTACCTTCTTGCAAACGTTTAAAAAAAATTTTTTTTAAATGATGTATTTCAAGAACAAGCATTGAAAATTCTGTGTTAAATATAAAATTTTCTGTTTTGTTGCATACTTTGAAAATATATTTCAGAACTGATTTACCTAAAGCAAAGTATTTATGATTTATAAAGAATTGAATCGATAATGTACTGGTACATTCTCTGATGTGAATTAGATTTCTTTAAATTTAGATCATGTATTTGCCATTCATATTTGTCTTTCTTTAATGGAACTCAGAAATTTTGCATAATTTAAAAACAAATGCAAAACTCAAATAAAGTGCTGTTTTTTTAATGTGTCAAATGACACGTATTTAGAAATTATTTTTAGCTTCTGTTTAAAGCAATGCTTAATCTTTATTGCACGAAAATACTCATTTTAAACAATAAAGATAACTGTCATAAGAACTTTATTGCTGATGAAGTCAGATTTGTATATCATGCTATAAATGCACGTTTAAAAACATAAGAAAGCAGTAAATTGTAATGCAATTTTTAAAATATTGCGTTTGAAAGAACATTTTCCTGTTCGACGGTGTAAAAATAAGTGAGTGATGTTTAAAAGAAAAAAAATGCGATAAAAGAGAAATTTATTAATCAGGTGATTCTATCCTGAAAATCCTCATGGACATATAGTTGCTTTATAATACAGACTATCTATGTCAATCTATGATTATAGACATACAACTTTTTACATATTTTTGGGGTGATAGCTATAAAAAAGAAATAAAAAATATAGTTTAACACCGCTATGACAATTTTTTTTCTGCCTAATTTTAGTTGGAATAAAAATATGTTACAGAAAATAAATAAAAAAGAGACAAAAGCGAAGCAGAAAAATGCTATTTCGACCATAATATACATGAAAAAGAAAATGTCTGCATCCTGCAGATATGTATTTATGAGCGGAGTCTTTGTTGAAAATGTTTTCTGAAAATATATTTCCGATGATAAATTACTTGAAGTATTATTTGTTACATAAAGTGCTTAGTTGTGAGTACTCAACGTGATTAATACCGAATATTTGTTTAGCTGATAATTGCCTTATAAATGAGTAACGATCAACTTAAAAGATAAATTTTATATTTAGTTATGCGCTATAAAAGTAATAGAAAATTATTATGTTACACGGAGATTTTGTGATTATACACACGTCTGAAAACTTACTTAGGTTTATGATGCTATTTTGAAAGGATGTTGTTTGTTTAGCAGTATTTGATTTTTTAGTAGGACTTTTATTCAAAGTTTGTTTCAAAATAAATTCATGTAATATTATGTTGCAGATGTTGTAAAATTGCTTTGCTATATAAAATATTACCGTTACTTAGGAATGGATTTTGCTAAATTAATCTCTTTTCTAATTGCACGTGCCTTTAACTGCCACCTGAAGTTATTTTTTCAATTTAAAATCGTGAATGGTATAAAATTTCAATACATACCACGTTGAGAAAATATAAGAAAACTTCTCATTTCTTCGAGCTACCGAACACCAATTTATCAATTGATGACTTTTTAAATTTCTAAATTCCTTTAATATAATTATCTGTATTATAACTTATATGAAGACATTAAAAAAGTAATGTATTTTTTAATCACGTGTTCGAAATCCCATCAAATGATGTATATTTTTAAAACAGTGATGATAATTCAAAGATTAAAACAATGCTGAAAAATGTATGATACACATTTAACTCGCGAGGACGGGTACTGGATCCGATAAACCCTGAGTGCTTTTTGTTTTTACAATTGCTACCACTACTTTTTTTAAAAATTGATCTTCAAATCATCTTATCGCAGAATTTTTAACGATTGTCACCGAATAAATAAGAGGATTATTATTATCCAAATTTATCGGTGACAATGTAAAAATCATTAATACGCTGCGCAATTTTGGAGTGTCAAAACACCCCACGCCCGTCCTGGCGAGTTAATATAAATCAGTTTAAAATTTTAGTGGTTGTCATTAAAACAAGTTTCATATTTATGTAAAAATTCACCAGTTGAAAAAATGTAATTATCACTGTAAATATAAGTAATTAAATATAGAAAAATAATTCGAATCACTGTGGAATTTTAAAGTTATTTACATAATCATTTAGAAATGAAACATAGGAAATCTGTGAAAATATTTGAAAAATATTTTTGATAAAATTATAAGTATTTTCTTTCATCAGTATTTTTATTTGTGAAAACATGTACATAAATACATTTTAAAAATGCAATTACTTCTTTTGAGACAATACAAAATTCTTGAATGAAATAATGAATTTGCAAAAATTTACATTTTTGAGATTCGTTTATACATAAAAAAGAAATATATAGATTTTGGTGCTACTGATTATTCTCATTAATTGCGTAATGACTGTCTTTACAGTCACACTGTTTAATTTCTCTCCTTCAGTTCGACATGCCATGTCAGTGCTTATTCAAATGTTTGTGACGGACACAAATCTGAGTTTTGTATAAGGAATTTGTCAAAAAGAATTCAAAGAAAAAATAAACTGCATATACTGTTCATTTCATACTTTCCGTTCCATTAAGTTATTATAATGATAATACTGACGATAAGTTAAAGGTGTTTATGCAAAGTGTACATTTAACTAGAAAAGATTGATGTCAAATGTTCACTAAATATTTTTCACCATCGTCTCAAATTTGTTTAAAGGAATGTTTTTAATGTACAGAAGCATATTATATGCAATAAAACATATAAATTTACACGTTTCAGACACTGGAGATTCCTAAAAACACATTGTTGGAAAAAAATCAATCTATCTGTCTGTTCGTCTGTGTGTCTGTAAACACTCTATTTCCAAAACAAATTGAGACAGAAACAAGACATTATGTGTGTATTTAGTATATAATAATAGGAAAAAGTCTATTGAATATCAGTAACCTCGATTATCCGAAACTATTTTTTCAGATGATACATTATGCAAATATCTCATAATATTATTCTTGTTGTGCACGTGCACTTCATTTAGCACAGAAAATTACCTCACTCTCCTTTGGCACTAACCCTTTCAGCGGCCTGTAAAATATTCCATTCATGTTTAACAATTCATAAAATAGTATTTATAAAGGATATTGGTATGAAAATTTTTATTTGACAAACTTACATATTTATTTATCTTATTCACTTCAAAAAAATAATTTTAATATTGATTTTCTGTTAAATCAGCCATTGTTTTTAAAAGTTACATGCCGGAAAACCCGGTTAGGACGCTTAAAAGGTTAAATGACTATCGCTATCACAATTTGATTGTTTTTTTCTTATTTTTAAATAATTATAAAAAAAATATCTCATAATTAAATTTATTTCTTACTCTAAGCCATTTTCAATAGCTCAGAATATTGGTTTTTGCTCTTAATTATCTATCATCCTTTCTTTCAATGATGTGTGGCGGGAGTCTAGCGGTTCCTCATTTTCTATAGCTAATTGATTACATCTTTGATTACTGATTATATTTTGAAAAATGATTTAACAAACTTATAAATTGAAGGAACTATTATTTCAGATTATTATTATTATCCATTACCATATCTGAACTATTATTATTATCCATTACTTGAAAAAAAATCTTTTATAGAAGAAACTACTGTATTGTTGCCCAAATAATTAAGTTACCCTAATATACATATCCTATAAGGAATAGAATATACCTCAATATATAGTTATAAAATTTTTGACATTACATTTTCTATCAGAAAATGATGAATAACTTACAAAAGTAGGTAACAGACCATGCTCAAATTCAATCCTCTCTGTTTTCAAATTCGAAAATTGTCTCATGATAGGGACTGATCGAGACAAATGAAAATACACCAAGTTATGCAAAGATCTAATCATTACCAAAAATAGAAAATACACAAGTACGAACGACTACGAAACGAGGTTCAAAATATGGGTTACATCGACACCGAAAAAAAAGTTATACCAAAATTTGTATGTATGTAAACAAGTCAAATTAAAATATTAGATCTATTGCAGGTATGGGAAGATTTGATAATAAGCCGAGATAGGGGTAAATTGGAGGGAGCGACAAAGTATATGAATGCAATAAAGAAGAAAATAGAGTGCAAGGTAATGAGATTCAAAAAGAAAGGAAAAAGAAAACAACAAGAAGAACGATTAAGATCAGAAGCTGTACTACTAGAAAGTAGGGGAAAAATTCAGTGACAAGAAGAACAGGTAAAAAAGTTGACAAAATATCAGATTAGTAGGAATACACAAGATAATACTAAAACAAAAATATAAGAGAGATAACGACATTAAAATCTTAGAGTTACAAAATGCATTAGAAAAGTTTACAATTTAATTGCAAGACAGAGAATAAAACCTTAAACGTTATGAAGAAAATCGAATAATTGAAAAATTGAGTTCAGAAAAGACACTAATACATACTACAAAAACACAATATGGGGAAAGGATATCAGAAATTGAAAAAATAACTCGAAAGTCCAGTTACCCATTTAGAAAAGAAAGAGAATATACAGTGGGTGGTCAAATTATTAGTCACTTTACAATTTTTCTTATTGTCCATCTTGGTTTAATTTTTTGTGCTGACAACATTTATAAGTGACATTTGACAAGAGATATCAACCAGTAAATCACCAAATACCACCTCTTAATGTATAACGTGCATCAGAAATGTTATGGGAACGTTTATGATTTAAATGCTTTCAGTTGTTTATTGTGACTTAAAATAAATATATGAAAAGAAAACATGACGAACCAAAAATTTATAGAAGCGTTGATTATCGTCTGGCATCATAATGAATGAGTAAAAATATATTTTAAATAAATGTATATGTATCAGGTCCAGTGAAGTGCAATCCGTAAAGGTAGGCTCTAAGAAATATTGAGAAATATGACTTGGAACACTTGAGTTAAGCTTTTTCACGATAAAATTCTATTTTATGGGCAAAAGTTTGTTTTTACTTATGAACCCATGAGTATTCAGTCCATGTATATTAAAAGTAGTTCAACAATGTACCAGTAAACAGCAACAAAACAAATCTTTATATTCTTCACAATGTAAAGTTTTGCTGTGCAATTAATAAATTTATCAATCACTGTAATAAAACAAAAATAAATAATAATCACTCAAATTTAGAAAATATATGTGATAGCAACCACATCGTAATTTTTAGGTAGATTTCGTATGAAATACTACCTATTGCATTCTCTCCCATGTTGGAATTTCTGAAAAATTTTTGCGGATCTACACGAATCATGACTCCTAGACCCTAAAACTACCATCAGTAAAAAAGTTTATCTATCTATCTATGTATCTATCTATCTATCTATTTATCTATCGGTGTATATCACGTTCTTCTAGACACGATAACTTTCATAATTATGCTCAGATCTTCTTCAAACTTTTACATAAAATCAAGGTGCTTAAAATCTCGGTCGAGTTCGTTAATGGGCAAAATCGGACCAAGGGGGTGGAAGTTAGGAGGGGTTTTGTGAAAACAGAAAAAACGCGATAACTTCTAAATTAAAATAGATATAGAATCAGTTTAAAGTTTATATTACTTCTAAAGAATGGGCCAAAAGTTTATGCATGACAGATTTTTGATAAAGTTAAAAATGGGCTCAAGGGGCGAAAAAAACATAGTTTTTGGGAGAAAAAAATTCATAACTTCGTCAATTCTCAAGATATCAAATCCAACTAAATTTTATATAAATGTACTCAATATTATCTAAAACTTTTGTATTTACAAGTTTTTGATAGGACCAATTTATATCGATGAAAAAAATTAAAAACGAAAAGAAAAAGGGGGGAGAAAAAAGAAAAAAACCCATAACTTACTCAATTCTTAAGCAATCAAATCTAATTAAATTTATTTTACATCTTCACAATAATATCTACAACTTTTATACTGACAAGTTTTTCATAGAACCAATTCTTATAGTAAAAATAAATTAAACAAAAATAGGAGTTGGAGAAAAAACCTCAAATCCAAACTGCTTATATTCTGACTCATTTTAAAATTCATTTTTGATTTTAATCGCATCTAAATGACAGATCCTCTTATTTAGGAATTATATAATGCGACGTATTGGCCAATTTTTTAATAAAAGCAAAATATATTTTTTAAAAGGGTGCCAAAAAAGGTATTTTGAACAGATTTCCCGAAGTTATCGTCATTAAAATATTGATTAAGTATAACGAATTGCGTTTTTTCTGAGTCATTTTTAAATTCATTTTTGTTCTCAAACCCATTCAATTTACAGGTCCTATTATTTAGGAACTATATAACTTGACGTATTGGCCAGTTTTTTGATAAAGGTAGAACATATTTTTAAAAAGGCTGCTAAAAAGGGTATTTTGAACAGAATTTCACGAAGTTATAGTGATTGAAATTTGAGGAAATTTAAGAAATTGCGTTTTTATCGAGTCATTTTTAAATCTTTTTTTTTTTCTCAAACGCATCCAATTTACAGGTTCTCTTATTTAGGAACTATATAATGTGACGGAGTGGCCAGTTATTTGATAAGGCAGAATATATTTCAAAAAAGGCTGCCAAAATGGGCACTTCGCACAAAATTTCCCAAAGCGATCATGATTAATGAACTGTGGGTATTCAAATAACAAATTGGTTATTTTATGACTCATTTTTAAATCCAATTTTGCTCTGAAACGCATTCAATTGACAGTTTTTTGTTACTTAGGAACTATATAATGTGCGTATTCGTCGATTTTTTGATAAAGGGTGAATATACACTATATTGCCATTGATTATGGGACACTTGCGATTTTCGACATTTTACTAAATATCTAGAAAAATACATAAGGAATCATCTCGAAACTCTTAATGTATAAATATAATAGTATACGTCATACATCTCCGTGAAGATTTTTTTACCGAAACTCCATAGGGGACCGTCAACAAATTAAAAAAAATGAATATCTTTTGAATAACCCTGTCAAAACTAATGTAGCAAAAGCGCTCAAACTCTAGATTATGATTGAATGCCTTATTGTAATACACTGTGTTCATTTTTATGCAAATAGCATGCATACTCGCAGAGTAATTAAGGTTTTTATAAAAATGGCCCCAAATTTTTCTAAGTTTTTCCCTTATAATTTTCAGAGTTCTTAATATAAAATAATATTTTTTTCGGAAAATATGACAAACAACATTGCACACAGTACCCTGTAATCAGAATTAAAAAATAATAAAAATTGTATGAAAAATGAGTAGGTTTACTAAATAATTTTTTACTGCGCATGCGTCAAAGATATCAAAATTTCATTTGCATATTATGTTAGCTAAATGTATAGAGCAACTTTTGTAAAAGTCTCAAAATTATAGCTTGAAAATTCTGAAAGTAATCGTCTATCGAAAAAGGACAAATTCCGTTGTTTCCAAAATGAAGCAAAAAAATGAGGGATTTTATCCAAAAGTAGTCGTAACATCCCGTATTGTGTATTCTATATTGACACTAATCAATGAATATATGGATACAACCCCTCTTGTTTTTGGTTCATTTTGAGAATAACGGATTTTCAACTTATTCAATTGACGATTATTTTCAGAATTTTCAAGTTATGATTTTGTGACTTTCACAAAAGTTGCTCTATACATTTAGCTAACATAATATGCAAATGAAATTTTGATATCGTTGACGCATGCGCAGTAAAAAATTATTTAGTAAATCAACTCATTTTGTATACAATTTTCATTATTTTTTAATTCTGATTACAGGGTACTGTGTGCAATGTTGTTTGTCATATTTTCTGAAAAAAATATTATTTTATATTAAGAACTCTGAAAATTATAAGGAAAAAAACTTGGAAAAATTTGGGACCATTTTTATAAAAACCTTAATTACTCTGCGAGTATGCATGCTATTTGCATAAAAATGAACACAGTGTATTACAATAAGGCATTCAATCATAATCTAGAGTTTGGGCGCTTTTGCTACATTAGTTTTGACAGGATTATTCAAAAGATATTCATTCTTTTTTAATTTGTTGGCGGTTCCCTATGGAGTTTCGGTAAAAAATCTTCACGGAGATGTATGACGTATACTATTATATTTATACACTAAGAGTTTCGAGATGATTCCTCATGTATTTTTCTAGATATTTAGTAAAATGTCTAAAATCGCAAGTGTCCCATAATCAATGGCAATATAGTGTATATTTTTTAAAAGCTGTCAAAGTAAGCACTTCGCAAAAAAATTTCCCAAAGCGATCATGATAAAAGAATTGAGGTTGTATTCAAATAACAAATTGTTTATTTTATGACTCATTTTTAAATTCAATTTTGCTCTCAAACGCATTCAATTGACAGTTATTTGTTATTTAGGAACTGTGTAATGTGCCGTATTGGTCAGATTTTTGATAAAGGCTAAATATATATTTAAAAAAATCTGTCAAAGTGGGCACTTCGCATAAAATTTCTCAAAGCGATCTTGATTAAAGAATTGTGGATGTATTAAAATAATAAATTGGTTATTTTATGACTTATGACTCATTTTTAAATTCAATTTTGCTGTCAAACGAATTTAATTAACAGTTTTTTGTTATTTAGGAACTATATAATGAGCATATTGGTCAATTTTTTAAATAAAGTAAGACTATAATTCAAAATATGTTACCAAAATGGGCATTTGGGTAGAATTTCGTTTAAGACGATTTTGATAAAACCAGTTCTTACAGAAAAATGAAATTAATAATTTTTTAAAAGCGGCTGAATAAAGTAGTTAAACTGGGTTTATCTCTAATCATTTTTTTTTGAGATGAAAACTTTTCGAAATCTACCTCCGCCTATAGGCCATGCCGAAAGGGATTTTTTTACATGAAGTACTTTTAAATCGATAATAAAGGAGCAGTATGTTTTTATATTTCCAATGCTTTCTATAAGCTTCAAAACTATCGTGCATGAAATATAAACATTTAAGTAACACACGGTTTAATTTTTTATGGATAGATTGATTATATATATGTCACACTATTAGTCTTTGTATATTGTGTAATCAATATACAAAAATATGTGTTTATTACGTTAAAATATTTTTCAGGGTAGATTTACATTCTTTTATTGCTTTCCATTTGCGTTCATATTTTTCTTACTAGATATTTAAACATCAAACTATTTTATTTTTTAAATGCCTAGAATCAATTAGTTTGTATTTTTTAGAAACCACAGTTCATAGTAGACAAAAGTCTTATGTATGTACATGATCATTGTAATATCCTATTCAGATAATATTAAGATACCATATTAAATACATATTTATATCCACATATTTATTTCTTCAAAAATAATCCGGCTTTACTAAAAACATAATTACTTTTTTTTCAATAAACCTTATGCAAAAATTTTTTTAAATTAATGTTTAAAATGCCTATTGAATATATTTATCGTTGTAAAAGCATTCTTTAAATAAGTAAATTCAAATCAAGCTGTTATTAGAATTGACACATATTGTATTCAATATCGAACTTTGAAAATAAAATAACATTTAAACAAAAATAAATTTAACGATTTTTTTACCTTTAGAGCACTGAATTTATAAGAAATACGCTTAATAACTTATGTTAAATCAAGATAATTGAAAATTTAATCATCTTCGCAATTTTATGCAACGGAAGATCATGAAATAAAAACACAAAAAATAATAAAACGCTTATTCCAAATTCTTTTATATAATAATGTATCTCAATAAATCATTTTAAAATAAAAGTATTTTTAAAGGTAAAGATGCATTCTTAGAAATGAAAAATTAGAAAAACATCACAAAGACGTATACCAGTAAAATGAAAAACAAATAAAAAAAGACATATTTCGAAAGTCCTCTCGTTTTGAATTCTTAATTTGATAACGATACTTTCTTTTTTATTTAGCTGCATAGCTTTGCGTTTATCTTAAATTTCATTCTATTTAGTTATGAATGGCAGCAATAAAAACGATGGTTGTTATGCGATTATAGTTTTTGACACTAGTTTAAAATATTTTGTGCGCTTCTAAATATCACTTTTTATTAATCAAATAATTCTTGCTTATTTTATCTTTAGGTTTGAGTATTTTAATATTTATAACTGTTTTTCTTTTAAATCAAATATCGTTTCCCATTTTTATAGATTTTAGTTGGAATGCAAAGTAATAAAGCATTATTTCGTGGTTTGCCATTTATGTTTTGGATATATTTTAAGAAATTTTATTCCGTTTGTAATTTAATAATAATGCAGGGACTGAATCTTTTTTAAGAAAAACAACTCAATCGGGCTTCTTTGAAAATATTTCTGATAAATTGTTTTCCAAAATTTTCATATTTTTTGTTTTCTGCTTCCACTAAATGAATCGACATATGCTTATAAAACTATTTATGCAGAGGAAGGTGTGGTGAATGTTTAAATATCGGATTTTGAAAAAAAACTTAACTTATTTATAAAGGAAATATTAATAATAACAAAATACATATAATTATTATCAAGTATTCAAGTAAAAAAATATTTCAATAAAAAATGTACCTAAATAAAAAAAAAAATCTATTTTAGACTGTATATTTTGAAGAGGAAAAATGAGTTTAATTTGAAAATAAAAAATGAACATCCACATTTGTAATAAAAGTATAACTAAATTTAAAAAGTATAACATTTCAATCAAAATTACGAATTTTTTAGTAAGCATTAAGCCTTAAAACAAACTTACAACAGAAATTTTAATTTTTCTAAAAAGAAAAACCATTATTTTTATTACTCTGCACCTTCAATAAAAATCTACTTAAGTTAGCTAGAGAAAGTATTGTGAATTAAGGTGGTCTGGTGTAATAACGCCAGGTGGGGTAATAACGCCAAGTGCTAATATTTTGCATAATTATGAAATAATCTGGTAAATGGCACACATGTGCTCTGCGCAGAAGGGCTTTGAGTCATATAAATTGCAAAAAACAGCTTCAAGTTAATTTGTTTCATTTTTAGGTCTTATTGTTTTTACAAGCAACTAAAATTAACGCTTGATCTAAAATTTACGATACGTATAAATTTGCGATATAGGTTTTGTGATGTAAAGACTATTTTTTTATCCGGAAATACTTTGTTAATTACATAAATTTGTAGTACATTTCATGGACTTTCAAAATATTGTTGAAGATTTTGGATATCTTCTCGAGATAATTTGTAATTTAAAATGTACAGCGCAATAACTATAACGGGGTAATAACGCAAATTCTTGGCATTAATACCCTGGTTGATTCCATATAGTGGCCGAGCTACATCCTAAATACTGATTCAAATAAACACAGTTAAAACTGTGCCATGTTTCTAATAATTCTATTTAGGGTCCTTTTTAAGCAAAAAGAAGCTCACGGTCTGATATTCTTTTGCCTCATCCTCCCCCCCCCCCCATACACCACACCTTTATTTTCCTTACACTTTCACAAAAAATTGAACATTTTCAATAGCTTAGAATGCAATTTGTCAATTTCTAAGTTTGTAGAGTTTGTATTTTTAGAATTGGGCAATCTACATGCAATTATTCCATCTTATTTCATAGTTTTGTTTGCATGGCGTTATTACCCATATAGGTGGGTAATAATTCCAAATAGCATTGGTCAAGAAATCATGCCATTACATTTTGTGAATACATATCTGTTAAATTGTTTTTTTATATAGATAGTCAATGAGTTGCAATTTTATATTTGTTTGAAAAATACAAACTAAAACTGAGCCGTGAAAATTGGTAGAACCTTAACGTGGCGTTATTACCCCAGGGTATCTTAGTTTTTTTTTACGCTTTGCACCATCTTTTTAGGTAATGTTTAAGAAAATTGTTGCTATATCATTTTAACATAGAAAACTGTCATGTAACTGTAAAGACAGTGCTAGATAGGACTCAGTAACATAAAAAAGTGATGGACGTGAAACAAGTCGGAAATTGCACTTCAAGCGTAGCAATTAGGTTCGTGCGTACTATAACGAAGTTAAAAACTATTCAGATCTTGATGTAATAGTATACAGTATTTCGGATATAGTATAATATCCGAAATATTTTGTGTTGTGCCTCTACTTACTATCTACTTACTCTCTTTATATTATGCAGGAAGTAACCTGTAGTAATCCTCAGTAACGTATATCAATTTCATAAAATGTTAAATAATTTAATACAATTAAAACGCGCCCCAAACAATGTTCTCCCTATACCATTATGTAATGGAATACTTTTGTGTGGTGAATGAATAAAAGAATATTCTTCGCACCACAGATAGTATATACTTCATAGATTTACATCAATTGTATTATGTTCGAAAGAGTGTAGCATCATTAAAATGCACTTGAAACTTGTTTTCCCATTGATCGTAATGCAACGGAATAGTTTGATAGTCCATGTAATTGAGCTATACATCTGATTTTCATAAAATTAGAAAAGACTCGACAAAATTATGTAATATTTGTATATTTTAAATTTTAAAGGATTCGATTGGATAGTTCTTCTGTTGTTATATGCGGACAGACGGACGGACGGGCAGATGGACTGAACGGCAGATATAAATGCTATGTATTTTTATAATTATGAACGCACCTAAAACGTTTATGCATTTGGAACTGCACGCCAAGCAATAAACAATTGTGTTGAGTGAAAATTGCAAAAAACAATAAAATACGCTTTATGAAACGTAAGTAAAAATTTAATTCAAAGTTTTTTTATAAAAAATATGCTGTCATTCTTTGAACACGGAGTAAAAAGAAAAATTTCAAAGCAATCAAATCATTCTAAATATAAGGTGAGTGTAAAATTTCTACGTATTTTGAAGATATGTAAATATCCAGTGAAGTACGAACGTTGCAGATGACATTTCAATCACTGGTAAGTGACCAATAACGCGTAGAGTAGTAGAGTATGCATAGGCAGATCGTCAGTCATAGGAATTCAAGTCAAAGGGTACCAACATGGCAAGAAAGAAAGACCACATCAGACATTATTTACTGTAGGACTATGATAAAGCCGTTACAGCAGCCGCAGTATTTGTCAAGTGTATTCGGAGCATACCATAAATGATAGAACCTGCTGCCACTGGTTTAGGAAATTCCAAGCTAGAGACAGGATGTGTGAAAATCATTCTCGTTCTGGGCGCCTATCAAATGATTTCTGACGAGGATCTGGACATAGCCATAACAAATTCTGCCCATCTAAGAGCCGAAAAATTAGCGGAAATGCTCTTTGAAAACAGAACAACAGTCGAAAAACGGATGCATGCGTTTGACCTCATTACCAAGCTCTATGAATGGGCACCACATTAGCTTACAGTAAAAAAACATGAAAAGAGGACCAGCCCCTGTGTTTTCTTGTTTTCCTGTAACAGTAATAAATTTTTTTGAACCAAATTGTAACGGTTCATGAGAAGTGCCGTAATATGAAACTTCGACTGACTGTATGTCACTGTTTCAGAGAGTATTCCGCCCACCTAAATATTCTGAAAATGTTTTCCTTAGTACATGATGGGATGTCAAGAGAATAATCAAGTAGGAGGTCCTTGCATCGAAACAAATGATCAATGCAGGCCTCTACTACTAACAATTAGACAGGCTGAAAGCAAAACTTACGTCTAAACGGCCCGCACTTATCAATCACTGAGGTGTTCTGCTTCATCACGATAAAGCCAAGCCTCGCGTGGATTTAAACACTCGCAAAAATGTCTAGACCGTGGTTGGTAAGTTTTACTGACTGCAGAAAAATAAACAAGTATTTTTTAATAGAAATCAAGCATGAAGATTTTCATTCCACTGAAACCCTAGAAAAACGTATCACCAACAGGACTAAATGTCGATAGTAATCTAATGGGTTGGAAATGAGATGGGTAAACATAGATAATGCTGAATCGTTTGCTATCAAATGTAAAACTAATTACTTACCAAAAATATAATTAGAAAGAATAATTATAACAAGTTGAAAATTACACGTGAAGCGTAGCAAATAAGGTGCGTTCGTACAATAGCGAAGTTTTAAAAATATTCAGATCTTACTGATCTATATCAGTACTTCGGATACCGTATCTTTGTATTCCTATAAATATACAGGAAGTAATTTTTATTACACCTCAGCAACGTATAAGATATTCATAAAATATGAAATAGTTTAATATAATTAAAACACGCCCCAAAAATTGTTTCCCCGTATAGCATTAAGTAGTGCAATACTTTTGTGTGGCTCTGTAATTTAATAATAAATATTCTTTGTATCACAGATTGTACAGAATGTATATTTTACTATATATACACTTGATAGGTTCATGTCAATTTCATGATGTTCAAATGAGTGTAAAACCATTAAAATGCATTTGAAACTTCCATTGACCGTAATGTAACGGAATACTTTTGAATGTCCCTGTAATTGATCTATGCAACAGATTTTCATAAAATTTGAAATGACTCGACAAAATTATGTAATAATTATGTATTTTAAATTACAAACGATTCGGTTCGGTCGTTTTTGCGTTGTTACATGCGGAGAGACAGACAGACGGGCAGACAGACGGACAGACAGACGGACAGACGGACGGACTGAACAACAACTATAGGTGCTACGTATTTACATAATTACGAACGCACCTAAAAATGAAAAATGAAAACGGGCAGCTTTTTAAAGTCGCCCATTTTTCATTGAGCCGTCTTTAAGACAACCTTGCTAATGTTTCACCACATATTCTTTATCCCACATCACTACCAATAAACATGGCAAAAAATGACATCATGGATCTCTTAAAATATGTAACTCCTGATCATCATTAGTATTATAAATAATGAAGGAGGTATTCCGCAAGCAAAACCTGACAGTGATTACGACTCAATTATTTGCGCAGATTAGAAGAATATGCATATTTTGAATAATATCAACGCTTTTTCTAAAATCCAGGATATCAATTTTATTACTTGCAATAAGAGTGGTTACTTTTTTATATACATTAATTGCGTTTTATATGTATGTGTTTAGTAACATTATCATTATAGAACTACTCAGAATTTTTTTCAATACCTTTCAGTTGCCAATCTGACAAATTCCATATAAAATAGCTTTTTTTTTTAAACATAGGGATATTGATAAATGTTTATATATTTCTACAGTGTTAAAGAGTTACCTTTGATTGTAAAAAAAAATTAATGGGTTTAATCAAAATATGCTGAAAAAATAGTAGAGTTTTTTTTATAGATACATAACTTTAACTGTTTATAATGAACATTTTTATTTGATGGAGTTACTCAAGTTGACTTCTAAACGCCTCATATTACCTTTAAAATCAATTGTCTTATATAAAAATATTTTATTCAAAAGCACTCAACAAATATTTAATTTGGGTTTTAACTTTGGTGTTCAATGCGTTTAGTGTTTTTTCTGTGGCGTCGTATTTCTTTTGTTAAAATTTAGTACCTCATATAGAATATCTATACATATAATAAAACAGTAGGACCCGGTGTGTCTGTACATTGAAGATAATTGACAAAAATGGAGTCAGGGCGATAAAAGAAAACCAATGAAACACAAAAAAATTTTTTTTGAATTTTTTGTCTGTCTGTCTGTCTGTCTGTTTGTTCGAGGTTATCTTCGTAACTACTGAATGGATTTTTATGCGGTTTTCACTAATGAAGAATGCACACTCCCGGGCAGTGTATAGGCTTTGTTTCATCAAAATCGGACAACAGACAAAAAAGTAACAAAAAGAAACAAAAGAAACTATTAGGTGCGCTGCTCACGTTTTTTAGTACATAACGTTTTTTAGTACATATAAAATCCAATAGATGTCACTGTGCGATTTTAAAACGCGCTATCGTTATGTTTTCGCCAGTCTACTTAAGTATGAGAAAGTTTCAAGCTGGCTGTCGTTCCATGTGGTTTAGTCGGTAGAACGTCAGTGCGCCATACTGATGGCCCGGGTTCGATTCCCAGCATGGAATTTTTTTTCACTATGTTGGCATTAACGCCTATAAGCAATTAAAAGAATTTGAAATATTGTATTCAAGGCGAATTTTCTCTCTGGGAAAATTTCCTTGCATTAATATGTCAGTGTAATTTTTTTTTCGATTTAATTTTTTTTTTCGAAACTTTGTTTTTCTTAAAAAATTACAGTAAATATTTGATATTTCCCAACGTTTTTTGAATGATCGACTTGCTTTTTTTTTTTTTTTTAATGTATGTCTGAACCTTATCTAACTACTTCTTCAAGATTTCTTTAGATAAACCGACCAGCGTAGCGGGCGAAGGCCGCTAGTTTAGAATATATTTGTACATTATCAATAATGACTAAATATACGAATACCAAATCTTTGATTTCATAGGATAAATTAAATAATCTCGATTTTCATTGGAGGATATTTGTGAGAGATAAATTCTCTTATTGATTACGCTAGTTCATCTATGGATGTGTTAACACTCCATCAAAAGCCTAATCCATTGGAAATGTGTATACGTATAATTTCACGATCACAATGAGCCTAGCCTTAAAAGCTTTCCCCATTTGCAAGCTTTTCTCGTTACATTCCTAATTTTGCTCCCATTATATTCGAACATGAGCAATATATTCATCATTGTCTATTTTCATCAAGTATATTTAGATTAAGAGAAAATATTAACCTTAGTAGGATCATAATATAAATACAATTTTATCAAATACTTGAGTTCATATAGAAGTAATCAAATATCAAAAGTTCTGTTGCAATAATTTAAAAATTATTAGGATTGTATGTCACAGTCAGTACTCTATTTGCAGTAAGTTATTTGTTATATCTCTCAAAACAAGGTATGATTACTTCTGATATTAAGTATGAAATGTAATAGCAACAAAAATGTTTTATTATCAGTTTCTGTTCATTGCACGTGATTTTAAATTATATATATGGTTTTTCTTTCGCTAATTGGCGTCAGTCGTGCTTTTTAATTATCTCTACATTTCTAATCTCTAATATCGATTAAATGCATCTTCATTTTTTTGTAAAGCTTCAAAGTTTAAATGTTACCAGAGAATTTTCCTTAAACAATCTAATTAGATTTTTTATGCATTCCCAGAACTACATAAGCTATGAAGTTTATCGTTTCTATTTTTTTAACACTAAAACGCCGGGAAATTTTACACAAATTTTATAAAATATATTTAAAACCAGAAAAATAACTTGAAAATATTTAGTTTATTTGTTTAGCTTATAATCACTGCAATTGATACAATACTTATTTCTAGAAGATTTTTCTGGTTCGAATCGACAATTAGTCCAGTGTTCGGTGTTAAACTGACATCTTCCCGGCGTTCTAGTTTTAAAGCAACGCACCAACGGTATTTAATATACAGGATGGTCATAAAAAAACTTTGCCGATATACGGAGCTCTAGCGGCCATTCCGCTCAATCGATCGAAATGAAATTTCAGATATAGCTATTCAGAGGTATAAGCTCGAGATTCTGTGAGCGACAACAAAATGGCGCTCACGGTTACGGTTAGAGTTACAGAAACTCGAAAATTTCCAATGGCAACACCCATTTTTTTTCATCGCAAAATGCTCAGCGCATGCGAAAACCCTAGAGAGCGTTGGAACCGTACGTGTATCGCAAGAAACGGACATGTTATGCACGCACAAAAAACCATTCTGGGAATCCTTCCCCCCCCCCATAGAAAAAACTCGATTGGGGCGCAAGGAGGAAATTTGCATATGACACATAGTCAGTACACTAATCTCTGATTACAATACGGATCGGAGAAACTAAAACTTTTATTTTGATTACACATTTTTCCCATGGGAGCCTTCACCATCACAGGCAATTACGGCACACATGTGGGAAATGTGTAATAAAAATAAAAGTTTTAGTTTCTCCGATCTGTATTGTAATCAGAGATTAGTGTACTGCGTCTGAGTCATATGCAAATTTCCTCCTTGCGCCCCAATCGAATTTTTTCTATGGGGGGGAAGGATTCCCAGAAAGGTTTTTTGTGCGTGCATAACATGTCCGTTTCTTGCGATACACGTACGGTTCCAACGCTCTTTAGGGTTTTCGCATGCGCTGAGCATTTTGCGATGAAAAAAAATGGGTGTTGCTATTGGAAATTTTCGAGTTTCTGTAACTATAACCGTAACCGTGAGCGCCATTTTGTTGTCGCACACAGAATCTCGAGCTCATACCTCTGAATAGCTATATCTGAAATTTCATTTCGATCGGTTGAGCGGACTGGCCGCTAGAGCTCCGTATATCGGCAAAGTTTTTTTATGACCACCCTGTATTCCTATACATTTCAGACACATATTAGTTCTTTAACCACCTAACAATCTATCTTCTTATTTTCCTTTTAGAGATATTTTGAGATGTAAAAAGTCAATTAGGTAGATTTCGTATGAAATACTAGCTATTGCATTCTCTCCCATGTTGGAATTTCTGAAAAATTTTTGCGGATCTACACGAATCATGACTCCTAGACCCTAAAACTACCATCAGTAAAAAAGTTTATCTATCTATCTATCTATCTAGCTAGCTATCGGGGTATATCACTTTCTTCTAGACACGATAACTTTCATAATTATGCTCAGATCTTCTTCAAACTTTTACATAAAATCAAGGTGCTTAAAATCTCGGTCGAGTTCGTTAATGGGCAAAATCGGACCAAGGGGGTGGAAGTTAGGAGGGGTTTTGTGAAAACAGAAAAAACGCGATAACTTCTAAATTAAAATAGATATAGAATCAGTTTAAAGTTTATATTACTTCTAAAGAATGGGCCAAAAGTTTATGCATGACAGATTTTTGATAAAGTTAAAAATGGGCTCAAGGGGCGAAAAAAACATAGTTTTTGGGAGAAAAAAATTCATAACTTCGTCAATTCTCAAGATATCAAATCCAACTAAATTTTATATAAATGTACTCAATATTATCTAAAACTTTTGTATTTACAAGTTTTTGATAGGACCAATTTTTATCGATGACAAAAATTAAAAACGAAAAGAAAAAGGGGGGAGAAAAAAGAAAAAAACCCATAACTTACTCAATTCTTAAGCAATCAAATCTAATTAAATTTATTTTACATCTTCACAATAATATCTACAACTTTTATACTGACAAGTTTTTCAGACAAGTAAAGGTAGAATATATTTTTAAAAAGGCTGCCAAAAAGGGTATTTTGAACAGAATTTCACGAAGTTATAGTGATTGAAATTTGAGGAAATTTAAGAAATTGCGTTTTTATCGAGTCATTTTTAAATCTATTTTTTGTTCTCAAACGCATCCAATTTACAGGTTCTCTTATTTAGGAACTATATAATGTGACGGAGTGGCCAGTTTTTTGATAAATGCTGAATATATTTCAAAAAAGGCTGCCAAAATGGGCACTTCGCACAAAATTTCCCAAAGCGATCATGATAAAAGAATTGAGGTTGTATTCAAATAACAAATTTTTTATTTTATGACTCATTTTTAAATTCAATTTTGCTCTCAAACGCATTCAATTGACAGTTATTTGTTATTTAGGAACTGTGTAATGTGCCGTATTGGTCAGATTTTTGATAAAGGCTAAGTATATATTTAAAAAAATCTGTCAAAGTGGGCACTTCGCATAAAATTTCTCAAAGCGATCTTGATTAAAGAATTGTGGATGTATTAAAATAATAAATTGGTTATTTTATGACTTATGACTCATTTTTAAATTCAATTTTGCTGTCAAACGAATTTAATTAACAGTTTTTTAGTTATTTAGGAACTATATAATGAGCATATTGGTCAATTTTTTAAATAAAGTAAGACTATAATTCAAAATATGTTGCCAAAATGGGCATTTGGGTAGAATTTCGTTTAAGACGATTTTGATAAAACCAGTTCTTACAGAAAAATGAAATTAATAATTTTTTAAAAGCGGCTGAATAAAGTAGTTAAACTGGGTTTATCTCTAATCATTTTTTTTTGAGATGAAAACTTTTCGAAATCTACCTCCGCCTATAGGCCATGCCGAAAGGGATTTTTTTTTTTATTTTAGGTAATTTTTGCAAACTTGGGAAAGTAACAGTACAACGATGTCTGTATTTTTAGAATATGTTACTAAAAGTTTGCATAAACAATAAAAGAAAAGTATAAGGGTGATGTTCCAGAAGAAAAATTAAATTAAAAATAAATAATTAAATTATATGTCGCATTCCTGATGACGAAGAATGGTTACGTGATAAATAATTGTAAACAGAACATTTGGTAATAAGAACCATTGCACACTGAAGTGACAAAAGTCATGGGATAGCAATATGCAAATATATAGATGGCTGTAGTGCTGCTTACAAATTGTGTTAATAGTCAGTAGTAGTAGGAAAATAAGAGTACGGGGACAGGAGCAGGAGGCACTGAGGCACCGTGCCTCCTGTGGTGCCGCCTGCTCCCACCATCCCTCCTGGTCCCTCCTGCGCCCACCGTGCCACCGTCACAATCCTGCCCCCACTATGCATCCCCCTCCACGAATGCCCCCTAGTGGAAAAAATGAACATTCTATTATAACAGGATAGGTGATCGACCTTCCCTAATTAAAAATATTATCAATCGCATCTCAACTCGGAATCATACTATATGATCAAGATTAAATTTATATTTCAATTTTGAACAACCGCAATTTAATGAGTATTATTAATTAAGCGAAACACTGGAAAATCTCAGTTTTCAACCATTTTATTTAGATTTCTTCAACTACAAGATGAGATTATCAATTTAACACAAGAAAGTTAAACATATATTTGAATTTGGCTTAATATACATCTTAATGAGTAGTATTAATTAAGTAAAAACAATACAAAATATCATGTTTTATAGAAAAAGACTGATTTCTTACGATTTTTATAAACTACATGATCAATGTACTGACTTAAAAGTTGAAAGTCAAACGTACATCCTAGTTTTTCAACTGCTATAACCTTAATGAGTATCGTTAATTAAGAAAAAACAATGGAAAATATCAAGTTTTATAGAAAAAGACTGACTTCTTACGATTTTTATCAACATAAGAGAGAAAACTTAAACGTACATTTCAGTTTTTCAACAGCTATAACCTTAATGAGTATTGATAATTAAGAAAAAAACAATGGAAAATATCAAGTGTTATAGAAAAAGACTGATTTCTTACGATTTTTATCAACTGCAACATCAGTGTATCGACTTACAAGTTAAAAGTTAAACATGCATTCTAGTTTTTCAACAGCTTTAATCTTAATGAGTATCGTTAATTAAGTAAAAAACAATGGAAAATATCAAGTTTTATAGAAAAAGACTGATTTCTTACGATTTTTTCAACTCAAACTTCAGAATATCAATTTGATAGAAAGAAATTTAAGCATGCATTCCAGTTTTGGACAACCATTTCTTTCATGAACATTATTAATTAAGCAAAACAACGGAAAATATTAAATTTTTAACTAATTTCTTCATATATTTTTTTATATATAAAATCAGAATACACAACTTAAAATAGAAATTTAAATATATTTTTTAGTTTTTGAACAGTCGTTACCTCAAAGAATTTCAATAATTGAACAATTAACAAAGGAAACTAATGATTTTTTAAAGAAAAAAGACGAATTAAACGAATTTGGTTAACTTTTACTCTAAATGGAAATTTCATCTTACTTTTATATACTAACTAAGTAGAATTTTAATGCATAAACGAACACATTTCAATAAATACTGAACACACACACACAAATTTGAAAACAACACCTGCTTCTTGTGACGTCATATTGAAACCAAAACTTATTCCTTCGAAGTCCCTCACCATGCCTTTTCGCCCCCATCTCCCCCAATTTTTTACCTTAGGTAGAGAAATGGACAAAGCAATGACCTCTCATTCTTGTATATTTAGAAGTCTGGGAGAAAAAAAGAGATATTTTATGCACTCCAATTTCAAACAGTTACCGCAATATCCCAAAATTTGAATTTTGGAAGACATAATCAGTATAATTAATTAAACAAAATAATAAAAATATTATTTTTTAAGGGGAAAAGGTGAATTTAAGCGAATTTGATTAGTTTTACAATAGTCTTTTGAACCGGAACTTGGAAATATAGATTTCTAACAGAAGAATTAAACGTATATTTTAATTTTAACAACAAAAACTTAACAAGTATCATTAATTTAACAAAAATAAATATCAATTTTAAAGAAAAGACGAATTTGAATAATTTTACACTAGTATTTTCAAAAGCAACATAGAAATATAAATACTTATTCACATATTTCGCTTATTCACTGTATTCAATACTATATTTAATAAATTTGGATACACTTTAAGAATTTTCTAATCTATAATTAAATATTAGCTGTATATTTAATGTTACCCATGTTTTAAACATTAGTTCATAATCATGAATTTTGTATTTTATATACCATGTATTCAGGTTCAGATTATCTTCACTTGAAATCATACAGAATTTTTTAACAGAGTTTGTTTTTGAAATCTTTGAAGCAACTGTATTTTATATTTTTAACACGAATTTTCTAAGATTTTCTAACATTTTCCGATTATACATTCTTCAGAAGTACATTTCTAAATGCTACAATCACTTTACATATCGAAAAGTTATCATTGAAACAACTGTATTTAATATTTTAATACCAATTTTCTAAGATTTTTTAACATTTTCCGGTTATACATTCCTCAAAAGTTATTATTACGTATTCTAAACAATAGAAAATATTAATTTTAAGAATAAAAAGACGAATTTAAACAAATTTTATTAGTTTTACACTATTTTTTCTCACCTCCAACACGGATATATCAATTTTAACAGAAGAATTAAACGTATATTTTAGTTTTTAACAACAAAAATGTAATAATTATCATTAATTAAACAAAAATAAATATCAATTTTCAAGAAAAGACAGTTTTTTACACAAATTTTCAACTTTGAAATACATTTGCTTACATATATTGTTACAGTATATTACAAAACTTAAACTTTTTAAAAAGTTTGAATGTCTTTACAAAGGGTTCATACTTATATTTTTCACGTCTTGACTGCATTCGAAATCTTACAACAAAAGTATACTTTTATTATTATTATTATTATTATTATTATAGAAAACCTAAAAAATCGTTTCTTGCTGCTTTAGACACTTGACATATTAAAACTACTCTACCCATATAATTAATCAAATTAGGACATGATTCATCTTACACTTCAAAATTTCTGAATTTTTACAATTCTTATTTTCATCAAACTTTATTCTTGATCCTATATATTTTAATAGCACAGAATTTTAACATCTGTTTTTATCTACTTATCAGAAAATTATTAAAACACCCAATAACATTTTCCAAATATGAATATTATCTTTACAATATAATAATGCAAAACATACACGAATACAAAGTTTAATTTTTACAAACATTTCATATTTCAAACCAAACTATTCGAAATTTTCACAACATAAGAGCAAACATTAGTCGAACTTTTTAACATTAATATTGCTTAGATCTTTTCATTATAACTTTAACTATGATAATTATCCATTTTTAGGTTGATTGTCGAAAAACTGTAACTGAAATTACATAAACTTAATGTAAAAAACCATGTTCTCAATCAATTTCTTGAAATTCAACAAAAAATTGACTATTACTCCAATACTTATCTAATTCAATCTCGACTCTCGATAGTATATAGATATTGCATCATTACATACTTACAACTCTTTTCAAACTTTTATCAGAAAATCAAGTCAATCAAAGTCTAGTAGTTGTCACACCTGTTCCTCAGAAATATTACTATCATATGAAACAGTAAAGAAGATTAATAGATATTTAATATTTAATAACCTCGTACGTGAAATTACTGCCGAATGAGAATACTAATAATCAATAAAATCAACTGTTGGACAAAAAAATAGTACAGATTACCGAAAATTCAAATCATTTTTTCTACAAAAATTACAAAAATTAACAAATGAATGACAAGTTAGAGAAATAACTAAAAAAAATAATGAACATATTTACAAGTTTATTAAAATCACACCTTTTTCTGGATTAAAAACCACAATTTCTTGAAAAATTTAACACCGAATTTGTAAGATTTTAATCCTAGTATTACATACACTCAATAAATATTCAAAATTAACAAAGTTTTAGTCTCAAGTATTTTTTTAGTCTCATCAATAAGCAGAAATTCTATATTAAAAGAATATTTTCATAGTAGTACTTATAAAAATGAGAGTTTACAAACTGATTTTCATAATTTTATCACATTTAAACTTAATTTTTATACATAAAACATTATTTAATCAAATTTTATACTTTCTAATTCAGTAAAATTCAATACTTTTTTAGTTTTTAATTCAATACCACAATATTTATTTACATCAAACTTGATTCTTTACCTTT
This sequence comes from Maratus speculifer, assembly GCA_964019185.1. NCBI lineage: Eukaryota > Metazoa > Arthropoda > Arachnida > Araneae > Salticidae > Maratus > Maratus speculifer. Next base: position 159,796,435 of record OZ025293.1, on the reverse strand, counting down.
TATATTTCCACATTACACAAGGGAGTTAAATACTAACTTGGAACGGGAGTTGAAGTCAATTGATTCAATTCGATTTTCACCGTATGCGCATTGCCCCTACACGAAATTTCTTACTTCTATAATCATCTAATGTATTAAAACTAATCTACTCATATTTTTAATCAATTCATCAGATGTTTCATCTCGCACTTCTGAATTATCATCCACCAAGTTGCTTAAAATATAAATACTATCTTTATAGTTTTAATGTAGTATACATGACTAATCTTGAGTTTCCATCTATACTATTAATCAAATTATCATATGTTTCATCTTACAGTTCAACGATTTCTGAATTATCGTCCATCTAGTTGTTAATATTAATAAAATGTTAATAGTTTTTGATTATACATAGTATGTATGAATACAATCTATAATTTTTAACAGTTCATATTTCAAATAACCTATTTTCGAAACCAAACTATGCGATTTTTACCACAATGCTTATCATCATACAGAGATTTGTGTTTCATAATTTTTCTAAAAATTATCAGACATGTACTCCTCAGAAGAATTTCTATCATATGAATAAATGAAAAAAAAAATTAATTTATATTAAACGTACAACGAAATTTGATTGCAATATATATGTATTAAATAAAAATAAATAAATAAGCGATTATTTATACATTGAACCTTTACTAAATATATATTTCTTGCGTTATACAGATGTTTCAACAAGATGAACCAAAACAGCAGCAAACTTTAGAATTTAATGATCTGAATGATTCATCCCTAGCACATGTAGCGTTAATGAATAATACATATGAAAGTACTTATATGAAAAATACTAGAATTCGTATATGTAACGTAATTAGATTAATATAAAATGATTTGTCTTACTGCCTACACTTTAACAAATACCTTTTTACCTATGTTGTTGAAGATAATCCTGATTGTTTGCATTTGTTTCTATTACAGATGTGTTTTATTTTCTACAAACACTTCTTATGTAAATGGAATTTGACAGAACAAACAAAAATCCATACGGGTGAAAAACCTTACACTTGGGAAGATTACCAAATGCGGTTTTCAAGAAGATGTGAATCAAAAATGCACACATCATCATATAAAGCATCGTCAGTTATGTGTAAACTTAGTGAAGATATTCAAAAATTAGTCAGACGTTTGAAGAATTTAGAAATAAAGGAAGATATTTAGACTATTTATCCATCATATTTTCATAAGTTACCACAATATCTCAAACTTAAAATTTGGAAGACATACACACAGCTGAAAAGAAATTTTGTTACCCGTGATTTTTCTAATCAGCGTGACTGTATAGGTATTATTTTGCAATGTATTCTTTAAATGTTCACATAAATATTCTTTTATATACATTTAACGTTGTGTTTATTTTTCTAAAACCTATTACATTAATGGAATACATAACATTTTAAGTGAAACAACACTTTCACAACTTAAAAAATGTATAAGAACATACAAAATAAGCAGATGTATGAAAAAATATAGAAGTTTAGAGAATAATTTCAAAGTTTTCTAGAAATACAAACAAAAAATACTTACAATATAAAAAAATTACAAAAGTGAAAAGAAAAAACACAAATGCAAAACAAAAAAATCACAAAGTGAAAAACTCAAAACAAAGTTTTTGAAAAAAGAAAATTCACAACAAAAACTTTTTTTACAAAAACCAAAACTTCAAAAAATATTTTTACAAAAAAAAAATTTTTTTAAACATTTTTTACAAAAAAAATTTTTTTTCAAAAACATTTTTTACAAAAATTTTTTTTTCAAAATAAGTTTTTACAAAAGTAAAAAATATAAAATCACAACGTTAAAAAAATGAAAAAATTTAGTTAAAAAAATGTAAAAAAAAGTTGCAAAAATTTCAAAAAAAGTTATGAAAAAAGTACCAAAAATTTTGTTCTTTGTAATACAGTATGCAATGGCGAAACCATTGTATTTGCTATTACAAAGAACAAAATTTTTGGTACTTTTTTCATAACTTTTTTTGAAATTTTTGCAACTTTTTTTTACATTTTTTTTAACTAAATTTTTTCATTTTTTTAACGTTGTGATTTTTTATTTTTTACTTTTGTAAAAACTTATTTTGAAAAAAAAATTTTTTGTAAAAAATGTTTTTGAAAAAAAAATTTTTTTGTAAAAAATGTTTAAAAAAAATTTTTTTTGTAAAAATATTTTTTGAAGTTTTGGTTTTTGTAAAAAAAGTTTTTGTTGTGAATTTTCTTTTTTCAAAAACTTTGTTTTGAGTTTTTCACTTTGTGATTTTTTTGTTTTGCATTTGTGTTTTTTCTTTTCACTTTTGTAATTTTTTTTATATTGTAAGTATTTTTTGTTTGTATTTCTAGAAAACTTTGAAATTATTCTCTAAACTTCTATATTTTTTCATACATCTGCTTATTTTGTATGTTCTTATACATTTTTTAAGTTGTGAAAGTGTTGTTTCACTTAAAATGTTATGTATTCCATTAATGTAATAGGTTTTAGAAAAATAAACACAACGTTAAATGTATATAAAAGAATATTTATGTGAACATTTAAAGAATACATTGCAAAATAATACCTATACATTCACGCTGATTAGAAAAATCACGGGTAGCAAAATTTCTTTTCAGCTGTGTGTATGTCTTCCAAATTTTAAATTTGAGATATTGTGGTAACTTATGAAAATATGATGGATAAATAGTCTAAATATCTTCCTTTATTTCTAAATTCTTCAAACGTCTGACTAATTTTTGAATATCTTCACTAAGTTTACACATAACTGACGATGCTTTATTTGACGATGTGTGCATTTTTGATTCACATCTTCTTGAAAACCGCATTTGGTAATCTTCCCAAGTGTAAGATTTTTCACCCGTATGGATTTTTGTTTGTTCTGTCAAATTCCATTTACATAAGAAGTGTTTGTAGAAAATAAAACACATCTGCAATAGAAACAAATGCAAACAATCAGGATTATCTTCAACAACATAGGTAAAAAGGTATTTGTTAAAGTGTAGGCAGTAAGACAAATCATTTTATATTAATCTAATTACGTTACATATAAGAATTCTAGTATTTTTCATATAAGTACTTTCATATGTATTATTCATTAACGCTACATGTGCTAGGGATGAATCATTCAGATCATTAATTTCTAAAGTTTGCTGCTGTTTTGGTATATCTTGTTGAAACATCTGTATAACGCAAGAAATATATATTTAGTAAAGGTTTAATGTATAAATAATCGCTTATTTATTTATTTTTATTAAATACATATACACTGACGGAAAAAAAAATCCCAACACCAAAAAAGACTTGTGTTAGCCAAACGAAATTTTGTAGGCGTGTTTATACATCTGAAAGATGACATTGATTCAAATTTCGGGCTTCGCGCATAAGTGTGGCGCTAGTAGCGCCACTCAAAACTTTAAAGTCAGGTTTTCTTTAAACGAGTGCTGTAACGTTAGTGAGCTTTTTTTCTTTTCAAAATTTTGCGAATTGAGTTGAGGTTGATCATGAATGTCTTTAAGAAGACGAAGAAGCCACTATCATCAGCTCCCCGAATTGGAAAGAGGTCGTAAATTAGGGCTACGAGAAAGTGGATTTTCTTTCCGCGATTTTGCAGAAAGACTTGGACAGAATGTATCCACTGTGCATGATTATAGGGAGCAATGGTCAAGGGATGGTATTGCCTCAAGAAGACCAGGTTCCGGGTGACCACGTGGCACTACTGAGAGGGAAGACCGTCGTATTCGGCGTACTCCTGTGGCTTATCGTACTGTGCCTGCGACAGAAATTTGAGCCGCAGTTGGTACCACAATGGCACAACGAACTGTTAGAAATCGGTTACTTCAAGGACAGCTCGATGCAAGGCATGCAGTCCACTGACTCTAAGCCATTGCCGTTTGCGACACCAATGATGTCAAGCCAGAGCTCACTGGAGGATGGAGTGGAGATCTGTTGTGTTTTCTGATGAAAGTATGTTCTGGCTTCGTTCCAGTGATGGCCGTGTGCTGGTCAGAAGGAGACCAGGGGAACGCCTGCAATCAAACTGTCTGCGGCTTAAAGACACTGGATCTACAATCTGGAGTCATGGTCTAAGAAGCAATTTTCTATGACACCAGAAGCACTCTCCGGCTTATCCCAAGCACATTGACTTCAAATTTGTAAGTCAGTCCGGTAATTCAACCTGTAGTGCTGCCATTCAAGTAAATCATCCAAGGGGCGTTTTTCAACAGGATAACGCGCGCCCTCATGCCGCTACTATAACGCAACGTGCTCTACAGAGTGTCGACCTGTTACCTTGACCAGCTAGATCACCAGATCTGTCTTCCATTGAGCACGTATGGGCTATCATTGGATGAGAACTCCGGTGTCATCTCCAGCCAGCAATGACCATCCCAGTATTGACACAGCAAGTACAACAAGCATGGAACTCCATACGACAAAGTGACATTCGGCACCTGTATGACACAATGCATGCACGTGTGCAAGTATGGATTCAAAATTCTGGAGGTTATAGCGACTTTTAATGTAACAGCATTTCACATTTGAAATGCATTTTATTGACCTTAAATTAACCTATGATCTCGAAAATCTAATCAATTAAACATTTTAACTAGACAAATGCACTGTCCAAATTTCATTACTCTACAATAAGTTTTTCTTGGTGTTGGGATTTTTTTTTCCGCCAGTGTATATTGCAATCAAATTTCGTTTTACGTTTAATATAAATTATTTTTTTTTTCATTTATTCATATGATAGAAATTCCTCTGAGGAGTACATATCTGATAATTTTTAGAAAAAGTATGAAACACAAATCTCTGTATGATGATAAGCATTGTGGTAAAATTCACATAGTTTGGTTTCGAAAATATGTTATTTGAAATATGAACTGTTAAAAATTAAAGATTGTATTCATACATACTATGTATAATCAAAAACTATAAACATTTTATTAATATTTTAAACAACTAGATGGACGATAATTCAGAAATCGTTGAACTGTAAGATGAAACATATGATAATTTGATTAATAGTATAGATGGAAACTCAAGATTAGTCATGTATACTACATTAAAACTATAAAGATAGTATTTATATTTTAAGCAACTTGGTGGATGATAATTCAGAAGTGCGAGATGAAACATCTGATGAATTGATTAAAAATATGAGTAGATTAGTTTTAATACATTAGATGATTATAGAAGTAAGAAATTTCGTGTAGGGGCAATGCGCATACGGTGAAAATCGAATTGAATCAATTGACTTCAACTCCCGTTCCAAGTTAGTATTTAACTCCCTTGGGTAATGTGGAAATATAAAAGGTAAAGAATCAAGTTTGATGTAAATAAATATTGTGGTATTGAATTAAAAACTAAAAAAGTATTGAATTTTACTGAATTAGAAAGTATAAAATTTGATTAAATAATGTTTTATGTATAAAAATTAAGTTTAAATGTGATAAAATTATGAAAATCAGTTTGTAAACTCTCATTTTTATAAGTACTACTATGAAAATATTCTTTTAATATAGAATTTCTGCTTATTGATGAGACTAAAAAAATACTTGAGACTAAAACTTTGTTAATTTTGAATATTTATTGAGTGTATGTAATACTGGGATTAAAATCTTACAAATTCGGTGTTAAATTTTTCAAGAAATTGTGGTTTGTAATCCAGAAAAAGGTGTGATTTTAATAAATTTGTAAATATGTCCATTATTTTTTTTAGTTATTTCTCTAACTTGTCATTCATTTGTTAATTTTTGTAATTTTTGTAGAAAAAATGATTTGATTTTTCGGTAATCTGTACTATTTTTTTGTCCAACAGTTGATTTTATTGATTATTAGTATTCTCATTCGGCAGTAATTTCACGTACGAGGTTATTAAATATTAAATATCTATTAATTTTCTTTACTGTTTCATATGATAGTAATATTTCTGAGGAACAGGTGTGATAACTACTAGACTTTGATTGATTTGATTTTCTGATAAAAGTTTGAAAAGAGTTGTAAGTATGTAATAATGCAATATCTATATACTATCGAGAGTCGAGATTGAATTAGATAAGTATTGGAGTAATAGTCAATTCTTTGTTGAATTTCAAGAAATTGATTGAGAACATGGTTTTTTACATTAAGTTTATGTAATTTCAGTTACAGTTTTTCGACAATCAACCTAAAAATGGATAATTATCATAGTTAAAAGTTATAATGAAAAGATCTAAGCAATATTAATGTTAAAAAGTTCGACTAATGTTTGCTCTTATGTTGTGAAAATTTCGAATAGTTTGGTTTGAAATATGAAATGTTTGTAAAAATTAAACTTTGTATTCGTGTATGTTTTGCATTATTAAATTGTAAAGATAATATTCATATTTGGAAAATGTTGTTGGGTGTTTTAATAATTTTCTGATAAGTAGATAAAAACAGATGTTAAAATTCTGTGCTATTAAAATATATAGGATCAAGAATAAAGTTTGATGAAAATAAGAATTGTAAAAATTCAGAAATTTTGAAGTGTAAGATGAATCATGTCCTAATTTGATTAATTATATGGGTAGAGTAGTTTTAATATGTCAAGTGTCTAAAGCAGCAAGAAACGATTTTTTAGGTTTTCTATAATAATAATAATAATAATAATAATAAAAGTATACTTTTGTTGTAAGATTTCGAATGCAGTCAAGACGTGAAAAATATAAGTATGAACCCTTTGTAAAGACATTCAAACTTTTTAAAAAGTTTAAGTTTAGTAATATACTCTAACAATATATGTAAGCAAATGTATTTCAAAGTTGAAAATTTGTGTAAAAAATTGTCTTTTCTTGAAAACTGATATTTTTTTTGTTTAATTAATGATACTTATTACATTTTTGTTGTTAAAAACTAAAATATACGTTTAATTCTTCTGTTAAAATTGATATATCCGTGTTGGAGGTGAGAAAAAATAGTGTAAAACTAATAAAATTTGTTTAAATTCGTCTTTTTATTCTTAAAATTAATATTTTCTATTGTTTAGAAAACGTAATAATAACTTTTGAGGAATGTATAACCGGAAAATGTTAAAAAATCTTAGAAAATTGGTATTAAAAATATTAAATACAGTTGCTTCAAGTGTCTTCCAAAATTCAAATTTTGGAATATTGCGGTAACTGTTATGAAATTGGAGTGCATAAAATGTCTCTTTTTTTCTCCCAGACTTCTAAATATATAAGAATGAGAAGTCATTGCTTTGTCCATTTCTCTACCTAAGGTAAAAAATTGGGGGAGATGGGGGCGAAAAGGCATGGTGAGGGACTTCGAAGGAATAAGTTTTGGTTTCAATATGACGTCACAAGAAGCAGGTGTTGTTTTCAAATTTGTGTGTGTGTGTTGAGTATTTATTGAAATGTGTTCGTTTATGCATTAAAATTCTACTTAGTTAGTATATAAAAGTATGATGAAATTTCCATTTAGAGTAAAAGTTAACCAAATTCGTTTAATTCGTCTTTTTTCGTTAAAAAATCATTAGTTTCCTTTGTTAATTGTTCAATTATTGAAATTCTTTGAGGTAACGACTGTTCAAAAACTAAAAAATATGTTTAAATTTCTATTTTAAGTTGTGTATTCTGATTTTATATCAAAAAAATATATATGAAGAAATCAGTTAAAAATTTAATATTTTCCGTTGTTTTGCTTAATTAATAATGTTCATGAAGGAAATGGTTGTCCAAAACTGGAATGCATGCTTAAATTTCTTTCTATCAAATTGATATTCTGAAGTTTGAGTTGAAAAAATCGTAAGAAATCAGTCTTTTTCTATAAAACTTGATATTTTCCATTGTTTTTTACTTAATTAACGATACTCATTAAGATTATAGCTGTTGAAAAACTAGAATGCATGTTTAACTTTTAACTTGTAAGTCGATACACTGATGTTGCAGTTGATAAAAATCGTAAGAAATCAGTCTTTTTCTATAACACTTGATATTTTCCATTGTTTTTTACTTAATTATCAATACTCATTAAGGTTATAGCTGTTGAAAAACTGAAATGTACGTTTAAGTTTTCTCTCTTAAGTTGATAAAAATCGTAAGAAATCAGTCTTTTTCTATAAAACTTGATATTTTCCATTGTTTTTTTACTTAATTAACGATACTCATTAAGGTTATAGCAGTTGAAAAACTAGGATGTACGTTTGACTTTCAACTAAGGCAGTACATTGATCATGTAGTAGATAAAAATCGTAAGAAATCAGTCTTTTTCTATAAAACCTGATATTTTCTATTGTATTTACTTAATTAATACTACTCATTAAGATGTCTATCAAGCCAAATTCAAATATATGTTTAACTTTCTTCTGTTAAATTGATAATCTCATCTTGTAGTTGAAGAAATCTAAATAAAATGGTTGAAAACTGAGATTTTCCAGTGTTTCGCTTAATTAATAATACTCATTAAAATTGCGGTTGTTCAAAATTGAAATATAAATTTAATCTTCATCATATAGTATGATTCCGAGTTGAGATGTGATTGATAATATTTTTAATTAGGGAAGGTCGATCACCTATCCTGTTATAATAGAATGTTCCTTTTTTCCACAAAGGGGGCATTCGTGGAGGGGGATGCATAGTGGGGGCAGGAGGGTGGCGGTGGCACGGTGGGCGCAGGAGGGACCAGGAGGGATGGTGGGAGCAGGCGGCACCGCAGGAGGCACGGTGCCTCGGTGCCTCCTGCTCCTGTCCCCGTACTCTTATTTTCCTACTACTGTCAGTTCCTTGGCAGGACTTTTATTTGTGTTTATATGCTCCGTGTGAGCAGGTTGATTATGTTATAACGGCCACAGGAGGAGACTTAACGGATTTCGAATGCAGTATTCTAGTTGGAGCTAGACGCATGGGTCATTCCAATTTAGAAATCGTTGCTAAATTCAAGATTTCGAGATACACTGTGTCAAGAGTGCGCCGAGAATCCCTAAATTCAGGCATAACCTCCCACCATGGACAACTCAGTGGTCTACCGTCGGCGCTTAATGGCTGCGACCAGTGACGTCTGCGTAGACTCGTCAGTGTGAAGAGACAAGGAACACTACGTGAAATTACCACAGGAAAAAAATGTGGCATGTCCGATAGGCGTGTCCGTCAGGACAGACGGGCTAAATTTGATTTTAATGAGCTATAGCAGCAGAAGACCGACTCGGGTGCCATTACTAACAGCATTGCCTACTAACAGCATATTGCCTACTACGGCGCTCCTGGGCTCGTGACCATATCAGTTAGACCTTAGATGACTAGAAAAAAGTGGCTGGGTCAGATGAGTCGCGATTTCAATTGGTAAGAGCTGGTAGAAGGGTACCAGGGCGGCGCAGACACCATGAAGTTATGGAGCCAAGTTGTCAACAAGGAACTGTGCAAGCTGGTAGTATCTCCATAATGGTTTGGGCTGTGTTTACATGGAATTGACTGAATCTGCTGGTCAAACTCAACCGATAATTAACCGGAAATGATTATGTTCAGCAACTGGGCGATTACTTACAACCATTTATGGACTTTATGTACCTAAACAACGATGGAATTTTCCAAGCTGAGAATGCCCCATGTTACCGGGCCATAACTGCTTCCAATCGGTTTGAAGATCATTCTAGACAATTCTAGCGGATGATTTGGCCACCGTGATCGCCCAACATGAATCCCATCGAACACTTATGGGACATAATCGATAGATCAGTTCGTGCGCAAAATCCTCCACCGGCAACACTTTTGGAACTACGTACGTCTATAGAAGTTGCATGGCTCAATATTTCTCCAGAGGACTTCCAACGACTCGTGGAGTCCATGCCACATCGTATTGCTGCACCTCGCCGGGAAAACGGAGGACGACACGATTTTAGCAGGGTATTCCATGATTTTTGTCACCTCAGTGTATAAAAAATTCAATACGGATGTTTTCTTGAATTTTATTACCTTTAATATTATTTGAAATTGAAACTATGTATAATCATAGTCATACACATTCACCACCAAAAGATTTATGCATACATCTAAAAAAATACTAATCTTTTTTTTTTTTTTTTTTTTTTTTTTTTTTTTCACCTACTTATTTTGTATTTGAACCAATCAAGAAAATTTATTTTAGCCTGAAATGGAGAAAATTTTTTGAATTTTTAATCTAAATCCCAGAAAAATATTCAAATGAAGCATACCCCAATCCGATTAAGGAAAAATAATGTTCGTGTATATGCAATCCGACCCGAAACTAAAAATTTTCTTTGAAAAAACCCGAAAAATGACCAGAACGAAACATGAAATCGATAAAAATATTCCAAAGAACTATAACCCGATAAGAGCAAGACAAAATACTTTCCGTGAACATAAACCTGACTCGAACCTAAAAAATTCCATTTGAAAAAAAAAAAATCTGAAATTTTATGCAAACTACATCTGAATCCGATCAAAATATTCGAAAGAACCATAACCGGATTCGAATAAGAGAAAATAATTTCCATGGACATGAACCCGATCAGAACCTAAAATTCCATTTGAAAAAAAATACCTGAAATTTGAATCGAACCAAATATGAACCTGACAAAAATATTCCACAGAACCATACCCGAATCCGAACAAGACAAAAAAATGCCATGAACATGAACCCAATCCGAATCTAAAAAACTGAACTAAACCTGAATCTGACAAAAATATTCCAGAGAAGCATATCCTTATTCGAACAATACAGAATAATTTCCGTTGATGCGCAACCCAACCTGAACCTAAAAATTCCATTAAAAAAAACGAAATCTGAATTGAACGACATCTGAATCTGAAAAAAATATTCCGAAGACCTAAAACCGGATCCGAGCAAGAGAAAATAATTTCTCTGGACATGAATCTGACCAGAATCTTAAAAATCAATTTGAAAAAATATCTGAAATCTGAATAGAACCGAATCTGAATCCGACGAAAATATTCCAAATAACTATAACCAGATACGAACAAGACAATATAATTTCCATGGACACAAACGCAATTCGAACCAAAAAATTTGTAAAAAAAATCCCGAAATTTGAACCAAACCTAATCTGAACCTGACAAAAATATTTCAGTGAAGCATAACCTCATTGGAACAAGGTAAAATAATTTCCATTGAAGTACAACCCGACCCGAACCTAAAAATCCCATTTGAAGATAAAAAGAAACCCCATGAAATCTGAATTGAACCGAATCTAAACTGAACAAAAATATTCCAAACAACCATAACCGTATCCGAAGAAGACAAAATAATTTCCATGGACATGAATCCATTGCGAACCTATCATTCGGATGTTCTACAAAACATAATGCGCTCCGTACCGGTGGAAAATGAAACTAAGTGCTTAGTGCGAGATGGTTAAGATATTTCGTTTTTAGTTAGTGTTAAATTAGAACTTGGTTACGGTTAGTTAACAGTTAGGTTGCAATTACGTTCCGGTGAGCCTTATGTTATACTAGCAGCCTTCGCCCGCTACGCTAGTCAGTTTTTTTTAAAGAAACTTTAAATCAAACGAAATTTTTATATCATAGTAATTTTTAGTTTTATATTGTATTTTATTCTGTATGTCATCGGAGAAAAGGCAGTCATCTAAACAGAAAGTTCAAAGTTAGTCACCAACGAATGACGTAGCGCTCAACATGTTAACAGTTTTAATCACATAAAAATTCATTCAGTGGAACCTTTAAAATAAAGCCAACCTTTTGTAATTGGGTTCATCTGATTTAAAATATCTCCATAAGTATTCATCTAAAGATGAATGCTATATTACAATTGTTACAAAATTTCTGAAAAATTATCCAGCTAACAATGTAAGTTCTATTAAAATCTATCTAGTAGAACTTAATTTATAAGAGGCCGGAATGAAATTTTACTTTGTGTTTTATATATATTGAGACAATTAAATATAGCTTACATAATCATGTTAACCTGATTATAGAACTCACTTCCAAAGTGTAAGTTCAATAGATTTTTTTGTACGATTATTAATAAAAAAAAAAACCCAGACTTTCTTTTATATATAAAGATTGAAAATTTCAGCTTTTTGCGCAGAAGATATCGCCAAATTAGAAAAATGTGAAGTATCTCACAAACAACTGGATTTAAAAGAATTTGTTTGGTACCATTCGATTCAGCATGGCAAAATACACTAAAATATGGCACCAACTGAATCGTCTACAAAATGGTATCAATTGAATTGACTACAAAATCTGATCTATATAGAAGGATTGAAAATTTCAGGTTTTTGCACGGAAGACATCGCCAAATTAGGAAAATGTGAAGTATCTCACGAAATAATGGATTTAAAAGAATTTGCTTGGTACCATTCGATTCAGCATCGAAAAATACATTAAAACATGTTATCATTTGAAAAATAACTACATAAGCCGATTTTTAAGGAATTTTTTTAAAGTTCGTTCTTTTTTTTACCCCCCTTAGGGGTGGAATTTTTGAAAATCCCTTCTTAGCGGTGCTCGGTGCTATAAGAAGTATTTTTTCCCCAATTTTCAAGATTATGGGTCCAGTAGATTTTTCTGTGCTGTGATTAATATGAAATCCAGACTTTCTTTTATATATATAGATTTAATTTTCGGTTAGGTTACAGTTAGGTCATGGTTAAGTTACAGTTAGATTAAGTTGCGGTTAGGTTGTGATTAGATTATGGGTAGGTTATGATAAGGTGACGGACAGGTTACATTTATGGTATATTTAAGTTACAGTTAGGTTACTGTTAAGATATAGCTAGGTTACAGACAAGTTATGATTACAATACATTTAGGTTAAGGTTAGGATTTTGTTCACAGAATGAACATTACGCATGTTTGATAAAAAATATACACCTATTTTTGTAAAATGATCAGAAATTATAATACTATATACTAACCTTTTAGCTAATCATCGACTATCGATTTCATTCACGCTATAGTCGGGTTTAAGAGTGATATAATTAGTTTGAAATTCAAAATATTTCACTTGGGATATCTATGTGAAAAAAGTATTAATTAAGTCACTTAACAGTACATTTAATGATAAATATCAACACTTTAACACGAAAATCACACAATCGTTAGACACATATTCCCTCCTGTGTTACCCATTGCAGCCATTTTGGGTATTTTTGCAGCTAAATATTAGTTTTTTAAACCGATTTTTGACACAGTCGGGGGTACTTATTTAATATAATTTACACTGTAAAAAATTTGACTCTTTTGCTGCATCATCACTTCCCCGTTTTTATAGAATATCTCTCTTTTGACATATGAGAATGCTCCAAAATAGGCTGAAGTAATCATTTTCTATAAAAGCGGTGGAGTGACGATGCATCAAAAGGGTCAAATTTTTAACAGTGTATTTACACATATTTCGAATTAAAGATAAAATCATAGAAATTTCAAGTTCGTGTAACATTATTATTACAGACCCGGGCAAAGCAGGGCGGGTCAGCTAGTGTATAATAATTTAAATTTTATAATTAATCAGTTGTCGGTACCGCGTGCTCATGAAAATTCACCCAATCATGTTTCAATTGATGTCATTTGAATTGCCGCTCTTTGCGGAATGTATGTGAAGCGGCGGAGTTAGTGATAATTTTTTAAAACTTTATAGAATAGTAAAAGATTTTAAAGATCATAAATAATTTTGTTTTAGTTGATTAGGTAACCTCAATTCATGCCTCTATACAAAACTGCTGCTGAGGTATGGCTGAAGGATCGTAATTTTCGTGCATTAAATTAACCCTTTTGGACAGGGAGTGTTTTCTAAAATCACTGAAATAAATGTTTAATATTTTTAATAGACGTGTAGTCTTGAATTTCATGCTTCTATCTAAAACTGCTGAAAGGAGGGCTACTGATGGGCGATTTTCGAAAATTTACCAATCGAAAAAAATCACCTTAGAAAAACCGCAATCGATACAATCATCTGATTACTTCCAAGAATCCTAATAAATATCTCATACAGAAATTTATAGTTATTTAAATTTTTATTCCTATTCTTGAAATTGATTAAAACCATTTGATGGATTCACTAATGGAACTATACCACACTAACAACTTACAAAATTTACTCGTAATTTCTTATATGTTCACAAGTGGTTATTTAGAAAATCTGGACTCCATTGTATGTCTTTTAAAAATTAAATTGGGAATGATATAAAATACAAAATGTACTTCCATATATTGCATCTAAAAAGTATTTTTTACAAAAAAAGTAATAAATATAGATTTATTGAATGTTTTGGGTTAGAATAGCCTTCAAACGATCCCATTTTTATAATCTTGTTTTAAACTTTTCCTAAACACAAATGCTGAAAAAGCAAAATAATTTGAAATATAGAATATAATAAATTTAAGCCATTTTGAACCTATTTAAATTTTACTTATAATTCAGACTAGATTTTTTATTCTCCTTACTTAAAATTAAATAAATTAATCAATTACTTTTAATAGATTTAAATTTCATTCATTATTAATCACATTTTTTAGCATTTATCCTCGATGAATTTCAAATTACTGATTTCCTGTACACATTCCATTACTTCTGTTTTAAATCGCTTTAACACATTCTTTAATTACAATAAATGTAGGATTATTCTTGGGAAAATCTCATTTAAAATGCAGGCTTTAGTAATTTAATTTCATGAATCCTCTTACTGAAAATGACCTTACCAAGGGCTAAATGCTATTTAATGTAGCTTCTTAAACTCAATTATGTTCTGAACGAAGTTTCTTTTTTAAACAGTAAAACTTTCGTTTAATACTAGAATTAAAATTTCATAACTAATAATTGCAATGTATTTGCTGAAGATTCTTTCGTACCTTATTTTGCTAAAATTATAATTTATCGACATTATCTACTTTAACATCTTCAGATTACTTTATTCATATAACTCACATTTAAAATGTTATGTTGAACTCTATTTAATTGCACTTATTCAGCCTTAATGCAACTTTGTAACATTTGTATGCTAATTTATTGATTTCATTAATTGTTGTTAATTCCATTATACTTATTTTTTTGTTTAATTTGCGTGCAAATTTTTAAAACGGCAATAACAGATGGAGAAAAGAAAAATTCAGACACTTAAAAACATCTGACAACAAAATAATTCTTTGCTTTATTTCTCACTAACGATAACTATTAATAGGATTTTTTAAACAGTACTTTTCAGTTTTGTAGAATTTGATATTTAACGTTTAAAAAAAGTGAGATATATACAGAAAATCAAATGAGTTATGAAACTGATAAACAATTTTCTGACGAGCACATAAAACATCTGTAAATAAAACAATAATAGCATGCAGTATAAATTAATAAAATTTAAATCGCTGCAAAAAGTTGTAGAACTTGCAAATCTAATTTTTAAATTAAACAACTAAACAACGTTAGTGAAAAAAGCAGTTTTGCTTACACAGCTGATTTATGGTAAGTACTATTACATTAATAATTAATTTAAATTTACATTATAATTTATTGTTATTACTAATTACTAATTATTATTAATTAATTAAGCTAATTTAGTATCCTGAAATGTTTATTAAATTTATGTATATTTTTGATATTATACTGCAAAATTTTACTTTTATTTTTTGTGTTAAAAAAGAATTAATTGTGAACAATGAATTAATAATTATATTATATAAGGTACCCTGGGGTAATAACGCCACGTTAAGGTTCTACCAATAATCACGGCTCAGTTTTAGATTGTATTTTTCAAACAAATTTAGGATTTGATAGAGCAACTCATTGACTATATATATAAAAATATATAATTTAACAGGTATGTATTCATAAAATGTAATGGGGTGATTTCTTGGCCAATGCTATTTGGCGTTAATACCCACCTATATGGGTAATAAAGCCATGCAAACAAAACTATGAAATAAGATGGAATAATTGCGTGTAGATTGCCCAATTCTAAAAATACAAACTCTACAAACTTAGAAATTGACTAATTGCATTCTAAGCTATTGAAAATGTTAAATTTTTTGTGGAAGTGTAAGAAAAATAAAGAAGTGGTGTGTGTGTGGGGGGGGGGGGGGGAGGCTGAGGCAAAAGAATATCAGACCGTGAGCTTCTTTTTGCTTAAAAAGGACCCTTAAATAGAATTATTAGAAACATTGCACAGGTTTAACTGTGTTTATTTGAATCAGTATTTAGGATGTAGTTCGGCCACTGTGGGGAATCAACTGGAGTATTAATGCCAAGGATTGGCGTTATTACCCCGTTACAGTTATTGCGCTGTACATTTTAAATTACAAATTTTCTCGAGAAGATATCCAAAATCTTCAACAACATTTTGAAAATCCATGAAATGTACTATAAATTTATGTAATTAACAAAGTATTTCTGGATAAAAAAAAATAGTCTTCAAATCACAAAACGTATCTCGCAAATTTTAGATCACGCGTTAGTTTTAGTTGCTTGTAAAAACAATAGGACCTAAAAATGAAACAAATTAACTTGAAGCTGTTTTTTGCGATTTACATGACTCAAAACCCTTCTGCGCAGAGCATATGGGTGTCATTTACCAGATTATTTCTTAATTATGCATAATATTAGCACTTGGCGTTATTACCCCGCCTGGCGTTATTACACAAGACCACCTTACTTAATTAGCGACAGATACACTACATGGCCATTGCTAAGCGTCCACTTGCAATTTTAGACATTTTATTAAATATCTAGAAAAATACATGAGGAATTATCCCTAAACTAATAATGTATAAATATATTAGTACAAGTCATACATTTCCGTGAAGATTTTTCCCGAAACTCCATAGGGGACCGCCAACAAATTAAAAAAGAATGAATATCTCTTGGATAACCCTGTCAGCAAAAGCGCTCAAACTTTAAATTATGATTAAGTGGCTTATTGTAATAAACTGTGTTCATTTTTATGCGAATAGTATGTATACTCGTAGAGAAATTAAGATTTTTATAGAAATGGTCCCAAATTTTGCCAAGTTTTTTTTCTTATAATTTGCAGAATTCTTAATATAAAGTAACATTCTTTTCTGAAAATATGACAAATAATATTGCACACAATACCCTGTAGTAGTAGATACGCAATGAGTAGGATTACTAAATAATTTTTTACAAAGCATGCGTCAACGATATCAAAATTTCATTTGCATATTATGTTAACTAAATGTATAGAGCAACTTTTGTGAAAGTCGCGAAATCATAGCTTGAAAATTCTAAAAAAAATCGTCAATAGAATAAGTTGAAAATCCGTTATTCCCAGAATGAAGCAAAAACAAGAGGGATTTTATCCAAATGTACGTCCAATATTGTGTATACAACAGTGACACTAATCAATGAATAATTGGATACAACCCCTCTTGTTTTTACTTCATTTTGGGAATAACGGATTTTCAACTCATTCTATTAATGATTATTTTCAGAATTTGCAAGATATGATTTCACGACTTTCACAAAAGTTGCTCTATACATTTAGCTAACATAATAAGCAAATGAATTTTTGTTATCGTTGACGCATGCGCAGTGAAAAATTATTTAGTAAATCTACTCATTTTTCATACAATTTTTATTATTTTTTAATTTTTATTACTGGGTATTGTGTGCATTATTATTCGTCATATTTTCAGAAAAGAATGTTACTTTTATATTAATAACTCTGCAAATTATAATCAAAAAGCTTGGCAAAATTTGGGACCATTTTTATAAAAACCTTAATTTATCTACGAGTATACGTGCTATTAACATAAAAATAAACACAGTTTATTACAATAAGCCACTTAATCATAATATAGAGTTTGAGCGCTTTTGCTACATTAGTTTTGGCAGGATTATCCAAAATATATAATTTTTTTTATTTGTTGACGGTCCCCTATGGAGTTTTACGAAAAAATCTTCACGGAAATGTATGACTTGTATTATTATATATATACACTAGGAGTTTCGGGATAACTCCTCGTATATTTTTCTGGATATTTAACAAAATGTCTAAAATCGCAAGTGGACACTCATCAATGGCAATGTAGTGGATTTACTGCTTAACCTAACTATTAATTCTTTAGTTTTATTACAGCCTTAAGTAAACGTAGATATCTTATTACACTGGCCTCCAAAAGTAAAGGTGCAACCAGCTGTTTGCGTCTAATTTGCAAATCAATTATTATAGAAACAAAAAATTTAGAGGAAATGTGCTCTAAGTTGTTATTTTTAAAATGCGGTATAGCGATTTACTTAAGCGATTTATTTTACGTATAAATGAAATTACAGCAAAAAAGCAGTAATGGTGGAAAATTCCATTCTTGGAGAAAACAGTAGATTGCAGTATTATGCGGTAAAACGTGACAGAAACATTAAAAAGCTGGTTCTAATACGGAATGTGTCCTCCCAGGACTTAAATGCATTGTTATTATAGAATTTTCGTGCTCTCAATTAAATTGCGGGACACCGAAATAGGTTGCGCTGACCAGACATGGAGTAAGCCTTGTTTCAACTGATTTAATGACCTTGGAGGAGGACTTAAAGTCCCAACCTGTCTATCAAGATACTCCCAAAGATGTTCTATCGCATTAAAGTCTGGAGAGTGGCTATTCCATTTTCTCTGAATCGTGATCCTCAAGACAATCCTCAACAACCACAGCTCGGTGTGGTCTCGCATTATCACTCATTAGAATGAAACCATTGCCAATAGTCCTAGCATATGGGCACGCATATGAATCATGGATCTCATCCCAATATCTCGCACCAGTCAGAGTTCCTCAGTGGAACACATGCAGGTCAGTATGGTCTTCGAGTGAGATCCCTGCCCAAACCATGATTCCATCGTGATACCTGTGTGTTTCGACAGTGTTTGATTTATGGTATCGAGTGCATTGTTCTCTCCAGATCAGAAGATGTCCTTAATTGCTCTCCAGTGTGAATATGGACTCGTCTGCGAAGAGTACATAAGCCCAATGTTGTCTGGTCCTGGAAACATGTTCTCTCGCCCAACTTAAGCAAGCCCTTCTCTGTCGTTTCTTGAGGGGGACACACACAACTGGTCGCGTTGCATAGAGACCTGCATTGTGAAGTCGTCTTCGCACGGTAGTAGCGATGATTCGTCTCCCTGGTGCTGCGAAGTAAGTGGTCAGCAATAAGTTGCAGCACTTCTGTAACCGTCCGTCTTCTGCTTCGGGCCTAAATAGCTATAATCCTGTCTTTTGACGGTGTTATAACACATGGGCGGCCTGGTATATGTCTTCTGGAAACAGAATCTTCGGATTCATACTAATCCCAAAGTCGCTGGACGACACTGCAAGACACATTGAGCCGTATCGGCCTGTGAGAACTCCATTTCCATCCATCCTACCGCCCGCCATCTTAATGAATCTGCCAAATGACTTCTAGACATTTCTAGACTCTATTAAATACAAATGGAGTTCACCCAAGATTTGAATATCCCTTAAAGTGTTATATCAAGAGCTTCGAGGCGCTTTTTAATCACTGGATTCGTTGATAGACAGCCTGGTTAAGGGAATCAAAAAGAAACAACTGAATCTGAAAACCATTTTCTATTAAAAGACCGCTTTCTAAGCCGAAGACCGTTTTCTATTATTGTCGAATATAAGAAACTGCGAAAAGACTTCAAGAGATTTTGTTTTAGACATTCAGACTCCCACAGCTACATGAATTTGCGGTTCTACGAGGATGAATGTTATACGCGAAATGCAATTGTTTGTGTCCCACTTACTTCATCTTCAGAAGGGGCCCGTCTAAAGTGTTGCCATCGTCATGTTTAATGGAGCTCGAACGGGCTAATTTCACGAACAAGGGAAGGCAAGTTGCGTGCTTCTTCATCTCTCCAAATTAGTTTTTATTCGATTTTCGTAAAATTTGAAATGACTCGACAAACTTCTGCAGCGATTACATATACATTAATTTTCAAACAATTCAGTTTGGTAGATTTTATGCTGTTATAAGCGAACAGATGGGCGGACCATATGACTACTATAGGTGTTACATATTTAAATAATTACGAACGCTTCTAAAAGAATATATTATTTGTTTTAATTTTAAGAGCGTAAAACCACCAAACACAGCTCTAGTTGTTTTGAATATAGCTTCTTTTGTGTGTTTTTGCAGTGACAAGAATGAAAATTTTGGAGATATTTTAATGTTTGAGTAAAATGATGTGTTTTGCGCTATTTTCTGTTTTTCAACTAACATAAAACCACCAAACACAGCTCTAGATTTTTAATATAGCTTATTTTGTGTGGTTTTGCAGTGACAAGAATGAAAATTTTGGAGATATCTTAATGTTTGGGCAAAATGATGTGTTGTGCGCTGTTTTCTGTTTTTTATTAAAAAAACTACAGTGCTCAGAAAAAGTTTAGATAATGATCGATTACGCTTCTATATTCAGAAGTATGAACCGAATGTTTGTAATCCATCTGTCATACATTACTTGTGACTTATCCTTTATTCACAAACAATAAATTTTGAATTTTACCTTTTACATAAAATATAATGACAAAAAAATGAAATTAACATTGTGGCAAAAGTATAAACAATTTGTACATTTACAGAAAAATAATTACAAATTATAATCGAGTTTCACCCACATTGTTTGCAGTTAGTGCAAGAATGTGACTTTTCATTGAAGAAACTAAAAGCTGCGTCACTTGGGGGTCTATTTTGTAACAAACATGTTCAACAGCAGCACGAAGCTCATTAAAAGAAAAGTATAGCAAGAATTTGTATAAACATTACGACATATGATGTTAAAAAGGTTTTCGATTGGGCCCGGATCAGAACTACACGCCGGCCAGTTGATATCAGTAGATTTTTCAGAGTTAAACGAAGTTCTTCTTTTGTATGCAACATGAATAGACGCATTATCTTGCTAAAATCCATACTTTAGATCAGCTAAAAATTCCTCAAATGACTAAAATATTATCTCCAATGTATGTACGCCGTCTTGTATTGCTTGACAACCAATGAATAACTCCACAGATACTCGAGCATTAAAGCAAAGTGAGGACCAAATCATTAAAAAGTCACCTTCTTGTTGTCGACTTATGAAATTCCCAGGCTCTTTAAGCAAATCGTGCCAATAGTATATCCACCCGTTTGGGCCATTCAAATTCCACTTTTTTTTTCTTTACTGAATATCATAGAGTACCATTTGGGTCCATATGACGTATGTTTGCAAGTTCATTGCATTCTCGACAATTTGCAGCGAGATTTTAAAGCTGATTGTTTTATTTTTTTCATGTAAATTGATTTACCTGTTTCTTTAATTCATCTACGAATCACCGTCGACACAGAAAGTCCTGACTTTCTTTTAATGTGATTAGCAATCATTTGTGTAAATGTCAGTTTCTGGATCCTTTTGTCATCTCATTTTCTCGTCACACAAGGTTCCAGATTATGTTTTACTTTGAAGGAGTCATCATTAGACTATACTTCATAGACAGATCACTTTGGACGATTTAATGCTGCTGAAATTTCTGCAACAGTCTTCCGTTTCCATTTCAGCTTTCCTACTTCAATTACCTCATCTAACTGAATATTTTTAGCTCTCGGCATCTTTACTAACTAATGCTATATCGAGGTATAATTCAATACTTCAGACATGTGACATCAAATCTTGGAAATTTGCATTTTTCCATGAACAGTTGGCTAAAATTCAAAAAATTGTCTAAACTTATGCGATATGCAAATTTTACTTGTTCAATCAAATATTATCTTATATTATAACCACTATTTTTATTCTACATTGTTTAAAATATATTTGAAAATAAGTATAGCCATTTGTAAAACTCACGTGTGCGTATTTTTTATTTAAAGGTTAAAAAACACCAGTGTCTAAACTTTTCCTGAGCACTATAATATAGAATTATCAGATTTTATTGAAATACCTTTATGTGTTTAAATCCCTCAATACACACATATTTATATATGTATATTCAAAAATAAAAGTTAAAGATGAAAATTTAAAAGTAATAATATGAGCTCCTGGATAAATAGTAAAAAGTATTTATAATATGTATATATTTTTAATCAGAGTTAAAGTAGATCACATTACTGAGTGTGAAAGGAATTAGACATTAATTTAGAGAGCTCTTAAAGTTCAACTATTGCTACATTTTCAAGTTATTTTACTCGATATATAAAGCAAAGATTCATATTTCTCTCGGAATAGAATATTTATATTTAACAAGTTCTATTCACTATGAACGAAACCCAAGTTCCTGTTCAGTGATTAAACTGTAAATAACTATAAACATTTTAATAAATATTGACATGATTCAATAAAAGTTTAAAGTGTGAGGCTATTTGTAATTTTCATGTATTAAATAATAAATTTCTAATGAAACTGATTTTAAAAAATAACTTATAAGGTACCCTGGGGTAATAACGCCACGTTAAGGTTCTACCAATTTTCAAGGCTTAGTTTTAGATTGTATTTTTCAAACAAATATAGGATCTGATACAGCAACTCATTGACTATCTATATAAAATAAAATAATTTAACAGATATGTATTCATAAAATGTAATGGCGTTTTTTCTTGACCAATGCTATTTGGCGTTAATATCCACCTATATGGGTAATAACGCCATGGAAACAAAACTATAAAATAAGATGGAATAATGGCATGTAGATTACCCAATTCTAAAAATACAAACTCTACAGGTCTAGAAATTGACAAATTGCAATCAAAGCTATTGAAAATGTACAATTTTTTTTGTGACTCTGAAAGAAAAAGTAAGGTGTGGTGGTGGCGGGGGGAGGAGGCAAAAGAATAACAGATTCTAAGCTAAGTTTTGCTTAAAAATGACCATTTAAATAGAATTATTAGAAACATTGCACGGATTATTTGAATCAGTATTTATATTCCCATGTATGCATTCTATGCGATAGAAAATATTGATTTTTTGTGAAAGTGAAAGAAAAAGGAGTGAGGGGGAGCTTCAACAGAATACAACACCCTGTGTCTCTCTTTGCTTAAAAAATCCCGCATAAATATGATTATAAGAAACATTGCATGGTTTTAACCATTCATAATGTAATATTTTAATCATATGAAGTTTTATAATAACTAGAGTTATATGTAATAAATATTTTTGTTAAACCTAAACTGCTGTTAGCGTCTCACATACCGCTGAGTTTTTTAAATTTCAGAGTTTAACTTGCAATTTTTAGTTTAACTATAGATACCGGGAAAATTTTGTTTCATTTGGAGTCCTATTACTATCTCTAGAGACTTTTGAATAGCTGAATTTTATTTATAATAGTCCTGTATATAAGGTTCAATACAAAATAAATATTCTAAAAGTTAATTTAACATTTTATTCATCGTTAGATTAAGTGGTCTGACAGGCCGTTCACAGTAAGTTATGCGTCAATTTTTGTCACAGCAGTTAAGGATTAATATTATTATAGTAATCTAGTAAATAGTTTTTAACCCATAACTCCACACTAATGCGGATTCTTCAAACCTACAGTTAAATTGTCGACGTTTTAAAGAACATGCTTTAATAAATTTTTAATAAACTGAATAAAATTTTTGATTAAAAAATATTATCTCAAAGAGATCTCTTATTCAATTTTATACATAATTCATATGGTTATATATCATTATCTCTATATTAGCAACAAAATTAACCTTTAACTGCTGTTAGCAATCTGACTGAACACTGTAACCCCTCCCCCCCCCTTAAAAAAATAGCGTTTAACTTGTATTTTCCAGTTTAACTATAGTTACAACTGAAATTCTCTTTCGTTTGGAGTTCTCGTAATATTGTTAGAAATATTTGAATAGATTAAACTTAATTAAAATTAATTCTGTACATAAAATTTAGCGCAGGAACAGTATTCTATGATTTTTAATCATGGATCGCCTATTAACCTTTAACTAATGTTACCGGTCTCATAGACCACTATTTTTCTTTTAATTTTTTAGTTTAACTTGTAATTTTCAGTTTAACTGCAAACACTACCGAAATTTTGTTTAATTTGGAATTTTAGTACTATCACCAGAGACTAAATAGGTGAATATTAAGTATAATACTCTTGTATAAAAAGTTTAGTACAAAAACACAATCATATGAGTTATTCCCGCCTTTTATTCATCTTTCAATTTTGCGGTCTGACAAACCGCATCACATTCATACGTTACAATTTCTGTCACATCAGTTAAAGGTTAAATTTATAAAGTTTTGAAAAACCGAACGCTGAGAAAGCGGACAGTTAAAATTTCGAACTCAATTGAACAATCCATTGGAAATTTAATAGAAACCTGATTTTGAAGATGTTCGAATTTGAATCTCGAAAACATTTTGATATATTTTTATTTACAAGAGTTAAAAATTATTTTTTACATTAGTAAAAAATAATATTATAATAAAAAATAAAACAGAGAGATTATTTTTAAGTATTGGGCACCCCCCCCTTTAATCTTACCATTTCAACAATGATAATAATGCTGCCCCATATAAATATATAAACCCCCTTCGGATATAGTTCGACCACTGTTGGGAATCAACCGGGGTAATAACGCAAATCCCTGGCGTTATTACCCCGGGATACTTATTGCGCAGTAAATCCTAAACTACAAATTATCTCGAGAAGATATCCAAAATCTTCTACAACAATTTGAAAGTATATGAAATACACTACAAATTTATGTAATAAACAAGGTATTTCCGGATAAAAAATATAGTCTTCACATCAAAAACCTTATTTCGCAAATTTTAGATCAAGCGTTAATTTTAGTTGCTTGTAAAAACAATAAGACCTAAAAATGAAACAAATTAACTTGAAGCTGTTTTTTGCGATTTATATGACTCAAAACCCTTCTGCGCAGAGCACATGGGTGTCATTTACCTGCTTGTTTCATAATTATGCAAAATATAAGCACTTGGCGTTATTACCCCGCCTGGCGTTATTACCCCAGGGTACCTTATTTCCTCCGTCTTAAAAAGTTTGCTTTAAATTAAACAATGACTCTATAATGTCAACGAATTTTTGAAATATATTTAAGAAATAAATATTAAAATAAGTAAAGAATAGGTAATACACTCAATCGATTTCTGTACTGCGTGAAATTAAATATTATTTTGTAATTTACAAGTCGGAATATTGAATTAAATTTTATTTTTAAAACAACCACGTAAGGATTTATGCTTTTATAATATTAAATATAGATTTTCAAGTTTTAATAAAGGAACTGTAATAATTTAAACATTTGAAAGTAAATACATTGAAAAATAGTTACTATTAACTATTTTAGAGCTAAATGTTTTAGTAATTGTAAAATATTAATATTATATAACATTTCAATAGAAATAATTTAAAAGAAAAAAATATAGACACATAGATGTATTATGACTATCAATTATTATTTTACTGTATAAATTATTACCTTGCAATTTATGTTATGCTTAATTAAATTTTCACTGAAAAAGTGCAAATGCGAAACAAACCAACGGTTGGACATCGCAAATCTACAGCCAGTCGGTAATAAACTCCAAAGTAAGACAAAAATATACTCTATTATCTTATAATGGCAATGATGATATTAATATTCTATTATTTATTGCTTTAAAATCAAACATACATCGAATTAAACAAAAAATATTCCTTGACTGCTTAAACAAAACACTGGAAAATATCCTATTGCTATTTTCTTAGAGAAATTTCTCTACTCTCTACGGGAGTTCTATACTCCCGGTACTTTGCGTTAATCTAAAATCTGCCCAAAGGAATAATTAAAACTCGCTCAACTTTTGAAACTGGGCTTCAGGAAATAATTTTCTTCGGGCTTTTGGAGAAATACTTAAATTTAAGCTGATTTGTTTTCTAGTTTTCTTTATAAACTAAGATATCGATGTTTTTTTTTTTGTTATAATTTATAACATAGATTGTTGTAGAGTTTATGAATAGAAACGGAAAATACGAAATAAATTAAGCGTCGATTAAGATGTAAAAAGTAAATTGAATAGTAGAATAATATTCCTCAGAATACTTTATGATTCTAAATACAAATTCTTTTTCACACACCGTGAAGCTTTTCATATACACGTATCATTTCTAATTTAAATTCATCATAAGTAGGGCCACAATTCAAGTTCGTTCGGATACATTTTATTTAAAAATATATGGTTATATAAATTCAAGTGTGTACGCTTTTTAATGCAATGGGGTCTCTAAATTTGAAATTAAAAGATTTTTTTTATATGAGAGTTTTACAACTATAGTGCATCAAGTCCATTTTGAGGAAGAAGAAAAAATGAGATAATTCATTTAAAATATATATAAAATATGTTTTATACACTCCGACAATAAACCAAGTCTATAAACAGATGATATATATGAGAAAATGTGTGAAAACAGACTTGTTTGATTGTGGAGGGTATAAAAAATATTTTGTGCACTTTTCTTTTGGAGCATTTCAAAAATTTTTAAAGGATTTGGTTTACTATGGTTATGAGCTTCTCATATATCATGTAATTCAACACTTATTTACGGAGTATTAAGGTTATCATTTCCCGGATTACGCCGGGTAGGACTAATAGTGTTCAATAGAACTCTGTTTAACTGCAGATTATAAAAAAATTGAATAATTTTATACGGATTAAAAAATTGATGCACATGTTTTTTAAAACAAAGACCCTTGACTAATAAAATAGGAAAATAGTTAACACTTAATTCGTTTCACAAAGCATTTTGTAATATTATTAAAAAACTTACAAGGAAGGTCTCCATACTGGGCATACTCTGAATTTAAAAAAAAATGCTAATTAAACTACTTATGCATGTAATAAAGGATCAGTCAAAATTAGTAGCGAAATTACAGTAGATAATCTGTAAAAAATAAAATACTTTCGAATATTTGTCGTGAAAAGACGAAAACGTCACTCGATTTGGAGAGCAGCACAATTCCTCGCCAAAAGCAAACTATTTTAATGTAACCGAAAATTATTTATGAATAGATTTTAAAATGCGTGTAAATGGTATTTATGAATTTAAATTTAACAATTAAGGATTTGAATGCATATTTATGTTGATTATTGCTGCATTTATTTAATTTTATCACTGTATAATAATTTCACATTTAAAAAATGTTTTCATATACTTAAACGTATTCCAAAATAAACGTAATTCTAAGACCTGATGAAGAATGCTGCAGCAATATCGGAGACGTTTTTGCTTCCAAAGCAACAAAGTTGAATCGACAGTGCTCATTTGGACTTAATTTTGAGATTGAAACGATTTTAATTATTTGTTTTTATTCACAATACTTCATTGTTAACTTTCAATATATATATGATAAAACTACAGTTAAAACTAACAAAACTAAAGTTATTTAAATATATATTTTTTAAAATACAAGCTCAACATGACAAATTTTTTTCTTAAAAAGTATTTGTCATAAAAAAGTATTTTTTGAAATTTTATTTCGTCGCCAACCAGTGATAAATTACCAAATAAACGAAATATTCATTATTTTTTTACGAACATTTTGAAGGGATTTCGCCAATTTTTTTATAAACATATATATCCACACAAGAAGAATAGTCCGTAATTTTTTCAGAATTTTTTGAGTCTTCCCGTATCGAGACCTTCTTAGATTTCGAAATTTTAATTTCTCAGTACATATATATATTTTGCTTCACATATTTGTTGAATTTATGATACAGAGAACTTTTTTAAAAGATTCTCTTGTTAGAAAAAGTTAATTATTGAAAATTATTTTATATACTCTACCATTCCTTTAAGATATATGAAAGAGTTTGTTTTAAAGGACTAGGTACTAGATATTTAGTTTCAAATTACATCCTTTGTGTAGCTGATTAGTCTGCGGACTCTTGTCAGTTATCGGAACGCACTACATTTGATTTTCTCTCTCTCTCTTTTTATTTTTATTTATTTTTTGTGTGTGTATGTTTATTATTAATATATTTTTAATTTAATAATCCTCATTAAAATTTTGAACATTGCCATTTAATTATAATGTTTGAATATTTGAATTTTAATTCAGATTTTTTTTTAAATTTTCAAAACAGTTTTTTATCGTTTCCCATTATTTAAAAGAGATTAAAAACTATTTGGATCTAATATTGACTAATTAAAATTCCAGAATCGTTACAAAATCTGTTTTAACGTCCTACAGATATAATAAATATAATAAATAAAAATAAAGTAAATGTAGAAAGAAGATAATAAAAAATGAATAATTCAAAGCACAAGCATAAGTATTTAAAGTTTTAAAATCTTTAATGCAAAATTACGTTGTAATTTAACAATTATTGTGAAATTTAAAATAATTATTTCATTATTATTTTATTATAATTATTTTGTTATATAATTAGCGCCTAACTTTTAAAGGAGAGTAGCATTATCATCGGATTTACTTCCCTTGTGAAGGATATATATGAATGGTGTTTCTTTAAAATCACTAATTGACATAATTGATCAATATGACTGCGATAAACAATATTTGAAATAAATTTTAAAAGTGATTAAAAGAATAAAGAATTTAATGATGTTTTATACAAAATTTTTTTACAAATTACAACATAAATAGTTTAACATTACAATCAATGCAAACCATTATATTAAATTAATAATGATATTATGATGTAATAACTACAAGTATATTTATAAAAAATCAGAAAAACAAATATAGGTTCGATAACATTCCGGTATCAAACCTAACGACCAACGAGAAGAAGCCATAACAACTGAGCTATACTGTTAAAAATAAAGGTGACGAGCCGGTTGCATTTGACGCCCAGGGGTGAAAAGATTAAATCACTTGGCACCAGCGGGCTTGAAAATGTGTTTGGGGTGCCATTGGGTGTTTCACGCTAATTAGGGTGTCACGCAATGCATACGTTGGAAGATTTGCACCCCTTAGTCATTTGCGCACGCTCTGTACCGTGTATCCTTGCACTTCAACTCGCTGTCACTGGTGGATCAACACAGCAATTTTTATCTACGATGACTATCACCGCTATACGCTATTCCAATTTTGTTTAGAACTTCGGATGGCTAACTTTTGGCGAGCTTTTTTATATAAAGCAACCTTTGAATTTCAGGACATATGAACATTTCAGGGAGACTTTGAAGATGAGCTTGATGGCAGAGTGGATAGGGCGCTGAGGTTGTAATCAGACGTTATGCGTTCGAATCCATCGAGGGCCGAAAGTCGGTTAGTATATTTTTTAATTTTTTATCATTGGGCACTCTGGATTAAGGGTGCCATCTTTTCACCCTAATTAAAGGTGCTATTTTGGCTCCTTTAGGGGTGTCACCAGTGAGACAAGCCTTTCATCCGTAAAAGGTGCAATGTGTCACCATTAGTTTTAACAGTGTACGACAATCGCAATAAATATGTTGCAGAGTATTTAATTTGTGTTACAATAGTAGACCCTGTATTTTTTGAGAACTAAGGAACATTGTATAAAGTCTGAGATTATGGTGCTTCTACCCTAAAACATATTTAAAAAATAATAAAAATCTGTAACTACCAAGCTTTGCCTCCAAGATGTAAGAATAACCTTTTTATTTATATAATTTTGTTCTGGTACACGTTTTAAAAAAATTCCTGTGAGGGTATGTTCACGTGTGATAGCTGACAAATCAACAAGATCATCTGCAATCGGGATAAAAGGACGAAAATGCATTACTGCTTTTATTTGGTTTACATATGTAAAAAATTCCTCGTAATTGAAAATTTGTAAATCGATCACTCTTATCAAATGATGTTTTATCGTTTTTACCGTGTCTTCGCAGACTCCACCAAATTAAGCTGCAAAATGAACGTTAGTCTTCCACTGGATATTTTCATCGCTAAGATATCGTCCAAAATTTTTAAATGCTGATGTTTGTAATGTATGTTGCATTCCAATAACATTTGTTCCTCAATCACTATATAGTTCTTCGGGGCTTCCTCTATGTGTGACAAACCGTTTTAACGTAGCAATGAAGGAATTTGCAGATGAGTAATAAATAGTTCTCAGGTGCACAGCTTTGGTATGGAAGCAAACAAAAACTTTTGTAAGGCGCATTCCTCTTCCAAATCTAGCGCTAAATTCAAAAAGACCTGCGTAAACAGTTAAAGTCTTCGAAAAGGGTTTTACTATATTTGCTCTTGAAAAATGTAAACCACCGATGATTTGTTTTGAAAGGAATGCGCTATGTCGGATGCAAATGCTACAATTTCTGATTATCAGATAAATACCGACACGATCAGATAAAATTATTGGAATCGATATTCCAATAATTTTTCTTTGAAATGAATGGGTTAATGACAATCAATGTTGTAGGTATTTTAAGTGAAAATATATCATTATCAGTTTAGAAATAAAATAAGCCTTTCGTAAGAGAATGAAATGCTTTATATTTTCATTCAAATTAGCACTGAATTCTCACCGAATGAGAAAAAATGAGTCCACTATCCGAAAATAAGCTAAAGTGACATATATTTTTCAATTGTTGGATACACTTATAATTTTCCAACTGCTTTATTTTATCGGAGATTCTAACATTTTGGATTATTTTTATAATGATATTATAAGTATTTCTCAATTCACTCATTTCAAGATATGGTGTCAGAATCTTTGATTTTTTGTACTTGCCAATAAAATTTTAAAAAATAAGTAACAACCTTTTGCTATGCATTCCAAATAAAAAATCTATTTCAAAGTTACTCAACTGTATTCAGTTTGGAAACCATACTCTAGACCGATTTTTTTTTCTACAAACACCCTATAAATATGCTTTAGCTTCAACTGTTTCGGTTAACTTTCCGCACTTTAAAGAAATAAATACAGTACGTAAAATCGTTTTTTACTGCAAATCAAAATTACATCAGATATCCCTCTCGTAATATAATTCGCTGGATTATCCTCACAGCTGCAATGAAATCAAATAGTTTTTTTTTTTTCCAGAATTTCCATATTTCCATTATTTTTGTCATTGGAAAATATTTTAAAATATTTATTTTAAAATATTTATTTTTTATAATTATAATTTAAATAAGTATTATTATTTTTACTTATTATATAAATTAAGTAACAGTTATACAATTTTGTCACATTTGCTTTCCAGTGTTAGTTATACAAAAACTTGCATGTGTGCGAATATATATTTTTGCTTTTTTCTATCTTTACAAGAAGAAATCATTGGATTCTTGAAAATGTTCGAAATCCTGTTTTCGAAGGATTTACTCGTTTTAGGGGTCAGAGAAACCGAAAAACATGTTTTTACAAAATGTCTTACTGTGAGTTTGTCAGTCTGCCAGTCAGTCAATCTGTATTTATGTGACAAAAATTTTGTGGGCGCTATATCTCTCAAGACTTGATGCACGGAAATTCACACAAGTTAAGATTATGTTACACCTTGATATAATTTAGTTCTGATTGGTTTTTGGTGTATATCCCTCAACAGTTGGCGCTGCTATGCTGAATTATTCACAATTTTTACAATAGCTACACCTCAAGAACTAGTCCATGAAATTTCATTCATTTAGTTAGCACTGATCTAAAACAATTAAACTAAAGCAATAGCTACTAATAACTTTAATAAAGTTAGTCACTAAAAAGAAGTTTTCACATGATATATAGACAACTATTTTTTATTTGGAAATGAAACAATCATTCAAAAGCAATTTATTTTTCTATTTAAAAAAAAAATCAGGACGCATAATTTGTAATTCAACGACAGATTTACAACTCTATCTGGACAAAAATTAACTAATTTTGGACAGACTACTTTACAATTAATAAATCATTATCAGTATCAGTGGATTGGCTCTTTTCGAACTAATTTAAGCACCTGGCGATCCTTTACTGCTCTTTTTGATTCACCTATTTGCCTTTTAATTTCCTCATAAAACACATCAATCGACTGTAAGAAAAAAAATTGTAAATTCCATCAGTCGGCCAAGTAAGAAACACAAAAGCGAAATCAGTCAATTAGTTGAAAGAGGAGGGGGATTTAATTTGTTGCTTAGCTGTAAAGGGAGGAGAAAGAAATAAATTTTTTTTTCAATTAGCATGGGTAAAACATCGTGAATTTTGTCAGTCAGTCACTACATGAAACGGAAGGATTTGACAATCGGTCATGGAAAATAATGAAATCTGATAATCGGTCACAATATAAAAAGGCCATGAAAAATGTCAGTCAATTGGAAATTGAAACATTAAAAACATCAAAACATTTCAGGTTGCCAGAAAATATTGTGAATATATTTGTCAATTGGCATAGCTGCCAGCTTTTACGCATCTTTCCTACCACGAAAATTTTATAGTAAACATTGTATTATTTCATCGTCGAAATCTCAGTACTAAGGACTGGGGATGCGGGCGTACTAATAGGTCGTATTAATAAATGCAGCGATTGGGACTACTCAATAGACTCACATACCCAATAACTACTAGTAAAGGATAACACAAGAATAGGGCTGAATTTGCATTAAATTCCAAATTCTGCAATTCAAGTACAATTTCGTAGAATAAATTTTAATTTTTCTTGAGTTAAAAGTTGTTTTCTAATTTTTCAAAAGGCATATCTTTACGTGTGTGTAAGACAAGCTATTACACATAGCTGAATGTTTCCTGTTTCGTGTTGTAATTGTGTTGTTTGTATTTTTTCGTGTTTCACGAGAAAAAAATTAACAAAACATGGGTTCTGGATCTCCATAACTAATTGGTGTACCTGGATGATATTTTGTAAACTTTGAGGTCTAGAGTAGGCAAGGTTCGCACACTCCTTGGAATTTCCAAGGACTCTGGCACCATTATTTCAAAATAGGAAAATTTGCATTTAATTTTTAAAAAATAACATTCGTAATCCCCACCTTCATTCACAGATTTTACAATATTTTGCGGTAGTGAAACGCTTTGAAAATATTTTTAAAATTTAGTGGTAAAACTGTGCGAACCCTGAGAGTAGGACACTTCGTCTTTTCACTCACTCTTTCTTTAATAACTGCTAAATAGTTTTAAAAATTAAAACACACGCTTTTATATCAGGTGGGACTAATAAGTTATTTTTTTTCATAGTTACGATTCTCACATGTGTTTCAGTAATTGTCATGTGTCTAGGGTGTTAGGTACCTTTTAATTTCTCAAATTGCTTTTGATCCGTTTATCCGGCGTTTTATTTTGATCCTTTTAAACGTCGACTATAACCTATGTTCACCGGAAATTGTGTAGCTTTCCAACGGTGAAAGAATTTTTCAAATCCATCATGTAGTCTCGGAGCCTATTCAATTCAAAGAAACAAACAAACAATCAAATCTTTCCTCTTTATGATATTAGTATAGATAAAGGATTGGTTTGATAGCAACTACGTGTTCCTATTCCTCCTTTATCATTATTACCTATTTTTTAAGCCTATTAAAGTTTGAATCAAAATAAAAAAAGATTGTAACATTTGTTCCGATTGGTGAATCGGAACACCATTAAAAAAATAAATTGTATATACAGTCAACTCTCGTTAATTCGAAATCGGATAATTCGAATCTTCGCTTAATTCGAACTAAACAGGAAGTCCAGAAATTATCAATGGCAGAATAACGTTAAAAATTTTCATTAATTCGAACTCATTTATTCCTGACTTCGTTTAATTCGAACTAAAGAGATTTTTCAGTTTTCTTTTCTTTCTCACGGATTTCAGACCATTTAAATAACTTTCTTTCTTTGATTTTTGTGAAAATTGTTCCGAACGAGTATACATATAATCCAATGCATTTGATATCTACTTTCTTAGAGTCCCGTCTGTCTATCAGTAATGCTATAAATTTTTCTTCCATTCTGCTTGTTTCTAATCTTTTAATTAGTTTATGTATTTATACATTCTAATTTAATATTAAGTCATATTCTAATGATAACAGACAAAATAAGTTTAAAAAATGCTATAACATTAATTCTTTTGTAATAGTACCATATTAAGCATGTTTTCCATAATTCGAACTTCGGATAACTCGAACATTTCTTGTGGTCCCGACGAGTTCGAATTAACGAGAGTCGACTGTATATAAACAATAACAAATATTATAAAAGTAATTTTGCTTAAAAAGTAAAGAACAAAACAAGACCGAAGTTTCAGTAAAAAAATAAAAGAATTAAAAATCAGTTACTGCTTTTTTTAACGTTAAAGTTGAAAAGCGTTCCGATTTACCCTATTTTATGGTAAATCCTTAGATTTTTTAAAGCAGAAAAGTGACGAAAATATGAAAACGATGAAAAAGTCATTTAAAATTTTAAACTGTCAAGATAATTGCGGTGGGTGTATTATCAAAATTTAAAACGTCTTACAATACACTTGCCGAATGTGTAAAACTGTGGTACAAAATATTGACAATAGAACAAGCTTTCATTTAACTAAAAAAATCAAATTTTCGTCCAATTTTAGGTAAACTCAAGGTTCGCACACGCCTTGGAATTCCCAAGGACTCTGGCACCATTATTGAAAATAAGAAAATTTACGTTTAATTTTTAAACCACAACATTCGCAATCCCCACTTTCATTCACAGTTTTTACGATAATTTTCTGCAGTGAAACACTTTGAGAATATTCCTAAAATTTAGTGGTAGAACTGTGCGAACCCTGGGTAGACTGTCTCCTTTACCCTTTCCGGCACACTGTGCCAAAAGGGATTCTTAATTTCTAAAATAGTCGTTTGCAAATTTCGGGGAAAGCCGATAGTTTCTCATTTTACTAACAGAATTTGCCCGTGCTGGAAAGGGTTAATCGTAACACAAACTTTTACTTTTCTTTTAATCATATTGAATTTTTGATACAAAGTGTTAAGTATTCTGTTGTCCCTTTTTTAAAAATATCATTCTCTTTCTTTTATAAATTACTTGTCTCTATTTTCTAGATAAAAAGAAAATGTTACTTAAAAAATTAATTTAAGGCTAATGGAGTGAAAACAGTTTCGAGATCCAATAAAGTGCAATATATTTATATATCTTATAACTTAACTTCTGAATAAATTTCAGTACATATATGAGTGTTTGGTCACTATTTCAGTCATATGGTTTGCTTTGGAAATCATTTAATTTAAATAATGTTAATTAAAACAGATACAATTTATTTTGTTTGCAAAATCACATATATATCTGCATGTTTTTTAACGAGCTATAAAACTTTTACTACTAAAAAAGTATTTAAGTTATTAAATTGCTTCGGTACTTTGCAAGTATTGTTACCTATTTAGCCACTTAACTGATAAATATTTTTGAAAAAAAAAACTTTCAATACTATTCAGTAATACTTAGTGTTCCGTGACTTTTGCAGAACTTTTAATATTTTATATCCAGTTTTTCAAAAGAGAAATTTCTTATTTAATTGAATCAGAAAAATGCTTGGATTAAACAATAGAAAATTTACAATAAATTTTTACTGGTGCCAATAATAATTTATAATTTGTGCATGGATGCTCGCACATGGCACGGGCAAATCATGATGGGCAAAACAGGGATGCGGTTAAAGATTTAATTCTTCATTACCGTAAGATAAATGTTCCGAGCGACACAGATCTTCGTGATGCATTTTGAGGTTTTTCTGAAACCAGCCAATGTGTTTTATAAAAAACCCAGAACTGACTATTGTTAAACATTCATATATCCTTCTACTGCATTATGACGTATCGCGATTATCTAAATGTTTAATTCAAATTGAGAACTTTAAGGTTAATGAGTTCACGAAGTTCCCAATCAAGTGATCAGTACTTTGGGACACATAAATAACATGGAGTTAGGTTTGGACAATGTCGTTGTGTCACAAAGTAGCCCCACGAATTAATTATATTTTGATTATGCTGTTATACCTCAAAAATATCATTTGACTATGATTATATTACTACATATTATAAATAATACTGTAACAAAGAAGAATATTTACCTGCGTTAATTGATTCCCATATACTTTAGGTTTCTGAATACAAAACATACATAAGCAGAGACACCAACGCATAAACCGGTTTCAACTATACAATGGCTAGCGAGAGATAGCGAGGTTTTGGAGCTTCGGCTGGTGGGTGCTAGGTGATGAAACACAACATTCTAGGAATTAGCTCTCTTGCTTGCTTTCCTGTTATCGCTTACAAAGCGGGATATTCAAAAAACGAAAACTAGACCTATCAAAAAGTAACTCCTTCTTACGGTCTATGTGAAATTCACTTA
The DNA here is from genome assembly GCA_964019185.1 of Maratus speculifer. NCBI lineage: Eukaryota > Metazoa > Arthropoda > Arachnida > Araneae > Salticidae > Maratus > Maratus speculifer. Next base: position 159,760,260 of record OZ025293.1, on the reverse strand, counting down.
CAAAAAATATAGCGAATATCTATTTCCCTTTGTTTTGGCTTGTGACATAAGTAAAGCATTTGAGGTGCTCACATTCATACTCGAGCAAGACACTTTTTCTCTGTTTCAATGAAAACGCTTTATTGTTCTTAATAAATAATAAATTCAGATCAAGTGATCTATAAGGATTTTGTATGCCAATATTCAATTTAAAGTATCATTTTCATAGTGCCCTTCTTTTACAAATGAAAAATTAATATTTCTGTTGTAAATTTTTCTGTTTGTTAAAATTTAAGAAACTTAAGAAACCTAAATACAAAATGTTATCCAGTATGGATGTGGTCCTTCCAATCTCCAGAAGCATACATGCGTTGTGAAATTTTGTTACAATGATGTAGTTTTGCGTCATTCGAAAGAAAAGAGTGGCTTAACACGATGAATATATGATCAATTAATCCCCCTCTGTATGTTTATATTATTAATTAGTTTCAACAGCGTAAGAGACATTTTGATGTTCTTGTTTTGGCCACCACATGCATCAAAATATAAGTTTCTTATGTTAAATGGCGTTCTCTTAGGTGTATTTCAAAAATACTTAGAAATATCTTGAAAAACTCTTGCTCCGTCTATTTTATCCCTGACGTACATGCATCCCAACGTTTCATTAAAGGAATGATGCACCAGCAAGTTATATAGATTTTGTTTAATCTACAGATTTTGAAATGTTAGGAAAAGGAAGACAGAAAGAAAGTTTCAATACAACAGAAAGTTTCATATGAGGCTTTCGTTTTATCTGGTTTCATTTTCTTGCTAGCTTGTTTAGCTTTTCGCCTGTGGAGCTGGCGTTCGGTTTCAAGCCTTTTTCTAATGTTTTTATTATTTTCTGTTCATTCTCGTGGTCGAAATTCGAAATATGTGATTAGAATTTTTTTCTCTTGCAATGATTTTTTAAAGAAAAACGCTATCAGCATGTTTACCGAGAGAAGACGGAGGGGTGGGGGTTGAACACTAAAAACAAGATTACTTTCTATTCATAATTTATTCATCTGATCATTCACTAACGTTTATTTTTTATCAAAAGTTTTGAAATGACATGTTACTTAAACTACATTTTTTTTTAATAGCAAAGAGGCAAAATTTAGACAAATACGGACCACAGATGAAAAAGCACTATAGTGGTGAATAGACTTAATTCAGTATGTTTATGAAGATTTCTCGTACTGTTTCATCAGTTTTGTCTTCCGGTGCAACTTATGACAAAGCATGTGAACTACAGAGTAAGTGTACTTTGTAAATAGTGCACAATGGCAGAAAACTCAGTTTACTGTACCTTCCACATGAATTATCTCATTAAAAAACAATATATAGACTTAGTCTACTACGGTTGTGATCCCCTCATTTAATCTTAGAACTTTTAAAGAACAGATTTGAAAAATAAGGTAAGCAGTTTTGATATTTATTATAAATATTGCGTTATCTAGGTTTTTAAGACAATTATCAGAAACATGCAGATTGCTATTGTATCACATATTTTTTAGATTTTCAGTTAAAGTAAATTTGTGCCAATCTTAGTTAATGAAATTAGAATAAATAGTATATTTCACTTTCTTTTGTCTTTATATACAGCAAATTTTCAAAAAAAAAATTAGTACCCAGTACTATTTGAACAATAAATATTTTATATTTTTTAAAGAAAAACTATAAAATAAACACACATTAGATAAAATTATTCAAAATCGAGAATTAAGTTAATTAGTAAAAGGAACTGAAAAAATCAAACTTTAAGGAATTCTAGTTTGGAGACTTAATACTGTTGAAAGAAATTCTAAATGTTTTTACTTATTTCCATCGTATTACTGAAATGCCACGTATTTCCTTTCGCAAATACTCAACGGAAATGTGTATCGAGTCAAAAGAAAATTGTCTCTTTCTAAAACAGATACTCTATCGCTTTTCCTCTTTGATAAAACCCAGACACTTGTGAAAAGACCGTTACAGAAAATAACAGTTGCAAACATTTACGATTTAGTGAATCTGCATTCTTTCAAAGAATATTTAATAAGTTGTTTCAACTGTAATCCTTAATAATGTCGAGGAATTATTCTTTTACCGTGTAAAGTTTAACAATGCAGATTCTTTTATTTATAAAGGTCGTATTTTATTTATGATTTTCAGCATCTTTTTTTCACGTAACTCTTAAGAATAAAATTCTCCAAACAAATCTTTTTAAAGCATTTGTGATTTACATGAATAATTTTAAAGAGTAAATCAAATGTTTCCTTTTTTGGTATTGGAAATTTGAAATAATGTTTTAGTTATAAGTTCAATTTTTATGCTAAGGAAGAAAACAGTCTAAAAATGGAATTTTTTTTAAATAACTATAATAACTATATAATAGACTATAGAGAAAGAAAGGGCACACGTGGCAAATAAATGTGGCAGCAGGTAAATAAGAGCAAACTTAAGTGTGGAGTAATTCACGCACATAAAAGTTAGGTGTCATTTGCATCAGCTGTACAGGAAAATTGCGGATGTGGTCAGTATTAATGGATGCACTTGATCCTACATTGTAAAACAATTGTAAATTTACGGTACTTTACCGTTAATTACCAGTAAATTTACGGAATATATCACTTTTTTCACATAAACGGTCAACTCTCTTAATATTTTGTGTTTTACGGGCAAACACCGTTAATGTAATGGCAAAGACCGTTGATATAGGTATAAAGTCCGTTTTTATACGGATATTGTCTGGAATCTCTGCTGCAACTTTTTTTCAGCATATCACATTTTTCGGAGGAGGTTTTATTTCACTCTGCTGTATACCACGAACTGTCATTCCCATTCATTTTTTAAAAAATCCCCATCTTCTGAATCTTCATAAGGGTTTAATTATCACCCTCATCGTTGTCTCTTAAGGATTCTCTCTAACTTTGAACTTCTTATCTAATTCCTTTTCGCAAAGACTTTAGATACTTATAAATTTACAGTTGTTACTGTCACACCGATTTAGTTTGGCTTTTATAGGTTTTTAAATTATTTTAATGTAACTATTAAAATGAAAAACAAAACTTTGGAAACGTGATCATTAGAAAGAAACATTTAAAAGTCACTTTATTCTTTTAACATTTTTTAACAAATTTTGCAGTCTCATCCCATTATGATTGAAACATGAATTGAATTGTAAGAAGAATGGTATTCAATTATGCAATTCAATGCATGCAATTCAATGATGATCACGAAAATTTTAGCAATGGACACCCTAGTAAAAAAAAAAAAAAAAAAAAAAAAAAAAAAAAAAAAAATTAACCCCGTTATCGTCACGCAAAATATATTCATAAACAAACTGCTCGTGAATGTATCAGGCTCGACGACATATGATTAAGTATAAAAGGTGATAATAAATCAAACGTGGTGGTGGTGGTGGTGTATTTTTGTCGGCCGATTATCTACGCTATGGGATATAGGTCCTATGGGGTGGTTTGCCCTCCGTGGGCGTCTTTCTAAGGGAACCTAACCCGTATTTACGCAAGGTTCGAAGAAAACCACGGAAAACTTCAAACGGTTATTCCGACGGTCGCGGCCCAGGACCTACCGTCTACCAGTTTGGAGGATAATAAATCAAGCAAAATATATAAATTTACATTAAACATTTACATTGCATTATATATTTAATTATAATTACATTATTTATAATTAAATATATGAATATAAAAATATATAAATATATATACAGTTAGAGTAAATTATAAATTTTATAATGTAGATATTTATAATCTATATTAAAGTATAGCTCACATGATCAAATACTACACAGTTAAAATGAATAATATAATAAATGTACCGTTACTATTACACAACTGTTTCAGCATTTTTCTATTACAGTTCTAAAATAAGGCGTTTTTATATTTTATGCGCATGTTTATAGCTTATTTTTGGAAAAAATGTTAAATTTTGAAGAAAACTGGAAAATATTTTTTTTTACAATTATAAAAAGTAAGATGCGGTAGAAAACGGAAGAAATTGTTGTACGGACACATTTAAAAATATATATAATATTAGATTAATTTATGACACGATTATGCAATCTGTAAATGAATTATCATCTGTATATCTAATACCTAAAAAGCACTATACAACTTAAAAGCACTAAAAAACGTATAACTTACGGGAAAAATTTACAATTTGACAAACGTACCTTTTGCCCACCCTTTTTAAAAAAATCCCTCATCACTTATTCCTCAATAGGTACATTTCTTTTCCACAGTTGGTGATGCAAACAATTTTTTTGAGGATGGGAGGCGAGAAATAGATCACCTTCTCTGAAGTTGATAAAAATTATTGTTTTATAAAACAACGTAGTGCGCTTAGTATTCGGTATAGAAAATAGTTTTTATTAATAAATATGAAGAGAACGTAATACTTTCGTTCTGTAATTAAGTATGGTGCACAACAATTATATTATTTTCGAGTTATAGGCAAAAAAAAAATGAAAAATGTTCGAACGTTTCGTGGTTTTATGCACATCTACAAAATGTAGCCTATAAAGATTTCTTTTTTTCTTTTCTTTTTTTTGAGAGGGGATGGGTGGGAACACTCAATTTCTGTTATTATCATCCCCAAAAATTACTTTAAAGTAATAAAATCTTCCAACAGAATTTTTGTATGGATCGATTCTATATTCTGACTAATTTAACTGATCTATAACAAGAATTCGTATTTGTTTCATAAAGTCATAAAAAAAATATTTTATATTTTGCTTAATTTTCGTTGTTCTTGAAGAGCACTGACATAAGAAATTGGTTATATCATAAAATTTTGCTTCTCTTTAAAATATTATAATTTTGAAAATCAAGAGCTAAAAATTTCCTGCAACACGGAATTTTCAGTACCTTTTTTAAGTTTAATTTATTTACGACCCTTTTATTGCATTTTTTACATTGTTCGTGACAAAATAAAGTACTCTCTTAAAACGAAAGAGTGGATTTGGCTGCTCAAGAAAGAGTTCTAATTTATTGGATCGTGAATGAGTTGATTTTTAACCGATTCAGTCATCTTGGTTTGATTTTTTCTCTTTCTAATCCACTCATACAGCTTTAAAACTAAACAACTCAACTCAATAATGAAACAGCTCTTTTTCCGCGCTGATTTTCGCCGCTGACTCGTCACGTGACCTTGCAAGATAAGATGGAGACTTCCGGCGTTCGCTAAACAATTTGCTGAAAATGCCTTTTTTACGAAGTAAGTAAGTTTTATATAAGTATTTTATTTTAAGTATGCTTTCTTTTAATAACTTTCCCTTCTCTTTTTAACAGACTAAAATTCATAACAGTATCATACCTTGAAATTAAAATGTCGTGTCACACGGTAATATTGAGGATGTGTTTAATGCATTTCTATATTAATAATTGGTGTTACAGTGCTGCTACAAAACTTTCGTGCTTTAATAAAATAAATTAGTATATTTAATCAGAGTAAAAATTGTTAATGCAATGTAAATATCTCGTTATTTAATTGCCTTGTATTAAAGTTTTGTAATTATTATATCTTTATTCATAGAAATTTATCAAAACATTGTATTTACGTCTTGTTTGCAGTGTCTTAGTAAAAACGTGCTCCGGATTACATTATACACATTTCTGAGATTTTTTTTTTTTTTCATTCTTAATGTTGAACTTGTGTTACTGTTTTGTTTGGCAATGTTTCATACTGTTATTGGGCAAAATTATTGCATGCATGGTCTGTATTATAATAATCTGCTTAATATTTATAAGTTGTTACATAATGCATGCAGAAATAATAGTTTTCTTGTGCCTGCTTCCCAGGTAGCTTTAAATCTAAATGAGAATTTATAAATAAAACGAAAACAGTGGACAAAAGTTTGTCTTTCTATACTGGTAAATGCATGTATTATTTTTCCTAAATATTATGCAACGATACCAAAAAGCAAATCCTCTTTCTCTTTAGAAAATACCTTGTAATATCATCCCTTTCCCTTAACATTTTTTATGCATAGCCCAGTGGTAGAATTGATTTTAAAAAAAGTTACTGGTCCCAAAGACCAGTACGCATGAGAGTTTACTGGTCAGAAATAGTCATCAGTAACCCGCTACATAAAATTCTATAAAATACTTTTAACCGTCCCCCCCCCCCCTCTTCACACACACACACTCCTACTAGAATGTAAAATAAACCAAACTTCCTTTGCAGTTATACAAAATTTTTGGCATAATAAAATGGAAAATTACTATTTTATAAAAAAGTATGTAGTATGTAAACTAAAACTATAAAATTGTGTATTTTATTTCCGATCATTTATTTAACAGATAGCAAGGATTAATGCAATATTTTCTTATAATTATTTTTTCAAGTATTATTTTATGGTTTGTGTTTGGTACGGTTTTCTCAGGCAGGAAAATTTATTTACTTGTCAGAGATGAAGTGGGTGTGCAGTGGTGTAGCTAGGATGGGTGACATCCCGGGACAGATGTAAAAGGTGTCAAGCCCCCCCCCTCCTCCTCCTTTCCAATCTGTCATTTTTTCAATCTCAATTCTACATTTTTATAAAAAATAACCTTACCATTCCTTATTTACCTTTTGTCCTTCTGCATAAAAAAAACCGCAGAAGTGAATCATCACTCGACCCATAATCTGCACAAGTCAATGCCGTGCCTATACGTAGAAGAAAATTCTTTCTTTTAAAGTTTGCTTTTGTTACCCACTCGTTGAATAGGTTGGTTTTTGTTCCCTGGTGCGTATCTTATTTAGACACACCGTTCTGTATAAAACTTCACTTTAGCAAAGAAAAGAAAACTAGCTGTATTGCATCATGAGCAAAAAATCTCATTTTATTTCCTAATTAGTCTCCAAAATTTTATAAAATTGTATTTTTTATTTGCAAATAAATATTTGGTGTCACCCTTTAGAGGATGACACCCGGGTAATTTCCCTAATCAAGAAGAATTTCTTTTACAGCTCGACTAAAATCTTAAAGATCAAGTTGTATGCAGTTCTGTGGCTCCATATTCAAAATCATCATGTATGTTATGACAGATTGTTTTAAAAAATAGGCATTTTTCTAAAATTAAAATATTTTATACTAAATAATTGATTATTAAAAACCTATTTTATCTTTGAAAAATTCCCAAGTTTTAAAAATTTTCTTTAAAGCATTAGATATGTTCACCAACACTACTAATTTCCATCCTATGAATATAAGCATGACCTGGACCCACTATATTTAATGCTTATTATTGAAATAAAGTGTTAAAAGTAGAAAACATTCATATCCAATAATTTCAAACCCTTAAATTATGTAGAAAAAATAAAAAATGTCATTAGATTTCTTTAAAAAAACCAATTGGTTTTTTTGAGAAAAAAACCATTTGGTTTAAACCATGGTTTAAACCATGGTTAAAACCAATTGGTTTAAACCGTGCCAACCCTGCGTACCAACCAAAGAAATTTGCGATTCTTATGTGATGAAATTTTACATTTTCTCACAGTAAATTGACGATTTTTTCCTACGACATAAGCACAAAAATTTCAATTTTTTTCCAGTTGTAAATTGATGAAACTCGCGGGCCACAGGTTGTGCATCCTTATTTTAGTTTATTACTTATTTTAATATTTTATTATATTGTAAGCCTTTACAATAGTTTAGATTTCCTTGTTAGTTACATTCAAATTACTGTTTAAAAAATGTAAAGAAAATAATGACCAGAAATCCGCAAAATTCTAAAATCTGCAAAACCTCTGGTCCCAAGCTGTGCGGATTTGAGGAAGTCTACTGTAACAGCAGTATTACTAGCAAAGTGCCAAATTTTGACCTACTTGTGATATCCTTAAATTAGGCAGCAAAAATAATTTGCCATATATAAAAACAATTTAGTGAAATTTTCTATCTTTTAATGCATTTTTTAAAAATGTACAGTATTGTGCATGTTATATTAATAAAACATGCCTTATTTTTTTTTTCATTTATATTTAATAATAATAATCTGGTTTATGTAAGTCTGTAATGTTTCAAACGATTTTTAACCGGCTTCCTGGTATGTTAGAATCATAAAAGTTGTACATAATGTTTTTGATGACAATATAGCATTAATACAGTTGCAATTATTAAATTTAATTCATTTTCATTCAGTTAACTCAATATTAGGTGTCACCCCCACAATTCATTGTGGTGTGTCATCGCTTTATTCTTGTGGCCTATAATCTGATAAAATATATGATTTAGAGGACCCTTGGGGGGAGGAGATTAACCCTTTAAATTTACTTACCCAGTCAAAATATCAAATTCAGTTGGTAAAGATATATCAGCAATTTTTACATTTGTATATATAACATATAAAGCTAGGATTATTTTCAAGATGTAATAATATGCCTTGATTTTATTCACGAGAATAAATTTTGTTTTATTAGCAATGCCAAAAACAAGCTTCTTTGAAGGTTTAAAGGGGGGGGGGTGAGATCTCTAGCAACCAGGCTGTAGTTTCAATTTATCCACAAAAGATCGCCATGACTAAAACTCACAACCAACTACATCCTGTCGATACTCTACTGAAAGCAAATAGTAGCTGAACAAAATCCATCAGATGTACAGAACTTACGACTAAAATGAACAAAGGAACGAAAAACTGACCAACTGAAAAATTAACCAACCATCAATTTGATCTTCTGCTTATAGGCTGGATCAAGTCTTCCGGAGAGGTCTAATCAGTCAGGATGTCGGACTCAGTCAGGGGTGCCCAGAGAGGGGTTTGATGACGCAAGATGCGTCCTATAACTTAGTTTGGGGGGGGGGGGTTAATTTCAGAAAAAGTACATTTTGGGGGGGGAGGGGATTTTAAATTCTTAATATTTCTTGTTTTTACTGTTAAAAAAATATCTTTATTTTTAATATCATTTTTAATTTTTTTCAACATTTAATTTCCAGAAAAGTCCCTGTATTTTCTTTCTTTAAATTCTAGATAAGGGTAATAAGAACTCATTCTGCTATACTCAACTCGCTATCTTTGTAAATCTTGATTCTTAAATTTCACTTTTAAATTTTTTCAACATTGAATTTCCAGAAATGTTTCTGTATTTTTTTTCTTTAAATTCTAGATAAGGGCAATAAGAACTCATTTCATTATGCTTAACTCACTATCTTTTGATGGTGCAGTAGGTTATAAGTAAAATATATTTTACAATTGATATTCTGTTTAGGGGGGGGGGGGGGGTCAATGTTAAAGTATGAAGATTTTTTTTTTGGGGGGGGGTGGTCACCACTGGAGTCAGTAAACCTCTTAGTGAGATCATCAGCTTGTTCATTTAAGGGGATCCCCCGGTGTCCCAGAACACAGCACAAATGAATTTTAGGGGAGAGACCCGCAATGCCCCGATCTTATGCAACCAAATTTTAAAAAAAATTCTTCCGATTGTGGAGATTACTGCACCTTTTAGTTCACTAAACTAGAAGGTTCATTGTGGGGTTAGATCTAGCTGTGCTGAACTTAGTCTTCGAGTTTTGGACCAGAGTGAGGAAATAGTTAAAGTTTATCTCCATCAAAGAGTGCAGCTTGTTGTTATATCAATGCAGATCAACGGCCAATTATAAAGGGGACGACAAGGAGGAGAGGGGTTGGATTAATAGTGACAGAAATGTCAGTCCGGAAGTGACCGTTGTCAAATAAATCTTCATCCACACGCAGCGTGGATCTTTATAACTAATATTTTAATTACTAATAATAAACATTTGAAAGTAGTCTGATAAATAAAATATTCTTCTCCATAGCTATCCAAAAAATAAATTTCAAATACTTCTTGAGATTTTGTTTCTTGAATGACAATTTGAAGTCAACATTTTTGGTGATAGATTCAGCAGATAACTAACAGGGGGGGGGGGGGAATCACTTATTAAAATGCTCTAAGTAGCATCCAATCTTTGAAAACTCTCTTATTCGACTTCATATTTTGATTTTAATGCTTAAGATAACCTCCCCAATTAAGATTGGGGATTTCTTTTACAGCTTGAAATCTTATGGATTGTGTTATGTTATTGCGTTAAATAATCTGCAGTTTTCAAAAAATTAAGATATTTTCTATTAAATATTGAATATTTTTAATCTATTTTATATTAGATCGATTCACATGTTTGAAGCTTTTTCTAAAGAGAAATAAATATATTCAACAATGCAGACTGATTTTAATCCTATACCCAAAAAGTGATCTAAACCTGCTACATCCAATGCTTATTGCTGATATAAAGTGTTAAAAATAGAAGTTATTTATATTCAATAATCTGACATACATAAATTATTAAGAAAAAGAGAAAATGTCATTAGATTTCTTCTGAATTTTTTTTTTTTAGAAAAATACCAGTTGGTTTAAAACTAAACCGTTGCTTAAACCAAAAGGAGTAAAACAGTTGTTTAAACCATAGTTAAAACCAATTGGTTTAAACCGTGCCAACCCTGGTCTAATTGTTGTAGGTTCTATCTTGTATTATATAAATATGCAAATATATAGAAAAACAACTAAAAATCCACAAAAACCTGTATTGGTTGGGTATTTGCCAGCGCTGATACATTTTGAAAGTAGCAACAAAGGTGAATTTTCAACAATATTTTATAATGTTGCTTTAAGAACTTTCATTTTAAATTTGTTTTTAAAATGGTGATTTACTGTATCAGATGTAACACCATGATTTAAACAAGCAGATAAGTGTAATCGCACAGGATTTATTTATTCTATTTCCATTTTATTCATGATTGGCTGAATTTTCAGTAGTGTAATATTTATAAAGCTAAAATTTTTAGTGTATGGTTCATTTTATGTTTAGACTATGGATGGGAAATTTTATAAAACATTTAATCTGAAAGCTGCAAAATATTTTAATATATTCATAATCATTCCTTAACATTATATTTATTGCTATTTAACTTAATTTCAATATTTTCTTTTAACACAGGAAGATGGTGATTTCATAGAGGAGTAAAATTCTACTGTGAGTGAGGAGTCAAATTCAACAATCTTATTTAATCTCAAGGATTTTCAAGAAAGTGTCTATTTTGCCTAAGATTTTAAAAGTTGGAAAAACCAGTGGACAGATTACAATATGCTCTTTATGTATTTAATGTTTAATGCAAATGGACTGTTATATTTATAAAGGTCCTGTTAAAGATGTTATTGAAACTTGTTTATCTGATGTTGGAAAGAATTGTTATCAATTAATGTTAGGTTTATTTTGTCCTTGCTAAATAAAATGTTTTTGTTGTTAAATAAAATTAGTTTTTTTTCTTTCTTGCAACATTCTAAATTGCACATTTGGCTCTACTTTTGACATAAACTGCTGCAGTCTTATACTTTTATATTTATTTAAAAGTTAGTTGATTTAAGAAACATTGAATAAAATCAAAAATTAAATCAAAAATTCTTTATGAAGAAGAAGTAAGTTATTCTTGAATATAAATTCAAGTTTTAACAAATGTTTTAAATGATATAATGAATAATTGCACATGGTCAATAAATCCATTTCTCAGTTATTTCTGCATTTAACTTCATACAATAAAATAATTGTCCATAATCAAAATTTTAGCTATACAAGTTTTTTAATGACATTCCTCCACATTTCCCAATTGCAATGTGCTTATATAAATGCTATGGGTAACAATTATTTTATCTAAGATTTCAAAGCCATTTCAGATTTCAAACTAAACAATTAAAATATTTTTTTTTTAATTTAGTCAGTTTAAGAAATATGATTTTGATTGAGATTTAAATCGAGGAATAATTACAACAAGGTATCATGGGTTGATGTTTATCCATTTAAAATATTTTCAATTTCAATTATTTAAACACTGTACTGGCCATGTGTGGGGGGGAATACTTTTTTAAATTTAGGTTTTATGTTTTTTAATACTTTCTTTTTCAAAACTGGGTCTGAAACTCTTATTAATATTAAAAAAAAAATAATTAACCAAAATTGCAAAAGTAAAAACTAACCCACTTACAGATCATCCTCAAATATTCTATGCCCCCCTCCCAAAAAAAAGGTAAACATTTTAAAATCCAAACAAGATATTTGAAAATAACTTCTGCATAGGATTATCTAAACTCTTAAGGGGAACAATCAGCTTCTGACATTGTGGTGCTGAAGTTGAGTCGTTGGGCTGATATCAAGTTTATTTTTTCAATATTTTTTTAGTAAGATGCCTAAGATTGGTTTATTTGATTGAAATCGTAAATTTTTAATAAAAAAATAATTGTTATTTACAATTAAATCAGAAGCTAATGAAAAAATTAAAATTGTATATAAGCATATCTGAAGCTATAAGTATCATTGGAAAATATGTAAACTTGAAATTGCCCAAGAAAAGAAAGGAAAAATCCCATAAGCACCACAGCATCAGAAGCTGATATTCTGTTTAATGTTGTTCGGGTGCTGTTGTACAGTTATGCAAATTTAGGCAGTTTGCATGAATAAGTGTTTTCAAATTTGCAATTTTGAGATCACCAGTATTTTTAATTTAATGAATATATGTACTTTTAAATTTAACAAAAGAAAATTCTGATGTTAAAAATTTCTGATTTGACAGAATAATAAAAAATTCATGTAAGCTCTATTTAATTTTGTATAACGATTCAATTGCCTTTTCCCCTAAATTGACATAGGAAACAGTTTCATTGAATTAGAAAGAAAAAAAATGTTTTTATGATTCATTAGAGAACTTTCAGTCATGTAAATTAGAATGTTTTAAGTCTTGTTAATTAAAGACTTGGAAGAAATATTGGAGAATCCATGTTACAGTTTTCCAATCTCTCTCTCTCTCTCTCTCTCTCTCTCTATATATATATATATATATATATACCCTTGTAATGTCAATAAACAGAAATTTAAATCCGAAATGAGAATTTAAATGCAACACTTGAAAATGTGGCAATAATTCCATGTTATATTGAATTTCATTGATAAAAATTAATCGAGGATTACTGAATTTAGTTTTAAATGATGTGATTTTATTTAGACGATTTAGAAATCGCTTGAAGATTTTTGTAATTTTAAGCAATTTTGCTTTTCTTAAGAGTGAATTTATTCAATTCTACAAACTGAAGGAGTTTTGGATTAACTCTTAAATGAGTTGATTTTATTCATGTATGCATTGGTTACAAATCGCCTAAGTGCTACTGGATTAAATCAAAAATGACAACATTTCACTCCAACTTGAATTGATAACAAATCGCTCAAGTGCTACTGGATTTGCCTTAAATTATTTCACTTCACTCAAATACGAGTTGGCTGCAGCTAACTCAAGTGCTACTCGATTTAATCCTAAAGACTTCATTTCACTCAAGTATGATTTGGTTACAAATCGCTCAAGTGCTACGAGATTCAGTCTTAAATGACTTCATTTCACTCAAGTATGACTTTATTACAAATCACTCAAGTACTACTGGATTTAACCTTTATTGATTTGATTTCACTCAAGTATGAGTAAAAGAGAGATCACTCAATCATGAGTTGATTAAAAACAACTCATTCACTTGAGTTGTTTCAGCTCTTCTTGAGAAGGTTCCTTTCAACATGGGAAAAGAGTGGATTTCAGCTCAACTTGAGTTATTTCAGCTTTTTCGTTTTAAGAGAGTACGCCTTTTGAAAAAATTGCATTGTTTCGCAATATATAAGAGTCGCTAATATTATTTTTGGGTCTAAATTCATGATATTTTGCCACAAGATTGCATTGCGTGAAAAAATATTCTTAATAGAAGAATAATAAATGAATAAATGTGGGTGTCTTTTTGTCTTCAAATAAATATTAGTATCTCATTCATGTTTTATATATAAAAGGTTCGGGTGTAAAACATGGTAACTGACATTTTTCAATTTCTTCTTGTTTTCGTGGAGAAATATTTAACTGTATTCTGACATCCTTTAAAAAAATAATGTTATATATTAGTTAATAAATGTTATTATGTCAAAGAAAAATTTGACATAAATAAAACGATTGTTTTTTATTAAAATACAATAGATTGAATAAAATAAAATGTGTCAGAGAAAAGATTTTATACAAAGATACAAAAATAGTTACAGACGTTGTTACATCAAGCCGAAGATTTTATTCTAAAATGTCAGCTGTTTCAAAGGAATTAATCATAATTGTTTCAATTTCTCACATCGTACAAAATCTTGAAAAACATTAAAATATATAAAGAAAAAAATAAGAATTTCTCTTAGGTTATGTATTCACATCAAGTCAAATAAAAAATACTAAACTTTATTTAGTGTTATCGATAAAGAATCTCCTTAAAAAGGGTGTTGGTGTTATTTATGACGGCAGATTATCAACACGAGTTATATGAGCACAATAGGAGGATTCCCTGCACGGGCGTATTTTTCTGAGATAACCTAACCGTATTTATGCAAGAAAAAAAAAAGGTTAGAAGAAAGCCACGGAGAATTCCAAACGATTAGGCCGATGAGCACGATTGGGTTCGAACCCATCACTCTCTAGGGTACCAGCTTTGAGGGTAGAGCCTAAAAGTAGGTACAATATCATTTTAATTATTTTGTTACTTAATAGTAATTGAATTTATTTCATTAGGTATAATCCAACATTATTATTATTATTATTATACTATAGACCAGGCCCCTGCCTTCCGGGCAAAATGCCTAGCTTAACGAGTTTTTTACCTGGCTGCGGGGCAGAAGTCACTTGATTTTCACAAGCTGAGATCTACTTGATTGTGGCTGTATCACTATTATTTTTATAATATTAGTTACTATATTGGCCTGTTCTAGGTTACTTTTAATTATCTGTTTGGGTTCGATCGTACGATTTTGGAACTGTAAGGGATGAAAAAGAAATGACGAGGGTAACGCTAATTCATCCACAGAGCTCTTACGACCTGCCTATACGACAACCAATACTCGAGTTTGATCTCTTAATTTGGAGCCTTGATCAGATGACGAGATCTTTACCTGACAAGGTACCTCCAGATGTATAATTCATACGTAACTTGGAGGACTTTGTACCCATAATCCTACATTACATATTTTACGGGGAGTTGTCAGTTCTGCGAAACAGGCTTCTACTTAGCATCTTTTTGTCGAATTTCTGGGTTTTTTACAATAACATTTACATTTTTAAGATTTAGTAAATACTCATTAAAATATTGAACATAAAATTTTCCTCATATGGTTTCCTTTGAACTGTCTGAGATAGACAGCTATATATGTCTTCGTAAATCCAGCAGGCTCAAACCTTCATCACAAAAGAGCTGATTGAGCTCCAGGTGAAGCAACTACAACTAGTTTGAAAGCTGTTTCAAACACATTAGCAATTAAGTCAGTATCATTTCCCTCCACTGAATTGAAAAAAAAAAATGAGCTGTTGATTATTCATTTTTTTCCGATTTTGGGAATTTTATAATTATCTTTATTGTTGTTTCAATAATACTCGCATCCTCTTTTGAGAGCACTTTATCACGCATTATTTCTTCTATTTTCCTTGTAGAAGAATCTTCGTTAAGCTAGGCATATTGCCCGGAAATTAGGGGCTTCTTCTGCACTGTAAAAAAAAAATCTGCAAAGGTACTAAACCTTTTCTAGGAAACTGGGATTCCAAGAACTTTTCCTGTAACGGTAACAGCAAAAATTCAAATTTCAGAATCCATTACATGAATTTTTCGTGTTATCGTTACATGAAAAGTTCTTGGAATCCCAGTTTCCTAGAAAATGTTTAATACCTTCGCAGATTTTTTTTTTACAGTGTGCGGTGTAATAATAATAATAATAATAATCTCCCCCAACATCACTCAGTGTGTTGGAATCTGGAAGTAAAACTTATTCTTTTTCTGTTTCGACTAAATCACTATAATCATTACCATCTAAAAAGCGCAAAAAATCGAATGCTCTGTTAAAAATTCATGCGAGATTTTAAAATACTAATATAAAAATAATTTAATAAAGAAAAGAAGAAAATTAAAATTATTTATTTTTAAAAAGTGCAGAAAATTTCAAAAATGTAGATTTGCTTCGAGTGATTTCAAAATACAAACTGCATTTAGACTTTTGACTTCCTGCTTGATGCAAATTCTCAAATTGAAATTTTTCTTAAAATTAGTGCGCGAATTATGCGCAAAACAAAAAAGCAAAAGTTTAAGTAGTTTAAGGAGCCGTCTACGATTTTAGAAAAAGCATAATTTAAAAAGAATATGTTTAACTCATTTTACTGAAATATTTGAGTGGGCAAGAGTCAAAGCATAATTAGCAAGTGAAGTATCAATATTGGCAAGAGATAATGCAGTCATTCTGCAGAATTTCAATAATCGAGGACCAAACTTCAATTTAGGTACAGCTTCTAAAATACAAAAATTGTTGAATAATTTTGTGGAGTCATTTCAAATTTTATGAAAATCGGATGTATAGTTTGATTACAGGGGCAATCAAAAGTATTCCATTACTACGCCTAATACAAAAAAACAGTTTCACGTGCATTTTAATTCTTATTTTAATTAAACTCTTTCGAACATAATAAAATTGGTATACATATATGACTTATATACTAAAATATACATTCTGTACAGTCTGTGGCGCAAAGAATATTTGTTATTAATTAACAGGGCGCCTAAAGGTATTTCATCACATAATGGTATAGAACGACACATTTTTGGGACACCTTTATTTTATATTAAACTATTTCACATTTTATTAAGGTATCTGCCTGCGTGCGGAGCACTTTTTTTTATTTTTATTTTTTATTTTATTTATTTTTTTTTTTTTAAGGACAGTTTAGAAAAAATATAATAAGTTTTAGTTCTATTGTATTACAGAATGATAAGAAAACATAAAATCCTAGCAATATCTAAAAAGATATTGCTAGAGATAAAGTTATTGCTCTAAAGATATTGCTATTAAAATATTTTAAAAAATTGGGGTTTTTTACTGTTTCTTTTAGCAAAATTTCACGTTTACACCACACAGCGTACACTCAATTCAAATAAATATATTTCAATTTTCTTTATGCTGCACACTTCTATTGCACTTATCTGTGCACTGAACTAGAAATTTTACCATATCTTCAAAAAAAAAAAAAAAAAAAAAAAAAAAAGCCGAAAATTTTTAAAATATTTAAAGAAGTACATTTCTTTCAGTAAAAATTGTCATTTTATCATATTTGAGTGCCATTAAAATAATTAAATTTTCACATATAGCTTAGATCCTAGTTCAGCGCATAGTGAGTGATATGGAAAGCATTCTTCAAAATTTCACTGAAATATCTTTAAAACTTTTTATGTAATGAAGATTATCACACATAGAAATAACGAAAAAATTGATTCTCCAGAAATCACATTTAAAGATTTCTTTTTAGGTAAGAAACTACAATATTTAATTTTTACGCTTTAAATGCACCACATTTATATTCTAACTCTTCCTTAACTTTATTTTTAACCAATTTTAACTTCTTAGTTGCTCTTTTTGTTTTCCCGGTAAATTTTTCTGTGTATAGCTAGGGACGATTTGAATTTTTCATTCCTAGCGAAATATCATGCTTACGCCAAACAGCGTACACTCAATTCAAACAAGTATATTTCAATTTCCTTTATACTGCATACTTCTATTACACTTATCTGTGCACTGAACTAGCAGTTTTACAATATCTTCAAAAATAGCCGAAAATTTTCAAAATATGTAAAAAAGTACATATTTTAGTAAAAATTACCATTTTTTCATATTCGAGAGCCTATAAAATAATTAAATTATCACATATAGCTTAGATCATACTTCAGAGCATAGTGGGTGACATTGAAAGCATACTTACAAAATTTTACTTAAAAATCTTTAGAACTTTTTATGTAATGAAGCTCTGAGTATAGAAATAACGAAAAAAAATTATTTTTCAGAAATCGCATACACGTATTTTCTTGTAAAAATCAAATATATTTAATTTATACACTTAAATGCACCACATTTATATTCAAACCCATTCTTAACTTTATATTTAACCATTTTTAACTTCTTAGTAGCTCTTTTTGTTTTCCAGGTAATTTTAGCAGAGAATAGCAAGTGACTTTTGAATTTTTTATTCGCTTATCATCAATTTTAAAATAGTTTGTGATCATATTTTGTTCAACTGATACTCCTAATTGTTCGAATACAAACAAAACTAATAAATATCCTGAATTATAAATTAAAGTGATTTAGAATAGTAATAGATTGTTTTTTCATAAAAAATAATTAAAAAAGTAGAAAAATTTCACAAAAATTGCCATTTTGATGTTTATTAAAATTGCCATAACATAATAGTAATAATTCTAATAACATAATTCTAATAATAGTAGGAATAAAATTAAAACAGATTTGGAATCGTAAAAGATTGTTCTTTCATATAAAAGAATAAAAACAATCGAAAAATTTCACCAAAACAGCCAATTTGATGTAGGCAAATACCTTAAAACGATATATTTTGCTGAGGTTTTCTGCAAAATACTTCCTGTGTAATAGAAAGCGAATAGCATTTACAGGGACACACGAAAGATTTCGGATACTCTAATGTATACGAAGTACTGTATATTATTGCACCAAGATCTGAATATTTTTAAAACTTTGTTATAGTCCGAACACGCCACATTTGCCACATTTGACGTGCAATATCCAACTTGTTTAAAAACAACGCTAATTTGTTTGAACTTCCTCATCTTTTTATTAAAATACTGTAAGATATTGGTTTCTCTTACTGTGGGAAATTCTTTTTTCTTTTTTTTTCTTACGATAAAGAAAATTACAAAATACCTCTTTACTATTACATAATAAAATTTTAAAAAGCATATTGTTGGAATCAAAACAAATTTCTTAAAGTGAGATAGCCAAACTTTAAAATTTTACGATATAGATGGAGAGATGTACATGAAACATAGTGACACAATTAGAAAATTATCAAAACCAATATAAAAAAAATAGTTTTGTTTGACATGAAAACATGGTTACGTCCCCTACAGGTTTATTGGACATATCATACCTCCACTGATTTAAATAAAAAAGAGAATGATACACTTAAGTACTTAATCAGCCGTTTCGACATACATATATCTTGTTTCTTTTTTCCTTAAAATACCCATGTAACTAATACTTATTACCTAAAGAAAAGTACAGAAGTGGTTACTTAATGTTTTATAATTCTAATAATTTGACATTTTGTGATAATTTTAGACACATTGACAACCACGCTTTCTCATATAACGCTCTTTACTTGATGTATAATTTCCATGTTCTCCCTGATTTAATTTTTTAAAAGATTTTTGCAATTTTTCAAACAGGATTTGATACCCCATATTAAAAAATACATATTCATGCAGATCACAGACCTACTTGGGCCAGTTTCCTCATTTTTATAGGGCAACTTGACCTACGAAGAAAGAAATATTAAATATATTTATTTTTTATTATTAGACAATGAAATTTATTTTTGAAAACTTCTACCTGATAGAGTGAATCTAATTGAACATATTTATAAAGGTTCCAACCTTAATTCAAATGTACATTAGCTTTTAGAAGTTGAATTGCCAGAATCTCCATAGTCACATTGTAAAATCATGGCCCAGTGCCCGATGTATCCGTACATAATTGTAATATTTTGAATATTAAAGAAATTAACACGTTCGCTGCCACTCACGCGAAAGTACGTGATATGGCGCCAACATTAAGGGGCCACTCACGCGCCAGCGCGTGATGTGGGTTGATGTCCAATAGCCAGTCACACACTGGCGCGGGAAAATCTTTCACTGATTCTTTGTTATAAAAATTAAATAGGCTTCTGGGAAAAACCCACTTCTAAAGTACGGCATTAACTATCATCACATCTTCATGTAAGCGGCAGCGAACGTGTTAAAGTGCAAAATTAAAATAAAGTTTCTGTAAAGCATAGATGATTTCACCTATTCTGGAGAAATGCTAGTATTATTATCATTGCTATAAGTTGGCTATTAAAGAATTTTCCTGTTCGAAATCATATCTAACAAAGTCGTTTGAAAAGAATAGAAGCGCATTATATATTTAAACTTTTGATAGCATGGGGAAAGGAATTCGCAAACATAATAGCCTATGACAAATATTTTCGTTCATGTTTTCAAAGAACGGGAATTAAAGTTTATTAACTGCTTGAGACATATAAAAATCAGCCGTGACAATTAAAATTACTTTGCGTAAAACAGCAACAACACAGGAAAGAGAGACTCAATGAAGAATATGCTCAAGTATGTACGTGGCATTTATTAAGGAGAGGGGTAAATCACACTATCGCGGGGTGACCCCCTGTAAAATACAATGCCGGAGCTCTACATCTTTTCTAGCGAGCGGTCAGAGGTAGAATGCCTCCTGATCTTCCGATATGATAGCCAAAAATGCGTCGAGCTAAATGTGGTTGTCCTTAAGTTATTGTAACCCCACAGATAAGTTCATAAAGAACGTTTAAATCAAAAACGAGCCAACCGGACCGTTAATTTGACGTTTAATATATCAATGTACAAATATTCATGCCAACATTGATTGCTGAGAAAAATATTTCTAAAGGCATAACACAGATGTCAGACGCCGATTTTTAATATAAACAAAGCGTGATATTTTAAGCCGAAAAAGGACTTGTATTGACTATTAATTTGATAATGAATGCAGCAAGTGGCTAAGTTACTGCGGCAAAGGAGCATATGGTTTAAAAATATCTTTCTATGTATTCTCTAATCAAACGAAATTATGCTCGCACAGATAATGATTTTAGGATGAAAAAATATTTGTTTTTGATTTATTTTATTAACGGCCTCGGATGAGCATGAGAACCTACGTAACTGGAATTTAAAGGAAAGAGAAACGAGATAAATATATTCTTTTTAGAAAATAAAAATAATGTTTAATTGATTTGAAATTGAAAAAGATAATTTAAATTTTAAACTTGAGAATTTAATTTAAAAAAAGGAGTAAATAATAATGGCTTATGTCATGTTGCTTTTGACATCACATAGCCTGTATAATGATATTCCTAAGTTTTTATGCACTTTGTACAGAAAGTATTGACACATAATGAACAAAATTTGTCCGTGATTCAAAATGATAATTTACCTTAATGTTTATAATGCAATTTTAAGGGAATTAGTGATTCTTCTGTAGCACAAGAAAACAATTGTATTATCTATTTTGATAACCATTAATTTACATGCGAATACTTTTCATATCCTTTAGTATTATAGACTTCCTTATCAACAATTGTTATAATAAATGCTGCTAAATTTTTTGCCATAGAATTCATCTCTCCATATCTTTAAAAATATATATTCCGAATTTGGTTTCATTAGATTAGTTAAGAATTAGATATAAATCCCAAGGAAACTGGAAAATTATTTTATAGCCATTGTTTACATGAAAAACGAAACACCATTCTGCTTTGAAAAGAATGCTTTACTTACCCATATTTCGTAGTACAGGGTAAGCCTTGTAATCGTTTTGAAAATCGAAATTTTTTTTACGGATTATGCGGACGGAAATTGCCGTCCTTCTGTCTCACCGTCTGAGTGTCTGAAAACGCTGTATCACACGAACAAATTAAGATAGAAACTTGAAATTTGGTATGTACTTATTAATTAATAATGGGTACAAACTTATTAAATATCAGTAACCTCGATTATCTGGAATGTTCTTTTTGATGAGAGATACATAAAAAACTTCGAAATTGTTTATTTTAAAAATGCATTTAAAAAAAAAAATAAATAAACGTAATTTTTTTATAAACTATGATGTCAAATGGAAAATTAGCTGCCGAGAAATTTGTAATCTTATTTTTCACGCTTTTTGCTTTTCTCGACCCCGTATTTCATTTAAAATTCATTTCAAAGACATATTTTATTTGGAAATGCGACGCTTAATCCGACGCAGTAAACTGTTAGTTAATAGGATTATCAGTTTTTTTAATGATAAGGATCTTTTTTTTACGCAGTTCGGTACTAATGGATTATCCAGTCAACCTAAAAACTATCGCCAAACTATAAGATTAAATGCCAATAATGGCCTATCGTAAATGTCAGATTCACTTGATATTAAACACATTACACATGTTTGTTACTTCATAAAGTTATTTGTAATTCGACGGGTTTTTTGTATTTTTACGGATATTTAATTTATTTGTGTTTCCATTATTTAAAATAAAAGTTATGCCAAGTTGTATAATTTTCAAGTATTTTGGAGATTCATATAATTTGTCGAAATTGGTTAACGGGATAATCAAGTAGTACCCGAAATTCCGTAATATCTGTAATAGAGAATTACTATGTATTAAAAATATTTAAATATACGCTTAAATTATATTTTGGGAGTGTGATGCATTTAATAAATAGTTTACACATGTTTTATTTTCATATTTTATGCATAGTCATGATGGGTAAGTATTACGGTGGCCCTCAACGACTAATTTTATTTCGTTGTTTATATAAATATATATATACTGCGTGGATTTCGATTTTAAATTTCTGTGATAATACACAACAATTGACATATGTAAAAATGATTATTAGTATATTAATATATTAGATAATTCAACGTGAAAACGATATTGTTTCGGAATATAAATACTTAAGACAAGAAACCAAGCGTAACTCAAGGAGAAAACCCCATTTTCAATACTTTAAAATTATCATAAAGAGTTATACAATCGTTTCTATTTAAATTAGTTTGACGCATAAATTATTAAATAATTTTTTAATGAATTCCTTTAAATTTCTATTATAAAATATGAAAAGAGAAAGAACAAAGCATCTCTCTACAATATTAATCAATCAAAACAGGTTAAACAATGAATTTTGTTTTATAGGAAAGGGAAACTTTGTTACTGAATTACTGTTCAACCGTTTCCAAAAACTTTCTTTTTTACGTAATGCCGAATAGAAACTCGTTTATATATTTCCAGCAAAATTTCACTGTTGCTTATTTTAATAGCTTTTCAGTTAATTACATTCTCGTAACATACATTCTTTTCCTTCACTTGGAAATAGCATTTTATTTGAATGCAGAAATGCAGCCCGAACTTTTAATTATTTAATTAAAAGTTACGCTTAAGTACAACTTCATCAATAAGTTCTGTAAACAAAACCAATGAAATATTTTATACATATTTCCCTTCATTCCTCCAAATGAAGAATTTCAGTGAAATTGTAATTAAATATTTTAATTAAAGCATAATAGTATGTGCTTTCAAACCTAAAATTATGAATTCAGCAAAGTATGTGCAAACAAATTACTTTTAATGAATATTTTTCTTCCAACTTATGTATAAAATAAGGGAAGTTTCGTAAAATATAAAAATGAGAGTTTTTAAATGTCTTTGTGAAAAATTTAGAAATTAAGAAATTCATGTTAATTTGAGTATATTAATTCAATGAAATGCACTAAATATAAAGAGTTATATAAAAATGATTTTAGAAGTTTGCCAATTTAAGTCTTGTCAGTTTAAAGAAATAATTTTTAATTTAGAAATATTTTAAATGCATACAGTATTTTAAATAAAATCAAAAGGTATTTTTTCATATCTATGAATTATAAAATTTTAACTATAGTAATTCAAAAATGAAATGAAATATAAAGCGAAGAAAGGCAAAAGAAAAAGGTCAAAATCTCTGTATGAAATATTCCACTTGCTTATGATAATTTTTCTCATGAAGCTTATTAGTTTTCGTTATAAAAACAGCATTGAATATGGATACTTGTAAAATATTTTAATTAATCAAAATTTGAATAATTTTAAAAGAATTTTTCGTATTATTTATTTATTTTAGATAAACAAGCATTTTGTAGCATGAAAATTTTTATTTGTTTCGAGAATTCAGGACTGTTTTAAAAATTTTAGATTTCGTATGTTAAAAATTCAATGCTATTTATAAAACTACATTTAAAAGAAACAAAAAGAAATTTTAATCTAACTTTTAAAAATCTTACTTATAAAATAATAAAAAGATATTTTAAAGTCTCAAGTCAAACTACACTATCATAAAGAAAATGAAATTCTTTAAATTTCTTTGTCTGAATTTTAATCTGAATTACATTCCTTAGAAGTAGTATCCAATCAAAAAATTAGGTAAAATAAACTCTGCAGTGCTATATTTAATGAAATAATTATGACCCACAATGAAAACTCCGATGTCTATGTATCTCCTAGTCAAATGACCAAAACGACACGGGATACAGAATTTTTATCTCGGAACGCGCATCTAAGTCATTTTTTTTTCGACTCCGTTAGGATAAATGATTCAATGTACTTTACCGGAGATGAATTTTTAACCTACTTTGATGACATAAAATACCAACCATTGATATACCGCGTTACAGTTAACATACATAGGATGGTACACTAAAATAAATTGGTTATTATTAAAATTCAGTAACTTATAAACGAGCATTGGGAAAAAATTGTCTTTGATAAGAAAAAATGCGGTAATGCAATTCATGGATTTCGTTTTAATTTTCAGAGTCAGATATCACTGGAATTGACAAGTTAACCATGGAAGCAAAAGAAGAAAACATCTTGTTTAGCGCAAAATACAAAAGTTATTGAGTATGTTTTATTCTAATTTTCAATCCTGTGAGTATGAAGACTGCCAAATACATTCATCCTCACAAAGCATTTAAAAGCTCCAGACGTAATGCAAAAGTGTTACATGAAATTTGAAAGAAATCCTTTTAAATAAGCAATAATCAACTTGTCGGATGACTGCATATTTGTAGAATTTCATTTTCAAATATTAACTTAGATTTGTAGGATTTCCAGTGTTTCTTTCTTTAAATCCTATTTTAAAACTTTTTTACATCCAAGAGGTTTAGTATTTTCATATCAGTATCAATCGTCTTTTTTTTTTATTAGGCCTGTATAGATTTAGACACCTTTAAAAACTTGAAAAATTTTACTGTACCGTTACTCCACCGTTTTTATACAAAAAGATTACTTCAATTTATTATGAAGCATTCTCATTGGTCAAAATAGAGATATTCTATAAAAGCGATGGAATGAAAGATGCGGCAAAAATTTCAAATTTTTAACTATGTAATATGTATAATAATGGTAATATTTTGTATCAGCATATGTGATTGAAACAAATAACTAATTTTAAAATAATAGGTAATAGCTTTAAAATGAATAATAGGTTGTAATAGATTTTAAATAATTTATAGAAATAAAAGATCAACCAAACTGAATAAAATTCCCCATATTTAGAAACCGAAGTCTCTTGCTGCTAGTTGGAAATGAAAATAGTGAACGCAAATTTTGGGAATAGGGAATTGAATAACATATCATTTATTTAATCTTTCTGGAAAGTAAGAAGCATGGCAGAATAAAAAAATCAATTAAAAAAACTTGAAATAGGGTTTTAAAGAGCTTAAAATTAAGTTTACAATAAAGTAAAAGAAAATTTGAAAATTCGGGACAAGGAAATGAGATAATGAATTTATTCATTGTCATAAAATTTAAAAACTAGGGAAAGGCATATTTTAAAAATTTTGAATATTTGAAACCTTATTTGGGGAATAGAGTTGATTCAAACAGGAAGAACTTATTTTTTTCGGGGGACTTAAGAGGTTTAATTTGTTTTGCTACAAGAAATAAACAGTAGTATGTCTATGTAGTTCTTAAACAAATAAAAGAATTTAAAGATTTTAAATTCTGTGTACTATTACACACTTTAATTCAAAATAAAAAACAAAAAATTGGATGAAACGCAACTTTTAGGATTTTTTTTCATTTTAATAGAATTTATTACTAATTTATATGCGCTATACGCAACGTTTTTGGAGTGAAGATAATAAAAAGGTAAAAGTATCAAGGTTAAAAGCACCAATTATATTAATTTAGAAGCATACCGGTTTCGGTACCATATAGATTATCTTCCTCAGTGATAAAGATGGAGGAAATTTGTTCACACATATAGGGGAGATAGAGGAATCAAGTTGAAATCTTACTAAGCAATAGTAAAACAGAAAGAGGAATTTGTTTAAATAGAAATTTGTGTATAGAAAATTACATAGAAATATAGAAGATTATGTAGAAATATAGAAGATTATATAGAAATATAGAAGATTATATAGAAATAGGAATTTGTTTATATACACCTTTACATTGTAAAGTTGTTAACAAAGTATTTTTATTCTTTTAGAAACGTTTTTTTTAAATATTTCAGTTTATAATCAGTTATTATTTCAGTTATTTCAGTTTATATATAAGGGAGAGTGGAAAGGAATGGGAGACTTTTTACAAAAATCAGAAAATCAACTTCGTTTGACACAAAAACAAAAATTTCAATTTGTAGAGTGCAAAATGAAAAACTTTTGCATATCCCTGAAAAATATGTAAACTGAATTTGCAGACACAACTTTATAATAAAAAAAAATGTAAGTTTCAAAATGTGTCTCATGTGTCCCATACCCACTAACAGGAATGGGACAGATGTAAAAAAAAGGCTATAAGACACAAATGTTCTAATGTACGCTATGCGTATAGTCTAACGAAGATTGTAGACTGATAATATATGCGTTTCAATATTAAATTCCAGTATTTGCATCGCTGTAAAAAAAATCAGGATTGTCTGTCGCGGATGACATTTTAAAAAAATCATAGTTCAATTTATTTACATTTTGAAATAAATGAATGTATTATCAATGTTATAATAAATATATTACCTTCTGAAATTTATTTTCAGATTAGCAATTTAGATCCATCTTATGAAAACGAAAAAATTAAAAATGCCCCATTTTTCCCCACTACTTTGTTTTGTATAAATTTCTTGTATAAACAAAAATACCGTTTTTAAGTTTATTTTTAATTATTTTTACCGTATAATGTTTCATAAACATAGAAATATTATTCCAATGTATAAACAAATCTTTTTCATACAGAAAGCATAAAAAATATGTGAAACAAATTTACTTTTGACTCTTGAAAAAATCTTTTCCTTCATAAATGCAAGCTTATGCAGATCATTAACTTTTTTCAATTGTAGATTGGGTTACCATTGCTTACACATAAAAGAGAAAATCTACTGTCCGATTCCACTCTACTCTCTCCTATTTAATGTATGAAATCCCGTGAACTCGAGTAATACTCGTTCTTGACAGTTTTTGTAAAATAAAATATAAAATCCATGCTGCAAAATGGATCCTTTTTTATACATACAAATTAAAAGTTTACAATACATTCAAAATTAAAAGTTTTATTATAACTATACTTTTTATATATAAGACAAACTAATAATGTTCAGAGTTTTAAAAAAACTCACCTTTTCATGTTCAGAAAACATTAAAATCTCCAAAGAATCTATCTTAAGGAAAGTAAATAATAAATTCGCCCAGAATAATTATAAATAAAATGATTAAATTAACTCTGAAAATAACTATGAAAAGGAAATCTTAAAAGTATCTTAGCTATCAAGTACGTAGCATTCTACGAATTTAACCTTTTTAAAGACATGTTTTACAAACTAAAAAAAAAATACCTTATGAATAAAAAAAATCATTTCTTCTATAAAGGCGAAGCATAGAAATATCGATATCATTAAGGAAAATAAATTAAAATTAAAAACACAGAATAAGAATTTTCATATTAATTTTACTGATACTTTTTTGTAAAATTTTGATATGAACAAACTTAAAATTCTGATATTTCATGAATATGAATCAATCATGGCGATGAATAACAAGTATGTAATGCATAAAAACATGTGAGAATGTTTAAACTTATAAATGTATTTATACATGGTGAAGTGTGCAAAAATAATACAAGCTAATTTTATAAATATTTATCGGAATGCATATGAAAGTTTAGCATTATTTCAGATATATTACAGCTAATTTTTGTGAAAAAAATTTAATGAAAAATAATATTCTATACATTAACAAAAAAAAAAAAAAAAAAAAAAAAAAAAAAACTATCTCTGAAATTGAATTATTGTCAAACTTGTATTTAAAAAATATAAAAATCTTCAAATATTTTTATTTGTATAATTATTTAAAACCATTGTTTATTGTCATAGGAAAATTTATTCTTTATATTTAATAATTAAAGGTTTTTTTATAATGTAATTATCTTGATTATTAGGTATGTAAAAAATATTAACGTTGTATCACAGTAATGTATAATAATAAAAAATCTGCGTTGAATTTTAAATTACTAATTATATGTTTAACTTAAAGCACAATTAATTCTTCTCACCGTTACATTATAAATAAGAGGCATTTAACGCTAGTTAATTTCAGTGGAACAATTCCCATGTAAAGGGTGTTTGACTAATACATCAAACTATCTATTATACAAAGACAGGAATGCCTACAATTATTCCAGAAACTAATACTATATAGTCACCCATAAATTAAACTTATGACCATTAAAACTACCATTATTTATTTCAGTAGAACTGTTTGGGATTTTGCAACGTTTTGTATAAACTTGAAGACGAAAAATCAATATTCATCTATTATTAACTAAGCATTCAAATGATTTATTCTTTCCTCCAAATACTTCTAAAAATTTCGCATATTATATTATTCTTTTAAAATTTCGCATATTATATCTTTTTAGGAACAGTGGAAAAATTTTACGGAGTGGGAAAAATATATTTTTCAAAACAAATTAAATTCAATTTCATGTTTAACCATTCTGGTATAACTACAATTTATATATTTTACATTCCTAAGTATTAAAAACTCTCTAGAACTGCATGCCTTGTCAGAAACTCACAAAATTCCTACCTGCACGATCGTATGTCTCAAAATGTCCTAAACAGATATCTATATAAATAATAAAATTATTACGAAAATGTGATCTCAATATTCAGTTAATGTTGTAAAATATTTAAAAATATCTAAAAATATTGCGCATTTTTCAGCATATCACAATATAGAACCTATCGATTGAAGTTGATTTAATTTTATTTTTACATAAATTGACAAAAAAACTTTTGACAAATTCCTATTTTTTTTTTTTTTTTTACTTTTGCATATGAGTATATAATGTATACTTCAACAAGATTGTTAAAATCATGCGGTAAGTTGGATAATTAAATCATGGGTATTTGATAAAAAGTACTTCGGAAAAGAAAGACTAAAATGCCTAGAATAGGATAAGAAGTTCTTCTAAATTTGTAATATGATCTATATACCATGTCCAAAGATATATTCCCGTCCGGAAAAGCAATAGCACATCTAGGAAACTTAGGGTTATGTCCTAAGGCCCGGTGCACCTTTCAGTGTCCGGTGTACCAGAGGCTCTTGGGAAACTGGTCAGATCCCTCAATCACACGCAGTTTAATAATCGAGTCTTTGACTTTCGCTGTTGCAGCCACCATGACGTTCAATGGATATTTCGGGTATAGGGAGAGTGGCGGGCTCAGTTCGGTGCTTCTTCCTGGACATCAGCTTATGTGGTGGTGATATAGCTCAACTCCAAACCAGTCCTGTAGGATGTCTTGCGCAAAAGCACGCGTCAAAAATTAGAGTGACGAGATGATCGAATGAATGAGAAAATTGTGTTTTTTTTATACCTGTCCAAATATACCAAATTTGTGATGTAACACATAGGATTTTTCATATTAACATATTTTTATTTTGTATTTTTTACACACATTTAATTTTAACAAATCATACATAAATGCTAAGAAATAAACTAAATTTAAACTATTCAAAAATTTTTTTATAGAATTTAAATAAATGAAAAAATATGTTGTTCACAGCCAGACGTTATATTTATTTAAATCATAAATTATCAGATCTTTTATTTTTTGATATTATTACTTAATAAAACATAATGTAGTGGCAAGTAACTCTTTATAAAAATATATTAAAAAACGAATGTGAGAATCTTAATGCAAAATATTATTATTATTTGTTTTAATGGAAACCTGAGACAGTGCATATTTTTTTAAGATAAAGAAACACATACTAGTCAGGGTTGGCCATATGAAAGGTTTGACGCACTCTCCAGTTTTCATATAAAAAAAATAATGAATTTCATAGTTTTACCAATAAGTGTCAACCAGTGCTACTGGAATGCTTAAACAACTATCTTTGTTTGATATATATAATCGAAATAGGTATGGAAAAATCAGTTGTAAGACGTTTTCAACCTAAAACTTGGGATTTTTAGAAATATATTATATATTTTTTCAGATAAAACACATCATAGAAATTTGAGGATGTAGGTTTTAAATAATACAGAAATACAGAGCTTCCATTTCAGGCATAAATTTTCTAGAGTAATTTAGACTTGACACAAAAATGTGCTATTCGTTAAAAAAGAGCTGGGGAGAATTGATACAAACTATGTGAGGAAGGTTTGACTAGATGATCAAGAATACTTAATTAATGGATTCTGGAATTTTTTTATTATACACTGTATACAATGGAAAAACATAATCCAGTGAAAACGTTTTCGAAATTTCATCAAAATCGGATTTCGGTTTCAAACGGTTTCAGATAAAACACATCATAGGAATTTGAGGATGTAGGTTTTAAATAATGCAGGAATACAGAGCTTCCATTTCAGGCATAAATTTTCTAGAGTAATTTAGACTTGACACAAAAATGTGCTATTCGTTAAAAAAGAGCAGGGGAGAATTGATACAAACTATGTGAGGAAGATTTGACTAGTTGTTCAAGAATACTTAATTAAGGGATTCTGGAATTTTTTTATTATACACTGTATAAAATGGATAACCATAATCCAGTGAAAATGTTTTCGAAGTTTCATCAAAATCGGTTAGATATCTTCTGCGAAAACGGCTCTTAAATCTCGCATATTTCTCATAGGACTGTACTCAGTCTTGTGCTCATCGGTGTCGCGCACCGACGTCATACCAACTGAATTATTTGGAGCGATGCCCAGCCTGACACTGAACCCGGATTACTCGGGTTCAATTTATGGCTTTGATCATTTTTCATTCTGTTTGTTATGAGCCTTTTAAGAAAATAAAATTTGAAATATTATTGATTGAAAGGCGGAAAAAATTTTGTACAGAAAAATTTCCAACAATTATACAGATTTGTTCAATTTATTTAATGCTGGATTCTTTGTAGTTTCGTGTTTGCTTTAGAGCCGATGCTCACGGAAAAATATTCTGTCTTATGTTGCGGTGTAGTTTTGTCAACGTATGATAGCGAGAAGTTCCAAGGTGGGCATAGATCCAAATTGTTCAGTTGGTGTTACGTGGATGCGCTATACCAATGACCCGGGTTCGATTATCGGCTTCGATGTTTTTTAATTCTGTTGGCTATGAGCCTTTTAATCAAATAAAGTTTGAAATATTACGACTTATTTAAACAGCAATATGTAATACAAATAAATGTTATTTAAAACTAGGTGTAACTGACAAAGCTGTCTATAATATAATCCAGTGTTAAAGGAAAAAATGTTCATAAATGTATTTTTTTTAAATGAATAAATACATTATATTCCACATGCTACTGTCTCTATCGTATGAGAACAAAAAACAGAGGCCTACAAAAAACAGAGGCCAAACTTAAATTTTTTGATTAATGTAAAATCTATTTACAGAAATAAACAGATGTAAGTTCATCTACTACGATTTTTTTATATCGATTGAGAGTAGAAGAACAACACTTAATCCGTCAAATGTTCAAATCTCGAAATTACAATGATTGGGGCAAAGAACACCATGGGGCATCTAACCTTAATTTTCCACAATAATAAATAAATTATAAATGAATAAACGATTAAGTAAACGAGTTTTGTTTTAGTGAAATGCTCATCGTTTACTCATTCCATTAAATCCCGACTAGATAAAATCATATTTGAATGTTTACATTCCTTAAATATGAAAAATATTACGACTCATGAGGTGAAGTGGATTTACAGAGAAAAAGTGAGTTTCCTGTCATTTTTATGTGTCTGTTTCTTCCGTTTAAAACTCACCTATGTGAGAATATGCAGATATTTTTACAAAGAGTGATGACTAATGTATAAAAATAAGGATGAGGAGACGAAAGAAAGTTTGCGAAAACATTTACGGAACGGAAATGTCCTTGAATCCAGTTTTACGATACATTGTTACAACTCTATTTTACGTTTCTATATATTAATATTGTTTCTGATGTAGCAAATGAAAAAGAAATGTAAAATTATAAATTAAAATCTAATTAACACCGAATATATAAAATTCCTGAAAATGATTATCTAATTTTTTCTTTATAATTTCTGCCAAACATTTCTGCAAGTTTAAGAACTGAAGTAAATTTTTAATTTCTAAAAAGTAGAAATGATTTTTTGTGTATTGTTTAAAAGTTATTAAAATGTAGAAAAAAAAATCTCATTAAAAATCGTAAATTAAATTGTTTTGCATATGGGGAGAAAAATCACTGCATCATTTTAAAATCCGTCTTGAGAAATACTTCTTGGTCTGTTTATATCTGATTTTGGATAAATTATTCAGTTATTATGTCTCATTAATAAAATACAACAATTGACATCCCGTGCAGTAATTTATTCATAATCATGCTAATAGTTAACAATATTTTTCTTCATCAGGTTCTTGTTTTGCTGTTATCCGTGTAACAATTGATTTTAACCAAAAGAAGCGTAGAGCAATGTTGTTAAGATGTAACATAGAGCTGGGATAACTATTCATTGACAATCTTTTTTGTATAATCGCTGTCCCTCTTTGTTGTTGTTTTCCGCCACTTTCCATTAAAACGCTTGAATACCTAAAGCCCACAGAGGAATAGAAAAATGTTCTGAAGCTCACTTATTTTCTACATGCTCGCTTTCTTACACTGTTAACTATTAATCTTATTATTCATTATTATATTTGATTATTTTTTACATAAGTGAAAATTTCTTTAACCCTTAACTGCTGTGACAAAAAATTTCCCATAACTACTCTGAGCGATCTCTCAGACCGTTTAATTTAAACATGAATAAAATGTTTCATTAACTCTCAGGATACTATTTATGCATTAAACTTTATATATAAGACTATCTATAATAATAAAGAGACAAGTTTGTGTGTGTGTCAGCGCTGTTCTGAAGAAACCGCTGCATGTAGAATTACAAAATTTGAAGAGAAGGTACCTCTATAGATGTAGTTTTGCACCTCGAAGCCTGATTTTCCATTTTTTGGTTAGAATTTTTTATTTAATTTTTAGACGATTTTTAGCGTTCTTTTTATGTTTCGAGGAGATTTTTCATATAAGTTAAAGGAGTACGGTTTCATTCGTTTCACTCAATATAGTAATTTTTTTTCTCTCTTCAATAAAGTTTATTCTGAATTCGTGCGGCGATTTTTGAAACTTTTTACGAATTTTTCATTGCGATTTTTCGTATTTCTTCACATTTTGCTTCTATTTTTTAACAATGATAAAAAGAAAATTGATTCAAACTTTCAGCCTAATGAACTAAATTTTGTCTGCTTTGATTTTTCAATTTCAGTGATTTTTAATGCGATTTTCGATGTGATTTTTAGCGATTTTCTAATTTTTTGTGCGTTAACATAGATTTTTTGTCATTTTTGTTAAAATTATAGATTTTTCTATGCATCATGCATCTATTCTTGAATTGCATGTAAGTTTCTCCCCCGTTTCCCATTGCACTCCTTTTGAACATTTTTACCACTAAATGTTATTTGTTCATTTTTTTAAACCAATTTTTCACACAGTCATTGGCTGTATACTTCAGATAACGTAATTTTACGTATTTCGAGTTAGAGATAAAATCACAAATTTCATGTTCCTTTAATATTATTATGACGGAACCGTGCAACGCCGGGCGGGTCAGCTAGTGTCAGAAATATAAGTAATATTAAATATTATGCTACTACTATTTCACAAGTCAAACGAAAATACTATCGCAAGGACACATACATTTACATCGGTAAACGACTAGCTTTATGTCTTTACGTCTAGCTGTAACAATTGAATATAAAATCAAAATTTGAAAGTATAGTTTAGTTTATAACATATGCATTAGGTGGTAAAAATAAATAATCGATTCTACCGACGATTTGCATAAGTTGATTGTTACATAATGAATTTTAAAATAGAAGGTTAAATTGATTCGATGATCCATTATCAAGTTTACTGAGAATTGGCGTAATTTGGAACATAATTTTTTTGATACATTTTGATACCTTACTGCTATACGAGCACCGTGCCAAAATGTATATTAAAGTTGTGTTCAAAAAAATTTCTAAGACAATTTCAGATTCATTTCTAAAATTAAAAACATGAAACTTTTTGAGATGATTTTTGAATAAGAGGCCGTGTGATTTCATTTTTCGCTCAAACAATTAGAATTTTATTTATAAGCTTCTAACAGACCCGCCCGGCGTTGCACGGTTCCGCGATAATAATATTAAGGGGGTAGTAAGGTTAATTCGAGGGAAAAAAGCATATTTTCTATCATTATTTGTAAGGATACAAATAATATTTATTTATTTGTATAGTTATAGTATAATTATATGTCATTTAAAGAGTATTCTGTGAAATTTTCATTAAGAAATATTAAAAAATGAGTCGATGACAGCGAATCTTCGAAGACGTCCCAAAAAAAAGTTGATTCGCGGTGAACCGCATAACTCATGACTGGATCAACTGAAATTAAAAAACCAAATTGATTTAATTAGTTGATAAGTTTCCTCGGGGAACGCTGTCGAGTTTTTTTTTAATTATTGATTTTTCAATTTTTTACAAGGCTCGGAAGTCAAAATACTGATTTTTCATCAAAAAAATCTGATATTTTGTTTTTTAAAAGTAAGTTAAAATTAAAAAAAAAAAAAAACTCGACAGCGTTATCTCGTAATTTATATAAAGAAAGAGTGAGTAAAAATTTAAAAAGATCGGTTCAGTAGATTTTGAGCTACGGAGTTCACCGGCTTCGAAAAAGCGAAGTGTTAGAAAAACACATTTAAAGTTTCACAGACGTTTTTGTCGAAATAGATATTTGTAAATTACTGCTTTGTTCATATACTTACACAGAATCATCAATGCACCGTGTACACACGTGTACGTGTACCTTCGGAAAGGTCCATTTTTTTGGCAGTATGCCAGGACAGGCCTTTGAAACCTGGTCAAGCAGTAGCAGCTACTTGGTAGCTGATTGTTGCGGCCACATTCCTCAGTGTGAAATCGGAGGGCGGAGACTTACAAGTGTATATCTCCGTCAGTTTTACTTCAATTGCTTTCAAATTTTCACAGAATAATCTTAAGATGTTGTGCATTAATATAAAATAAAAATTAAAAAATGCAAAGAAAGAAAAAAAAATACCTTACTACCCCCTTAAAGGAACATGAAATTTGTAATATTGACAATTACTTTTTGAAGTTGGTGCCAAACAATCATAATCGATAATGATTTCCCCATTTTATTTATGGTACTAGACATAATATATCCACAATTCTTACTATACTTAAGATAGTTTGGCACCAACTTCAAAAAGTAATTCCTTACTTTTTATATGTATATATTCAAAAATTAAATGAAAAATATGTAAATTAATCTCTTGTAAAAAATATTCTCTGGAAAACCTATGTTTGGTGGATATTAAATTCTATATATTAAATTTAACCGTTTTATACCGGTACATGATAGTCAATGTGCGGTTATTGGATAACGATTTGTCATTAGATAATTTTATAGAATTATTTAATTCTTTTTAGTGCTTTTTTTTGGAGTCGGTTATACATTTTTTTGAAAAAGTTAAATTTATTTCCTACTTTTTAGTTATTTATACCTTAATACATAATTATGTGTGCTGACATATGATGGTTCTTTGCAACACATTATTAATGAACGCACTTTGCTGAGTTCTGGTGTATTCGCTTTACTTGTCACTGTTTGATTGTCAACTTTTCAAAAGACACTTACAATATCGGTTAGTATCGTTGTGAATCTTTAGGTTTTCTAGATATGGTAACTTCTTCAGATCTGGCACCACGAAAAGCTATCGCATTCATGAAATCTTAAAGTCAACATCTAATCGTAAGGACATCGGAAGTGGTTATCGAAAGGTGACAATGCCTCAAGTAAAGTGTCCTTACATATAAGCGCGCGCCAAAGCGCTTCCATATATGAGTAAACAGCAAAATGACTCCATGTATCAATGGATAGTAAAATACTTTTCTAGTGTAGTCAAAAGTACTGCCCCTTCAGGCAGAAAAAGCAAAAAGAAAGATTTTAACAAAAATCGCTCTATGATACAATAGATAAACAACAACAATCTAATTCCTATAAATGCAGTAAAGGCATCGGAAATGATTCGACGAGGAATCCGAAAATCATAACCTGTACTTGGCTGCATCTATAAGAGAGTGACAGCATTCGATGCCCAAATACTTTTTTCACGGACGCTTTTGGCCCAACTAAACTGTTAAAAACTGAAACTCACTCCACCGCTTTTATGGAAAACGATTATTTCAGCCTATCATGGAGCATTCTCATGTGTCAAAAGACAAATATTTTATAAAAGCGGGGGAGTGGCGATGCAGCAAAAGGGTCAAATATTTTACAGTGTATGTATGAGATATTCCATAAAAGGGATGGAGTGACGATGCAGAAAAAGTTAAATTTTTAACAATGTATCGCAATGCTAGGCATTTTCTATTATAAAATTTGATGATGATTTCCTGGTAGAATTCGATTGTACGCCGAATGATCTTTATTTCTACACAGACATAAACACATAATCCATATTATTTTACAAATTCGTGGACATACAAGGACAAGATAGCAAAAGGAAATATTACGACACAAGAAAAGTACAACCGGGAGCTACACATAAAGAGTGTGTGCAACGGAGCCAGTGGGATTCGAACCCACAATCGCCTACGCTCTCAAGAGATTAGCAGCCTGGTGTCTTAACCACTCGGCCACAAGGACTCCCTTGATAACTCATTTTTGTCCAGAATCTTTTCAATCAATCGTATACTGTGCTCCATGTGTCGTCATATTCACATCGAGGAATCCTACATGAACAAAATCTGAAATCATTCTGGTGTCTAATCCGGTAAACAAATCTGAATTTAAAGATAATTTTGCTACACATATCTATGCACTTTATTTTGTATTGATATGTATAGATATATTTTTTCCTCTGGAGCAAAATAATTAAAGGATAAAGCTAAAGGATTTTCATCTTTTCAACAACTTAAGGATGTCGATTGGTATCGATGTCTATTTCCGCTTTAGTGGATGCGAGAACTTGTCCATTTAAGCTTTAACATTTCGGAAATTTATCGTATCCAGCAAACTTTAAGGCCGCACACTAGGCACAGAAAAAGACCCGGATGGTCATGTGAAGTCTATGGGGGCGTTCTTTTCAAATATCTCGCTCAAATTTTAGAATTTTTACGTGATTTTTTTTTTGCATAGGATAGCTGAGGATATTCCACAACCGACCTAGTTTTTACTTTTTCAATTTTGGTTTCAGATTTTTCTTTAAAAATTATTTTAAATTTCAAAACCGGTTTAAACGGTTCTGAAATTGAAACTTTCATTATATAAAACATACATAAGCAAAATCGAAGAAGTAAAAACTAGGCCGGTTGTAGATTATCCTCGGCTATCCTATGCAAAAAAAAAATCATGTAAATATATTAAAATTTGAGCGAGATATTTGAAAAGAACACACCCATAGTCTTTACACTAACATCCGGGTCTTTTCTCTCTCTCTCTCTCTTATCTCATCTTCCATGAGATAGATTTGTAGTGTATATGGCGCGTAGCGCCATGTATACTAACATGATCTGTATCCGGGTCTTTTTCTGAGACTAGTGTAGTGCCTTAAGGTCCACATTGAAATCTACAGACTTCGTAAATGGGCATTGAAAAGCTGACAATCCATCAGTACACGTTAAAATTATTGTGAAAAATTACCTTTGTTTTTAAAGACTATCTATTTTCAGGAGCGATCTAAAAACATCTATGGAGCGTTTTCATTGGTTAGAAAATAGATAGTCTCTAAAAACAGAGGTAATTTTTCAAGATATTTTAAACAGGGTACACTTTTAAAAATTTGACCCTTTTGCTGCATCGTCCCTCCACCGCTAATATAGAAAACGATTACTTTAGCCTATTGTGGAGCATTCTCATGGATCAAAAGTGAGATATTCTATAAAAGCGGGGTAGTGACGATGCAGAAAAAGGGTAAGATTTTTTACAGTTTAAAGTACGCGTACACAATCAGAGCGCGTGAAGTTGCTTCTATGATTCAATGCATAGCAAAGTAATTCTAAATGTGCGTATGCATTAAAATACCCTTTTCAGTCATAAAAACTAAAAAGGAAGATATTATCAAATCACACCATGATTCAACATGCGTCTATATGAAAGTAGCAATATTTGAAGTTAAGAATGTTCTTTGATAAACGCGGTTTTCCAAAGTACAGAAAATTTAAGAATTTTTATTCCAGAACTTGGCGGTAGTCGACTGAACGAGTTTGTTTTATTGGTGAAAGAAGTTAACTAGCTTAACTTTAATGGTAAGCTTATTAAAATTTTTCGTCATTTATATTTGTACAAATGTATATCTAGCACATAGTAATGTACTTTAATCACTTTGTGAATCCAGCATAACAAGCACCCTGCTACACACACTCTTGCTTTAACGTGTAAGGCTCTTTAGAGATGAATTTTCAGCTTTTCGATATCGAATTCTCATGTCTGGATCGATGTGGATCTTTCACTTTGGTGGATACGAGAATTGTTCCAGCTAAGATTTCGTACTTTGAAAAAAAACTAGCATCTCTGCAACAGTGGTTAGGATCCAGAAGGATTATTCGCTGTTAAACAAAACAAGATTGACCAATCATAAGCCTTCATTTTTGAGAACTTTTCATTGTTCGAAGGAGAGAGTCTGGAATACATGGAGTGAAAATCTGCTATCGACACTGTAAAAAACTTGACCCTTTTGCTGCATCGTTACTCCATCGCTTTTATAGAATTTCTGTGTTTTGACCTATGAGAATGCTCCATAATAGAGCGAAGTAATCGTTTACTATAAAAGCGATGGAGTGACGATGCAGCAAAAGGGTTCAATTTTTTACAATGCAAGCAGTGCTAAAAATTTGTATCCTTTAAATGTGCAACGGTTCTACTGAATTCCAAAGTGTCGATCATAGCGACATCTGCGGCATTTTCGTGATACATTATCTAGACTAGCAATAATTCTTGCATTTTTAGAAAATGTCCTGCAGATGTCGCTTCTATCTTTAAATTTCATTAGCATTGTTGCACATTTAAAGAATAGAACATTTTAGCGCTTTTTTTTAAGTGATACAGAGGGCGTGTTCAGCACAACTTACCGGTTACTTACCGACCACTTACCGATTGTAGGCAAGTACGAAATGAAAATCAAAGCGAAGTGTGACGTCAGCTACAATTCAACAGAATAGTTTTCATGGATACCACAATTTGCTTTCGTACTGCCCTACAATCGGTCGGCAACATTGGTTACTTTTGTAAGTTGCTCTGAAGACGCCCTGAGATAGCCGATTTCCACACTATATCCCCTAGATGCTATATTTCCGGTTTCTTGCATAAGAGAACTTGTCCGGAATCCAGGTAGAATTTGCGTTGTTAGCGAAACCAGATTAACGAATCAGAAGCCTGAATTTTAGCAAATTTTTCAAAGTTTTAAATAAATTTTCTTGTTAATAAATCTCGTTTCGCAAACAGCGCAAAATTTATGTAGATCCTGGCCCTTGTCCAGTTAGAATTTTGAACTTTGAACACTGTTAAAAATTTGAAACTTTTACTTTATCGTCTATCCATTACTTTTAAAGAAAATGATTACTTCATTGCATTATGGTGAATTCTCATTGGTCAAAATAGAGATATTCCATGAAAGCGGTGGAGTGACGATGCAGCAAAAACTTCAAACTTTTAACAGTGAAAAGATCGTCTATGTGAGACAAAAGCCTCCCTAACGGGTAGTAGCATACGTCTCACAAGGAAGTTCTCCATTGGGGGCATACTCAGAATTTTTTGAAAAAAATACGAATTAAACTACTCATGTAGGTAATAAAGGATCAGTGAAAATTAGCGGCGGAATTACATTATAAATATGTAAAAAAATAAAATAGTTTGGAATAATTGGCGTGAAAAGCTGAAAGCGACGCGGGATTTGGCGAGCAGTGCATTTCCTCGCCAAAAGCAGATGATTTTAACGAATCTGAAAATTGATTTTAATTGACTTCACTGTTAAAAATCTGCAGAATTTACTGCAACGTCACTCCACTACTTTTATAGAATATCTCTCTTCTGACCAATGAGAATGCTCCATAGCACGGTGAATTGACCGTGTCATACAGTGTTAAAAATCTGCTGCATTTTGTTGCAACGCAC
The DNA here is from genome assembly GCA_964019185.1 of Maratus speculifer. NCBI lineage: Eukaryota > Metazoa > Arthropoda > Arachnida > Araneae > Salticidae > Maratus > Maratus speculifer. The sequence goes on along the minus strand of OZ025293.1, from coordinate 159,719,929 downwards.
TCCACCGCTTGTATATAATATCTCTATTCCAACCAATGAGAAAGCTCCATTTCACGGCCAAGTAACCGTTTTCTATACAAGCAAGGGAGTGCGTTGCAACAAAATGCAACAGATTTTTAACAGTGTACTTTTCAATTTGGAACAATTTTAATCAATTTAAATTGTGTTTTAAATGATAAAATATATTAATTTCATTTTGTTATAAGTACATATAAACGTATATGACAAAATTACACTTAAAGTAAAGTAAAAATGCAAAACTAAAATTACTTAAACTAAACTTATTTAAATAAATTGAACATAGAAAGTTTTTTTCTTTAAAAAGTATTCGAAGCGTAAAAACGTATTTTTCAAAATTTCGTTTTTTTGCCCACCGGAGATAAATCGCCAAATAAACGAAATTTTTATTATTTTTTACGGACGTTATAAGGAGGTTCCGCCGAAATTGCTTTTATAAACATATATAACTATATGAGAAGAACATTCTGTAATTTTTTTAGATTTTTCTGAGTATGCCCGTATGGAGACCTTCCTTGTCAGTATTTGCCAACCAAAGTCTGTCTATGTAAGTGTAACATAAAAACATGCAAGAGGAACACTTCTAATTGGTCGATTGCTTCAAAATGAATTTGAAATTTAAAGTTTTTATTTTAAAAAAAGTTCTAATTATCAGATTTTTATGAAATTCGAATGGGACCACATGGGCCTCATATGCTTTCAAACAAAAAAAGAATTATCAAAATCGGTTCATATTTGCAAAAGTTATGCGTGAACAACAAATACATACAGGTCGAAATCATAACCTCCTCTTTGAAGTCGGTTAAAAAACACTTTATATTATAAATAAATCATGTTAAAAACTAGTGAAATGACATGAAAGATGAGAAAGTTTAGAGGATAACACTGACATTTTAAAGTATTTATTTTAATTCCTAATTTTGTAATATTTTTTATAAATTTTCCAAAAATGACCTATTTTTAGTCCTTGATCTTTGAAGGTAAATCTTAAACGAACGAAATGCTTTTAAGAAATGATATGTAACTGAAAACGTGCATTATCATTTGGAAAATTATGAATCTCACGTTGGGCATATGGTTTAATTCTAAAAGAACATAACAAATTTTCTAAATGTAGAATAAAAATAGATTGTTTTCTACAAATAATTGAAAGGTATTGTGCAATTTAGACGCAAAACAATGAATTGCCACGCCACCTAATAAAATAAAATGATATTAAAAGTCAACAATTACAGTTTAAAAAATTGCATAGATATTTTTATAAACTTAAATTATTTTTAAAAAAATCTTTTGGGATCTGATCAATAGTCTCAGTAAAGCTATACACGCTCCTAATCATATAGAAATTCATAACATTCTGATATGTTTTTTCCATTTCTTTTCTTACACCAAATGCAGGGAAAAGTTTTGTTTAAATTTATTTCTTATAACTATATTTAAAATTCGCAGAAAAAAGAAAAATATATTTGAAAGAATAAAAATATTTACATATTCAATAGCTCAGGACGTTTTTATTCAAATTTTTTTAAAAAATGATATTTTTATAGAATTTACTATTTTTTCATATGAACATTGTTAGAACATATACGTATAAATATTTTCAATAGTGAAACCCAAAGTCTATTTAATCGAATTAAATAAACATAATTTACTTACAGCGCGTGCAAAAATTAGAAGGACAGCAAAAAATATTAAGTTTTTTTTTTCAAATTTCAAAACAAATGAAATTTTTTCCCTTATAATATGTATCATCAGGCTGAAAAGCTAATAAAAGCGTCAACAAATTTCAACTGCAAGTATTTCGTACTCAAATAAAGTAATTATACAAAAATCACTATCTTTGCCTGTGTAAAAACTTTAAGGACAATAAAATAAATTCAATATAGTAACCAAAAAATAAAATATTTAATGCGTTATGCAACCACCTATGAGTTTAATGATTGCAAATATTCCATCATTCCTTGACATCATTAATTTTTGGCACAGTTCGTATTGTTTTTGTACTATTTATCTTCAATTGTACACCTTAATTCCTATGGTGAAAAAAATGCCTTCCAATTTTATAAACTCGTCTTGTTAGATCTCCCCATAACATATCAGTAGGATTTAAATCAAGATTCCAGAACGGCCATTGTAAAACTTCAATATTTTTCTTATAGAACTAAAGTTTTTTTCTCACGACTTTTGTGGGTAGGTGCGTTATCTCGGTATTATATCTGTTTTTTTCCTGCCAGAAGTGATGCAACAAAAGAAAGATAGACAGAAAAGGTTTGTATATGTGTCATGAATTAAATATATGAATTAAATTTTCCTGAAAGATATACAAGTGAAATTACGTTGTTGAATGAAAAGCAGCCCCTTGTTGCAAGGAATCTACCACCTAAATTACGTCTTAATAAAAACTCGTTTCTTTTTTCAAATTATCCCAATAATATTTCTCCGATTAAAAGAAGTAAAATTTAAATGGTCCTAATGGTTAGAAATAATATTAGTGTGAAATGAGGAAAGAAAAAGGGATTTCATTAAATATCAATAAGATGGCAAATTCATTGCAACATGGGGCTGCTTTGCTTTCAACTACGTAACGCCACTCGTATAAGTTTCAGGAAATTTTAATTCAAGGTCACATATACGAACTCTTTGATTATCTTTCAATTGTTGCAACACTTCTGACAGGAAGAAAAACTGATGTAACAGCGAAATAATGCACTTATCCACATAAGTCTTGAGAAAAAACTATAAGAAAAATATTAAAGTTTTGCAATGGCAGCTCAAAAATCTTGATTTAAATTCTATCAATAACTTATGGGGAGACCTAATGAGACGAGTTTATAAAAATGAAAGGCATTTTCCTTCAGAATAAGAAGTCCGATCTACAATTGAAGATGAATAGTACAAAAGCAACCCCGAACTGTGCCAAAAAAAATGTTGTTGAGGAATGATGGAATATTTGCAATAATTAAAGTCATAGGTGGTTGCAAAACACAATAAATATTTGTTTATTTGGTAACTGTATTAAATTTATTTGCTGCCCTTAGCGTTTTCAAGCATGCAAAAACTGCGATTTTTGCATAATTACTTTATTTTCGTATAAAATACTCGCAGTTGAATTTTGTTGCGTTTTTCTTAGCTTTTCAGCCTGATGATACATATTATAAGGAAAAATTTTTCATTTGTTTTAAAATAAATAAAAAAAAAATTGACATTTTTTGCTGTCCTTATAATTGTTACACACGCTGTATATTTTCAGACTATTGAACTAAGTGATAAAATTTGCATCACGAACAAAATTATATTCTAAGGTTTCAGGGAATTTGCTCAGTATACTTTTTTTCCATGAAAACATAAATGATGCAGAAATGAAAATAAAGCAATCAAATTTTTGATGCATTAAAAATATAATAATTTATTTTTTTTTCTTTGCACAGCTGATTCTTAAAATTAGTAAACATTTATTTCATATAAAAGAAATTACTGTGAATATTTGTAAGTTTTAAAATTTAGAAAATAATTATACAGATCAAAGTTCATGCATTTTTTGCAAGGGTTAATTAAATATATACCAGAATTTGTCTTTTAAAAAGCATTAAAGTGAGTATAGAACCGACAATGTGGTATTGTTCTCCTACATAATTCCGTTATTTCAAAACAAACTTCTCTCTTTTGGTAGGCATTTCCGTAACTTCTTCAATCACAGATTGACAGAATCTAGTTCTCAAAACAACTGCGGCAAATATGTCTAAAATGCTATATTGTTTTTAAATTGACGACCTACAAATTTCTCTTTCGGTTCTCCAAAAATGGAATATTTACAGGGTTAAAAATCTCCTCTTTCCAAAGTTCCCCAATGCATATATTGTAGTATTTTATTACGATAAAGCTTCTGTATTGTACAGCATTGGCTTGGAGGCTGTTTATCAGAAATCTTTTCTTATAGATGTTTTATCTCGTACAGTAGCAGAGAGTAGAGTGCTACATAATTATGGAACTATAAAGAGAATGGAGGTTTTAATAAGTTAGGCTGATCGCAGAGTGCCGATCATGAATATCTTTTACAACAATGTCTTGCCTATTATAGCCAAATACAGACCCTGGATATTCCTAAGGCTTACAAGTACGCTTATGGTACGAGCTTTTGTTTATCGGACATTACGCACATCGTTTGAAATAATTTGATTAAAATCATTCCACAACGGAAATGGATCTGCGGATAATGATTTAGATACGTGACATCCGAACCACTAATATCTAAACAGTATCACATTACACATAGCTTCTCACATAATTATCCCGTGCTGGAACGAAATTATTATTTGTAGTGAATTGAAATCGGCATATGTATTCAATATAGGGTCATTCCACGTAAAATGAGCGAAAATTTAAAAAATACGTGGCCCCATGGTAACCGATTTTAATAAAATGTGATACACAGGTTCAATTCATATTTAAATACAGCTCTGCAAAATATCTTGACAAAAATGAAATATTTTAGCAGTTACGGGCATTTAAAAAACTTCTAAAGTTGAAAGTTTGAAGTTTTATAACTTGAAAATTATTTGTCAGAATCAAATTTTGATTATAATATTATAACCACTGAAAAATTATTTGCTTATTTATTTAATAATAATAATCTGGTAACGCCTCGATTAATTTGAAATTAGTCATAAAAATTGAAAATGTGTGAATTTTGAGAAAATTAGAAACATTATAAAAATTAAAGGAATTAAAAAACGTGTGAAATTTATACCTGATATAGCATATAGCAATAAAGATCGATTATAAAATGCGATGCAATAGCATATAAAGATCGATTTCCCCAAGTTTGAAAATTACTATTTATTTCCTTCAAAAATCCTTTGCAAAATCTAAATTTTTCCTCTTGTGTATGACCAAAGAAAAAAAAAGACATAAATAAAGGAACGATCCCACATTAGCAATATTCCACAGACATAAAGATTAATAAGTCTATAATGTTCTAGAAAATTTTTAATATTGCCTTTTGATTCCCAACATTAAAAAAATGGGTTCAAAAAGGTAATTTTGTTACATTCCATTTCTCTTTAAATTTACGAACTTTTAAAATATTACATGATTTCAAGGAAAAAGTTGTGCTGCCATCAACAAGAATTTAACATTACTTGATAATTCATTCTTCAATTCTCATCACTTTTAATATAAACCTAAAGCAAAAAAAAAAAAAAAAAAAAAAAAGGGCGAGATGTAGATTATTTGAATATTCTACTAATATTGAATTGAAGAATTCGAATATTTAAAATAGACACTTTTATCTATAAACACTTTTATCAAATAATTAGAAAATATATAGAAGCTTTCCTTCTTGTGTAAAAAAAACAATATAAATATTGCCTTTTCTCTTCAATTTTATCCTTATTTATTATTTTTTTAGCATTAAGGATTCAAAAAGGCATACATGAAAATTTATGTATTTAAAATGCGTACTTTTATCTACAACGTCAAATAATTTGACGCTTATAACTGATGTCCTTAATGTTTAAATAAGTAATAGAAATGTTGATTTTTATCCTTGCATGTTTTTTTAGGAAAAAAAAATAGAATCCTGAATTACACTCATCTCTTACTTATTATCCATTCTTACCTAAAAATAATTTATGATATAGTCTTTTCATTTCTAAGGCTAATAATCAAGATTGAAATTTCAAACATGTAGACATAAAATCGGTTTTGTATCAACTTTTAATGTGGGTTTACATACTTACTTAAACTGTCCTGAAATTTATTATTTTGCATATACTCATAAATAAATATGTTGTATTTATATGCCAATTTTCATTCAAATCTGTGACATGGCAGCTACAGCTATTTTGCTCATTTTCCAAGGAATGACCCTATATACAGGGTGCGTTATAAATTCGTGCAACTTTTAAAGTTCATATTAAAAGAAGTAATGCTCGGAAAAAAATTTTGGTTTGCGCGAGTAGGTTCAGATGGATTTTGGATTTTTCCCCATGTATAATAAAAATGTTTCCAAAAATAACCGATAGAGAGCGCTCACACGTCATATTGGGATGTTTTATGCAAATCAGGCAAAAACAAATCGATAATGAAACAAATCACAATAACATTACACTATGCATTTATTATAAAGTAGTAAAAGAGGCTCAACATGCGAAACTTTAGCGATGCAATATTTGTGGATTTACTATTCTTATACGAAAGTTTAACGACCACCGCTTGATCTGGTAACGATCTATGCTGCCGATTTTGAGTGACGAATCCATGTCCAAGTAAGTGTTTTATTGCAAGCCAATTTGGCTAAAACGCCTCAATATGACCTGTGAGCACCCTCTATCGGTTACTTTTGGAATCATTTTTTATTATATATGGAAAAAAATCCAAAATCCGTCTGATCATACTCGCGCAAACCGAAATTTTTTTCGAGCATTACTTTTTAAAGTTTGCACGAATTTATGAACGAATTTATGAACGAATTAACGCACGAATTTATGCGCGTTATCCTGCTGGGATATAACTGATGACATGCGTATGGGAGGACCACGGGCTCTAACACCTCAGAGATGTAGCGCTGGCTGTTCAGTGTACCAGCAATGCGTACTAGAGAAATGTGGTAGTGAAGCCCAATGCCACCCTAAACCATGATACCGGGGGCAGGACTAGTTTAAAGATGCATAACGCAATAGTTCAGCAGCATCTCACCCCAGTGTCTCCAATCTCGAATCCAATCATCGCGATGTTACAGACTGAAGCGGAATTCGCCAATAAACACAATGTCATTACATTTTGTTATCCATGTCCGCATTCCTCGCACCGTTGGCGGCGCAGACGCCTGTGATTTGCAGTCAAGGGTAAACGGGTCAATGGATGCCTTGCGGACATCCCATTATGCTAAAATGGCGTCGAATGATACGAGTGGACATCGAATGATGCGTAGCAGATTGAATCTGCTGTACTATTGTTCATGATGGGGTTGCGCGACCCATCACTGATATGCGCACAAACCGCCTGTCATCACAGACAGTGGGGAAAGGACGTGAATGCGATCGGCCCCGTTGGTTCGTCATTTCTTCCTGCATCCAGCGATTACAGATCCGCTTTATAGTCGTTTGGTTTCGTCCAATACGTTGACTGATTTTCTTAAAGGATAATCCGCAATCCCTATAGGCTACTATTGTCCCTCGGTCGAATTCAGAAACTTAATCAAAAGACGTTCGATGTCTTCCACGACGTATATGTAAACAGCTTACGCCTAAAAAATACACGAAAAAACAATTGACGTACTTCTAATCGCCAATCTGTTATCCCCTTACATAGCTCTTGCGGGTGGCGCTACGGTCGCACGTGATGTGCGGCTGCACTGCAATGCTAATGATTTGCATATTGCACCGCCACAAACGCATGCTGTAAATTTCACATGATTTGCATGCTTTCTTCAGGGTGTTGCATTTTGTGTGGCCAGCAGTATTATTGACTTTATGTGCAAGTATATAATATTTTCATAGTGCTTAGGATGGGAAAATGCGAGTTATTTTAAAAGTGATAAATTTATTTCAAATATATATACAGGGTGAGTCATAAATATCGAAACAATAGGCTATCTCCTCAAAAATTCCCCATGACCCACACTTCCAATTGCAAAAATTCATAAAAAATGTGAAATTTCTGATAAGATAAGTTGCAACTCCGTGGGGGGTATATTGATAAAATTCGAAAATTAAATTTTTATACGGCCCCCGTAAGGCAAAATTCCCAATTAGGAAATTATTCCTTATCCATTCCTAAAGTGAACAAAACAAATTTGATCTCCGTATCTAAAAATCCTACAGAGATATTAAATCCCAAAATCCTCAAAAATTCCTGACCTACACCACTCTTCCCTGCCTCTAAACTGTGATTTCTTGACTCAATTTCAACGCTTGTTAGGGAACATTCATAAATTGCAATTCAATAAAAATCGGTTTAAGATAGCTCTTTTTCTTTGGACATAAAATAGCAGCGTATAGCTTTTACACTGAATTGGTATACAGACGTCTGTCCGGGTCAAAATATCTAAGTCAGGTCCCAAACCCTCCCATAGAGGAAAAAGTTCGGCGTGGCCTAAAAAAATTTCAACATCATAACCCGGACCGGTCTTGAAAATAGTTTAAATCATAGCCCGGTTCAGTCGCAAATTTCTACACATTTTTTTTATTTCGGTGTGGGAAAAAAATGTTTCATATGGAGGAGTTCTGACCAAAAAATTCTTTTATAGCATTTCGGTTTTTATATTTATACTTTTTATTATTAAAGAAGCGCCAAAGACTGTAATATATTTATTTTATCAATGAATCTCTATTTATATGTAAATGTTTCACTTATATTTTAATATCGTAAATCCATATCCCACGCGTTGGAGACTCTGAAAAATGTTATACACTAAAACTTTTTTAAGACGGAATCACATAGGAAAGAAAAAATACGTTATAGACAGAAGCTCTTCCTAGAAGATGTAATCGGAGCTTATTTTCTTTTCAGGTACTATTGCATTTATGTTGCATGGATCAACATATTTTCCGTTTAAGACAGAATTCCGTCATAGGCAGATTTTTTTCGCTGGTTTTATTATATTTAATTTTTTAGCCTTTGAATAATCTATTTAAAAAAAAAAAATTTTAAAGGTTTTTTTTTTCGTAAAATAAAGATTTTAAAATCTATATGTTTTTCGTAAAAAATTCGATTGAGCCGAATTTTATTTATTTTATGCACGTATTAAGTCAGTCAGAGACAGTGATTTTAATACGGGTTTTGTCGAGACCGGGTTTGAAAATTTCATCCAGAGTGCACCTAAGTTGAAGGAAGTAGTCCACTTCTTTATGAAAAGTACGCTAGGCCCGGCCCTCTGGAGGACGATAAAAAGCCTGAAGTTGTCAGAGGTAAATTTAAAAAGAAAAAAAAAAGACTTAATCTGCATCTTAGAAAATAACTGACGGACATTTAAACAATACACTTCGTTTTTCTGCATAATGAATTTTTTATCCTCTATTTCTTGTCTTTAAATTATTAAATGTTACGAATTTTTAAAAGAAAAAAGAACTTGAAACACGTCATTATGATTTTTTTTACATTAGTTTTGTTTCGGCAAATTTGAAAAAATGTATACTTTCGAAAAAATATTTGCTTTTGAAAATATGATTTTTTAAAATCTTATATTATTTTTTCAATAAACATTTTTAATAGTTTTAAAACTAATATTAAAAAAAACCTTGGAACAAAACTAAAATCAGATTTTCTTTAATTAAATGGAAAGAAATTGAAATCCGATAAATAATGTTACGAGTTATAACGATTATTGATTGTCCCTTTTAAACTAGCACTAACCACATGAAACTTTTATAAATTGTATGAGAAATTTTATAATGTGATTTTCTTAGCAAATTATAAGGCTAACCATCACAAAAAAAGAAAAAAATCAAAATTCTAACTCAAGAAATAGATTTTTTACGCGTTTTCTAGAATTGTTAAAGTAACATTGTTTTTTGAATTGTGGGCATTTCAATTTGTGTCAAATCCCTTAAAACCTGATGAACTTTTTAAACGGCTATAACTTTGCGAATTCTGGAGACATGAAGATTCAACTTTTTGTGGCTTATTCAGGACTGAATAAGGAAAGTTTTCCTAATTGGAATTTTTGTCCTACGGGGTCCGTATAAAAATTTAATTTTCGTAACTTTTCAACTAGACCCCCATGGAGTCGAAATTTATCTTATCAAAAATTTCACATTTTTTTATGAATTTTTGCAATTGGAAGTATGGGTCTAAGGGCAATATTTAAGGAGATAGCGTATTGTTTCGATATTTATGACTCACCTTGTATATATATATATATATATATATATATATATATATATATATATAACAAAACCAAAAGAAATTCCAAATCCCCAAAATACATGGAAGTCTTCATCAGGGAGGCTCCTCCATGTAGGGGTAAATAAAGAGAAGTTTCTGAAAGGATGTAGGCTCATAAGCTAAATTACATCCTTAGCCCCCAACTTCTCAGATTTCAGAAATCAAACTCAAACCTTCAAAAATATTATAAATATATACAAAAATTTTTTTTAAAAATACCAAAGGACAAGACCAAAAATTACACAAACAAAAAAGGAAAATTACCTACAAAACTAAATATAAAAAGTAAAATTGTAAAATACAAACCCCCAGGAATACAAAACCCTCTTCAGCTAGTGGGGCCATTCACTAGCGCTTCAATCTCGCCCTAAATTGAAATCAAGCACCCGCAAGTAAAGAAACACTGAGACTCAGAAACTTTCAGTTAACATATAAGATGGATAACAGTTAACCATTAAAATCTTTTTTAAACCACTCATAGCCAATTCTAGATCTGTCTTGTTATTGCAAATCCTGCGGATCCTATTAACTTGTGAATACATAATATTTTTTAAAACTTTATTGCTAATACATGAAAACCAGTAAGTGAGGCTATTAACTTCAAAATTAAAATCTTTCCTTTTATCATAAAGTCCAATCAACCATTTTTCCTTGTTTTTCTTAATTTTAAGATCTAAGAAAGTAATATGTTCACCATCATCGGTTCGGTTCAGGACTAGCTCTCTAGGGTAAATGTTAAGGCTTATTTCCTCAAAATTATTGCAGTTAAATACTATAAGATCGTCTACATATCTAAAGAAGGAAATATTATTGAAATTTTTTTCGTAAAAATATAAAAATAGATTAGAGAACGCACTTGAAAAACTTGTTCCCATTGGCACCCCCTTATTTTGTTTAAAATAATTAATTCCTTTAAATAAAACATTTTCAAATAGGCAAAACTTAATTAAATCAATCCAAAACTTCTTATCTACTTTTAAAACATATTCAAATTCAACATAAATATTTTCAAATACCCCCACAATCAAATTGTGAGGAATGCTGCCAAACAGATTCTCAAAGTCAAAAGTGTTTACAGAAGTAATTTTCCATGAATTATCATTCAAAAAATCTAAAACTTTAAGGTTATTACCAATGATTGTATTGCAATCAAAAGTTTCTATTTCCTTTAAAATTAAATTCAGCAAACCAAACAAAATTTTACCCGCTTTGCAATTAAAACTATTAGTACCACAGGTAACGAAGCGAAATTTTACTGGTTCAATTTAGGTTTTGCTTTTTTCGAAATTTTGCTTGATTTCAATTTAGGGCGAGATTGAAGCGCTAGTGAATGGCCCCACTAGCTGAAGAGGGTTTTGTATTCCTGGGGGTTTGTATTTTACAATTTTATTTTTTATATTTAGTTTTGTAGGTAATTTTCCTTTTTTGTTTGTGTAATTTTTGGTCTTGTCCTTTGGTATTTAAAAAAAAAATTTTTGTATATATTTATAATATTTTTGAAGGTTTGAGTTTGATTTCTGAAATCTGAGAAGTTGGGGGCTAAGGATGTAATTTAGCTTATGAGCCTACATCCTTTCAGAAACTTCTCTTTATTTACCCCTACATGGAGGGGCCTCCCTGATGAAGACTTCCATGTATTTTGGGGATTTGGAATTTCTTTTGGTTTTGTTATATACATTTTTTACATTTCTTTTTGTAGCATTTTGCGCATTGGTCTGTAAAAAACTGTTTATTTGTTTCTTCATTTTTTAAAAATTAATTGAATGGTTTTAATAAAATTGTGTATATATATATATATATATATATATATATATATATATATATATATATATATATATATATATATATATATCGAAAATTTATCAAGAGCTACACTTTTGACGAGATACTTTTGTGGGTCAAAGACATGTTCTTCAATTAGTGATGTCCTGAATTCTACTATTTGTTAGTGAATGAAACGTATTCTACATTTTTAATCTTTGCAAAGTATATATATCTTCAGGAATCTGTTGAAACAGTTTTCTTTGCAATTGTATTAGCAAAGTGTGGTTGTATAGTATCTATAACTAGGCTATTATAACACGGAATCAGTGGATTTGGAAAGCATCTGGTCTCCGGGATTTCAATTCTCTCCATAAATTTGAGTCACGTGTTCTTCAAACTTTTCAGCAATTTGATAAACGGTAAACCTTCGACTATAAATCATAAAAATAAAAATGAAAAAACAGAATTGCCTTTTATTAGAAAATTTCTGCTAAAACATGAAACTTTTTACGTTAGTGCATAACCTACACTGTTAAAATTTTTGCTCTATTTTGAACCAAATTTTGATGCTCAGTAACTGTCTCAACATTCGGATCTTCTTATTTCAATCTCTTTCCAACTATTGAAACTATGCTTTAACAGGAGCTCCAAATATTGGTTCAAAATTTTACCATCTTACAGTGGCAGCTATTGAGCACCAAAATTTGAACGAGATTTTTAACAGTGTAAGGCGAGATCATTCGAAGCCGACTTAAGTGAGTTAAATTCAATATGTTTTTGGGAAAAAACTCTTCCTCTCAGTCGTTTATAAATTTAAACTTTTTTTTTTAAATCTACCTGACCCACGGCTATTTTACTGTTTACTGCTTTAAATAGATTGTTCCGAAATTGAATCATTGTAATTGTATACTTTGCGAGGACAGATTCGATTGCATTTTGAGAATAATATAATTTGTATCTGTGATATGTTGTATTAATCATGTATTATTTTTTAAGAGTAATAAATTGTGTACTTCATATTTGTTTATTTACAGGTTATGCCTTATGAAACTCACTTTTTTCAACGTTTTACAGCAATATCTAGAATGACTATTTTTTTTCCATTTGGATTGGTTTGATAATTATCAAAATTTCAAGGAATAATTCAGATATACTTTTTTAATAAGACCTTTTATCACAATTTACATTTTGTTTATACATATCTTCAATGAGATGTACAGAAAAAAGTTTTATTTTTTTACTTAATTGTGTTCAAAAAGAAAGGAATTTTTGAAAAAGCTTACAAAGCAATTAAAACCTCAAAGCCAAATTATCTTACAATCTATTGAATTTTTAAGCAACCACTAATTTATCAATCTGTATTTACTTATTTACAAATACAGAAGTTTCATTTATAAATATTTAGAATTTTCTTCACGTGGTAATACATCAAAATTTACCACATTATGGCATAAATTCGCAAAAACTGTTACATTTCTTTAAAGAAGTAATAAAAAAAGTTTTTTTGAATATTCCTCTAAACAAATGAGGGTTACAAAAACATCGTGTTCGAATGATTAATGAAACAGGAAAGTGTTAATCGATTAAAAGAACCAAAGCAATTTCCTTCTCAGTCTTTAGTTACTCGATGGAACATGTTACTTCAATTTTTTTTATAGAAATAAGTGTTTTAGACGGTTAATGATGCTATATTTACCCCTTACCAAGAAATGTAAAACACTTATATAATTTCCCTTATAATTATGAGAATAATGCAGCAATTATTATTTTACTATGCTCTTAATTTGACAAATCATTAATAAGGCCAATGTTCTTATAAATAATGCACATTATAGTTTTATTTGGCTTTACTCAAAATAACATAATTTTCCATTAAAATACAAAGATTATTAATTGACATAATAAATCTCAGAATGCTATTTTAATATTATGAAATTTCTCAGTTTCTTTTACCTTATTATTCTTCTTTTATAAAAAAATAAAATAGACAATACATTGAAAATCAAGTGATATTTTGATTTAAACTTTTATATAGTTTAGGGTTTATGTATTGTTATGTACAAAAAAAAAAAATAAAAAATAAAAATAATGTAATTATTTAATCTATTTTTTTATATTAAATGAAAGATGACATAAGTTTAATCAGCTGTATATGTAAACTAACATTAATACGCTGGCTTATTTCCACATATTTCCTTTCACACATAATCTACAGAAACATATAGTGATAAAAAATAGATATTTGTGGCTGTGTGTGTTTGTGTGCTATGTTCTGAAAGGACCTATAAGATTTGGCAACTATGTTACTGTATCTCTGTTGTTATATCCCATAGAGCACAAAAGCTCCAAGTCGTCCCATATTCCTCCTAATACTAAAATGACAAGATCGGGAAGTCCTGAGAAAAAGTCTTTTACAATGTCCTCAGGAATGAGCTCCCAGCAACATCCCAAGGAGACACTTCCCAGGGACGCTACTCCTGAGGATGTACCTGGGAAAACATTCCTGGGGAAGAACCCGGCTAATCATTACTGGGGAAGTGCCGGGGAAGTCACAGTGCTGGCGCCATCTCACGAGTGATTCTGGAGTACAATACTCAATTGATTTTTATTAATCTTCCTACCCTGTTCAAATTTTACTCAATCTTGATAAAAACATTTTACACCAGAATTGTTATTTTAATATATTTTAATATATTTTATTGACTTACTTCACTGAATCTGTTATTTAACTTTCTTTATGAAAAAAGTTCTAGTTCGAATCGTATAAAACAAATTATAGTTATGGGTCGATTAGACCCATTCAGGGTTCGGAAGGTTAAAATGTTGAATTAAATTTCATCAGTATCGATTTTAATGAGTTAATTTTATTTTATTAATTATCCGATTTCTTATTTTTTAGCACATAGATAGTTGTTATTAAATTGTAATTATTTTAATTACTGCTATAACTTTAAATTTTTTTAGTTAAATTAAAACTTTTAATTTATTATTTCAGTTAATTCTTAATTTTATGTATTACTTACTATTATGTATCTTTTAAACCAAATTTTGTTCATTTATTAGGATGAGCGAAGCGAATCCTCTACTAGGCCACTCAAATTACATATTGTCGTACACTTTACAAAAAAACTATTCAATATTTTAACTTCAAATTAAACACAAATATAAATTATGATCTGTAGATTTGCACAATATAATTTTTTTACTGTAAAACATGAAAAAAAATTATTATTTTATTTAATTTACTTTACATCCATTTCCAATACGGACGCATTTTAGCAAATAAATAAAAAATGAAACGCGTATATTTTCAGAAAAAAATATAAATCATGGAGTAAGTTATTATAAATAGAATCATGATTAATTTAATAAATAAAATATGTTTTCATTATTCCGCAAAATCGTTTGCACAGATGACACTTAAACATTTTCAAAAAATTGCATTCCGGGTTTTTTTTTTGTGTAATGTGGCCATAAAAGACTTGTAAATAAATAAAATTAATTGTTAAATTTGTTATATAAATGAAAAATTAAAAGAACTGCGTGAAGTTGTTGCCTTGATTCAAGCTCTTTATAAATGTACTAAAGAAAAGTTGGCCGATTCTGAAACGAAAAACGGACTTTAACCATTTCTTACTTTACCATTTGGATAATAAGTAATGTTAAGTTCTTATTTGTGGACCGAAAATGGTTTAGTGAACGGGACTTTAGACTTTGGTGCACGTATTAAAGAAAATCACAAGCCACCAGACCAGATATCGTGAATAATCATGGATAAATTTGAATACTACAGTAATTTAACTTATAAGAATTGGTGCGTACCAATTTCCCCAATAATTAAATTCTGGAAAATTGCAAGCATAAATTGCTCAAGGAAAAAATTTCTTCTGCAGTTAACTTTTGCTGTTACAATTCATAAATCCCAAAGTTTAACATTAGATGAAGCAGTTGTAGATATTGAGGATATATAGACACAAGTTGGCTTAAAAACGTACGTAACGTTCTCGAGAGTGAAAATCCTTCAAAATTAAGCATTCAATAGAAATTTTCCTTTCGAAAAATTCTACAATATCAAAAATTCTCTTACTCTAACATGTATAAAAACGAAGAAATTAGAATAAAAAGTTTTACAGTTAAAAATTCATAGTATCAACGATAGCAGATTTCAAATGTTTTTCCAGAAAATAGGATTTTGAAGAAGTAATTTTCTTCAAGCTCTCTTCAAATATATTATTCTAAAATAGCTATCAAAGATTATTTGATGCTAATTACAAAGATTGGAAACATGCATATTTCAAACAACTTTAAAAAACACCAGTGGCTACTGAAAATTGTAAAAACATGTTTAAAAGAGCTTTTAGTCGAAAATTTAAAAATATTTTGTAAAAGTTTGCTTCGAAAATATTTTATTATGCCAGTCTTACATCATAAATAAAAAATTAAAAAGCAATTTTAAAGATACAAAAATAGTATTAAAAAACATTGTTACTTTCAAATATCTGTTTTATAAAATAATGCTTCGCGAATCCAAACAAAGCATGGCTTTTGCTAGTCAATATTTTATTAATTATTAATAAATAACCTATTGCGTTTTGCTTTTTTAATATTATTACTTTTTTATTTATTAAGATATTAATTTAATATGTATAAATTAACTAAATAGTAAGTTTCTAAAATAATACACTTAAATCTCTAAATAAAAGACAATTCTTTATCATATATTTTTTCTGATATTTAGAGGTAAATGTATTTATGCAAAGATAAAAAAAAAGAGATTCTTAACGTAAGTTTGTTCATAAATACCCATTTAAAACTTCGTTACGAAAACTATCTAAATCAAGCTCTGATGCATCGTAATATCAAATGTTAAATGTTTATAAACATACATAATTAGTTAGCATACTTACAAAAGCCTATTAAAAAATAAAATAAACAAAAGTGACGCGAAGAAACTAAACATGTTTATCACAGCACATAGCACCAACTCAAAGAAGCGCAATCCACTTTAAAATGCTCAATTTGGATTTCAAATATATAAATATTTAGCCGAAGCCCCCTTTCCCCGCAAAAAATCCAATACGTGGTTATTTGAAAAGATTTTCTGTTTAAAAAATATACATTCTTATAAAATCAATTAAAAAATATAAATTCACACAAATTTATGTTTAATTCAGGTTTTTGCCAATTACCTACCCAGTGTAATTTATGTATGGGTGGAGGATAAGGAAATGTTAGCTAAATGGAAACATCAATTTAAATGTCATATATGAAAGTTTAACCTATTTTGTTTTATTTATCATTAATTAATTTTTTTAAATGTAAGTTGGACTTATTAACAAATTATTTTTCTATCATCTATTATAGATTATCAAACATAATAACATTATTATTATTTAAATTGTTCTTTATTTTGAGAACTTCAGAAATATGAATAATTTATTGGTTATTAAATTACAGATAAATATTTACCTGTATTTCCTAAATAATAAATATTTAATCACAATTTTCGGCTGAAGAGTATCTTATCTCATCACTTAAAACTTTCATTTAACAAACACATTTTATATTCTATTTCTTTAGTTTCGGATATCTATAAAAAATGAAATTTCTTCATACCTGTATTCCATGCATATATTCCTAGTTAGGTGACAATGAGAATATTATAACTTAAGCAACTGCACATAATACTCTAAATAGCAGGCTGCCACATTTCCAACTTTCCAACAATTAGTCTCTCAATAAGCTTATCCCACCCCGCTGAATCAGTTTCGTCAGTTGAGAATGTGCGTGCATTTTTTGCGGAAATCACTCTATGAAAGAGAGAAAAAAAGAGTTATTCCTAGAAGTCAGACCATTTGTGTGTTAGTAAGAAAAGGCTTTAAAGACAAATTTGTTCGTAGACGTAAATGAAAAAATATATATATATATATTAGTTTGTTATTTTTAAGCAATAATTCGTTGATAAAAACGTCTTATATTTAAAAAATATATATGAGTTCTTTTAGGCTGTTTAAATTGCTAAAATCTTAGTTACTAAAATTACATTTCAAGAAATCAACAAAAATATTTACCGTCGTTAATTAAATAAAAAGTGGTGCATATTGTATTTTTTATGCACATAAAAATTTCGTACAATTTTAAAGACTGCTAAATGGAGATTTAACTGTAAAATAATTTTATTTATAACAATAAGAAAATAAAATGGTTTTGTAACAGATTAAAATTTTATTAATAGTTTCTATTTTATGTAAATCAAGCAGTGTTTCAGTATAATGATGGAATTTTACAAATGATTTTCACACCAAATCCTGATACAACAAAATTATACAAATATGTACAATATTGTGTTTTCGATGACAATACAGAATTTTAATATTTTTACAATGTTATAAAATGATATAGTTCTTTTACTGTATTTTTTTAGTCCCGCAACAAGTCTTAAATATCCAAACACCTGCAACTCGTACCGTCGTATAAGAATTTTATAAGTAACGGATTTAATTTTTTGTTACTCGCCGAAATATGCCAAATCACTTTGAAACTGGTTAGTTGATTTGTTATATTTATGACAACCAATTATCAACATGGGGGTCATAGGGAGGGGGGTTGCCCTCCGTGAAAGCCTTTCTAAAGGAACCTAACCCGTATTTATTCAAGGAAATCCAAAATTCGAAGAAAACCACGGAAAACTGCGAAAAATTGGGCCGACGAGCTTGATTGGGTACAAACTCAGCACCTCCCATCTACCAGCTTTGAAAGCAGAATCTTTTGACCGTGGTGGTGGGCACTATGAAACTGCAACAATGACATATTTCAAAGAATAAAAATTAGGAACGAAAAGACTAAGCAAATTTATATTTTTTTTTCATAAATTCATATAATAAGAGCACCTTTTACCAAGAAAAAGAAATCCATTAAAATTTCTATAAAAAATTGAGAGAGTGAAAGAGAGCAAAAAAGTATTTTTTTGAAAGGATTCACTTAGACTTTATTTGTCAATCATAAAAAAATTTCATAATTTTAAAGAAACTATGTGTTTTAATCGCTTGCCTTTTTATTCTCTGGAAATAATATTTTTATTAACTAAAATTAAATTTTATAGGGGGTATCACCAGAAACGATTTGTAACATTCATTGTGTGTCAAAATATATTTCATAATCAATTTCCTAACTACAGAATGATTTTAATGAATTTTAAGTATTAAAAGCTAAAAGGATATTTTTCTCATTTAAAAATACAATTCCATGTAAAATTTTTAAAATTCAAAGACATTTAAGTAATAACAAATAATTATTGATATTTATTTAAAGTTGTCGAATCTATGCAAAAGGTAAAAAAAATATGACGACATTTCCTAGTTTTGAGTTTTAAAAAGGGAGAAAAAATGCATCTATACCTTAGAAACCTTTTTACTTTACTGACCCTACAGCGTAACAGTCCAGAATATCAAGGTACTCGGGTTCAAATCCGGCAGAAAAAAATGAAGCTAAGAAATTTGTTTCCGAATGCTCTCTGTTATATGTGAATCCGTCTGAATAATAGAAAAAAAACAACATTCGCGCTCTCTTCTAAAGAAAAATAATTAAATCATAGGTTTTTTTTTAAAAATATTAGTGAAAATGAAGTTTCCCAAAGTCCTCCTATATCACTTCCTCAAATCTTCCCCAGAACCTCCCGCGGAGGACCCAGAAGGAGGGCCTGGGGAGCTCCTCAGGATGCTGTAAAGCGAACATTTTCGGTTCATGAGGACCTCCTGGTGACAATTTTCTACATTCTCAGGGATGCCTGGGGGATGACGGTCGTGGGATGTGAATCGTCCCCAAGACATCCTGGGGAGGCTAGTGTGCTATATGGGATGCTTTGAAATTAGATAGTGGAATCAGCCGACGTAATAGTTAAAGGTATGTTCATTAAACACAGTAAAGAACATACAAAATTAACTAGCTTCCTTCGTTCCCGGATTGTGCCTGTCCATGCCTAAATTGCCTTTTCCACCGATTTCAAAAACCATAGTAGAATTTTTTTTCGAGTAACTCAAAGAGTGAAAGAAAACAATTTTTTTTAATTTTGAGTAGGAAGGAGAGAGAAGGCATGGGAAAAGAATTGCCTCTTCTTGGCTTTTGAAATATATAAGTAACTAAATTTTCTTTTCTGTAAATTTCTGATTTACAAATATACAGGGTGTATCTAAACTACTGGACAAAACTCTAAGAGGTGATAGTACACATCAAGACAAATAATATTAAATGGGAAACTAAGGGTCCCAAACGTCTTACGAAGGAGGTAGGCGCCATGAAAGTTTAGGGTCCAAAATTTGAAATGATTATTAAAAACGGAAAAATTGGTCGATTCGTTTGCGGTTTTCACGAAAACTCTCCTTTATATCAGTATTGTCTTGAAAATAAATTATAAAGATAAATTTTTAAAAATGCCGATAGAGGGCGCTTTGGACTTTGGAGTAGCGAACAACTATTTTTTACCGTTATTTTTTGCCTCTCACTAAATTTTTTTAGAAGTTTAGACATACACTTAAATTTTGAGCTCAAAATCTGTGGTTAAGTAGCACAAACTGAACTGTATTCGATGGGAGTGGGTAGGTTCAAATTTCAAATGATTATAAAAAATAGAAAAATTGGTCAATTTATTTGCGGTTTTTACTAAATATATTCTTTATGTCATTATTGTCTTGAAAATAAATTATACAAATAAATTTTAAAAAATTTCGATAGAGGGCGCTTTATTCTTTTCAGTAACGTACAACTATTTTTTACCGTTATTTTTTGCATCTCATTAAATTTTTTTTGAAGCTTAGATATAAACTTAAATTTTGTGTTGAAAATCTGAATCGTTGAGAATGGTTAAGTGGCGCTAACTGAACTGTGTTCAATGTGGGTGGGAAGGTTCAAATTTGAAATGGTTATATGAAACGGAAAAATTGGTCGATTCGTTTTCGGTTTTCTCTAAAACCATTCTCTATGTCAGTATTTCGTTGAAAATAAATTTTAAAGATTAATTTCAAAAAATTCCGTTAGAGGGCGCCTTAAACTTTAGAGTAACCAACAAAAATTTTTAACTGCTATTTTTTGTATCTAATTAAATTCTTTCAAAAGCTTAGACTTAAATTTTGAGCTCAAATTCTGAATCGTTGGGAGGGGTTAAGAAGCGCAAACTGAACTGTATTCAGGAGTTGAAAGGTTACCCTGCCCACCCTACGAACACAGTTCAGAATTTCGCTACTTAATTACTCACAACGATTCAGATTTTGAGCTCAAAATTTAAGTCTAAGCTTTTAAAACATTTATTTTGATAAAAAAAATAACGGTTAAAAATATTTAGTTGGTTACTCTACAGTTTAAGGCGAATTCTAACGGATTTTTTTTAAATTTATCTTTAAAATTTATTTTCAAGGAAATACTGACATAAAGAATGGTTTTAGCGAAAACCGCAAACGAATCGACCAATTTTTCCGTTTTGTATAATCATTTGAAATTTGAACCTCCCCACCCCCATTGAACACAGTTCAGTTTGCGCTACTTAACCACCTTCAACGATTCAGATTTTGAGCTCAAAATTTAAGTTTAGTCTAAGCTTCTAAAAAAATTTAATGAGATGCAAAAAATAACGGTAAAAAATAGTTGTAGGTTACTCCAAAATCTAAAGCGCCCTCTATCGAGATTTTTTGAGATATATCTGTATAATTTATTTTTAAGACAATACTGACATAAAGAAAAATTTTAGTGAAAATCGCAAATCAATTGATCAATTTTTCTGTTTTTTATAATCATTTGAAATTTGAACCTACCCACTCCCATTGAACACAGTTCAGTTTGCGCTACTTAACCACAGATTTTGAGCTCAAAATTTAAGTTTATGTCTCAACTTCTAAAAAAATGTAATGAGATGCAAAAATAACGGTAAAAAGTAGTTGTCCGTTACTCCAAAGTCTAAAGCGCCCTCTATCGACATTTTTTGAAATTTATCTTTACAATTTATTTTCAAGACAATACTGACATAAAGAATAGTTTTCGTGAAAACCGCACCCGAATAGACAAACTTTTCCGTTTTTTATAACCGTTTCAAATTTTGCACCCTAAACTTTGATGGCGCCTATCTCCTTTGGAAGACGTTTGGGACCCTTAGTTTCCCATTTAATATTATTTGTCTTGATGTGTACTATCACCCCTTAGAGTTTTGCCCAGTAGTTTAGATACACCCTGTATATATATATATATATACATACAGGGTTATTCCAAATTTTTTTTACAATAAAAGAGGGGTGATAGTACACATCAAGACAAACAATATTAAATACGAGACCAAGGGTCCAAAACGTTTTCCAAAGGAGATAGCCGCCATTAATGTTTAGGGACCAAAATTTCAAATAACCATAAAAAATGGAAAAATCGTTCAATTGATTTGCGGTTTTCACTAAAATTAACCTTTATGTCGGCATTTTCTTGAAATTAAATTATAAAGATAAATTTCAAAAAATGCCGATAGAGGGCGCTTTAAACTTTGGAGTAAAGAGCAACTATTTTTTGCTGGTATTTTATGCATCTCATTAAATGTTTCCTTAAGCTTAGAGTCAAACTTAAATTTTGAGCTCAAAATCTGAAAGTGGGAGTGGTTAAATAGCACAAACTGAACTGCTTTCAGAGGGTTGAAATTTTAAATGATTATAAAAAAACAGAAAAATTGGTTCATTGATTTGCGGTTTTTACTAAAACTATTCTTTATGTCGGTATTTTCTTAAAAATAAATTATAAAGATACATTTCAAAAAATGTCAATAGAGGGCGCTTTAGACTTTGGAGTAACGAACAACTACTTTTTGCATCTCATTAAATGTTTTTGGAAGCTTAGACTTAAACTTAAATTTTGAGCTCAAAATCTGAATAGTAGGGAGTAGTTAAGTAGCACAAAATGAACTGTGTTTAAGGGGGGGGGGGTGTTTAAATTTAAAATAATTAGAGAAAATGGAAAAATTTGTAGATTTGTCTGCGGATTAAAATAAAACTATTCTGTAAGTCAGTATCTTCTTGAAAATAAATTTTAAAGATAAATTTAAAAAAAAAAGATCCATTAGAGGGCACCTTAAACTTCAGAGTAACCAATAACTAAATTTAACCATTATTTTTTTGTTCTAAATAAATGTTTGCAGAAAATTATTAAATGTTTTCGGAAGCTAAGATTTAAACTTAAATTTTGAGCTCAAAATAATGAGCTGATAAATTTGAGCTGAATAATTAGGAGTAATTAAGTAGCACAAATTGAAGTGTCTTCAGGAGTTGAAATTTAGCCCTCCCCCCTCCACGAACACAATTCAATTTTTCGCTACTTAAACACTCCCAACGATTCAAAATTTGAGCCTAAAATTTAATTTTATGCATTTGAAAGCATTTAATGAGATTAAAGAATAACAGTTAAAAATAGTTCTACGCTACTCCAAAGCCTAAGGCGCCTTCTATCGGCATTTTGTGAAATTTATCTTTAAATTTTATTTTCAAGAAAATGCTCATTTAAAAATTAGTTTTAGCGAAAACCGCAAACGAATCGACCATTTTTTCAGTTTTTTATAATCATTTGAAATTTGAACCTGCTGAACACAGTTTAGTTTTTCTACTTAACCACTCCCAACTATTCAGATTTTGAGCTCAAAATTTAAGTTTAAGTCTAAGCTTACGAAAGCATTTAATAAGATGCAAAAAATAACGCCAAAAAAGAGTTGTTCGTTACTCCAAAGTCTAAAGCGCCCTCTACCGGCATTTTTTGCAAATTATCTTTATAATTTATTTTTAAGAAAATACCGACATAAAGAATAGTTTTAGTGAAAACTGCACATCAATGAACCAATTTTTCCGTTTTTTTTAATCATTTGAAATTTGAACCCTCTGAACACAGTTCAGTTTGTGCTACTTAACCATTCCCACTTTCAGATTTTGAGCTCAAAATTTAAGTTTGACTTTAAGCTTACGAAAACATTTAATGAGATGCAAAAAATACCGGCAAAAAATAGTTGTTCGTTACTCCAAAGTCTAAAGCGCCCTCTATCGGCATTTTTTGAAGTTTATCTTTATCATTTAATTTCAAGAAAATGCCGACATAAAGAATAATTTTAGTGAAAACCGCAGATCAATCGACCGATTTTTCCGTTTTTTATGTTTATTTGAAATTTTGGTCCCTAAACTTTAATGGCGGCTATCTCCTTTGGAAAACGTTTTGGACCCTTGGTCTCCTATTTTTTATTGTTTGACTTTATGTGTAGTATCACCCCTCTTTTATTGTAAAAAAAAATTAGAATCACCCTGTATATATATATATATTGAGTATCTACCATTATAATTCAGGATCTAAAAGCTTTCTGCTAGGGAATAAGGATGGGAAACCATGGATCATAGCAATATTTGTTTGCAGAAAATCTAAATCAGTTTTGCTTTGCAAACCTGCAAATATGCTGCAAGCTCAGCAGGACAAGACTGACAGTTCACAAAAAGACCGTAGAAAGATAACGCTGACGCCGAAGTTTCCAAACTTTGAATTTGCAGCTAACTAATCGTGCAAGTTAAACTCTTCTTGTATCAAATTTATTGCAAAATAACAACAATCATGTAGAAAATTTAATTCTGTCATCACTAAAATGCGCAAATTCTTTACAAGCTAGTGAAATCATGCTTTATGTCGTCAAAAAACTGCAAACTTACTGAAAACTAGTAAGGTATGACAAGTAGTTTGGTATGACAAGTATTTTAATCTTGTCATACCAAAAGGCCTTTTTACAACTGCCACACTATGAGTTTAACCTCTTCAGTCTTATAGATGCATAAGCATATATGTATATGTACCGTCTGAAGGTGCTTACATCGTTTTTCTCACCGTAATTAAATAAAAGAAGATTTTAACATTTAAATTAGCTTTTTTTGTGTTAAAAAAAACATTTAAAAAAAGCGGTGACAGCTAAATGAAACTTTTTAAGGAATACAAATCCAAAGGGTTGAAAATCATTTAGAGGAATGGTGTTAAAGGCGAAAATAAATAAATAAATGTAAATTAAAACAATAATTTAGAAAAATGCAAAAATATTGAGAAAATCTATTTAAAAGTTGTAATTGTTTGCCCTGACTGACTGATAGTCAACGCACAGTCCAAATTACTGAACATAGAAAAATGAAAATTTTGGAAAATATATTTATTATGATGCAAGCCTCCACTAAGACGGGATTTTTGAAAATTTCTTCCTTAAGGGGCATAAATGGGATGTCGAAAACTACAAAACATTTTAGTATATCTCTTAAGCCATTGTAGATAGAAGCATTAAAATACTGAATATAAATCTATGATAAAAATAATTAAACACGTATTTCAGCAATTTTACAATTTCCTCCTCCATAAGAGAGGTAAAAGGAGGTCAATAATTTTTGATTATTTCGCACATCTCAGAAGCCGTTTTAGGTAGGAGCTTGAAATTTCAGAAAATAAATCTACTAAAAAAATAATTAATTACATGGTTCAGCTATTTAAAAATTTTAGCCCATTAGGAGGGCTAAAGTGGGGGTCGAAAAATTTCAAATTTTTTTTGACCAGTCATGTGATGTATCATCTTAAAGCCCTCATACCACTCTTTCATATTATAGACCTTTCTTCCTTTTCTCAATTTGGCTCTCTGGGCGGGGGCAGTTTTCAAACTTTTTTGAAATTGCAGTGCATTTAGCATTTTAATTCGGATTTTTCTTTTGAGCCTTCCGATAAATAATATTTATAGTTTATGAAAATTTTAAAGAGAGAGCGAGAGAGAATCGGGGAAGTTTTTCGGTTGGCAAGATAGTTGGAATACTGGGATGCATTTTTTCATTTGCTGAGAACTGTCATTTCAGCACGATATTTCATACTATACAACTCCCGAGCCTCCTCCCCAAATTTCCCCCGCGGCGGAATTTTTCTAAATTTAGCTGACACCGGTCATATGTTAAGAAATTATCTCTCCCCACGAAGCGGTGAGTCTTCGTTTCGGCGATAGAGGCTCTGTGAAATGCGCAGACCGGCACGGGATTGGTAACCCTAAGTGACACTGCCACCGGTAAATAATTGCCCAAGGGCGTGCACTGCCCAAAGCACTCACACGTCTTGTGCCCAAAAGTCTTGAGTCCGGTCGAAACGACAGAAACTCCGCCCACCTCAAAGACCCAAGGAGTCTTTTCTTGTGGACTCCCCCCCCCCAGTTCACCGCCGAAAATCTGTAGAATCTGGATACCAACAAAGGCACCGGGCCCACGAGCCACTGCTCAGGATCCAAAAAAAGAAGTTTCTTCAATGAGTTACTCTAATATCAACTACTATAACAGTAAAGTCAATTATAAAGAGGAATCGATGGGGAAGGAAGGAGCTTCTAGTTCATACCCTAGGAGACGAGGAAAATCTCTCCTGCTTGCAGAAATACCACCTTGATATGGTGTATGTGCCCTCGCCCCCAGACGTACCTATTTATACATACCCCTTATGGAGCACTTGCAACGTTCTGCTCGGGAATTCATATAATATGCCTCTGGTGGAGCCCGAAGAGCAGAGGAAAGACTCTCCTTGATGACACAGACGCCTCCCCACCTGGATCAAGGTCCTACTTTCGACGGTGCTCCGACTTACAAAAAACCCTCACATTGCACCTACTACGTGCCACTGCTTCCGGTCGAGGAAGGAGCATATAGCGGAACCCGAAGAGCTGAGCAGAGATTCTCCAGACGACATAGACATCGCCTCGCTTAGGTATTTCGCCCGCGTCTTTCTCCACACCTGCTTTCATACGGAGTCCAAGGTTCTGACTAACGACCTCCCCCGCCCTCCGGCCGAGGAACCGAGCATAGCCTAAACAAGAACCCGCCACCCTCTACAGTTACCTTGGAGCCGTCGTGGTTCATAAGCACTAATGCCCTTTCTCCGTGCAAAGAGAACTCCTACCAGGAGGAGAAAGGTACCTCTGGCAAAACTCTGAAAGACAAAGAAAACTTCTAAGCAGGCTTCCGGAGCAATGCCCAGCTCTGGTATTACTATCGGGAAAAATACTTTAAGGCTCTGCTGTGTCTGAATCACTTACACAGAAAGCTGCAGTCACTCAAAAAATGTGCCAGATCCAGATCGTACCGAGAGTTCCTCTGAGAAGTGATGCGCCACCCCATTAACCGGTGAACGTCCGGTCAATTCTCTACAGGGTGGATTCCGAAAGCCATCCGGACGACGTCCTAGTAGGGTGTACGACCGCACAGGGCAGCAAGCCCCATGCTAGCCTCCCGTCACGACTGCTCCTAGGTCGAGCAGGAGCATCCCATTCCCATCTCACCTAGGGGTTTGCACACCACTCAGCTTTGTATACACTATAATCACTTATTCACATTATGTACTTTCTTACCCCCTCTATACATTTCCTTCTCCTGAAGGGTACGTTTAATGTACAGGTCTTCTAACAAAAGACCCGTCATATGACTTTTCCACTATTGTGACTATCTTATAGCCTTTCTTTGATTTGTTGTTCTTATAATTCCCTTGGTTTTCAGTTTCCATAAATTTAATAAAATTCACTTCATAAGGAAGTAAAATCAATAATTTTTTAATGATTGCAGAACATCACGATTGTTAGATTTCCTGAAGTAATCAATGATTGTATCGATTGTGTTTTTTACGATGACGATTATTTTCGATTGCTAATTTTTTTAGAATCGTCCATCACTTCCCATATCCCATCAGGTATTAGGTAGTAACGTAAAATTCAAGATAACAAACATTTGCAAAAATATATTAAACATTTATTTCATTAATTTTAGAAATTTCCCTCATTCCTCCAAAAGGATTCACGGGAGGTACGTAACTTTTAGGTTATTCCACCATATCAGTTTTAGATATAGGCATTAGTTTGAGGATAATTAATCTACTAAAACAAACTTAAAGATGTATTTCATCTATTTTAGAAATTCCCACCTAAGAGGGTTTAATGGAGTTGTGGAACTTTTAAATATTTTGTCATATTTCTCCAGAAGTTTTAGGTAGAGGTGCAAAATTCAAGATAGAAATTCTACTAAAAATAGGTAAACATAGTGTTTTTAGAACTGTTTGTTCATTATATCGCCAACATTGATTTTGAATCGGAGAATGCAAGTTTATACGAATGTCAACAATTATGCCTATTTGAATATGATTTTTAAATATCTTTTTTAGATGCATTTTATTTGATTCATGATTATTTTTTAAAAATTGGCCAGCGTAGCGAGCGAAAGCTTCTAGTAACTTAATAAATTAATATAATTTTTTTCGTAAGAATTTTTACGTGAAATATGTGGTACAATATAGATAACATGTTACTTTACAAAAAATAACTACATATGAAATGTTAAGATTATATATACATTTTTCTGTTTCTTATCTTAGCCAAGCAATGAAAATGAGATTCCATAACGGTAACAATGATGTGTGAGATGTACATTTCTGTAGCACCCAATTTCTGCAATTTGTGTGCGTGAGGTGGTTGTCTATTTTAGCTTCAGAAAGGTTTTTTTCTTTCGTCACTTTCGTGAATTAAAGTCAGTCTTGCAATAGTTTCACAGCAAATTACTCGTAAAAGTGGCTGATGGTCTACCTTTTGGGAGATTCACTCCCAATTTATTAGGTTTAAAAGATTATTATTTAGTTTGTGAAAGCAGGTACTATTTTTTTCTCAAATACCTGACGTACCCTGTACACATGAAAATCGCTGAAATAATTGCCACTGAAAAACAACCAAACCCGAAATGAAAGAAAATTAATGTATCTTTAAAACAATTATTGTATAAGAAGTCTAGAATTACATCTTTAACATAAATTTCAGCCTAATGTTCAAATATGAGAAATTCTTTGAAAAACTGTAGTAACACGAATCCGCGACAAAATAGTGACACAATCCGAAAGAATTAATGTTTTACCTTTAGTTTCCAGGGAATTACCAATGAAACACTTTTTTTTATCGCTATAGATCTTTGATGAAGATTTGCAAATTCATTGAAGTTTTCAAGATATTTGTGGGCTGATCATCTTATGACTGATTGAATTTCATGATTATTTTTCGAGATTATTTCAGTGAATTAATGATTTTTTCTGCAAGCATTATACGAATTTCTTTTTCTTGTCACCATTTGTCGAAATTCAGAAAATTTTTCCTTGACCGAGAAAATTTCACATCTGTTTTTGCGATTCTTTTGACAAAACTCATGGGTCTATTTCACGATCATTTGTTGACTCGCCTTTTGACAAAATTCTGTTTAATTTTATTGTGCGATTGTTTGAGTAAATCTCTTTAATTTTCTTGTGGAATCTTTAGACGAAATTCGCGATTTTTTTCCTCAGTAATTTCAGAAAATTTGAGATTTGAGTTTATATAATCCTTTGAAGATAGCTACATTTCTTTTCGCAATGTCCGATGAAATTCACGATATTTTCCATATTTTGTTGAAGAAATTAGCGGTTAATCAGCAACGTTTAGAAAATAATTACAAAATGCGAATTTTTTCTACGATTCATTGACGAATTAATTTTGAAAATTAAAAAAAATTGCGGAATTTCCTAAAAAATAAAAAATGAATGATCGATGAATAATCACATGACCGTGAAAGAAGTTGAGGATTAAAAATCATGCCGAGCATTTTTTTATTGCGCGAGATTTTCTGATTTTTGTTTAATTTGCGTATTTTTGAATGTTGTGTAACTTTGCAAGCTACCATTTCCCCAGAGAATGTTTTTCCTTTTATTTCCGTTACGAAACTCTTAAAATGGCACTACTGTAAGTATAATTTGAAATGAAGAAGTGGAAAGGGACCTAATAAAAGTTCCATTTTCGACAGTCCTCATCATAGCAAGTATATTTGTATAATGTTTTTTCAATAATTTTTTCCTTTGAGAAAGAAGTGTATTATAGAAGGATACCGTTTTTATAAGTTTTACTGTAATACTGCTCAGAGCCATAAAAATGTATATGTTTTAAATGTCTTAAAAGATATCTGTAAAAACTTGTCTAAGAATAATAAATTTCTTATTTAATATACTGAAATTTTACCTGTTAAGACAGAAACCTGCTTAAAACAAAATATTTCATTGTTTCTTGAGTTCCCCTATTTAAATTACTTTTCAGTTTTAGTAAAAATGAAATGTTTCATGTTGAAGGGGGCAGGGATTAGATCCTTGGACCCTACCTTTAGCCTAACTTTCGTAAAAAAACTTTGTCTCCGCCTAAAAAAGACTTGAAATTTTGCCCCTGCGACAGGGGTTCTGCACAGTATTGAATTCAGGAGTAGCAGGGGACATCCTCTCCGGAATATTTGTTGCTTTATGCTTCATTTAAGGTTTAAAAACGTATGTCCTTTCGATACTTCATAATTCCTCTTCCATGATAAAATTATTTTTCAAATTACTGTACCCTAGCAAAAAGTTATATTTAAAGTTTTCCAGACATTAATGTTTTTTTTTAAATTGGTGTATGTTCTTTAAAACAATCTCGCACAGGTGTTTCTGAAAAGAAACCCCTTCGTTTAGCTAATTCATATTTGTATTTATCTATTATTAAAATTGCTGTGAACCACAGGAATATATATTTAATATTCTTGGCCTTTCTTGGATTTCATTCTACGGCACCGATCTCTTCAATAGCTCATTCTAAAATAATCATGTTAGATTCCCAAGAAATGTAAAATCTAAAAATCAATTCAATCCCTCTCTTTTGAGACCTTGCCTTCAAGAAAGTTATTCCATTCGAACATTAGATAACATAATGTACTATAGTAAAACTATGTCAAAAATACTGTTGGAAAGTCTTGCTCTTCGTAGATTTCGTTTTCCTTTTCTTATTTCTTTAATACATAAATATTGAAAAAAATGCAGCAAAATATTTGAAGATAATTAAAAGTACCAAGATCATTTTCAAAGAAATATTAGGTGACAAATAATATTCATATTATAATATTTAAAATGTCTGGATAAATTCTATTGATATTTTGAAGATTTAACTTTATCTTTTACGAATATATTAATTCTGCAGAAGATCCTAAGAAAAATTTTGTTTATCTTAAAAATGTTCAAATGTCTTCAAAAATTCTGCAAATATTTTCTGTAGATATTGTAGAGGTACAATCTGATGTTCAAAATGAGTTGAAAATCTTTTCAAAATTCTGCAAATATTTTTAAGGTACATCAAATTCTTAAAATGTGTATGAAATGTCTTTAATTTTTTAGATATATTTTAAGTAAAACTAAATCTGCAACTAAATCTGCAATTTCTTTAGGTTTCTGTAGAATTTATGAAGAAAAGTGTGATTTTTTTCAGATAATATTAAGATTATTTTTATTGCGGTATTAGCCTTGTGCCTTACTCTAGGAAACTGTTATTCCGAGAAATTTTTATGAAACAGTAAGACCAAAAACCCACGTAACAAAATCAGTTATATGACTTTTTGCTGTTGCCGTTACATAAAAAGATCTAGGAATCTGAGTCTCCTAGAAAAAGTTTAGTAATTTTACTGATTTTTTTTTTCAGTGTATGACACAAAAGTAGAACAAAATAAAGAATGTGCTTTGAAATTGAAAATTATAACTCCTAATAATGAAATCTGTTGGTGTAAAATTTCAAATTAAAATCATTAATATTTTATAAAACAATCCAATGAACCAATTGTAATTTGGTTTAGAAAAAGGCACCTGTGTACATTCGAGTAACTCCTACACATCGTTCATGGACATACTTCTTGCAATTTGAGCAAAGGCGTATATGAGAAAGTATATTCATAAATTTTGTGATAATTTGAGTAAATTTTCATAAATAATCTCAATTCTCTTATAAGGCTGAATTGCATTTAAATCTCTTTAGTTGTAGCCGTAATGATTTTGTGTATCTATTACTTTGCTTAATACTAATTGAGCTTAATTTCTCCGAAATGTGTTCTCATGTTACGTAACAATACTTTTAATGTTCACTTACTGCGATTAAAGCCGTTAAAGTTTCACCATTTAATGCACTTATGTTACTTAATACAAGCAGACATTTGTAATAATAATATTGTGAAACAAATTCCTTAAGTCTTTTTCCATTATCAGAATAATAAAATTCTAAAAGAGCTTTATTTTTCTATTTTCTAAATCTCATATTTTTTAATTTACTGTAAGTTTTAAATTACGTTTTGCTTATAAGCACAAAATGCAAATATTATTTTTAATTTAGATATTTTCTTATGTTATTGATCCTTGACGAATGAGCGTGTTGTTTAATTTTTAAATGATAATAAACTATTTTATGATTTATTAGGGATTTTACTGAGTCCAATTCCTAGAGAAAAGTCTTTGAGTCATTTAAAACAGAATAAAATCTAAAAAAAGAAATTGCTTTCATAAACATGTATCTGTTTATTTATTAGAAGATATTGTTATTTATTTTACGTTTGACTGTTTGAAGTAAGACTAGTTTTGGGAAGTGTTTAACCAATTACTAAATCTTTCTGTGACATTTTTTAATATCAAAACTAATTGAACAACGATTTAAATGTTAATATAATACATTAAAACTCAAAGGATGTGTTCGATCAATCAGAAAATGTCTGTACGTAAAAAAACTTTTATATTTAACTGGATAAATTTAGAATAAAGGATTTGCTGGAAGGAAAAAATGATCAACATTATGCATTTCATTTCATAAATAACGGTTTATTCATACCTTGTTAGAACCGAAAGTTTAATTTTTTTATTGTTCCAACAATAAATCTCCTAACTGCAAATCATATAAAAGTAATCAGGAACTTTGAAACATAATGAAGAAATTTCTGAAGTTTTATTGGGGAGAGCCATCTTTGGACCGCCGCTTTAAATGGACCATTGCCATTCGACTATTAGCCCTTTCCTGCACGGGCAAATTTTGTAGTAAAATGAGAAATTATCGACTAACTCCGGAATTCACAAACGAATTTTTTAGATATTTTGAATTCCTTAATTTAAGCTTTTATTGTAAAAACAAAATTTTATTAAAATATTATTGGTGCCATTCGCAAGTTTGGAATTAAAATTAGGTATCCCAGACCGGGTATAGTGTGCCGAAAAGGGTTAACTAGAGAAAGATACGGCACCTTCCCTAAAAACCTTACTCATCAGAATGTCTTTATTTATGATTAGAAGAAGCACTCGCTTTCTTCGTGTAACTTTCAGACAAATTTAAATTAAATTATAATAACATTAGCTGCTTTTATGTAATTTTTTTCTATTAAACGTAAAATAATACTTTAAAACTAAGGAAAGTTGTCGTGTTTTGATATATATATATCTAAATATCTATATATATCAACTCGCCAAGCAGACCATCGAGCTTCCTTCATCAAGATGATTCTTCCACTCCCCCCCCCCCCCCTACAGCTCTGATAGCTGCTGTTATTGTCTTCGATGGCTGCGTAAAGGCATGTCTACCTCAGCGTTTCCTTTGCAAAAGAGAAGACACATTCAGACAAGTTCTGCTTACCAGTTTTATACTTAAAAAAGGACGAAGTTCAACGTCATCTAGTGGCATTACGCAATGCGCAATCACGCTGCATTTCTAATCATTTGCATATCTGCCTGATATGTACCTTCATGCCAAGTTTTGTTACGATCCCGCAATTATTTCTTGGTGCGCAAATTTTTATGGCAATGAGTGTATTTCGACTATTGCCAGCCGAAATGTTTCAATATAATAAGTGAAATACATTTTTTTTCAAATTATTCTTTTCTTCACATCACAGACATTTATAAACCAACAGTTTGACTTTTCTAAAGCATAATTTGAAAATTTCTTTGATTTTTTTGTTTACATCTAAAGACAGAGTTACGGTCTCAGTTGACCTAAAGCGTGGGACCGCAATTGCAAGCCATTTGTCTCAATAAAATGAGTAAAATTTGTTTTGAAAATTGTTCTTTTCTGCACATAATGGATCCCCCCTGAACCATTATCTTGAGGTTTTTTAATCAGAATTTGAAAATTATTTGTAAGAAAATTTTGAAACGTTGCATGCGTAAGCAGGATATAATAAATACAATTCTATAAAAAACTGTATGTTACGATTTAGACTTTTTTTTATTTTAATTTCACAATTCATATTTTAAAATTATAAAAATTATAAATTTAATGTATTTATGTTTAGGTATTTTAGAATTATAACCATACAAAAAATTATTACACTTAGAGATTACAATAGCAGGAGATATTTCCTAAAGCATAAAAATGTAATTCAACATTAAAAGTTCAACATTTTTAGCGTTTATAATTTAAAATCGTATCATCTAAATGACACGAAATTTCGTATTTAGGTATAGTTTTAATCGAAGATTTAAAATAAATTGTCGAAATTGGGTGTTGTTACTGAAAAAAAACAATGTTTGGTCTGGATGTGATATTTATATGGTACCCCAAGAAAATTATACCACACTATTTAAAAGTAGACTTTATTTCCGATCGTTTGATGAATAATTTCTTCTATTATAATTTGTTGCAGAGTTAATAGGTGTGTTTAGTTTATTTTTACACGACTGTACATTGGTTTCTTTTTTAAAAGATTTTGGCCGGAGCTTTTAAAAAATCCTCAAAACGTGAATTTAAAATAAGTCTGTAACAATAATTAAAAATAATTTTTTAAATATCATTTATTTAAAAAATTATTCAATTTTTTTAAAAAATACCATTATATTTATATTACTTACATTACATTCTTGACATGCTTCTGTCGTGCTTAAATAAGTATTAATAATTGTGTGAAATAAAAATTTAGATAAGATTATTAATATTTTATCACTCTCAGATATTTTGTCTTAAGAAAATGTTCATTAAGTTTATATTGGGAAGTGTGCTTTAGATTTATTTTATTAATGAAGAATGCTTTTAGTGAGTAATATTGATTCTAATTTTACAAGAATTAATTGTAAGGAGAACAAAGTGCAAAGGAAGGTTTGAGACACGTGCAACAAAATGATAAATGGTGTCAAAACTTTTGCGAGCATAATTTATAATTATATGAACACAAAAATGTTTTAGAGTCAAGAATAGTTCATGTGCTATAAGGAATTTAAGAGGATTGCTGAATGATTATTATTTAAAAATTAATAATTAAGGTATGCATTATTTTAACGAAAAGTTAAAACAGAGTGTGATAGATATATTAAGTATTTACGTTATGTTGTAAAACTGTTACAATAGTGATGTAATAAAATAATAAAATAATTATCTCATTCGTAAATACGCTTATTATGAAATTAATTAAAAGTCATATGTCAGTGGCAGATATTTCTTTTTTTCTTTAGGATATATTCTTATTATATAAAGTGTAAATTTGAATAGTATTTAATAATATCTCTTTCTTTGATAAAGTACATAATGTTTGCTTAACGTGCATTTTTTTTTCAAAACTTAAATAGCAGTTGCCTAAAAGTTTCTGGAAATTTAAGAAACAATTCCGATGAATCAAATTAAACTTGAAGAATCCCCAGTGATTAATGACAGAATCTCATTCTCATCAATGCACATTATGATAAATTATGTTTTCAGAGAAGAATTTAAAATGACAATATTTAATATTTTTATCGAACATGAAGATCTACCTTTGTTATTATAAATCTTTTTTGAAATATTTAAATTTGATTTAATAACTATGTGTCTTTAGAACTGTATCTTTAGAACAATTCAAATAATTGTTTTAGCTCCTTTAGAAGGGAAAACAAAATCCCAAAAATCTATAGTATTATATCGAAAGTTGGCAAGATTTTTTTTTAATTCTCAAGTTCGCAAATGATACGCGATGAACGTTTATACCCAATTGACATACAATTAAACAGTTAAAAATTGAATGCACTGATAGTTTTTATTGCCTTTTACTCACGTACTAATTTAATTTACTGACTACTATTAAAACTGTTATGGTACACACTATTTTTCACTTATAACTACAACCTTTGGCACAAAGTTTCCGATCGTTAGCCAAACACGACCATTTTTTTAAGAAAAGATTATTTATTCTCACTGCATAAAAATTAAACGAATATTAGCGATAATACATTTGTATTATACATAATGAACAAACATAAGCAATAAATAAAAATCGTTATGCATCAATTTATAAACAGAAAAATGGTGATTGAAATTTAAACATCAAAGAAAAAATTATTTAATCACGCTTTGATTTGGAAAAAAATAACCGATCACTGTAATCAATATTTAGTAAATCAACCTTTTACTAGGATGACAGACAAAAATCTTCATGGAATGGACATGGAATGGACATGTACACGCTTTCACAATCATTGGGAGAAAT
Source organism: Maratus speculifer (assembly GCA_964019185.1). Taxonomy (NCBI): domain Eukaryota; kingdom Metazoa; phylum Arthropoda; class Arachnida; order Araneae; family Salticidae; genus Maratus; species Maratus speculifer. The sequence goes on along the minus strand of OZ025293.1, from coordinate 159,683,942 downwards.
TTCACTCCAGTATTCTCTTGTAGCTTTACGTAGTTCTATGGCATTTGAGATCCTTCGAAAATCGATTTTTCTTTTTAACATATTCCACAAATTTTCGTTGGGATATGATCCGAACTACTGAGCGGCCAAGTCATGATTTTAAATTTGATTATTACTTACATTTTGCAGAAATTTCTTCACTGATTTGGTGCGATGTGAAGCTGCGTTGTCATCTTGAAGTAAGAAGTCATTTTGATCCGCGAACCATTGATCGGTGTTGGGAATAAAAAAAATACCTAAAATGTCAATGTAAACTTTAGAGTTTACTGTATGTAACACAATGCACAACTTGCTGACGCTATGTGATGTCATACAACTCCAAACTGCAAATGCAGGTGAAAATTTAGTCCTCGTATTGACACACTTATCATTGAACTTTTCACCAATTCTCCTCCAAATAAATATTCCACAGTCATCACCTGTTCCGAGAGATATCCAAGGCTTCTCGCTAAAAATAACTTTATTCCATTTATCAAGTGGCCTGTGTACATGTTTTTTATACCATTTCAAGCGCTCTTTTCAACGCTTCTTTACCAAGTAAAGTTTCAATTTAGCTTTACAGTATATAAATTCTACTGCATTTAGACGAATTCGTACAGTGCGGTCACATACCTTTACATTATACATAGACCAATCGACATTGAGTTGTTTTGAAGTTGCTCACCGTAGACGTCCACTTCGAAGTAAATTTTCCACGCTGTTAGTCAACTGATATTTTTCCAAGTATCGCATATCGTACTTTGAGCAGAATTTAATAAATCAGCCATTTACCTTTCTGAATTTCCTTCTTGCAACAATTTAATCATGCAGATATTTAAATCGCGGGACAGGTGTTTCAGACAAGCGATTGTCTAGCACTTCAGAGCTGCTTTTGATCTCGTAGCTGAAATATTTCTCATATATTGTACGGATGCGCAGCCACTCTTATCTCTCTTCAATATGCAAATTTTAAATTTGTTTCCCCAGTGATAGATTACTATTTTCCAACTTCCGTCTTGATCGGATATTTTTTTCTGACGAGAAAACGTTTTCGTTTGTAGTATAATTATAAATTATATGATTGTTATATTGAATTCACTTTTCGTTTATATTTTAATACGCGTTCTTTTATTTGGAATATTGAACAAAGCTCCTATACTCAAAAATCTTGAAACATATGCTTCAAAATGCAACAAATCGTAAACTTGATAATACTGATCGGAAACTTTTTGCCAAGGGTTGTAGACGACCTGAAGAGAAAACATACCTTCATGTTATATAGTGTCAACCGGGCTTCTTGTTGATTATGTTTCATCCAGTGTTGGGTATGAACGCGCTCACTGAACGAAAACTCACGAGTTTCGCTCACTATTTCTGAACTTTGAACTGAACTTTGCTCACTATTTTATAAACAAGTTTGAACTGAACGGAAACTCAAAAAATAGACGAGTTTGAACGAAATTTACGTTCAAATTTACGTTCAATTTTTTCATAATTTATTTAAAATTTTTCCAGACCTTAGTACATTTTTTTCCTCTTTCAAATGCCATTTAGAGGCCTACACGAGCCTCAGGACGGATTAAGTCTGGATATCACTTCTCTGGGTAGTATCCTAGTCTTACTTCTTCTGCAGACTCGGGTCGCGCCGAACCGGACCTGGGATGTATACAATTTCGTCGAAAATAGATATATACAGTAAACTCTCTGTACAAGGTGGATTGTGTAAGGCGGAAATATGTCTATATAGGAAAGATTTTAAAAGAAAGCATAAACATCGCAGCCTACGGCACTTCTGCATGAATGGAGATTATAAACAGACTAAGATAAGTTTTTTTTGGCCAGAACTCTTCCGTAAGGGTAAATATCAATGTCCTGTAGAAATGTACTCATTGTCGGGCCGGGATCGGTGCGAAATTTCAACTTATTTTCCGGCCCGGGCCAAGCTCGGGCCTTGTTTTTAGCTATTATATCGGACCGGGTCGGGCCTTGTTTTTAGCTATTATATCGGGCCGGGTCGAGCCTTGATTTTAGCTATTATATCGGGCCGCTAAATTTTCTCTACGAGCCGGGCTGGACTCGGGCCGAAATTTTTATTTTAATATCGGGCCGGACATTTTTTTTCTATGGATCGGACCTGAAAATTTCCGTCCGTGCACACCTCTATCTTACATATCGAATAATCAAATGATTAGTTCACAAAATTTTGTAAATTTGGACAATAATATCCAAACATTAAAAAAAAAAAAAAAAAAAAAAAAAGTGAACTTTTTAGTGAACTTCGTTCACTTTTACAAATGAGTTTGATTCGAACGAGTTCGTTTAAAATTTTTTGAATTTGAATGTGAACTTAAATCACTTTTCAGAAATTGAACGTGAGTTTGAGTTAGTTCGTTTATTTTGTGAACGTGCCCAACATTGGTTTCATCTATTCGTACGGACATACTAGTTGAAAGATGCTGGCAGGAACAGTTTCTGAAACATATCTACTCCCGTAATAAGCATGTAATAGGAATAAATTAAAAAATTCACGATAGATTGTTGATTGATTGATTTTTGACGTCCGATTATCTACGCTAGGGATATAGGACCAGGGGGGAGTGCCCTTCGTGGGGGTCTTTCTAAGGGAACCTAACCCGTATTTACGCAAGCTTCGAAGAAAACCACGAAAACTCCGAACGGTTAGACCGACAGTCGCGATTGGGCTCGAACCCAGCACCTGCCGTCTACCAGTTGAGAGATCTGAACCTCTCGGCCACTGGTGGGGCCAAAATTCACGATAGAAACAATTGATTGTGCTGCGAATCTAAACTGCTGCAGTACCATCATTGCCTATGACAGAACATTCTGTATCTTCTATCATACCAGCTACAATGTTTTGTTCTATACTGACGCTTGGCTGTGTCAGGTTTACATCCAGTTTGCTCTTTAGGATGCATGCGATTACCGATTATGATCTCAACTGATTACGATTCATGATAATTATTCTTAGTACCAGATATATATCAAAGTATTTGATGTCTACCAGTTATGAAGACGTAGTGCTGAATATATTTCTCTTGTACCTGATTATTTTTATTATTTTATTTTATTTTATTTTATTTATTTAGTTAGTTAGTTAGTTGTCTTTAATGTATATATTTTTTGTAAAAAGAATTAAATAAAATATTTTTAAAGGATAAATTTTCAAAGCTGAAAAATATTAAATAAAAATATGTGAAAATTTTTAAGATAATATTTTTTACCTGCACATTATATTGCATCCAATAATCATAAAAACCAATGTATTTTAAAGAATGTTAAATGTCCTTGAACTTTATCAAATACCTCCGGTATCACATCCTTTAATATTTATGGTGAAATTCTCGTGGAAAAATCGACAATTTCCTTGAGAACTCTCCAGGATAGTATATGGGCGACATTTTCTGTTCCTGAGGACCTCAAGATAAGATATTGTTCCATTCTTCTGAGCCTTTTAGCGACTTTTTTTTATATCTTCCTGGGGATGTCCTGAATATCTTATCTTCTACATGGGTTAGACAATTTAATTTTGAATATGAACAAGTCTTTCAGAAAAAATATTTAAACAAGCGTTATAAGTCAAGAACCGTTAGCGATAAACGATTCAAACTTGGAACAAATCATTTTCAATTATTTTATTTTAATTTTGATTCAGCAAATGGAAAAAAAAAATTACTTACTTTTGAAAGTATGATTTTTAAATTAAAGTTATATCATTTATTTTTAAATTTTTACATTAAATATTTTTAACTTTTACATGAATAATTATTTTTCAAATTTTGGAATCAAGATTAAAGATTATTTGTTTTTGTTAATTTAAATGAAAAAAGATTTAAATTCTACAAATAATATTTCGATTTATAACGATTTTAAACTACCCCACTTTTTAATACATTTTAAAATTCAAATATTTAAAAAACTTATGACAAGTTTTATCATGTGATTTTCTTTGGAAATAGTATGTTTAACCATCAGAAAAAATCAAAATTTTAACTCAATAAATAAAAATCATTTTAAAATATGTTAATGTGTGTGTAAAATAAGAATTTTAAATATTAAACTACTTCAAATTAACTTTTTAGTGTTCAGAAATATTAATTAGGAAATTTGAAAATAAATATAATGAACATGTTTGTTAAAATGCATGTCGAAAAGTTAAACATCTATAAAGTTTTATGTTGTTCTGTAATTCCCATATGATTATTAAGTTTATCTGCATAATTATTTATGAATGAAGAGCATCATTTTCTTTAAACTTTTTTTTTAAATGTATCCTTTTTTATAGAATAGGAAATATTATCTTAACTACTTCACATGAATGAGCAATTTATTAAAAAATACAATAAAAATGAGTTAACCCTTTTATTGGCAAGGTATTTCTGATCCAGAAATGTTAAATGCAATTAAAAAAAATATTTGAAAATAATGAAGAGCTCTTATTTCAGCTATTGTGAGATTGAAATTGTACTAAAGATTTACTGGTACCAGTTCGCATTTTAAACAGTAAAATTAACCGTTAACTGCAGTAAAATTAACTGCAAACGGCGCACCTGGAAGGGTTAAAATGTGTTTTTATAACAATTGAAGCAAGCGCTCAAATGTGCCCCCACCAAATTTGATACGTTCTTTGTATTTTATAGCAAGTGATTAGCGTACTTTTTAGAAGATTTCAGACATCTCATCTACGAGACATCAACTGACTCCGATTATGACCTCATTTCAAGACTTTCCGTCGCTATTACAGTTGCTTGCAAACAGCTGGAATCTGCAAAGCTGTACTTTAATCGATGTTAATAATAGAACATTTGACCATTTACTGTATTTTTTTTATGTCAGTGAGATGTCTGTTTTCATTTCCTCAGCATTTCTTGTTACGATAATTTTCGATGACTGAGTCTTAACACTTGCTGACTTGATGATTTTTTTATCTTTGATTTCCCAACGTATACGTATTGCCTGAAAGTAAAAGTTAAAATTTTTATGATTGCAAACTTTAAAATATAAGGGCGTTTTTGAATTATGAAAATTAATTAAATTTTTTTGCTATAAACAAACAGTCCAGTGGTTAGGAGGTTGAATTCGAAATTGATTAGGGGAAAGCTGGAAATTCTTTTAATTCTTTCACTTTAGGTCTAGAATGAATATGCTATGTTTTCTCCTTCGTACTAACAAGGAAGGTCTCCATACGGGCATACTCAGAAAAATCTGAAAAAATTACAGAATGTTCTTCTCATATAATTATATATGTTTATAAAAAAATTTCGTCGGAACCGCTTTATAACGTCCGTAAAAAAATAATAAAAATGTCGTTTATTTGGCGATTTATCTCCGGTTGGCGAAAAAACAAAATTTTGAAAAATACGCTTTTACGCTTCGAATACTTTTTAAAGAAAATACTTTCTATGTTCAGTTTATTTAAATAAGTTTAGTTTAAGTAATTTTAGTTTTGCATTTTTACTTTACTTTAAGTGTAATTTTGTCATATACGTTTATATGTACTTATAAGAAAATGAAAATAATATATTTTATCATTTAAAACACAATTTAAATTGATTAAAATTGTTCCAAATTGAAAAATACACTGTTAAAAATCTGCTGCAGTTTGTTGCAACGCACTCCCTTGCTTGTATATAAAACGGTTACTTGGCCGTGAAATGGATCTTTCTCATTGGTTGGAATAGAGATATTATATACAAGCGGTGGAGTGCGTTGCAGCAAAATGCAGCAGATTTTTAACAGTGTTGCACAAGCTACAACACCGCTAAAAATCTGTACCATTTTCTGCAGCGTCACTCCACCGCTTTTATAGAAAATGGTCAATTAACCGTGCTATGGAGCATTCTCATTGGCCAGAAGAGAGATATTCTATAAAAGTAGTGGGGTGACGTTGCAGTAAATGCTGCAGATTTTTAACAGTGAAGTCAAGTAAAATCAATTTTTAGATTCGTTAAAATCGTCTACTTTTGGCGAGGAAATGCACTTCTCGCCAAATCCCGCGTCGCTTCCAGCTTTTCACGCCAATTATTCCAAACTATTTTATTTTTTTACATATCTAATAATGTAATTCCGCCGCTAATTTTCACTGTTCCTTTATTACCTACATGAGTAGTTTAATTCGTATTTTTTTCAAAAAATTCTGAGAATGCCCCCAATGGAGACCTTCCTTGTAACTGAGGGTTAGGAAATAAGCATAGATTTATAGTACAAAAAACAATTTTTAAATACCATAACGCAATCTCAAAATCACTAACTCTATCAAAATTACTATCAATACAAATGTTTTAGAGCGCAAAATTCTGCATAAAATGAGTCCTACACTTAATAATGTTGTTGAATATTATGGTCGCAATTCTATTAAAAAATTTTAGCTACGTGATCAGAGGGCTGGACTCAAAATTAATTAGGGGAAACTGGAAATTGCTTTAATACCTTCATATTAGGTTTAAAATTAATATTCAATGTTTTCCCCAAACCTCGTACTAGATAAGAGTTAGAAAATATGTACATATTTATAGTCGAAAAACAAGTTTTTTTAATTTCCTTAACAGCTAACAAGCTCAAACAGCTCAAAACACCTAACGCTATCAAAAATAGTGCATGTACAAACGTTGTATACTTACAGTTCTGAATAAAATGAGTAACTGTATTAGTGTTTTTGTTCAATATTAAGGTCGCAATTTTATTTTTAAATTTTGTCTTATCGATAATCGTGAACATGAAACCAGGAGAGATAAATTACCTTAAGAATATCTCAAAACAGTTAATCCTATCAAAAACTTTGTCAATGCAAAAGAGCTTAAAATTATGAATAAAATGCGTATCCATATAAATATTTTTGATTTTAAATTAAAGTCACAATTCTATTGAGTTGTTAGTGTAATTAAAAAATACTATAAATGTGTACATATTTCCTAACACTCAAATAGTACGAGGAGGAAAACTTAAGATATTTATTTTAGACATAAACTGAAGATCCTTTCAGTTTAAAAAATTTTACAATTTTCCCCTAAATAATTCTGAGTTCAATCCTCTGACGACGGGGCTAAAACTTTGATGTAGAATTGCGACCGTAATATTCAAAAGAAGTGTAAAGTGTATGTTCTCATTTTAATTAACTCAATTGAATTCATTGCGTGTATTCTTTACAGAATAGTTACTTTTTTTGACGTAATCGAGTCTCTAAAAAGAAAATTGAACTAAAAATCTCTTGCCTTGCTCCATTTATATGCTCCATGAAGATTTTATCCCTCGCGTAAACAGTATAATTTTTTGTGATGGTATCCATAATCATTTTAAATTGCAAAAAACTTCTAAAGTTTTTCTGAGCAAAAATATTTTTATCACGTAAATATCTTTGATTCATTCATCGGATGCCATCCGACTGCGAAATATTTCAACTAATTTCTTTGTTGTGGCAATAAAAATGTCTCCTTCTTAGTCCTCTCCTCCTAGTTTTAAATACGTAAAATAAAAAGAAATCACCTTAAATTCTATATGAATTTATACCAAAAGAAAGAAAAATATTACTTAAACACAGCTTTCAAATAAATGAAAAAATCATGTTTTGTTTTAATATAAAATATGAGGCAAACAAAATATTGATAAACTTTTATAAATTATACAACAATATATTTTATTTTTATTCCAATAGCAATTGTTTAACTTTCACAGAGAACACATTAAATAACTTAATACATTTATTTTTAAAATACGAATAATTCTGATATATAGTTCCTAATATCTGATGTTAAAACATAGTTTATACAATTTTACAGTTTAACAAACTCAGTGTACAATGGTTAACATCCTATTACAGTTGAGGCTCTGATGTTGGCACTAAATGTTTTCTGATGAAAAGTCTTTTATATGTTTTGTTGTAGATCCCCGAAAACTCTGATACTTTAATTGCAACGTAGCCATGTTCTTTAAAATTAAGTTTAAATATACAGGGTGAGTCATAAATATCGAAACAATAGGCTATCTCCTTAAATATTGCCTCTAGACCCATACTTCCAATTGCAAAAACTCATTAAAAAAGTGAAATTTCTGATAATATAAGTTGCAACTCCATGGGGGGTCTAGTTGAAAAAATACGAAAATTAAATTTTTATACGGCCCCCGTAGAGCAAAATTCCCAATTAGGAAATTATTCCTTATTCATTCCTAAATCGAACAAAAAAAATTTCATCTCCCTATCTGAAAACCCGACAGAGATATCAAAATCTAAAATTCTCAAAAATTCGTGACTTACACCACTTTATCATGCCTGCAAACGAAGTGTTTATCATCAATTTTCAAAGCAAATAAGGGATCGTCCACAAATTGTAACATTATTATATGTCGGTTTAAGACCGTGCCTTTTATTTGGCCATAATAAAGCAGCGTATTGATTTAAAATTGAAACTTGTTTCTAAAACATGTTGATAGTTAGCAATGAAGGTCTGAATAAATCGTAATACTTAGGTCCGGTCCTAAACCGACCCATAGCGAAAGAAGCCGGCATGAAATAATTTTAAAATCATAATCCGGACCAGCCTGGAAAAAAGCTTAAATCGTAGCCGGCTCAGCCGTAAATTTCTACATAGTTTTTTACTTCAGTATAGTTAAAAATTGTTTTGCGTGGAGGAGTTCTGACCAAAAATACTTAATATAGAATTTCGTTTTTTATATTTATACTTTTTATTATTAAAAAGGCGTCAAAGGCTGCGATATATTTATTTTATCAATGAATCTATGTTTATATGTAAATGTTTCACTTATATTTTATTATCGCCAATCCATATCCCGTGCGTTGAAGACTTTGAAAAATATTATACAGTAAAACCTTTTAAGACGGAATCACATAGGAAAGAAAAAATACCTAATAGACAAATGCCCTTCCCATGAAAGTTAAATGGAGTAAAACAGTACATTTCGTTTTTCTGGTATAATGAATTTTCCCCCCGACTATTTCTATTCTTTAAACTATTAAAAGTTAAGAATTGTTAAAGAAAAAAGTACAAACTTGAAATATGTCATTTTTAATTTTTTTACCTTACTTTTGTTTAAAAAAAATGAAAAATTATTTACTTTTAAAAATATGATTTTTAAAAAATTATTATTTTTTAAATAAATATTTTTAATAGTTCTAAAATAAATATTGAAAAGCAAAAGCCTCGAAACAAAACTAAAATCAGATTTTCATTTTTAGTTAAATAGAAAGAAAATTTAATCCGATAAATAATGTTTGGAGTTATAACGATTTTTAACTATCGCATTGAAACCAGTACTAATCATATGAAATTTTTATAAATTTTAGCATGTAATTTTCTTAGCAAATTATATGGCTAACATACACAAAAAAGAAAAAAATCAAAAATCTAACTCAAAAGAGAGATTTTTTACGCGTGTCCTACAACTGTAAAAGTAACATTGTCTTTTGAAATGCGCGCATTTCAATTTGTGTCTAATCCCTTAAAACCTGATGAATTATTCAAACGGTTATAACTCCGCGAATTTTTAAGATATGAAAATGCAACTTTTTGTGTATTATTTAGGACTGGATAAGGAAAGTTTCCCTAATTGGAATTTTTTTCCTACGGGGGTCGTATAAAAAGTTAATTTTCGTACTTTTTCAAATAGACCTCCCATGGAGTTGCAACTTATCTTATCAAAAATTTCACCTTTTTTTTATGAATTTTTGCAATTGGAAGTATGGGTCTAGGAGCAATATTTAAGGCGATAGCCTATTGTTTCGATATTTATGACTCACCCTGTATATTTTTTACCTTACTTATAATTTTAACAGTATGAATCATGTTAAGCAGAGTCTAAAGATTAAGTTATATAGCAGAATATCTGAAATAATTAACTAGAAAATGATATAATTTCATGGCAATTCATATGATACGTATATTCACAAAACTTCGATAAAAAGTTTTGCAATTGTTAAGCATTTCCATTTTTAATAAGATATATAACAATTCTTTTTTACTTTCTCTGTTCGAAAAAGTATCTTCTTTAAATATTATGTATTGCACCATTTTCTTTTAAACAAAGGTAAAAAATATCACAATGATCAGGGGTATTGAATAACACACGTTATTTAAAAATCAACTTCAAATGAAGCACTCTTATATCTTAACATATAATACACACTTTTTGTATGTTTAAGATTATTCCGCTAATTTAACGCAGGTGTATTTATTTAAAAAATAACAAGAAGTTTTTGGAAAGAATATGGCTACTCCCTCATCACACAACCATAAAATGAAATATCTACCTACAATGCCCATTCATTCAGGGTACATGATAAAATCAATCTAAGTAGATAAAAGTTTGAGGAAATTCGGAAAGAATTATATTCTTATAGTCCACTGACGTATATCTTGATATATTTGTATTCGCAGATAACTCACATCCTTCGAAATTGAAACCTTTACACAACTTAAAAGTTTCTCATCATTACGATTATGCATACTTCTCTTCACCAATAACAATATTAGTGCATTCCTTTTAAAAGCACAACAATGTGTGTAAATGAAACGAAATTCAAATTATCAAATTCCACTGCTAAATGGTATTTATATAGCTTTAGGACAATACCAAATTACTTCTGCATTCTTTGTTGTTTGACATTTTTGTCGATTGGAATGTTACTATACGCATGATGTCTCAAACAATAAGAAGTTTCACTGGAATCTTTTCATTGCCGAGTTTCACACAGCTGCCATGTTCACATAGAGGACACAAAATCTCAAGGCACAAAGCAACTGCTTGATGTTTAGAAACCCAAAAAGACATAAATTACGTCACCACACATGATACCTCCATTGCAATATTAATAACATGGTAACTAAGAGCATATTCACAGTGCTTCTGTCTGCTTCGTATTGAGCTTGTCCAGACGATTCTGAAATCCAATAAAAAAAATAATTAAACAAATGTTTAGAGTAAACTAACATTGTTCTATAATATGCATGTGAATAAGATTAAATAATTTGAATGATGCCACATTTATAAAAAAAATTCATTCATCTTATTTTAAAATTAATGTCACATGTGAATAATTATATACACTAAAATAATTGCATATATATATTTTAATCACATATTACTGAGGAGAAAAGGAGAACTATTAAATTATATTAGATTTTTAATAATTATGTTATTTATCACACGACAAATAAAACTGTGATAAAATAAGATATATTAGTATTTCCGTAGTTTTCAAAATTTAAATTTATCTATTTTATTGTTTTGTTCAGAAAATATATTTGACAGCTTCCATAAAAAAGATATTGTGTTCATCTTTTGCATAAACAACTTTAAGCTCGCATAAATATAATTAGTCAAATTACATGAAATGATTTTTAATGTAAGAGATTGAGACAGGAAAATCCGAGAAATCAATTCTGAGTAAATTTTTATTTATGACAAGAAGAATTAGTCGATTGAATGTTCTATTTATCGCTTCCTAATAAATGTATAAATGATCCAAAATGGATTTATAATATTTAATTACAAATTTATGATTTTGTAAATTGAAAAATATGTAAGTCACATTATACCCATGAGCATTTTTTCTGACATAGACGCAAGCTACTGAAAAAAAATTAGTTATATAACTAGAGTCATAATTATTGTACGTTTAATTAATCGCTATCTAACAAAGCTGAAAATGGTACGGAATGTTTGAAAAAAATTTCTTATAATTTTGGAGTTCATTTAATAAGAAATATATGTAAGACACATTCTCCATTATGACCACTTTCCTTATCGAGCCGTAACATTCTTAGATCTGAAAGATTTAACCAGAGAAAAATTCAGTTGTAAACTATTTCTAATTGCTAAAAAGATGCAAGATTTAAACTTTAAAAAACAGTAAAATAGTTTTGTTTGATTTTTGATATGCTTAGACCCAAAACGTCTCACTTCCAAAATAAATAAATAAAATTATTTTAAATTTATATAATCTAAAATGCCATCATTTAGTTTTTCATCTAAATGTGTTATTATTTTTATTTTCCTTGGATATTTATTTCTATTTTCGTTACCATTGTCTCGAAAAATGATTACGAAACAATGGTTACAAAACAATTGTTTTTTTACTTTGGTTATGGGGTTCTATGGTTCCATAACAATGGAACTATTATTATAGAGCATTTTATGCGTAAATCGAATCATTTAATTAATACTTAAGACATAACTACTTGTTCTTTAGTAAAACTATGTAAAATAAACGTTTAAAAAGTAAATTTTATATTGAAACAGAAATAAGTGACAGCGAGATTTTCTTATTCAGCGGCACCCCATTTTGAGACTGACAATAAAATCATTTAAAATAATTTTCAACCATTTAAATCCTAAAAGTGAATTTCCTTTCTTGCTTTCTTTCCCCATAAGAAAATATACACTATTTTATCGTGATATTTCTAGTCTTTGTCTTAATTTCGATTACGTCATAAAAAATTTAGTTTATTTAGGCGGTTCCTTGATTTGAATTTATACTTTTTATATCCATATATTTGATTATGTTTGTTTAATTTTTCTCTGTAGCTAATCTATGCCACATAAACAGCTTCACCAGGTGACATCATTTTTACTCTTCACAGAACCACAGTCACTTTAAATTGAAGTACCTAAAAGATGATCACATTAGAGTAATAACGGGACTCATACGAAATATAATATTTTGTGTCACACTTGTGACCATTTACGATGCCCCAGTGTCATATCGATTAAGTATGCAATTAAAATGCTGTTTCATACTCCTCAGTTTTATGTCAGTTTATTTTGCATTCTTACAATTAACTTATTCATCAAAAATTCGGATCTTGTGCTTCTTCCTTAAATTATACTGACAAATTTAAATAACTGCAAGTATATTTAAAATTAATTATAATTTCTTTAGACGTTTATTACTTAGCTGTTAAAAAAAAAAAAAAAAAAGTATCTTTAAAAATATTTTTTCGTATTTAAGATGTATGTTTCATCTGCAGTTTTCAATATCATACGATTTGTAATTTGTTTTTTCAATTTATATAATTATTTTTTATTTAACATTTTATACATAGACAATATAAAATGTATTTTTAAACAATGAAATTATAAAAAGTATATCCCGCTTTAGTAAATAACGCAATCTATTATGGAGATATAGATTTCTATTACGCTCTCAACAACTATATTTAATTTGAATAAAGAAATTGAATAAAATTTGACTTTGAATGAATTAAATTAATTTCAACATTTTGTTAATTATAAAATCATTAAACTTCAGACATTGCTTTTAGATACAAAACATCTAAAGCGAAAAACCACTGAATACGCTAGCGATAATCAATAATTATATTAACAAACTTTGTAAAAATCACCATAAAATATAAAAAAACAAAGCAGGACGCGTTTCCAGTTAAAATAATACAGCTCGCCATCAGCTGAAAGAGTCACGTGTCCATAAAGGCACAAGGTCAAAGATAAACTTTGACCTTGACCTAGACTTTGTTTATCTTTGAACTTGTGCCCTTATGGATACGTGTTTCTTTCTGCTGATGACAAGCTATATTGTTTTAGCTCGAAACGCGTCCTGTTATCTTTTTTGTTTTATAGTGATTTTTACGAAGTCTATTATTATAGTTATTGCTTTTAGAGATGACAATAAATTATCTCTTACCTTGTACTGCCATAGGTTTTTCAGCAGATACAGTTTGGAAGGAAGGTGCATCTGCAGAAACTTCACATTTATATATGCCTGCTGTTAAGTGACTAATATCACGGATATATACTGATCCGTTGGCAGATTTGTCCAGCTGAAAAAAAAAGATAATTACTGAAGGTTTTAACAAGTATGTAAAATGTTGAATGTTTATTTTTCAAAATATTGAATGATATACAAATGTAGAAATACATAACCGGAAAAAGCTGATAAAAAATGCTATTTACTTTAATGTTAGTGAAAATTCTAATGTTCACACGCTTTTTGTTGAAAATGAACATGTAATTTTATATGATAGACAAAATAAATTTTAAATTCAAATTAAGACAAGTAATTTTGGAATTTCCAGGACTTGGAAACTGTCCCTGAATTAAAAAATATACATACGTGGAAACACTTAAAACAATTTAAATATTTTTTAACCATTTCATACAATAAGCGGAAATGTACTCGGATTTTTTTTTGTGTAGCCCTGTACATGGCTTTTATAATTTTAAAGTACCAAATAATGTGCAAAATTATAGCTGAATTCCATTGCCCATAGTTTAATTGATTACGGCTTTCCAGCAATTATTACTGTATAAGACCTATTTTGTGTGACTATGTAAATGGACGATAAATGACCCTAAATTTCTCTAGTAAGCATCTTGAAGTGCATCTCAGTATTTTATATCAGTTCAAATGCCTCCAGAACAGTTTAACATGTTTTTAATACACTACAAATGATTTTTTCCTATAGACCATAATGTAGAGGTAATCTTTTGAGGGCCTGGTAAGTGAAATATGTGTCTCACTCACTCATTTTCAATAATAAATATGACATGGTAAGATTCAATAACTTATATAAATCCAATTCAGTTTTAGTTAATCAAGTTAAAACACAAAGTTCGGATGCACAGATCAAACTCATAAAAATTTTCAATTGTGTTGGAATGTGTTAAAATGTAAAATAATTATTTTCAGCGATTCAAGATCATATACATACACCATCCTCTTTTAGGTAGCTTTCATTACAAAAAGTAAAAAGCTACCTATTGCAGCCGTCCAGAGGAAAGCACTCCAGCAAAATTTTGGTATGTTTTCACCGATCATGACCCCCAGACCCCAAAACCACCCTCCGTTCAAATGTTCACATATATACAGGGTGTCCGAAAAGTCTGGTAACGGTCGAATAACTCGAGAAATACATAAGAGATGGAAAAACGAAAATATGCGTGTTAAATATTTTTCGGTTTTCCCAACCAGGTTTTGCCTGATTGGCCAGAATATTGACGTCAAATTCCTCGTCTTTTGCAGGAATAGTGGTTTCTTGAAAATCACCCGTGCCGATTATTTCGATAATGCCACACTGTTAAAAATTTGACCCATTTGCTGTAGCGTCACTCCACAGCTTTTATAGAATATCTCTTTTATGACCAATGAGAATGCTCCATAACACAGTAAAGTAACCGTTTTCTATAAAAGCGGTGGAGTGACGCTGTAGCAAATGTGTTATTTTAATTTTTTACAGTGTATAGGGTTTTTTTATGTTTTTCTCTACAAAAATTCATTAAAATATATTAATTTAGTTTTCTATTTGGATTTTTATTTTATCCAGTAAATGGTTTCTAAATAACGAATGGTATCTAAATACGGCTGAGGTGGATGTATGTTTTTTTTAATTATTTGCTGTAGCGTCACTCCACCGCTTTTATAGAAAACGGTTACTTTACTGTGTTATGGAGCATTCTCATTGGTCATAAAACAGATATTCTATAAAAGCTGTGGAGTGACGCTACAGCAAATGGAACAAATTTTTAACAGCGTAGCATTATCGAAATAATCGCCACGGGTGATTTTCCAGAAACGCTATCCCTGAAAAAGACGAGGAATTTGACGTCAAAAATTCTGGCCAATCAGGCAAAACCTGGTTGGGAAAACCGAAATATGTATCGATTTACTATGCTCAATTAAACCGTGATAAACGAGGATTCGAAATAAACATCAAATACAAAAATTACGTATTTTTGTCCGTAGAATCCGAATCTGCAATAAAAAATGGGGGTTAAATTTTAAGATTTCAAAGTTGGACACCCTCTGACCACCAGGGGTGGTTCGCGAAGGTGAAATTTGGTATCACTGAGTAGCTTATTTAAAAATATTTAACACGTATATTTTCGTTTTTCAATTTCACATGTATTTCTCGAGTTATTCGACCGTTTCCAGACTTTTCGGACACCCTGTATAAATATATATATATATATATATATCTGATATTTGTCATGCTGCAACTAACGTATTTATGAACAGATTTGAATTAAACTTGGTATGTACATAGTACATACAAATGTCTCGACCGAGTTCGTTGGTCAGCATCATCCGCCCTCTTGTTTCAAAATAACAGACATTTAAAAAAATTTTAATTTTTTTAAATTTAAAATTAAATGGGAAAAAATTAAAAGTTGAAAAATATTTTTCTTTTATGCGTTAGAACTTAAAACAACGATTTCAGAACACTTTTTATTTTGTCAAAATCTTAAAAAATGATTGAGTTATAGCACTTTGAATTTTTCTTATGGTTGACATTTTGAAACGATCTGATTTTTGTCACGAGATAACACGCGTATTTATCAATCGATTTGGATGTAACTTGGTGTGTACATAGTACACAATGAGGCCTAGATCGAGTTCTTTAGCCAGTTCCATCCGCCATTTTGGAACAAAATGGCGGCCATTAAAATTTTTTTTTAATTTAAAATTTAAAATTAGACACAAAAAGTGATAAAGAGAAAAAGATTTTTCTTTTATGCATTTGACCTTGATACAAAGATTCCAGAGCATTTTTTATTTCGTCTGTATCTTAAAAAATGGCTGAGTTATAGCACTTTTAATTTCTAGTGTTGCTCACATTTTGAAATGATCTGATTTGTGTCACGTGATAACACGCGTATTTATAAACCGATTTTGATGAAACTTGGTGCGTTCATAGTACATACCGATCTCTGTACCGAGTTCGTTGGCCAGTTCCATCCACCATCTTGTTTCAAAATGGCGGATTTTTAATTTTTTTTTAATTTTAAATTTTAGAATTAGATGCAAAAAAGTAAGAAATTGAAAAAGATTTTTCTTTTGCCTGTTTGACTTTGATATAAAGAATCCAGAACATTTTTTTGTTTAATCTATATCTTGAAAAAGGGCTGAGTTATAGCACTTTCAATTTCCAGTGTAGTTAACATTTTGAAATGGTCTGAAATTTGTCACGCGATAATACGCATAATTATAAACTGATTTGGATATAATTCCGTGTGTATCTAGTACATACCAATGTCTTGACCGAGTTTACTAGCCAACTTCATCCAACATTTTGTTTCAAAATGGCAGCCATTTAAGTTCGTTAAAAATCTTTTAAATGTATAATGATATACAAACAAAAAATTGGAAATTTTAAAAAAAGGTTCTTTCTAATGTATTTATCTTAATAATGAATTCCGGAGTATTTTTTGCTTTGTCTTTACCTTAGAAAACGCCCGAGATATATAGAAGTTTGTATTTCTAATTTGGGTGACATTTTTTTTAAAAATCAATTTGCCCCCGACAGCACTCGTATATATTAATCGATTTCGATGTGAATGTGCATGTGCACATGAATTAATGTTTCGCCCAAACTCATTGGTTTGTTTTATCAATCATGTTGCTTTAAAATGGCATACACTTCATGATATCTCGGAATTTGGCGACCCTGTAAATCACTTAAAATAAAACCATCTTGTTTCAAAATGGCGGATTTTTAATTTTTTTTTATTTTAAATTTTAAAATTAGATGCAAAAAAGTAGGAAATTGAAAAAGATTTTTCTTTTGCCTGTTTGACTTTGATACAAAGAATCCAGAAAATTTTTTTGTTTAATCTATATCTTGAAAAAGGGCTGAGTTATAGCACTTTCAATTTCCAGTGTAGTTGACATTTTGAAACGGTCTGAAATTTGTCACGCGATAATACGCATATTTATAAACTGATTTGGATATAATTCCGTGTGTATCTAGTACAGACCAATGTCTTGACCGAGTTCCAACTTCATCCAACATTTTGTTTCAAAATGGCAGCCATTTAAGTTCGTTAAAAATCTTTTAAATATATAATGATATACAAACAAAAAATTGGAAATTTTAAAAAAAGGTTCTTTCTAATGTATTTATCTTAATAATGAATTCCGGAGTATTTTTTGCTTTGTCTTTACCTTAGAAAACGCCCGAGATATATAGAAGTTTGTATTTCTAATTTGGGTGACATTTTTTTTTTTAAATCAATTTGCCCCCGACAGATGGTTGAATAAAAGATGACCAATTTCTAAAAATTCCTATTAATACACTATATTGCCATTGATTATGGGACACTTGCGATTTTAGACATTTTACTAAATATCTAGAAAAATACATGAGGAATCATCTCGAAACTCTTAGTGTATAAATATAATAGTACTAGAAGACAGCCCGTCAAAATGACGTGTTTGCATTTTTAAAAGGATGATAAAAAATTACAACTGTGGTCAATCAGCCACTTTAGGCTTAAACAATTTAAAAAAATACAGCGATTAAACACGGAGAAAAAAATCTATTTTAAAAAAAGAAAATTTTAACAGAAATTTGCATTTAAAACTATAACAAAACTGTCTGGTGGATGATGGGGTTTGTAATGAACAAATCGTAAATACATAAATTTTAAAAGAATAAAGTAAGGCAAAAAAATCAATTATAAAAGATTATATTCTGAAACTGCAGCCAAAAAATATCGAGAAATACTGAGAGAAAATAATAAAAATATCTAAAATGTATAAAAAAATTTCCTATTGTGGCCCATTTTTTAGCTAATACTTAAAAGAAAACACTCTATAAGATCGAAAGCAAATGTCAACAATAAAGAGTAAACAATGAACGTGTTCGGGAGATACACGTGCTTCGCGTGCAAGCTCAGGTGTTTTTACCGAGTACTATTCCGCTGTAAGGTTCACTCCATGTACCTGACTCCTGAGCGTGCGCGCTCAGCGCGCATAGATCCCGAACGCGCCCGATCATTCCTGAGTGGTGATGTTACAAAGGAGTCATTCTAAAGATTCAATCACGGAATTTGTCATTCTTGAATGGCAAAAGTATTGATTTGCTTACATTGTTTGTTTGGTTTCTTTTTTCCGTAATTGCTGGTTGTTTTATTTAGACCTTAAACATTATAATTAAAAAGTTTTTGTAGGTTTTAAAGAAAGTGAGTAATAAATAAATCTTTCACATGTATATTTTCATAAGTTGAACAATTAGAATATTTGTGAACAGCTCGGAATAGTTAAGCCTAACGTGGACGCAGTTGCAATAAGTTTCTTTTTCTCGTGGATGGGTTGTCCCCGGAATCGTCGTACACGGAGGGGTTTTATATATATAATAAGTCATACATCTCCGTGAAGATTTTTTCCCGAAACTCCAAAGGGGACCGTCAACAAGTTAAAAAAGAATGAATATCTTTTGAATAACCCTGTCAAAACTAATGTAGCAAAAGCGCTCAAACTCTAGATTGTGATTGAATGCCTTATTGTAATAAGCCTTGTTCATTTTTATGCAAATAGCATGCATACTCGCAGAGTAATTAAGGTTTTTATAAAAATGATCCCAATTTTTTCCAAGTTTTTTCCTTATAATTTTCAGAGTTCTTAATATAAAATATTATTTTTTTCAGAAAATATGACAAACAACATTGCACACAGTACCCTGTAATCAGAATTAAAAAATAATGAAAATTGTATAAAAAATGAGTTGGTTTACTAAATAATTTTTTACTGCGCATGTGTGAACGATATCAAAATTTCATTTGCATATTATGTTAGCTAAATGTATAGAGCAACTTTTGTGAAAGTCACAAAATCATAACTTGAAAATTCTGACAATAATCGTCAATTGAATAAGTCGAAAATCCGTTATTCTCAAAATGAAGCAAAAACAAGAGGGGTTGTATCCATATATTCATTGATTAGTGTCAATATAGAATACACAATATGGGATGTACTACGCATTTGGATAAAATCCCTCATTTTTTTGCTTCATTTTGGAAACAACGGATTTTGTCATTTTTCTATAGACGATTACTTTCAGAATTTTGAAGCTATGATTTTGAGACTTTTACAAAAGTTGCGCTATACATTTAGCTAACATAATATGCAAATGAAATTTTGATATCTTTGACGCATGCGCAGTAAAAAATTATATAGTAAACCTACTCATTTTTCATACATTTTTTATTATTTTTTAATTCTGATTACAGGGTACTGTGTGCAATGTTGTTTGTGATATTTTCTGAAAAAAATATTATTTTATATTAAGAACTCTAAAAATTATAATGGAAAAACTTGGAAAATTTTGGGACCATTTTTATAAAAACCTTAATTACTCTGCGAGTGTGCATGCTATTTGCATAAAAATGTACACAGTGTATTACAATAAGGCATTCAATCATAATCTAGAGTTTGAGCGCTTTTGCTACATTAGTTTTGACAGGGTTATTCAAAAGATATTCATTCTTTTTTAATTTGTTGACGGTCCTCTATGGCATTTCGGTAAAAAATCTTCACGGAAATGTATGACGTATGCTATTATATTTATGCACTAAGAGTTTCGAGATGATTCCTCATGTATTTTTCTAGATATTTAGTAAAATGCCTAAAATCGCAAGTGTCCCATAATCAATGGCAATATAGTGTTATTCAGTATTGACAAAAACTAGTGTTCAATCTTATAAAATCGGGTTCCCCTAATTTGAACTTCGTATGTTTGAATAATGTAACTTAATTTAAAATAAAACAATAAATAAATAAGTATATGAAAGCTACCTCTTCTTCCCGGCATTGCCGGAAGAACTTTTTATTTTTATTTTGATCAGTCACTTCAAGTAGCGTACATAGTTTACAATTGCATACTAATATTTTATGCTAATGTGCGTTTTGAAAGTAATAGCAATATCAAATATTGAAAGAGGGTGGATGGAAATTCAACGGGCAACAAATTTTATTATTTTCAAACTTTTATACAGGAAATGAGCGTACAACTGTAATTTTCTAAAAATAATAGAAAACTTTTTTTATACAGAGATAAATATGTAGGTTCTAACTTAATCCATGAGGAACTCCTTTGTTTTATAAACGTTAAGATAGTAATTGATAATTATTCAGTGACATTCTATTAAAAAAATGAAAAATTAAGAACAGTTTAAATTTTTTTTTCTAAAGAAATATATAGAAATCTTATTCAGAAAAGAAAAAAAAAATATTATTATTTTTTCTTGAAACTGAAAACCGTCCTTACAATCGTTAAATACGCAGAATGCAGAATGAGGAAATAAAATTTATTTAAACAAAATTTTTTATGATTCCTCCGGATTGGGGACACATACTTAAAATTTAATTTTGTTTAATTTATTTATTTTACATGATTTTTAATTATTTTGAAAACAGTGATTGTACCGTATACTAATAGACAGGGAGGTGGCTGCAGAAACCACAACCTCATCGAGTTGACATCTAAAATTTCAGAATTAGTTAAAACTCGATTCGTTTATTAAAATGCAATTGCTCTGCTTCAAAACTTCATGAAAAACTGCTGCACATTTAGTAGTTAATTGGCAGGTTTACCAATGTGTTTTCCTGTTCGTGTTTCTCCATGTTGATGTCTTTGGGTGGAGGAAAGATAATCACACAATGATAGACCTACCGAAAAACCTCTAAATTCGGATCTGAAGAAGCAAGGTATGACCTTGCAGAGTAGCTGTATTTAATATGCTAATCGAGTTCTGTCTAATACTGGAATTTTAGCTATCAACTCAATGAGGGGATAGTTTATATAACCTGCTCCGGATTATTTAACAACAGTTCACATATGTGATAAAGTGTTAAACACTTGTATATGAAATCTGGTACAATCTGATTTTTTTAAACATAAACAACTGCAAACCTTTGGAATCACTTAAATTATATAATTCTCTTGTATATTAATATCGTTCCGTAAATTAATATGCACAGCATTTTCTAAAAAAAAAAAAAAAATACTATATGAGAATTTAAACGTTAAATCTTTAAAGGTAATGGTTCTGTTAATTTACTGTCATTATATTTCAAATAAGATAAAGTGACTTTTCATAGCTGTTGCTCAGTTACAAAATTTACATCTAATTTATTATTTTTAGTATGCAGCAATAAAGTTTTGCTTTTCTTTCGGTAAGTGATTCAGAAATATATTTTTCTGCATGCGACAATGTTTTTAGACTTTGTAAATACATACTTTGGTTCACGAATATTATCCAAGTTCGAAAAAAATATCTAAAACTGCACACATACAATAGTATGGAAAGATGCCCAAAGAATCATACTTTAATTTCTAGAAATTTTTAATTAATATGATTTTTATATTATTTTATAAATCTTTATGGGAATGGATAGAGACAGGATCACATTCTTTCAAGATTATTTTCGAATATAGTGTAAAGCACAAATCTCCCCCCCCCCCCCCCGAAAAAAAATCAATTGTTTCATTTTCAATTGAAGAAAGAAATGATTCCAATACAGCGCCATATTGTTAAATTCTAAATCTCAATATCAAGTGTTGGAAAACATGTTTTGAATTCAAAGAAGTATGTACATTTTGACGAAGCCATAAAATAAAACGTATAAGCTAAAAGATGTTAACTTTGCGAAATTCTCTATAATTTAACAGTAAATTCGATCTACATTTTAAAAATTTTAAAAGCAACAATATTATCTAATAAAAGTCTGCGGTTTGTCTCTATTTTAACTTTTTCATTTGGTGTATTTTTTTGTAGCATTAAATATGGAAAAAATATAAGTAGTAAGCATCCCATTGGTCCTTCATTTTAAATTAAGCTACATTCTCCAGTAACATCATATTTTCCGCTTTAAGTTTTTTGACGTTGCTGACATTCAAGTCAGATGACTTTTAAATATTACTAGTTAGTTTAATGAATTCTGTAGGCATTTTGTCGACTACAGAAATTGTTGTCATCTAGTCAGGGGTGACAGTCTCTGTTTTATTTCACATAAAGTACCATGCCACCCCCTTCCTACCGAAATAAAAAAAATGTCTGGAGATGGGATCATTACAATAATTATCAAAGTTACAGATGAAAACGAAACATGATTTCGCTAGGAAGTTAGATCATTTGATTTTTAGATAATAAATTTAAAAGGTTGTTTTCATAGGGAAATTGTAGCAAACTTTATTAATAATATTGTTATTAAAGTAAGTTTGTCGAATAGTTTAGAAATTATGATGGCTTCAAGTTTGGAAGTTTAATCTTCCCTTCAATCATTACAAAAATGATTGAAATTAGGATCGTTTTATAACAAGATATACTTTGAAGAATGAACTGTGAATTTAGATTCGCATATTTGAAGCTTCTATAAATCTATATTTGTTCGTTATCCGTTTTGAAAAATTCATATGCTAGAATCAAAGGTGTTTATTCACAAGTTTGTAAAAGAAATAATAAAAATGAAAAAGACAAAAAAAATTTTTTTTGATTACATAATAGTTCACATTTTCCTTTATGAATGATATGTTATTTTACATTAGCATATTTGAAGCGTCTAAAAATCTAATTTTTAAAACATTCATAGGTTGCAATTAATGTTTTTTATGAAAAATACAATTTTAAAAATAATTTATTTAAACTCCTCTAGATATTTGTTGAGTATTTTTAAGAATCTGTCCCCTTTGCAAAGATTAAAAAGGAATTTAACGGTATTAGTTCCAAAATTTAAATTTTCATAATTCTGAAAATATTTGATCTAATGACTAAGTTAATTTTCATCAAAAAATCTAAATGCGGTGTTAAAATTAGGTGTTCGTTTTGAAAATGTCAAAATTTTGCATAGAATTGGTATGAAAATGTCTCCATAGTTATATATTTTTAGCATAAATCAGGAGAAGTTATATTTCACAATCAATAAGTGAAATCACCAGTTATTGAGACATAAACAGTAACTGGCACTTCAATAAAAATCTAACTCAAATAAGTACTTTCTAGCAAATTTTTTGAAGTAATTTACTTGGGGTAACGTATGTAAACAATAATTATAATTATTTTCGAGTCAATAAATTCACCATTAGTAGTTTAAAAACATATTCAACAGTGAACGAACTTTTGAAAATACACGAGGCATTCATCTTGTATCTAAAATTAAGGTAGTTCTTTTTTAATAATTTATTTGCAAGGCAAGCATCCTAAATTTTTCTTAAAGGTACTTTTGTATAAATTAGATAATATATAAGTATGATGTATTAAGAGTATGATTTTTCATTTAGTTATTTAACGGGCAGTGCTAGTTATTGGTTCCAATCATTTATTTTCACCATTCTCCGACGGAGGTGTCAGTTACTGCTAATACTAAAGAAAGTAGAAATCTATTATTTGAATGATTTTAAAAAACAATAATAATAAAATATTATCTTGTTGTGAAAACCCTTAAAATGTACGTTGTTCCACCAGGGCTTGACACAATTTGTAATTACTGGTTCATAAATGTCTGTTATTAAATATCTGCATTATAATAATTTAAAACATGAATCAAGGGGAACGTGCATGTGTAATATGATACTATACATAAATAAGTTTTAAATATTTCGCTTTTACGATAAAGGTTAAAATGTTTTTATAGTATCAATTCCGTGAAATATAAAAAAAACAATTTTTCAAACTCACTGGTAGTATAGTGTAGGGCAATTTTTCACGTTGATTCATTCATAATTTTTTTAAACGGGATTACTCATATTGAGATTACTCATCATATTTATGAAAATATTACTTTTTAATGATACAATGTACAAATTTCGATAATTTTTTCAAGAGTATTTTTTATAATGTCTCTTCTATTGATTACAAAAAAAGTCGAAAATGAATTAAAAATTTTGTCATAGAAATTTGTATAACAAAGGATCCTTTGAGTGTTGATTACTGAGGATCCATCCTATTATCAACATATTTTTACTTTTTCTGGAACTTATAGTATTGGTGTAACGATTATCGTTTTGATTTCTAGTTGGCATTTCACAAATAAGAAAGATAACACAGTACATTATGTTTAGTAAGATATCAACTCAATTGTGACAGAATCGATAATTTTTATGAACTATGGTGGAAAATAAAATTTTAATTGTACATTTTACGAATAAGTATTAGAAAGCATCTTTATATTATATCTAGTTGAGGCATTTTTGCATAGCATTCACTTTACTCTTCCGACATTTTACTATGCAATTAACTGTTTCTATCTTTATTTACTTTTATTTATAGAAAATTCATAAATTTTAGACATCTTACTCTTATATCGTTTTTAAATGTGCTGTATATATGTTTTATTTAAGCCAAAATGATTTGAAAGACAAAGCCTAGATTAAAAAATGTATGTAATTAAAAGTTTCTCCTGAATTTATATATAAAAAATAATAGTTGAAGGTAAAAAATCAAAACAACAATAACAACAAAAAATAAAGGTCTTCCAGCAAGAAAAGAAATAACAATGAGAGTTGGAGCTTGTTAGCGTTCGAAGTGTTCATTCGTTAATTATTTTTAATTAGTTTTTCTTAGTAATTCGTATACTGATCCTTTTCAATTTCTTTTTGTCAATTTGTTGTGATTTTAGAAAATATGAAAAACTTTTCTGCGATGTAACTTAATTAAACTTTCTATATTTAGTTAGTTTTATACACCAATAACAATTGAAGAATAATTGTTTTAAATTTTAATCCTGATATTTTATATATACACAAGAAAATCATATTTTAAACTTTTTCAAATAAAAAATAAAATACTTTTAATATAAGGTCTAAAAAGTAGCTAAAATATAAATCAAAGAGAAAATTAAAAATACCTTTATTCAAATTTTCTTAAAAACAATTTAGTAAATACAAAAAAAAAGAATTTTTATATAAACACAAGATAAGTTTATCAAAATAATTGAATGTATTGTAATAATTGTTAGTAGTATGTGTTAGGTACTATTTAAATTATAGACAATTTATTTATTTTATTAGCATTAAATTTAAAATTTTAGAAACAATAAATAAATTGTAAATGTTAATTTTATCCAATATTTGATAATACATATCAGTACTTACGGCATGTTATTAAATACATCTGCATCTTTCTCGATTGCACATCTCAAAATTAGTTATTCATTTTTGTTTTTACATTACACTGCATTCACAGGCCGTCTGCTGGCGACTATTTTTACTTACCCAACATACGTAGCATAAGGTAATCTTTTTGAAAAACGAAAAAAAAAAAAGCCTTGTCAGATTTGCAAGTTTCAGACACTGGAAATTCCCCCATAAAACACATTTTTAGAAGAAAAAAAAATTGCCACCCGTCTTTCTGTCAGTCTGTCATTAAGCGCTTATTTCCTGAAAAAAAAATAAGATAGCGACTTGAAATCAAGGTTGGCATGGTTTAAACCAATTGGTTTTAACCACGG
The DNA here is from genome assembly GCA_964019185.1 of Maratus speculifer. Taxonomy (NCBI): domain Eukaryota; kingdom Metazoa; phylum Arthropoda; class Arachnida; order Araneae; family Salticidae; genus Maratus; species Maratus speculifer. The sequence goes on along the minus strand of OZ025293.1, from coordinate 159,657,712 downwards.
TTTAAACCAACTGTTTTTTTTTAATCTAATGATATTTTCTCATTTTTCTTTATAATTTAAGACTCACAAATTATTGTATGTAAGTATTTTCTATTTTTAACACTTTTTTCAGTAATAAGTATTAGATATAATGTGCCTAGGTTATTTTTTATATATAGGATGGAAATCACTATGCATTGGAGAACATATTCCATTGCTGTAAAGAAAAATCTTAGAACATAAGAACTGAACAAAGATAAAATAGATTAAAAATATTCAGTATTTAGTATAAAATATTTTCATTAAAAAAATGCAGATTATTTAAAGTAATCTATCATAATATGCATAAGCTTTTGAATATGAAGCTACATAACATGATCTTTAAGATTTTGGTAAAACTATAAAGGATTTTTTTTTTTTTTTTTGATTGGGGAGATAATCTTTAAAAATTAAAATCAAAATATGAAGTTGTATAGAAGAGTATTCAAAAATTGAGTGCTAGTTATGGTACTTTAACAATTACAAACTAATCCCCCCCCCCTTTGTTCTCTGTTAAATCTTATGACCATAAATGTTTATTTCAAATTGTCTCTCAAAAAAGAAAGCCCCCAAGCAGTATCTCAAATTTATTTATTTTTAAATTGTGGAAAATAATATTAATATTCATCAACTACATCTGATCTTTATTATAAGTAATCAAAAGATTGTTTATAAAGATTTTCAAAGTATCAATGTTTCACTGTGTAGAGTAATTTATTGTTTAGAATGTTTACTAATAACTGTTTAAATTAAAATATGATTTTTTTTTCAATTTTCTACATAATCCACTGTAATTATTTAATTTAAATTATTTTCAAATGAGTTTATACTACTTATAATCGAACAATGTCTATTTTTATTAATACCGGGTGTCCCAAAAATGACTGATGGATTTTAAAATTCAATAACTTGCAAACGGTTTCAGCTATTAAAAAATTTTTTGCAAGAGGGCTATGTATAACGTCAGGAGTTTTTTTTACCGCAATTCTTGATTTTAGTTCGAATTTCAAACAACAGATGGCGCTGATGGCGGTTGGCGGCCAGTCGACGTCGAGACTTACTTTATTCAGCTTTGACGCAAAAGACTTCAGAAAAAAAGGAGATTCAGGCTATGTAGTATGTCTCATTCTATAGTACAGTCTTGCTCTCAGGCCCCCGATTCTGGACTCATTCGATATGATTTCAATGGAATGCGTTGTTGCCTTGGAAATAACAGATTGTTCGATAGTGGAATACAGCATTAAGAAGTGAACATAAATTTCGCAAGCAGTATTCGAGTTTGCAGAAGATTTTCGTTTAGGAAGTTTTATTTTCCCGTATTAAATTACTTTTCATGGCACGATTTAAAGAATATTTTATGCATCATATTTTAAAACTAGATAAAGAGATTTCTTTAATTTGATAATTTTTGTTATATTCTAAGAAATTTGAGATCGATTTAGATTGTTATATTCATGCTCAATTTTGAATATTGTATTTTTCAATAGAAGAATTTGTTATTTCCATGACAACAACACATTCCATTGAAATCATATCGAATGAGTTCAGAATCGGGCCCCACAGTGTTAAAAATATGCTGCATTTTGCTTCATACGCACTCCGCCGCTTGTATATAATATCTCTTTTCCGACCAATAACAATGCTTCATAATACAATCAAGTAACCGTTTCTATGCAAGCGGTGTGCGTATACAACAAAATGCAGCAGATTTTTATAGTGTAAAAGCAAGATTGTAGCAAGATATCTTCACCTACACTGTTAAAAATTGGAAACATTTGCTGCATCGTCACTCCATTGCTATTATATAATATCTGTATTTTGACCAATGAGAATGTTCCATAATACAGTAAAGTAATCTCTTTCTATAAAAGTGGGGGAGTGACGATGCAGCAAAGGTTTCAAATTTTTAACAGTGTAGTAGTTTTAAAATACGATGCCTAAAATATTCCTTAAATCATGCCATAAAAAGTAATTTAATCCGGGAAAATAAATTTTAATTAACTCACATTTATTTTATTTTTTTCTATTTTAATGCAATGATAGACTAATCCTATTGAAAAGGGCTAAACAAGGCAACTTATAATATTTGTTTTTGGTAGTTATTTTACACAATAATGTACTATCACCAGTTTTCATGATTATTTTTGAACATTCATAGAAATCTACAACGAATTTTCTTAAAAGATCTGAAATTTCTTAAGAATATAAAAAAAAATCATCGAATTCAAAAAATCTTTTTATCTAGTTTTAAAATATAATGCATAAAATATTCTTTAAATCGTGCCATAAAAAAGTAATTTAATCCGGGAAAATAAAATTTCCTAAACGAAAATCTTCTGCAAACTCAAATAGTGCTTGCGAAATTTATGCCCTCTTCTGAACGCTGTATACCACTATCGAACAATCTGTTATTTCCATGGCAACATCGCATTCCATTGAAATCATATCGAATGAGACCAGAATCGGGGCCTGAGAGCAAGACTGTACTGTAGAATGAGACATACTCCATAGCCTGAATCTCCTTCTTTTGCGTCAAAGCTGAATAAAGTAAGTCTCGACGTCGACTGGCCGCCAACCGCCATCAGCGCTATCTGTTGTTTGAAATTCGAACTAAAATCAAGAATTGCGGTAAAAAAACTCCTGACATTATACATAGCCCTCCTGCAAAAAAATTTTTAATAGCTGTCACCGTTTGCAAGTTATTGAATTTTAAAATCCATTTGTCATTTTTGGGACACCCGGTAAATATGCATGTATATGTGCTAAAAAAAGATGTTTAAAAAAACCCCGGGTTAAACCAAAAAAATCTGGTTTAAACCAAAAAAAACCGTTTTTTTGTGTTTTTTTTTTTTTTTTTTTTTTTTTTTAAACCTGGTTTTTTTTCAACCCTGCTTGAAATTTGCTGTATACTTAATAAATAATAGTAGGAAGAAGCATTTTGAATATAAGTAACCTCAATTAGGCGGAACTGTTTTTTTTCGGACTCTCAAAATAATTGTTTTGATGAAACATGTACATAAAAATTTTTCGAAATTATTTATTTTAAGGTGTGTATATAAAAGACAATAAACGAACATAAATTTTGCATAAAGAATAAAGTAGATCGGATAATTTGTTGACGAGATATTTTTAATCCTATTTTACACATTCATTGATTTATTACGCCCCTGGATTTCATTCAAAATTCAATTCAAATATGTATTTTTGATTAGAAATGAGATGCTTAATCCGACGAAGTAAAGTGTTTATTAATAGAATTATTAGTTTTAAACTTAGAAGGATTTGTCTTTTACGCAATTCGGTATTAATTGATTATCCTGTCGACCATAAAACTATCGCCAAACTAAGATTAAAAGCTTATCGTAAATGTCACATGCACTCTACATTAAACACATTACACATGTATTTTATATAAACGAGTGATTTTTTATTCTATGTTTTATTTGTATTTTTATTAATCGTTTACTAATTTATTTGTTTTTTCGTTATTTAAAGTAAAAGTTTTGCCAATTTGTATAACTTACCAGTAGTTTGGAGATTTACATAATATGTCGAAATTGGTCGACGAGAAAATCATGTAGGGTAAATCGGGTGAAGCTACCGTAGTTTTTGATAATTGTTTTAAAAGTCGCCGGTTGATTTTAATTGTTATTCATTAATTTCTTGTTAAAGGTTGCACTATTAGCAATGATTTAAAACATACTTAATTTTATAAATATTATAGATAGCATAAAAAATTATGTTCGGCATCTTACTACAAGATATTGGTAAGATAGTCAACGAGACGTCCCCAGTCCCACCAATGACGTGAAGAAGGTAGATCGGCCATTTATGGTTTTTAGAAAGGGAAGGTATCAGTACTCTCTAAAGTCATCAGATTTATTTCGCTGGTATTTAAACTAATACTTATACAAGCAAATAAAGAAGTCATGTAATAATTCTACACTTACAAGAAGTGATAAGACGAAAGAGCAATATAAAAGCATCACTTAAAAGTGTGTAAAAAGAAAGCAAACGGAAATTAAAATATCTATAGAGAAACCTCTTGATTACAAGTGAGAGGCGCGGTCTTTCCTACAGCGCCTGCGCATATGGAAACTACGTTATACGGCATCTTGTACAAATTGGCATCTCATCTCAAGTTACCCTAGTATCCGCAATTTCGTAATAGACCATTACTATGTATTAACAATATTTAAATATACATTTAAATTTTATTTTGGAATTGCAATGAATTTTATAAGTTGTTTATACATGTTTTATTTTCATATTTTATATTATGTATACCTATGATGGGTAAGTTACAATTCGTTATTGAGGCCCAACGGTTAGATTTTATTCTATCTCACGCCACTTTCTCCAAACAATAGACACTATGACAACATGTGCAAATGAAATCTACCACAAAATCTACTTTTCAAAATAAAGGTGCAAATCGAATATAAAAAAAGTCCTTCCGGCAATGCCGGGAGGAAGAGGTAGCTTTCATATACTTATATATTTATTTTTTTATTTTAAAGTAAGTTACATTGTTCAAAAATACTAAACTCCAATTAGTGGAAATAATCTTATAAAATTAGTGATTTTATAAGATTGAATACTAGTTTTTGTCAAGACTGAATATTAATAGGAATTTTTAGAAATTAGTCATCTTTTATTCAACCTGGTTTTATTTTAAGCGATATAGAGAGTCACCAAATTCCACGATATCGTAAAGTGTATGCCATTTTAAAGCAACATTGTGGATCGTTCAGATCAGACCGTTTCAAAATGTCAGTCATAAGCAAAATTCAAAGTGCTATAACTCAATCATTTTTTAAGATATAGACAAAATAAAAAGTGTTCTGGAATCGTTGTTTTAAGTTCTAACACGTAAAAGAAAAATATTTTTTAATTTTTAATTTTTTTGCATTTAATTTTAAATTTTAAATTTTTTAAAAAATTTAAAATGGCCACCATTTTGAAACAATATGGTGGATGATGCTGGCCAACGAACTCGGTCGAGATATTTGTATGTACTATGTACATACCAAGTTTCATTGAAATCGGTTCATAAATACGCGTGTTATCACGTGACAAAAATCAGATCGTTTCAAAATGTCAGCCATAAGAAAAATTCAAAGTGCTATAAGTCAATCATTTTGTAAGATACAGACAAAATAAAAAGTGTTCTGGAATCGTTATTTTAAGTTTTAACACGTAAAAGAAAAATATTTTTCAAATTTTGATTTTTTCGCATTTAAATTTTAAATTTTTTAAAAAATTTAAAATGGCCACCATTTTGAAACAAAATGGCGGATGATGCTGGCCAACGAACTCGGTCGATATATTTGTATGTACTATGTACATACCAAGTTTCATTGAAATCGGTTCCTAAATACGCGTGTTATCACTTGACAAAAATCAGATCGTTTCAAAATATCAGCCATATGAAAAATTCAAAGTGCTATAACTCAATCATTTTTTAAGATATAGACAAAATAAAAAGTGTTCTGGAATCTTTGTTTTAAGTTCTAACACGTAAAAGAAAAATATTTTTCAACTTTTATTTTTTTCGCATTTAATTTTAAATTTTAAATTTTTTAAAAAATTTAAAATGGCCGCCATTTTGAAACAAAATGGCGGATGATGCTGACCAACGAACTCGGTCGAGACATTTGTATGTACTATGTACATACCAAGTTTCATTCAAATCGGTTCATAAATACGTTAGTTATCGCATGACAAAAATCAGATATATATATATATATATATATGGTTATATATATATATATATATATATATATATGTCAACATTTGAACGGAGGGTGGTTTTGGGGTCTGGGGGTCATGATCGGTGAAAATATACCAAAATTTTCCGGAAGTGCTTTCCTCCGGACGGCTGCAATAGGTAGCTTTTTACTTTTTGTAATGAAAGCTACCTAATAGTCAACTTTGGCAGCTCTGCATTTATGTGTGGAACTGAATTGTGACATTAATAGCTTAATGCTTCAAATTTTCTGCATATAGTAAAAATACATTAAGTAAATTCCTTTTCTCTTTACGAAACCTCAAATAATTATAATCACAAATAAAATAATATTGTAGCTAAAGTGTCAGTTTTAACTTAATATTAAAATAATTGTTATATCTTTCCTATTATTTTAAAATATTTTTTTCATTATACAGATAATCAATACAGTATTTGAAAATTTCGGTTTAGTTATTTAAAAAAAAAAAAAAAATATTCATGTTTCATGCAGACGACTATATACACTATTGATACTGATGCCATTATTTGTTTGAGTAGAGATGTTTTTGTTCCCCTAAAAGTTTTGGAAGATTTAATTTTCTTTCTTTTTTTTCATTTCATTGCATCATTCATTCATTCATGTTTGAATTAATTTTTCGCAGTTTTCTGTAAATTTTCAACTTTGCATCAGGTCTCAACCAATACCATTTTCGTTTAACAGAAGATTGTGCTCTTAATAGTATTTACTTTATTCCATTTTTATAAAGTAACCTAATTTGACTTGTTTATTATTTCATTTACTTTTAAAATGTAAACTATTTAAATAGAAAATTCCCCTATTCTGTTATCACTTAAATAATGCAAACATGCTGAATACCAATCTAAGCTTTTTCTTCGACACATTTTCTGTTACACACTATGAGATTCACACTTTTTAAGATATTAAATAAAAGTATTTGTTTTCTCGGTACATGATTTTAAACTTTAATACATCCCCGTTCCTTTAATCAATAAGCTTTATTTAACACAGGACATGCTTTTTTTTTTTTTTTTTTTTTTTTTTTTTTACAACAAATATCATGTAATGAAATATGAAATTCCAAATACTTTTTTTTTTGTTAAATATATAAATATAAAGCTTAATCATTAAAATAATAATAAAAATGTCTTGATTTTCAAGTATGTAACATCTAACAAAGTAATGAACATTTATGTAATGTTTTTCTCAAATATATTGGAAGAAAAATTCTACATAGTTTTTGAAACATTTCTATACACAAACAGAATGTTACTAGTAAATTTCCTTTACTAATACAATGCAATTGACCATAGTTCACACTGTAACCTAATTCATTTGTACCTCCCTGTAAATGAAATACTCTGTTAAAAATAAATCTGTAAATTCTCAGTAAAAATACTGGCAGCAAATTTGCCGGATTTCTTTTCCGGTTTTCCGGATTTCACTTCCTTAGACTTTCCATTTTGGGAAATAAAAGAGGAAAAAATTCCGTTTGAAGAAGCGGCACATTCCATTATATAGTTGTTATTTCTCCGAACTGTTATTTTTCGTTAGTTAATACAACAGGAAGGGTATATTTTCGTTTTTTGTAAACTTTTTTTAAGGGTACTGTCTGTTAACCAATATAGCAAGAAGGGTATATTTCCATTTTTATCAGCCTTTTTATTAGGCCACTGTCCTTTGATTAACGTAGCAAGATGGGTTTATTTCCGCTTTTTATCAGCTCATTTCCCGATCACTATTGTTTTTAATATATCTTTTTTAGAAATAGTTACTTTTTAATATACCCTCTTAAAAATATTGAAAGAATAATTTGAATATAAATGTCGATATTTTTAAAGACAATAAAAATCCCTGTCGGCTGGGCCTATAGGCAGAGGTAGATTTCAAAAAGTACTCATTAATATATATATATATATATATATATATATATATATATATTAGAGATAAATCCAGTTTAATAACTTCATTTGGCCGTTTATGAAAAATTTTTAATTTCATTTTTTTGCAAAAACTGGTTTTATCAGGATCATCTTAAGAAAAATTCAGCTCAAATGCCCATTTTGACAACATATTCTAAAATAAATTCTGAATTTATTAAAAAATCGACCAAAACAGTACATTATATAGTTCCTTAATAACAAAAAAATGTCAGTTGAATGCATTTAGGAAAAAAATTGAATTTAAAAATGAGTCATAAAATAACCGATTTGTTGTTTGAATACATCCTTAATTCTTTAATCATGATTGCTTCGGAAAATTTTGCGCGAAATACTCACTTTGACGGCATTTTTAAGAATATATTCTATCTTTATCAAAAAACAGGCCAATGCGTCACAATATACAGGGATGAGATTTCCGCTTTTTTGCACACCAGTAAAATCTTAAAGAAAATCCCATATTTTTAAATCGGAACATTTTTGTGATTTAGAATAACAACATTTTCTCTAAGATTTTAGTGGTGTTCAAAAAAGCGGAAATCTCATCCCTAAATATAGTTCCTAAATAAGAGGAATTGTAAATTGGATGCGTTTGAGAGCGATAATAGATTCTAAAACGAGTCATAAAAAATGCAATTTTCTATGTGAATACTTCCTTAAATTTTCAAATCACGATGACTTCGGGAAATTCTGTTCAAAATACCTTTTTGGTAGCCTTTTTCGAAATATATTCTGTCTTTATCAGAAAACCGATCAATGCATCACATTATATAGTTCCTAAATAAGAGGATCTGTAAATTGGATGCGTTTGAGAGCAAAAATGCATTTAAAAACGAGTCAGAAAAAAACGCAATTTCTTATTTGAACACTTCCTTAAATTTACAGTCATGATGACTTCGGGAAATTCTGTTCAAAATACCCTTTTTGGTAGCCTTTTTTGAAATATATTCCTTCTTTATCAAAAAACTGACCAATGCATCACATTATATAATTCCTAAATAAGAGGATCTGTAAATTGGATGCTTTTGAGAACAAAAATGGATTTAAAAACGAGTCAGAAAAAAACGCAATTTCTTATTTGAATACTTCCTTAAATTTTTAGTCCCGATGATTTTGAGAAATTCTGTTCAAAATACCCTTTTTAGTAGCCTTTTTAGAAATATATTCTATTTTAATCAGAAAATTGACCAATGCGTCACTTTATACAGTTTCTAAATAAGAGGATCTACCATTTGGATGCATTTAAAATCAAAAATGAATTTAAAAATAGAGTCAGAATATAAGCAGTTTGGATTTGAGGTTTTTTCTCCAACTCCTATTTTTGTTTAATATCTTTTTGCTATAGGAATTGGTCCCACGAAAAACTTGTCAATATAAAAGTTGTAGATTTTTTTGAGAAGATGTAAAATAAATTTAATCAGATTTGATAGCTTAAAATTTGACGGAGTTATGTATTTTTTCTTTTTTCTCCGCCCTTTTTCTTTTCGTTTTAATTTTTTTCATCGGTAAAAGTTGGTCCTATCAAAAACTTGTAAATACAAAAGTTTTAGATAATTTTAAGAACATTCATAAAAAATTTATTTGAACTTAATATCTTTAGAAGTGACGAAGTTATGATTTTTTATCTCTCAAAAACCCTGTTTTTTGTGCCCCTTGAGCCCACTTCTAAATTTATCAAAAATCTCTCATGTATAAACTTTTCGCCCATTTTTAAAAAGTAATATAAACTTTAAACCGATTCGATATCTACTTTAATTAAGAAGTTAAGGCGTTTTTTCGGTTTTCACAAAAACGCCCCCTATTCCGACCCCCTTGGTCCGATTTTGACCATTAACGAACTTAGCCGAGATTTTATCCCCTTTGATTTTATGTACCAGTTTGGTGGAGATTGGTGAAGAATTATAGAAGTTATCGTGTCCATAAAAAAGTGAGATATATATGTATATATAGATAGATATATATATATATAAACTGGTGCGATTACAATAGGTAGTATTTCATACGAAATCTACCTAAAAGGCTATTTATATCAAAATGATTTCATTATTTTTCCACAAAATTCTCAAGAAATAATATGATGATTTTACAGAAAATAATGCAGAGCCATGTTTTTTAATGCTATTTATTCATATTTTAAAGAACATAGAATTTAATTGTTTTAAAATTCAGCTGCTAAAATGATTTTTCTCCAAAAGTATAAAAAGTTTAATGTGAAAAGTAAAATTGAAATAGGCGCATTCAGTTGATACCTTTAAATTGTATCCCGACCCCAAACAAACAGATAATATGTTTTACTAGCGAGCTACGCCCGCTAGCTGGGCAAGTCTTGGTGTTCGAATCCTCAAGCACAAAAAAAAGTAAATTAAAGAGCCATGGTCCCGTTAAAAATATGTGATTTCACACTGTGGGCCACGTGCACTTGAAAAAAAAAAGATTGTGGATCGGAACTATGGTCGCTTCTCGCCCATAGTCCCGTTAAAAATATTTGGTTTTGCACGGTGGGCACTACGCGCCCTTAAGACCTTTTTCCGTATTTTTTAGTTCATCAGAAGCAGATTTTTACGCAGATTCTGAATATGTAATCAGTTTTTTTCTACTTTAAAAACTGTCTGCATGATGGTTTAAGAAAAAACACGCAAAAAAAAAACGCAATTAGAGCCGGTAGAAAAAGCGCTTTTCGGCTGTTTCTTCTTTTTTAACCAAAGGGGAAAAGTTCAGGTTCTTCACTGCAAGGTAGCGCAGTGTTCTGCCTCGGAGCTCCGTTTGAGCGCCGTTTGGGATTTGAGACATTTTTCGTTCCGATTCCCAAGGGGTTTTTAATTTATAACTTTTTTAATTTTGGTCCCACGGTCTCGAAAATGCCCGAAATGACTTCCCCGGAATATTTCCAATCGAAAGACACCTCTCGCGACTTCCAACTCGCCCGCGTTGCAAACTGTAATCGGCTTCAAGCAGACAGACAGACAGACAGAGGCGCACGGATTTTATTAGTATAGACTAGCGAGCTACGCCCGCTAGCTGGGCCACTTTTTCCAAACGAACCTCGATGTTAAGCAGTATATAATAAGCAAAAAAATTCATTTAATAAGCAAGTCTTGGAGTTCGAACCCTCAAGCACAAAAAAAATAAATTAAAGAGCTATGGTTGTTATGCGCCCATTAAAAATATGATGCGCACATTTAAAAATATGTGATTTCGCACAGTGGGCGCTACGCGCCCACCGTGCAAAGGCTTACCACCCACCGGCGCTACGCGCCATGGTCGCCATCGTCCCATTAAAAATATTTGGTTTTGCACGGTTGGCGCTACGCGCCCATAAGACATTTTCTCGTATTTTTGGTTCATCAGAAGCAGACTTTTACGCAGATTCTGAATATGTAATCAGTTTTATCTACTTTAAAAACTGTCTGTATGATGGTTTAAGAAAAAACGCGCAAAAAAAGTTTCGGTATTAAAAACTGCAAAAGACTGCTATTAAAAAACAAGTAAGAAAAATCATGCGTTAAGCATAGATTATGAAGCACTTTCCAACACTTAATGAAATCTTTTACAAACTTTGTTATTTAGGGAAATAATAGTGTATAGCCAAATATACCCAAATATGTATTCCAGTACATTAGAACAGCCCTGTATTTCATATGTCAGTTCATATAATGGGAAAATTTAGCTTAGCAAGAAAATACCCAGTAGCTTGAAATTTCTTTTTCAGCAATTCATACTATTAGATGGAAACATACTTGAATACTTTTGTTCAGCCCTGTAGTTTACATTGTACCTTTATTACAAGTCAGCATTAGGCTAAAATTTATTGTAAACTAAAACACTTTTAAAACAACTGAAATCACATTCTCATAAATCATCATTCATAGGCGTCCATGTACCGAATTCTTTGCGTGGCCCTGTATATCCCTTTATCTATATTCTGCAATCATTTTTCAGTAAATTTAATGCAGCTCAGCGTAAAAATGCATAGCTTATTTAAGAACTACGTTTAAATAATTTACGCTCATATTCAGTAACGTTGGTTAGCTCTTTTGGGTAGCCCTGTATATCAACTATAACATTTATACACACCATATAATGTGCATATATTTAACGAAATATAAATGCGAATATAATAATTAAAATGCATTTCATCCCTCCATCAGCCATCATCAGACACATATACGGTACTTCGGAAAGCATATACTATTTGAAATCTTTTGTATGGCCCTGTAAATGCTATGTACTTCATATTATGCAAGACAGTAGCGTATAATTTATATTACGCTTCAGTGACATATATCAATTTTATTATACATGAAAAAGCTTAAAATCTTTAAAATATGTCACACAATTCCCCCTTTTACCATTATCTAATGGAATTCTTTTGTGTGGCCTTGTAAATGAATAATAGCTACATTTTCACCTTATATTTTATAGAATGCATATTTTAATATGTTTGACAGGGTATAACATCTTTAAAATTCCTTTGAAACGATTTTTTTCCATAGGCCGTAATGTAATAGGAAACTTTTGATTCGCCCTGTAGATAAACTAATCATGGTAGAAACTTCATTTTCGATAGGACTTGTGCTAGGGTAAACGTTAATAACGTCCTAAAATTTCATGGCAATCCGAGTATATTAACGATTTTTCCCCATAGGCCGTAATGCAATGGAAAACTTTTGATTCGCCCTGTAGACAAACTAATCATGGTAGAAACTTCATTTTCAGTAGGGTTCGTGCTAGGGTAAACCTCAATAACGTCCTAAAATTTCATGGCAATCTGCGTATATTAACGATTTTTCCCCATAGGCCGTAATGTAATGGGAAACTTTTGATTCGCCCTGTAGACAAACTAATCATGGTAGAAACTTCATTTTCAATAGGACTTGTGCTAGAGTAAACGTCAAAAACGTCCTAAAATTTCATGGCAATTTGAGTATATTAACGATTTTTCCCCATAGGCCGTAATGTAATGGGAAAATTTTGATTCTCTCTGTAGATAAACTAATCATGGTAGATACTTCATTTTCAATAGGGTTCGTGCTAGGGTAAACCTCAATAACGTATAAAAATTTCATAGCAATCCGAGTATATTTACGGGAGTTAGAGCGCGGACAGACGGACAGACGGCCATCCGGCCAGACAGACAGACGGCCAGACAAACCGAATGCATAAGCACTTTTCAACTTTGTTGGAAAGTGCTAAAAAATAAGTAATTTCATTAATATCACAAACAACATAACTAACAAATAATTTTGGCAGCTCGTTTTCCGTTTGTACTAACAGAAATTAGTATTAATCGCGTAAATCTTAGGTTACACAATATTCGTGTATGCTACCAAAAAGAACAAGTTGGAAATTGCACGTGAAGCGTAGCAAATTAGGTGCGTTCGGACGATAACGAAGTTTTAAAAATATTACGTTCATATATCAATCTCATAACATTGTAAATAGTGAACTACAATTAAAACGCTCATCAAACAATGTTCTCCCTATACCATTATGTAATGGAATACTTTTGTGTGGCCTTGTAAATCAATAACAAATGTTCTTTGCACCACAAATTATGTAAGATGTATATTATAATATGTACTTTATAGTTGCATATAAATTTTATTAAGTTCGCATGAGTGTAACACGATTAAAATGCATTTGAAACATTTTTCCCCATTGACCGTAATGTAATGGAATACTTTTGATTGTCCCTGTAATTGATCTATGCATCCGATTTTCATAAAATTTGTAATAACTCGAAAATATTATGCAATAATTATGTATTTTAAATTTCAAACGTATAGAATATATTTGAAACTTTTTCCCCATTGACCATAATGTAATTGAATACTTTTGATTGTCCCTGTAATTGATCTATGCACACGATAATCAAAAAATTTGAAATAACTCGACAGAATTATGTAATAATTGCGTATTTTAAATTTCAAACGATTAAAATGCATTTGAAACATTTTTTCCCATTGACTGTAATGTAATGGAATACTTTTGATTATCCCTGTAATTGATCTATTCGTCCGAGTTTCATAAAATTTGAAATAACTCGAAAAAATTATGTAATAATTATGTATTTTAAATTTCAAACGTATAGAATATATTTGAAACTTTTTCCCCATTGACCATAATGTAATTGAATACTTTTGATTGCCCCTGTAATTGATCTATGCACACGATTATCAAAAAATTTGAAATAACACGACAGAATTATGTAATAATTGCGTATTTTAAATTTCAAACGATTAAAATGCATTTGAAACTTTTTTCCCCATTGACCGTAATGTAATGGAATACTTTTGATCGTCCCTGTAATTGATCTATCCATCCGATTCTCATAAAATTTGAAATGACTCGACAAAAATATCTAATATTTATGTATTTTAAATTTCAAACGATTCGGTTGGGTAGTTTTTGCGTTGTTATATGCGGACAGACGGACGGACGGACAGACGGACGGACAGACGGACGGACTGAACGACAACTATAGGTGCTACGTATTATATAATTACGAACGCACCTAAAAAGTGGGAAAATAAACCGTGTTTAACATTTTTACCAATTAGTTATTTTTCATAAAACCGAAACGAAAGAAAAGTCGTTTTCCTTGGAGAAAAAAGAGGTTTTCGGCTGCTTCTTCTTTTAGCCAAAGGGGAAAAGTTCAGGTTCTTCACCGCAAGGTGGCGCAGTGTTCTGCAACAGAGCACCGTTTGAGCTCCGTTTCGGAAATTAGACGTTTTCTGTTCCAATTCCCGACCGGTTTTTAATTCATAACTTTTTTAATTTTGGTCCCACGGTCTCGAAAATGCCCGAAATGAATTTCCCGGAATTTTTCGCATCGAAAGACACCTCTCGCGACTTCCAACTCGCCCGCGTTGCGAACTGTAATCGGCTTCAAGCAGACAGACAGACAGACAGAGGCGCACGGATTTTATTAGTATAGATTTCTCATTTCATATGAATCATAATAGCTGTTACTACTGCGTATAAAATATTAAAAGTATTTATTTGAGAGATACGCAATAAGATACAGCTATGATATACAAATGAAATAGAAAATTCAACATATTAACTGTTTGTTTGGAGCTAGTTTCCGTTTTCATTCGTTTCCGTGTAGTTCGATGTTCATAGAAAGACTATTATTCTTACTCGTAATATTACAAATGTAATCTTAATCACAATATTAAGAAGTAGAACATTTTGGCTCATTGTTGTTCAGCAGCATGGAAGTTGAAGATTTTGTTTGAACTAACCTTTACTTTATAAAAAAAATCCATGGATATCTTTGATTTTCCTGTTACTATTCGTTTCTTCAAATCTGATGCTTGAGACAATAAGTTAATTTTATACTCAACTGGAAAATGTATAGACCAGAGTCCCACAAGTCTTAAAAAGACCGTAAGATGATCTGAATTTTCAAATTATTTTATTTTTTTCAATATGTTTTATAAAGACTATAGTTTTTGATTTACGTCTTTGAAAAGCTCTCTTCTTTCAGCATGAAAATGAATATTGCCATTATTATTTTCACTCTAATGTGTATATTTTTTATCAGATGCATAAGTGTGTCTCATAATGCTCACTATTTCAATACCTGTTACAATCGATTTTTTACTCATTTCAGAAAATCTAGGTACCTTTATTTTGCTCCAAATTTAACAAAATACAAAACAGTGTGCAGATTTATGAACAAGTAATTCGTGGTTCTTGAATTTTTATTTCTTGCTAAAGAGTTTCTGCGTTTGTGTGTGCAGGAGGAGGGGGAAGAGTCCATGTTCTATAGTTAAACATTTTTCACATTATACAGGGTGTATCTAAACTACTGGGCAAAACTTTAAGGGGTGATAGTACACATCAAGAAAACTAATATTAAATGGGAAACTAAGGGTCCCAAACGTCTTACGAAGGAGATAGGCGCCATCAAAATTTAGGGCCCAAAATTTGAAATGATTATAAAAAACGGAAAAATTCGTTGATTTGTTTGCGATTTTCACGAAAATTATTCTTTATGTCAGTATTATCTTGAAAATAAATTATAAAGATAAATTTCAAAAAATGCCAATAGAGGGCGCTTTAGACTTTGGAGTAACGAACAACTATTTTTTATCGTTATTTTGTGCATCTCATTAAATATTTTTAGAAGTTTAAACATAAACTTAAATTTTGAGCTCAAAATTTGCGGTTAAGTAGCGCAAACTGAACTGTGTTCAATGGGAGTAGGTTGGTTCAAATTTCAAATGATTATACAAAACAGAAAAATTAGTCAATTGACTTGCGGTTTTCACTAAATTTATTCTTTATGTCAGTATTGTCTTAAAAATAAATTATACAGATAAATTTCAAAAAATGCCGATAGAGGGCGCTTTAGACTTTGGAGTAACGTACAAGTATTTTTAACCATTATTTTTTGCATCTCATTAAGTTTTTTTAGAAGCTTAGCTTAAATTTTGAGCTGAAAATCTGAATCGTTAATGGTGGTTAAGTAGCGCAAACTGAAGTTTCTTCAATGGGGGTGGGAAGATTCAAATTTCAAATGATTATAAAAAGCGGAAAAATTGGTCGATTCGTTTGCGGTTTTCTCTAAAACCATTCTTAAGTCAGTATTTCCTTGAAAATAAATTTTAACGTTAAATTTCAAAAAATTCCGTTAGAGGGCGCCTTAAACTTTAGAGTAACCAACAACTATTTTTAACCGTTATATTTTTTTTATCTAAATAAATGTTTTAAAAGCTTAGACTTAAATTTTGAACTCAAAATCTGAATCGTTGGGAGTAATTAAGAAGCGAAAAATTGAACTGTCTTCATAGAGTGGGCAGGGTAACATTTCAACTCCTGAACATAGTTCAGTTTGCGCTTCTTAACCCCTCCCAACGATTCAGAATTTGAGCTCAAAATTTAAGTCTAAGCTTTTCAAGCATTTAATTAGATACAAAAAGTAACAGTTAAAAATTGTTGTTGGTTACTCTAAAGTTTAAGGCGCCCTCTAACAGACATTTTTGAAATTTATCTTTAAAATTTATTTTGAAGGAAATACTGACATAAAGAATAGTTTTAGAAAAAAACCCACAAACGAATGGACCAATTTTCCCGTTTTGTATAATCATTTGAAATTTGAACCTTCCCACCCCCATTGAACAGAGTTCAGTTAGCGCTACTTAACCACTCTTAACGATTCAGATTTTCAGATATTTCAAAATTTAAGTTTATGTCTAAGCTTCAAAAAAATTAATGAGATGCAAAAAAATAACGGTAAAAAATAGTTGTACATTACTCCAAAGTCTAAAGCACCCTCTATCGGCATTTTTTGAAATTTATCTGTATATTTTATTTTCAAGACAATACTGACATAAAGAATAATTTTAGTGAAAACCGCAAATCAATTGACCAATTTTTCTGTTTTGTATAATTATCTGAAATTTGAACCTACCCATTCCCATTGACCACAGTTCAGTTTGCGCTACTTAACCGCAAATTTTGAGCTCAAAATTTAAGTTTATGTCTAAACTTCTAAAAAAATTTAATGAGATGCACAAAATAACGATAAAAAATAGTTGTTCGTTACTTCAAAGTCTAAAGCGCTCTCTATTGGCATTTTTTGAAATTTATCTTTATAATTTATTTTCAAGACAATACTGACATAAAGAATAATTTTCGTGAAAGACGCAAACGAATCAACGATTTTTTCCGTTTTTTATAATCATTTCAAATTTTGGACCCTAATCTTTGATGGTGCCTATCTCCTTCGGAAGACGTTTGGGACCCTTAGTTTCCCATTTAATATTATTTGTCTTTATGTGTACCCCTTAAACTTTTGCCCAGTAGTTTAGATACACCCTGTATATATATTCATAACCTTAGTATTTAACAACATAAAGTCAAACTAAAGGTTTTAATGTATAATTTAGATTTATTGTAATGTTAAGATTTTTAAAATTAGAATTATTGCAACCCAACATTACAGCAACTATTTTTAATTTAACTCTTTTTATTACATCTAAATTTTGATAATGCTTAAGAATTTATTTGAACAAGTTGAGTAGACCTTAAAGAAATGTGATAAACTGCCTGGAAAAAAATTAAATTTTCATTTTTAAAATACCATAGAAATTAGATGTATATCTTACTATAATTAACGCTAAAAAAATTTCTTTTATTGATTTGAAATATGTGGTTTTAGCAAATTTAGCATATCTGTCAACTTATTCGAAAGTTTTGAGGCTGTACAATTGTAAATTATCTTCTGAAAGTGTAAAATCTCATAATTTTTTGCAAAAATAAATATATAAATAAATACGATCTTTACATTTTTTATTTTTAACTTTGTCGCATTTTAACTTATATTACAAAAATATTACATATCATATGAACTTTTAAATAAATTTGCAATGAACAAAATAAAAGGATTTTTTATATATACCTAGCTGCCTATTAGTACAACTTTAGATATCACTAAAATTTAATAGTAAGTTTTGCTTTGTTTAAATGTGACAGTATAACAAGGCAAAAATTTTTGTAAATGATCCGAAATTTCTACTACATTTACAAATGACTTAAAATAGTATAATTGTTCACTTTTTTAAAACAACAAACCTTTTGTTGAAAAACACCATTGCAAGTAAAAGTTTTTAATACATTGAAAATCTGTCAGCTTTTGCCAGTCAATAATGAAAACTATTTAATAATTAAATTTCATTCAATTCAAAAATTTATTCAATCTTTTGGTTTATATTGTGATTCTTAGAACTAAACAATTGAGAAATCCGATGAGGTGGGGGAGGAGGTTCAGTTAACATTGAACTTTTGACTTAGAAATTTAACATCTGCGAAAATTCCTCACGGGATGGTTAAAAATGAAGATCATTTTCGGTTTCAGTGGTAAAAAATATACAAAAATAATTATCAAAAGTTAGACATATTTTTTATAGTATCAAATTTTCTCTATTTTTTTTTCTTTTTTAAATTTAAAATTTATTATTTGCGAAAAATCTTTGCGTAGCGGTGAAAGATGAAGGTCAAGATTCAGTGGTACATAATACATAATATTCCAGTATGAAAAGCTAAAAACATGATGTAACTCAAATTTGGTAGGCTAATGTTATCTAATAACATTTTAAAATATGTATAATTTTGTTTGCAATTAATTGTCATTCTTTTACTTAACATAATTTCTGTTTTTTCTCTTTATATGTTAATTAAAATTTGTGTATTTTGCATTCATATGTCAGAATGATTAATAATTTGAAATTTTCACTGCAATTTTGCTCTGAACCATTTTTTTAATACATCTGTCGAAATTATAGTTCTACTAAATATGAAATCATCCCTAATTAGTAACAAAATATATGCTCCAACATTAAACAGCTATTACTCGGTCAACTTTAATTATAGAATAATGGGACTTTCTTTTGTATTATTTGTCAGTGTATCAGGAAAATTTTTCTAAATATAAATTATAAGAATGATGGATCGTATAAAAATTTAAATTTCGAATTTTTTGAAAAAATGTTTTTACTGACACAAATCACTTGTAAAATATTACTTTACCTCATTTAAAACATTTTTGCAATTGAAACTGTATGTCTAGACTAACAGTTTAGGAATTAGAGATTCTCCACCGTTAATAGTAGACACACTGTATTGTATACGGGTGATTCTACGATAACAGGTAATTTGTACGGCAATCCGTTAAAAACAGATTTTTTATTCTATATGTTGCTATTTTTTTAAATTAATCGCATCATCTTAATATATTTTATTAAATAACATCACGATTGAATGCCTAATTAAAACACATTTTTCTGAAATTTCTTACAAAGTCTAAAAAAGTCTCTACCCTGGCATGTCCCCTTGCTGGTTTCAATTTAACTTTCAAACAATACATATATTTTTTTCCATCAGATGCTTAACTAAAGTATGTTTAATTGGAATTTAAATAATTATGCTTACGTATTATAAAATAAAAAATAAAATAATTTTGTTAATTTCAAATAATTCTTTAATTAACTTTTGTCCCGCTTTTTTGTGTATCTACCCTGTCAAATTTCGTTCCGCTGAAACGAATATAAATTCAAGGATGACTATGTTGGAAGTCGCGCTTAAGGACATCTATCGGCTTGAAGTTAGCAATACTAAACGCACAAGCCATTCAAGCGTCGCCATTTTTAGTTGTTGCGACCCGACCGTGCGGTGTAGTGATTCGTGTATCTCCCCTGGTAAGTCATAAAACTTATAATATTCATTTAATTCAATTCCACTTACTGCTCTAATTAAACAATGCAGTAATAATTAAAGTGACATGTACAATTAACCCATAAACTAATTCAGTCAGTTAAAAAATTTTAGTTAATCATGAAAATGTCTCTCCCCTGTCGTATTTCCCCTGTCAAGGTAACAGCCAGGGGAGAGAGTCACTGACCAGAAAAAGTTATAAAATATGTATAAAGTGACTTGCCCTTATATGAAAAGGTAAATAAAGGGGACAAAAATCATAATTTAAAGGTTTTTGATAAAACTCAAACTTTTCTTTTTGGCCGTATCCTCTATGTACTTGAAACCTCTTATCGTAGAATCATCCATACAGAGTAATTGAGGGTAAATAACCCACTTCTCATAAATTTTGATTTTTAACAAATCCTTTGGTATAAATTTATGTGGCGGTGATAAAATTGTTATATTAGAAATTAAATACGCACCAACATAAACTGACATTCTGTCAGATTATAATCTCAAGCGAAATTATAATTTCACTTTAAAATTGCAAAACTTATAAAAAAATATTGTTCTGCATTGCCATATCATCTGGGATAAAAGTATGCAGTAGCGGGGCAAAGATACGCACTGCGTTGCACCATCAATGTGGATTTTTGTCTCATTTCCACAAAAACGAATGAGTTATGTAAAAGCATTTGTAAATTTCGCTAATATCCATAGTTAAACATAAAATTACAAGTTAGACAGAAAAAAAAAAAACATCGGTCTTTGTAACTGCTGGTTAACTGCTGTGTCAAAAATTGATCAATAAATACTGTGAGTGATCATCGATGCCGCGTGATCGTTGAATGAATAAAAAAGTTTACTGACTCACAAGATACTGATTCTGCACTAAAATTTATATAAACATCTATTATAATAAAATTTTCTTCATTGAGAAGTCTTTAACGGCACTACTCAGTTTCCAAGTGAATCAAAATCTAACTAATATCGATAATTAAACCGAAATTTATAAGTTAATCTTGGAAAACTGCATATAGTAGCGGTCTGTGAGACAGTTCATAAGGGTTAAGAATTAAGTTTTAAATCAATTTATAAAATAAGAACATTGATTTTAAAAGTAGGAACGTAGATACATTCTATATTTAAAAAAAATACTTAATTAGAAAAATTTAAATTTAATTAACTAGCTTAAATTAGTAGAGTAGCTATAATATTTTATACCAACTTAGAAAAATACAAAGCTTAAAACAACGTAATTGTAGAAATCTTTGCATCTAACTAAAACAATAAAATAAAGCCCCGCATCTTAAACTTGTGCGTATCTTTGCTCCAAGACCGGATGCTTAGTTTAACTCCATTCTGCAGTTATTTGCTTAACCAACTACTTACTACATTGAGCAAATATGATACAGCTAAACTACACGGAATTTAAAAGCTAAAGAACATGTCTTCTCCAGTGAATTTTTCAATTTGTAAAAATTCGAGGAACTGCCAGCTATACAATAAAGGGAATTTTTTAAAATCTTATCTCAAAATTTGAAAATTTAAACTTATCCCATTTCATTGGTACAGAGAGCTATTTTTTTCAGGAGGGTTGAATACGCAACTACTACACTTGTAAGATTACTACTACTTCTTAGCGGTCATGATTGTAGAAATGTTGATTCATATTAAAACAGGTAGTGTGTATGTTTGCAGGAAACGCATCTTTAGCCCAACCTACTCTGTATATATTTTACTTTTTTTTTATGTGTGTGTGTGGGGGGGGGGGGTAAATTAAACGAACAGAGAGTGTCCATAACTCTAATTTTGGTTGTTTTGATGTTCCTCTGTCATTTGATTAAAAAAAAAAGATCAAAATTGGAAAATGGTGCGATGAAAATAGTTAATTATTGTTGATAGATTGATCAAAATATTGAAAATATTGGAATACAATAATTACAACTATTAATAAAAAATTGTTTTTATAATCCATTATTGGCACATGTACCATTTTTTAAACTTATTATGTGGCAATTTGTTAAAAAGTATGCTGATTCAAGAGTCATTGTCAGTTAAAATAGCAGATAAATTAATACAAACATACATTTTATACAGCTTTATAAGTTATGGCCAACATGCGTATTTAAAGACGATTATCAGCTCCAGTGTTGAATTTAGGGGATAGCAGGTTAGACATACCCCCCCGGAATGTAGGAAATTGTATGTTTTTTAATGGACAAAATAGCAATTTTCCCTCTACCCGCGATTTTCAAATCCCCCCCCCCCACACACACACATACACAGTCGTAGCTATCTCTCCTGTACAAAAATGTCTGTATTCAACACTAAAGTTCATTCTATTATTTTAATTAAAAATTTAGTTGAACCGTATTTAGTTGAATTACATTAAGAATTTAAATCATTAAAACGCACAAAAAAAATTAATTTTATATCACTTGTATCATAAAATTTCAGTTAAAAAATAACATATAAATAAGAATTAAATTAACTTTCCTATAAGGATACCAAGATTCGATTGCAATGGTGCCATCCTGCCTTTATTATTACATAGGTTAATAATTTTGATTAATAAACGGTCAATTAAGGCATAAAACACCCTCATAAAAAATATCTTCAAATAAAATCGAAAAAGTAAAAAATGGACTGCTTTCAGATAAATCTCATCTATCTAACGCAGAAAAATCATTTTCAAATATTGAAGTGCAGCCCAGTGTTCTCGCTGGCATTTGACCAACGTTAGTAATTTGGCGAATTAAAAATAAAAAACATTCGCCAAATGAAAAAAGTATTAGCAAAATAGATTCTCCGTGTACCATACACTCAAAAAATATATTTAATACTTTAAAGGATGTACCTTTTTTTTAATATGTTCAAAAATGACCTAAGTTTTTATAACTGCGACAATGATTGTTAATCTAATTTTAACTATCCGCTATAAATATATTAAAAATATGCATATATGCATAAATATGAAAAAGAAAAGAAAGAAAAAGCAAAAACTGAGCACTAGCAATTTGGCGAATCTAATCGTTTGTTTACTCGCCAAATGAAAAATTTAGTTGCAATTTGGCGCAAAGGCGAGCGACAGCGAGAACACTGGTGCAGCCGAGAAAACTTTATAAATTTCTCCCATAGGATTAGCATTCGCGAACAACAGTTTTCATTTGACAGAAGTAGCCCCTTAAGGCTACAGTGGACTTTCAAAATCGCAAAAAATCATCAAATTGACGAAATTTCATTTTTAACATAATAACATTATATGAACTCCCTGCTATTGAACACAAAAAGAATTTTTCAATTTCGACTATTTTTACTGGAGTTGGAAGCATTTTTGTCCAATCAGCTGATTGTACCACGTCCCTTTGTTTACCTTTTTGCCGATTCACATCCGTAAAATTTAGCCTAGTTTTTAGTTTTACCATACAAAATATTATTATTTTGCACTGAAATTATTAATTTTGTGATTTTGGAAACAATACTTTAACTGTTTCTTTAAGCGTTTGTTTATAATGTATTTAAAGGAATTGCTCTTTGTTCCCCATCTTTTTCGCGTAAATTACAAAATATTAATATATTTAAAATATTAAAAATATTTAATATATTTAACAAAAATTTATACAATAAGAGGTATTTATACGATGAATATTTCTAGTAAAATTTGAAAAAAAAAAATTCATTATAAAATACAAAATGTTAATTTTGAGAAGATTTATTAAAATTCAGATACTTCACGTCCTTTACATGAATATTGTTCCACTGTTGTTACTAAAACCTGTTTTTCTCCGAATGAATATTTTCGTCGTTTTCACGATTTCAAAATGTTCCATGCGAAATTCTTTATGCCAAATTTTTCTGATTTTTTGTTTAAAATGCTCTTTACGTATGTGTTAACAAATGTTACAAGAAAAAAATTTTTTTAGAGGCATGTAAATTTTTTTAAATTTCAGTTATATGAGATTTTTAATGATTTTTTAACGTAAAATACAAAAGAATTAAGTTAAAATCATTTTTTTATATGTTTTACAAGTAATATGCTAAAAATGCTTAGTAACATTTGTTAACACATACATAGAAAGCATTTTAAACAAAAAATCAGAAAAATTGGGCATAAAGAATTTCGCATGGAGCATTTTGAAATATTGCCATTTTTTGTTAATTTAAAAAAATAAAAATATGCATTTCAAAAACTATTGAATATATTTTCTAAAAAAATGTGAAATAAGATAGATATATATTACGATTATTTCCAGAAATTAAAAAAAATCATTGAAAATTAAAAAAATTAGTTTTGAGAGTTTACTGTAGCCTTAAGCGAAGATTGATATGAGCGGTGAACACTTATATAAACAGCTTGGTCATGCGGGTCATAAGATATTGAACCAATTCTCTAAGTGTCAATTCTCTAAGTGAGTAGTCTCACACAATGACTAAAACTCTACTAGTCGCCCCACATGCGGGTCACAATTAAGAAATATAATAATCTTTAATTTCGAAGGTAAAATTTAATTTAGTTACTATTTAGCATCACGATACAAACCTCACAAAAGAGGCGTGGATTCTTTCATTGAGTTTCTCATTTCTGTGGAGAAATGTGTCAGTATTGTAAACATTCAAAATAATCTTGCTGTATAGAACGGAGTAACTCCGTTGTTTCCTTCCATATCCGTGCTTTTCCTTACTTCCAGAAAATATGATGAATTTTTTTCCGATTTTAACAGAAAATACATTTTTGTTGCTTTTTTGTGAATTTAAAGAAAAATATATCCTTGAAGTTCAATTTTTTTTTTACAGTATATAAATGTAATTTCTTCTATACTTTTGAGAAAGTATGTTTCTGTCCACCTAAGTTACGCATCTATTTATATTCTGTTTGAAGTATTGTAACATAGGTAATATGCATAAAGGAAAAAAAATATTTCCTTAGAGTATAACGTAACGGAATTCTTTTGTATATTCCTGTAAATTAACTACTCATGATGCACAGTACTTATTCAATATCGACCATTCTATAGTAATCATCAATAACATATAAACATTATATGGCATCAAAAATTTAAAAAAATAATTATTTTTAATCAACATTTTAAACTATCAATTGTACATTTGTGATGTTGCTGTGAATCATAATTGGAAAAATAATTAAAACTCTCAATTAAGATAACTGAACCATGCAGAAATCTGTTAATCCTTTAATTCTATGAAATATTTATCCACTGTTAAATATTGTTAAAAGATTACTAAGGTTACAACAGATATTAACGATTAATCGTTAAACCTTTTCTTTTAAACATTTGCTTAAGAAATTTTATTCCGTTTATATAACATAAATCTATCAAACTATATATTATTTTGCATAATTTATACATTCATAAAAGGTTTCAAAAAATTCGATCTTAATAAGAAGAACACATTATCGAAAGTAAAAGTAAAATAAGAAATTTTTCTCTCGACTCATACTTTTAACATATCGTGCGATGAAATTCAAAAGGGCACAACTATTTATCTTCATCAAAAATTTTGTTCTAAATCTCTCATAAATCACATATGTCTTAGTACAGGAATTTTTTTCAAGCTTCTCATAATATATGCACCAGTAGTAAAATGATATTAACTTTAAGGAGATGTATGAAAAACACCACTGAAACTCAGAGAGTTTTATGCTTTAAAGTATAATCAAATAAGACTTTTTTCTTATTTTCTAGTCGAACTTTATTCTTATAACGAAAGCATGCTTTTGAAAGCAAATTTTAAGGTGATGTAGTTTTTAACTAAGTATTGATAAATGTGTTTTTAAGAAAAAAGTTAAAAAATATGAATGAAACTTCAAAATAGAAGATACACTATGGAAAATTGATTGTAGTTTAGAATCATCTTTACTGATAGATATTCAATTAATGTAAGTGTTGCTTTTGGGTTTTGTTATTAAGAAAAAGAAAAGAAAAAATAGTAGTGCATTTAATTCATATAAAGTTCTTAACTAAGTATCTAAATTCGCGTTTTGCATTTATTTGTTGGATTTTTCTTAGTGTAAAAAAGAATTGTTGTAATAATATTGTTTGACAGTAAACTAGTATGAAATGAGAGGGCGAAGAGTTTCAAAAGAATAACAAGATATAATCAAGCAAATTCATAGTCATGAATATAAATATCTTGCTTATTATCACTTAATTACAAATTTCAACAAATTATATCTAAAAATAATATTTAGACGATAATTGCATGTAATTCATATGTGTTATATGCATTATCTTATTTAACTTATATCAATTAACTATATATAACAATAAATAACAATATTTAACAATATTTAACAATGCCATTACATCTTTACTTCATTTAACTATACACTGCTGGCCATTAAAATCGAGGGTATATATGCACACAAAAGGTCAGAATAGGATGTGCAACATGTGGTCTTACCTTATTTTGTTGGAAGATAATGTTTGGTAGGCCTCGGAGACACGGCAAAAACACTGGACGTAAGTTGTCAGAAATGCATCGATCTGCATTCAAATTTCATTCGATCCGATATAGAGATGTGCGTGTCGTGTAACCAAAGGTTGTCGAAACCTACACACCCAGTGCAGGATTTCTATTTCGATACAGTCTCCACGAAGGTAACAAGTGTTCTCGGAGTCTCCAGACACCTACAGTGCTATCAGAATATTTCAAGCATAACCGGGATTCGCCTGAAAAGACGGCATTGTATCCAGCTTTGTCGTTCGACTCACCAGAGTCTCCGTCTTTCTTTACGCTGTACTGTCAAGGAAAGCCGCAGTAACGGTCGTCATGCTGACACTCCACGCTGCTTCAAACGTCGTCACACCCTACAAGCAGATATGGGCGCGCTGTAAACATACCCATTTCCTGACTAATGGTCCGTGATGTGAATGTTCGGTTTGCAGGTCCGACCACACAATATATCTGTCTTCTCGTGAGTTAATCATGGAAGAACAGTGAGATCTTGCATGTCGCTCTGTATGGCCCTCAGCTACCCATTGATTCCACGCTCGCATCACAGTAGTTGCATTTCGACCACTGCGATGGCTGATATAACGGAACGATAATATCCACTCTTGTTAGCGAACGATCCTGCTTCTATCAAATTCAAACACTTGTTTGTAAGTATTTCTTCTTTCTATTCGAGACATAACTCGATATTCTGAGCAAACGTCGACCTTACAAAGCACTAGCCGAATGAAAAATTCATTACGCAACTGTTGTTTTATGCAGTACTCAAGATCTTCCATCTGCATCGCCCAAATCCGATAAACACTAATCATTTGCATAGTCTCACCTCTTCTTCTTTTTATGCGATTTGTACGTTCGTCAGATCTTTTTTTCCTGGTGTTGCAATTTTAATGACCAGCAGCGTATTTTGAATCTTTTAACAAGATTTGAAATGTGAATTGAACAACTTATAAATAAGAGTATATACGTTTTTATAACACGTAGCACGTATATATGGGTTTTTATTAGTTTAAAATAAATGAGGTGGCAAGTAAAGAAAGTAGAAAAATTCCAATACTACCTTGGAAAATGTAGATGTAATACAGCATTAAAAATAACTGAAAAAGTAATTTAATAAACTTTATTTTATCATTTCGTAATACATGTATTATTTAAAATAGACCATTATCTTTTTAATTTATCCTATAGAAAATTAATAGTAAATAAATAAACTTTAGATGGAATGTATGAGAATTAAACATGCTGTTCTAAAACACTGCTGAATTTTGACTAAGTTATGCAATCATAACCGCAAAATCATACTGTTTCTAAATTGATTTGCATTGGTTGAGGGTAGTATTTTTTATAATAAATTAAATTGTTTGCTACTTTAAGCTCAGTATCAGAGGAACGAACATTTTATAGTTAAAGGGTTTTCACCCCAAAAAATTATTTATAAGACAGTTAAATAAAAAATATGTAGTAATTGAAAATAATTATTATATTACAATATTTGAATATTAGAATAAATACATAAATATTTTATAAATAATGTATTATAATATTATATCCCCGATTTCAGGTCTGACAAAAATGTGTACAGTGTTAACTTTCTAGAAGTTTATATTGCTATATTTATATATTAATAAAATATTTAAGGATTATGGTGCACATATCAATAGTTTTTGATAAGGAGATTAAGCCTGTGAAACTTTGTTATTTTCTGCTTGACCAAAGTAAAAAAAAATGTAAAATCCATAATTTATTAGTGAAATAATGATTTTATTTCCCCTGAAGGGAAAATGATAGAGACAAAATCAGTAACAAATTTTAATCTGTGCATTTTTATATTTAATTAATAAAGATAACTAAATTATAATTAAACGCTCTTGCTGTTTTGTAGAATATTTACCTAGTAATGCTAGGGACCATAATGATGATGTAAGAGCCTGGAAAATCCGCTTACAAATTTCCTTATGGAACAAAGAAGTGTTTTTTTTTTTTTTTTTTTTTTTGGAAGCGATGCGAATTTAAGGATGCTAGTCACTCATCAGCCAAATTCCCTTCGGTAATGTTCGGCAATGTTAAGTCTAAGGGCGTTTGATGCATTTTAATATCGAAAATATCTCCCCGGGAAACTTATATTTTTAGCATATTTTTTTGTGTTCTTATTCCTAAAATCCATGCATAATTTTACTTGAAGTGTTAAAATTTTACTTCAAATTCGTCAGTTTTTAAAACTTTAATTATTAAATTGAGCATAAATTTTAAAAAATATTTTGACAACTATGAAAAATAGACATCTTTTAAGAAGAAAACACTAAAAAAAATTAAAAAAATTAAATCCCCGAGGAGATATTTTGAATAAAAGAATGCACCAAACGCCCATAGACTTAACATAACCGAGGGAAATTCGATCGCTGAGTGACTAGCACCCATGACTAGCACCAAGATTCCATTGATTAGTCGCATGTTCCTTCGCAAAGATTTATTCTTGCTTATAAATAATACTGCAATTGAACGTTAATTAATATCTATTGCATATGTTTGGGCTTTCATTTATTTTTTAAAAATCGGCCAATTGCTAATAATGTTCGCACATTATATTTAATTATATAATATTATTGAAAATGTTCTTAAATTTTACACTAATAGATATAATGGTAGTAAGTATTAAATAAAATTGAAATAAATTTTAAAAAAATTCCTCAAAAATAAAAATTAGTCTACAAACGTCATACAAATAATCTAAGACAATTTAAAATTTAAATTCATAGGATTGTTTTAATTTAAATGTTTAAAAAAGTTCTACGCAATGGTAACTTCAAACTGCCTATTAAAAAAATAACAATAAAAAATGCTGACCAAGGAATAACAGTTTAAAATAATCGAAGGCAAAAGTCCCCTCCTTCATAAATGTCACACAACGAAAAAAATGCCGAAGATGCTTTGACTATGGTTTAATTTAAGGAACAGTTGTTCCCAAACTTTTGAACTTGTGGAGCCCTTTTTTGTAAAGAATTTATAAGACGGAACCCCTTACACGCAGGGTATTCCATGGTTTATAAATTGTATTTTATGCCCACGGAGCACAGAAAGATCTGTTGGATAAGGGTCCTAAGCAGCAATTTCAACAGGGGGTCCAGATTCTCAGTTTGCTCCTTTTCTTGATACAGAATTTCTAAATTCATACTAGAAATTTTGAAAATCGAATTTTGTATTAGTTAATCCCTTACCAGTTTTATTGCATAGCGAATAGTGTAGTAAAAAATTCGTTTTTTCTGAAAGCTTTTAGTACAAAGAAACAAACTCTTCTTACCGACGACTTAGCGACGCTTTGTGCAGTGCTGTTAAGGGGTTCATGACATCCATTTTAAAAATAAAAAAAATATTCTTTCAAGATTTCCAGTATGAACTCGGTATTAAAAAATAAAAATGTTAGCCTTGTATTGCATTAGGGCTTACATGAAACTATTGTTTTTTATGGCAAAAATTACACACAGAGAGAGAACAAAGGTAAGTTTTACAGTTTTTGTTTACAAAAACATATTTCTGTATAATCCCAATAGACTACTAGAAAAAAGAAAAAAATTGCGTAGACCCAGTCGCCCATGAGTAATTAAATGTGTTGTTTAGTGCTGTAATGATGGAGATTATTTGTCGGTATAAAGACACTGAACCACCAGAAATATTAGATTAAATCTGAATTGATCATTCATTATATTTTGATTTGTAGAAACATAAAATAAAGTAGTTCAAACTAAAAATATTAAATAGAAAATGAATACATATATAATGCACATTTCTATGACTTATAATATTTCTCAACATAGTAATAAAAGTATTTATTTTTGACACATACACACACAAAATTCCTACATACTTTCGAAAATTTTCCACTTGCAAGATGCTAATTCTTTCATGCTTTGTTTATTTTCCTGGAACACTTTGGGAACCTCTGATTTATAAGATATTTTAACACTTAAAAAACATTCAATCTTCTAATTCAATATTTCATACAAATAAAATGTAAAATAACTTATTTATAGAAAGTTCCAATGAAATTTTTTAGCAGTATATACCCGAGTTGTATCTAACAAAAAAAGTAGTTAAGCTATTTTATGCTCAAAATTTTGACAATATTTTTTTTCTAGAACCAAGTGACGTAGGATAACACCTAACATGAACATCTGATCTATTTTGCATAAATATTGCAAAAATATTCTGCAAAAATAATGTTTCAGATTTAAAATATACGTATCTTCTTTTAATATTCAGTTTTCTGGAATATAAATAAGTTTATATAGACGGTTCCTTTTTCATGCATTATCATTTTTGTATTCTCTACACGGTTTAAATCTCTTTGTATAAAAATAACAATCCGACAAATAGGATATATGAATAATCTTCAGTGCACCAGAGGGCAGCTGCGTGGAATATTGGAAAGATATATTTCATTAAAAAATTGTCTTTTATTTTCATTCTTAAGAAAATACTTAAAATAGAATTTTCTTTTATTTAGCTAGACAATCACGGACTGAATGACTTTAAAAACAATTTTGTATCATCTAATGCAACAAATTTTTAAGGATATTTAGAGATTTTTAGTTTCTATATTGCATATGGATATAAAGATGTTACGGATTTATAAATATAAAAATACTTAATTGAGTTAGAATCATAATAAATAATAATCTGGAGATAAAACCTGCAAAATATGTAAATGAAAAATTTTTACGTTACAAAAGCTTATAATAGTATTATTAAAAAGACATTTTAAAAGGAATAAGTTTTTCTGTTTGAGAGAATTCGTCGGGATCAATATCACATTAAATAACAGGTATTTTTTAAAAAAAGTTATTCAATGATGGATTTTGTAATCTTTGGAAAAAACAAACTATTTATGAGTTCGGTTCTGACACGCTTTTATATGTGAATTTTAGAAACGTTTTATACATTTCTTTTCAAAAATGAATTGTTTTTGTTTCAGAATAATTACAATTTCAAATCCTACGTCTTGAATAGATTAATTGGTATTATATGTAAAATATGTAAAAAATTATACGACTTTCCAGGGTAGAAAAAAATCCCGATATTGATATTTTTACAGGATCGCTCCTTTTATTTTTATAATTTTATAATGATGTAAATAAAAAAGATTAAGAAAACCCAGGTAAAAAATCAGCAAAAAATCTTTAGAAAAAATAAGATTTTACAGGGATTTTGAAGGTTTCTACAGGGATTTTGAAGGCAAATTAAAAGCGCAGGTTTATTTGAGAGAATTTACTGTTAATCAAAAGATTTTATGCATGCATTTATCTGACCTCCAAATTACTAATCGGGTATTTTGAAGGTCACTTCAGGTATTTTGAAGGAAATTGAAAACTGAAACAAAATGCACAGATTTTTAAAGGTTGTATAGAGGCATTTATCAGCAAGTTAATGGCTTTCAATTTACCTTTAGTGACTTAGATGATTTTTGATAAGTACACTTCAGGTGTTTTGAAGGAAAATATAGCCTTCACCTAGTATTGTAATTATATTTATATACTGTAATTATATGCATTTACATAAAACACTTAAACTTTTTTCACCATTTTTAATGTTTTAATTTCTAAACTTAGAATATTTTTCGACTTTTTTTTCATTTTTTCGCAAAAATATTTTTTTTCGAATTTTTAGATAAAAACTGGGAAATTGACTAATTATTACATAAAATTAACGATTTTAATTAATTTTCTTTAAACTTTTTTTTTAGTACGGCATTTTTGTTTTTCCGGTGGTCGCCATGATTACGCCGCATCCACCGTACTATCCATCCAGCCGTAAAACACTAATTTCTAATTATTTCTCATTAATTAATTAATCTTTATTCTTTTCCGCTGGGTTCCTATACCTTCGACTTCTAACTTGGGGGGAAGAGGGGTTATTGTTTATTTTGAGTACAATTGAGAAATATGCAATTTAAATCTTTGTTCTCACACATATGCAGGGAATTTGCAGGTTTTTTTACCTTCAAGAAACCTTAGTTCCAAATATCTGTAAAATACCTGAATATTGTTTTTTCAGGGAAAGTGCGGGTTTTTTACCTTCAAGAAACCTTAGTTCCAAATACCTGCAAAATACTTGAATATTTTACTTTCAGAGAAAATGCAGGTTTTTTACCTTCAAAAAACCTTAGTTCCAAATACCGGTATTTTACCTGAACTTTTTCTTTAAAGGTTTTTTGCTGATTTTTTTACCAGGGAACAATTCACTGATGCGATTTAAATTAAATAAATAAAATTATTAGTGTCTATTATTTTTTTTCAACGTTCTAAAACGGAAGTTGTTAAATTAACCATGAGCCTCAAGAATCCCAAATGACAAATTTTCCGTCACAAAGTTTAAAAGCATTGTCGATGTTTTTTTCTCAATCGTTTACGCTACAAATTATAAGAACAATACTTAATTTTGACATTAAAAACATACCATAGAAAAACATAAAATTTGTATAAATCCATTTTATATTTTAAGATTTAAATTCAAAAATATTTCATTACAAATTATAAATATAAATATAGCCAAAATTGTGACTTTGTTTAATTGTTTAACAACTACACTGTATGGCCAGAAAAGAGCAGACATTGGCGATTCTAGGCGTTTTGTTGAATATCTAGTAAAATGCATAAAGAATTACACTGCTGGCCACACAAAATGCAACACCAAGAAGGAACAGAGACATCACAACGAAATTTACATAGCAGATAGTATGTTGTACAAAGATCAAACGATCAAAATTACAGCCTCTTGTGACTTGTATATGATGACAAAATCAGTAGTTAGTGTAGCCATCACTGTTGGCTATAACCACTGACATACGCTTCGGCATAGAATAAAAAAATCTTCGGACATCTCCTAGGGCTACAGCAGTCCATGCTGCTTCCACATATAGACAAAGTTGGTCTGGTGTAGTAGCGGGTGGTGTATTCCAGTCCAATCGTTGTGCAAGCATGAACCACACGTTTTTGATTGGCGATAGATCGGAAGAACAAGCAGGCCAAGGAAGCAATTCAATCTGATATGTATAGAAGAACTCTTGAACATTGCATGACACGTTTGGCCGCGGGTTATCCTGCTGGGATATAAGTTATGGCAAGCGCTGAATGTATGGGAGGAACACGGGCTCTAACACCTCAGAGATGTAGCGCTGGCTGTTCAGTTGTACCGACAATGCGTACTAGAGAAGTGCGGCAGAGAAATGCAATGCCACCCCAAACCATGATACATAATGCAAGATCAGTGTGACGATGCATAATGCAATAGTTCAGCAGCCTCTCACCCCATAGTCTCCAAACTCGAATTCTACCATCGCGATGTGGCAGACAGAAGCGGAATTCGTCAATAAACACAATGTCATTCCATTTTGTTGTCCATGTCCGCGTTCCTCGCACCGTTGGCTGCGCAAATGCCGATGGTTTGCAGTCAAGGATAAACGGAGCAATGGATGCCTTGTGGACATTCCATTATGCTGCAAATGGCGTCGAATAGTACGAATGGACACCGAATGGTACTTAGCAGATTGAATCTGTTGTGATATTGTTCATGGTGTGGCTGCATGAACCATCACTGTCATGCACACAAACCGCCTGTCACCACGTCGGAGTAGTGAAACGACGTGGTTGCGATCGGCCCTGTTGGTCCGTCGTTCCCTTCTGCATCCAGCGATTACAGATCCACATCATAGTCGCCTGGTTTCGTCTAATACGTTGACCAATTTCCATAAAGGATAATCCGCAATCCCTATAGGCTACTGTTCTTCCTCGGTCAAATTCAGAAACTTAGTCAATAGACGATCGACGTCTTCCACGACGTATAGGTAAACAGCTTACGCAAAAAAAAGAAAAAAAAACAGTTGCCGTACTTTAAATCGCCAATCTGGTTATCCCCTTATATAGCGCTTGTGGGTGGCGCTACGGTAGCCCGTAGTGTGCTTCTGCGCTGCAATGCTAATGGTTTGCATATTTCATCGCCACAAACGCATACTGTAAATTTCACATGATTTGCATGCTTCCTTCAGGGTGTTGCATTTTGTGTGGACAGCAGTATATTATGAAGATTCGGATCTATTAGAAAAATAGAACAGGTTAAGTATTTCCACGAAGATTGTTTTCCGAAATCCCATAAGAGAACGTCAACAAATTGGTAAAAAAGGTAATTTTTTGGATAACCCTGTCAAAACAAATGTAGCAAAAGTGTTCAAACTGCAGATTTTAATTAAGTGACTCATTTTAATAAACTGTTTTCATTTTTATGAGAAAGCATGTATACTCGTAAAGAAATTAAGGTTTTTATAAAAACAGTCCCAAATTCCGCCAAGTTTTTTGCTTATAATATGTAGAGTTTTTAATATAAATAAAATGTTATTTTCAGGAAAAATTAAAACCAACATCGTACATAATATCCTGTAATCAGAAAAAAATAATTAAAACTGTATGAAAATTAAGTAGGTTTACAAAATAAAGTTTCATTTTGGGTGCGTGAATCCAATCAAAATATAAATAATTTACATAATGTATTAGCTAAATGTATGGAACAACTTTTGTAAAAGTTTCAGAATCATAGCTTGAAAATTATGAAAATTACCATTGATAGAATAAGATCAAAATCTGTTGTTTCTGAAATGAAGCAAAAACACGAGGATCTGTATCAAAATATAGTAGTACGTGCAATATTGTGTATGTTATATTGACACTATTCAATGGATATATGAATACTCATCATCATTTTGCTTTATTTAATGGTTAGTAAACATGCTCATTTTTAATACAATTTTTATTATTTTTATTTAATCCTTATTATACGGTATTATGCACGATGTTGTTTGTCATGTTTTCTGAAAAGAGCATTTTATTATATTAAGAACTCTGCAAATTACAAGGGGGAAAATGTCGAAATTTGTATCTGTTTTTATAGTTAAAAGGAAAAAACCTATATACTCTACTAGTATGCATGCTATCCTTTCAAAAATGAGCACAGTTTATTACAATAAGCCAATTAATCGTAATCTGCAGTTTGAATGCTTTTGCTTCATTAGTTTTTACAGCATTACTGAAGAGTTCTTTGTTATTTTTTTATTTGTTGAAAATTTCTATTTTAATTCGAGGGAACAATCTTTCCGAAAATATATGACTTGCACTATTTTTTTTACACACCTGGAATTTCAGAATAATTTCCAATGTATTTTTCCAGCTATTCAGAAAAACATATAAAATCTCAATTATCCAGCCATTAATGGTCATATAGTGTATATCCTTTTGTTGATTGTTTGATATGGTAAAACGAAATTGTAAAAAAAAGACTTTTGTTCTTACAGAATGTTATTTTATATGTACGCAGACTCCCAAAGTCTCAATAATTAATACGCAGAAATTGATGTAGCGTAATCATTCGGTCAAAAAATCCCTGTCGGCTTGGCCTATAGGCGGAAGTAGATTTCGAAGAGTGCTCATTTCAACAACAATATAAAAAAAGTATGATTAGAGATAAACCCAGTTTAATAACTTCATTTGGCCGCTTATGAAAATTTTTTAATTTTGTTTTTCTGCAAGGACTGGTTTTATAAGAATCATCTTAAGCGAAATTCAGCTCAAATGCCCTTTTTGACAACATATTTTGAAATATATTCTGAATTTAATAAAAGGTCGACCAAAACAGTACATTATATAGTTCCTAAATGAAAACAAACTACCAATTAAATGCGTTTGAGAGCAAAATTGAATTTAAAAATGAGTCACAAAGTAATCGATGTGTTATTTGAATACATCTTTAATACTTTATTCATGATCGCTTCGGAAAATTTTCTTCGAAAGGCCCACTTTGACAGCATTTTTAAAAATATATTCCATCTTTATCAAAACACGGGCCAATGCGTCACATTATATAGTTCCTAAATAAGAGGATCTGTAAATTGGATGCATTTGAGAGCAAAAATGGATTTAAAAACGAGTCAGAAAAAAACGCAATTTCTTATTTGAATACTTCCTTAAATTTTCAATCATGATGACATTGGGAATTTCTGTTCAAAATACCCTTTTTGGTAGCCTTTTTTGAAATATATTCTGTCTTTATCAAAAAACTGACCAATGCGTCACTTTATACAGTTTCCAAATAAGAGGATCTACCATTTGGATGCGTTTAAAATCAAAAATTAATTTAAAAATGAGTCAGAATATAAGCAGTTTGGATTTGAGGTATTTTCTCCAACTCCTGTTATTGTTTAATTTATTTTTGCTATACGAATTGGTCCTATGAAAAACTTGTCGAAATAAAAGTTGTAGATATTATTGAGAAAATGTAAAATAAATTTAATTACATTTGATAGCTTAAAAATTGACGGAGTTATGGATTTTTTTCTTTTTCACCCCCCTTTTCCTTTTCGTTTTTCTTTTTTTTTCATCGCTAAAAGTTGGTCCTATCAAAAACTTGTACATACAAAAGTTTTAGATAATTTTAAGAACATTTATAAAAAATTTAGTTGAATTTAATATCTTGAGAACTGACGAAGTTATGAATTTTTTTTCTCCCAAAACCCCTGTTTTTTTCGCCCCTTGAGCCCATTTCTAAATTTATCAAAAATCTGTCACGCATAAACTTTTGGCCTATTTTTAAGAAGTAATATAAACTTTAAACCGGTTCGATATCTATTTTAGTTAAGAAGTTATCGCGTTTTTTCTGTTTTCACAAAACCCTTTCCTATTTCCACCCCCTTGGTCCGATTTTGCCCATTAACGAACTCGACCGAGATTTTATGCCCCTTGATTTTATGTAATAGTTTGAAGACGATCTGTGCATAATTTATAGAAGTTATCGTGTCCAGAAGAAAGTGATATACACCGATATATATATATATATATATATATATATATATATAAACTTTTTTACTGATGGTAGTTTTGGGGTCTAGGAGTCATGATTGGTGTAGATCTGCAAAAATTTTTCAGAATTTCCAACATGGGAGAGAATGCAATAGGTAGTATTTCATACGAAATCTACCTAATTACAATGTTGTTGAAAGCAGAAGATTAGTGTTCAGCCAACTTCGCTGAGTATATGATTAATAAAACTGCTATTTTATTCATTCAATTTTAAGAACTGTGTGCTTTATCCTTAAAAACATATGTGACTTTTATATAACTTTTTTGCATTTTCAAAACTTTTCAAGTTCTGTTTTTTGGACATATTTTATACATTTATAGGTGAAATAAAAAGACATCATACTTTTTATTCCACCATCATGGATTAAAATAACCCTACTATATTTAAATTTTTGCATTAAACGTAAATGGTACTAAGCAATTAAGTTATTAGAAAAAAGAAGTTAAACGTACATCGACTTTGATGCCTTGTAAAGGAAAAAACTGGCCTGGAGGCTTATCGGTCGGGACATATCGGAAAAACTCGACGTCGTCTCTGTACCATTTGATGGAGTACAAAATGTCACCTTCCAGGTCATAACCACACGTTAATCTCGTGCCTTGTCCCCGGGCAACTTTGTCAGGAACTTCCAAGGAGACGAGCTTCAGAGTGACTGCACCTGCAAAACAGCCAGAAGCTAAAATCAGGCTTATTGTGGAAATAATTCATATCGAGCATAAAGATTAAAGTTCAATCACTTAGTTGTTTTTAACATATTACCATTCCATAAAATGAAACTTTTGTTTCTTTTTAAATATATATTATATTTTCTGACTACTTTGAAGTAACTGAAATCTCTACATGTAAACAAATTTCGAGAAGTAGATTTTTTTGAGACACTTCTACAAATAAAAATCTTAAATTTTTGCTAAGCGGTTGAGAAAAATGTGGAATCGTACTCTATAAAGATTTATTCGAACTTTCATGAATGAAATAAGAAAATTTATTCTCATCATTTAATATTTGGAATAAATCGCTTTCTATTAATTTTGTCTAATGGAGGGAAGCATTTTGTTCTTAAAAAAGAAAAAAATCAACTTTATTTTAGAAGAAATGTTTCACTTACAAAATTTCTGAGAATAAACTGACGAGTGATTAGATTTATGTATTTATTCTTGTCATCCCTTAATATTTCTGCATTAAAACCAGATATAAAAAAAAGAGAAATTATAAAACATTGAAATATTTAATCATTTTCAAAGAGTTTCATTAATCTAACATTAAAAAGAATGCCAAAACAATGTATCTTTAGTTGAAGACGTGAGTTTTAAAACTCGCCTTATCTAGAAGATGAAATTTTGGCAAATCGAAGAAAAATCCTCAAACTGCGTCCATTGGTTTCAATTGTAAACCAAAATATTACAATGCCAAAAATGCACGATCAAACTAGCGTTTTTTTAATTAATACTGTTCTTTTTTTTGTTTGTTTTTGCAGATTGTAGTTCTTTTTCATTGAGGGTTCACAGATCACTTAAACTGATTTTCAACTGCGAGTTTTTGAACTCACGCCCTCAGTTATTCGATTTTTTCATTTACGTGATGTTTCGAGGACATCGCAAATCAAGTACCTGCCACAGTCTTTAAACCAATGTTTGAGGTCAAATTTATACTTGCCTACTTGTAAAATGTAAGAGAAATTGAAATTTAAAGTTGCATTTTCAGATTTTGATGCTTGAAAAAGAAATTACTCTCAAAAAACAATTTTTAGATTGTAACTAATCTATATCCTGAAACCCTAAATTATGGAATCTAACAGCGATATTAAAACAATTGTTTTCATTATTTGATGGAAGAGGAAAATTTAAATTTAAAGGAAATAATTCTTGGTTTCGTGAATATATATCAATCTATCATATTTAGTCTTATAATATATTAATCCTATTATATAATATATAAATCCAATGACTTAAAAGAGCCTCGGCACAAGCATTTAATAACGATTTGGTTGGAAAATTGACATCATTTATTTTTTTAAGAAAATGTATTGTTTTTACATCAGTTAAATATCGTTGAAAAAAACTTGTTTTATTTAAAATACGTGACTGAGTTGAACCAAAAATATATAAAATTTCCATAGCATTCTTTTTCTTTCTTTCTTTCTTTTATTTTTCATTTAATTTACAACATTTTGTTGGAAAAGTAATGATAAAATATTTACATTTTTTAATTTAAAATTGTACTTGAACTTTTTTCTAAGTTCGAAAAGCGATGTAGCAAAATTAGGAAAAAAAGTCTTAGAGATATCATCTCTTGAAACTCAAGTTCTGAAAAAAATCTCCCCTTCATCTTAAAAAAAGTAGTTAATTAATTAATAAGAAATTAATGCTCAGAATGTTAAACAATGCTTGTCATCAATTTGTTCAAATCTTCAGAGATAAAGAATTGTTTCGAGATAAAAATCAAATTTGGATTGCAAATTTGAATAAGCTTTTATTTATATGTATATTAACTGTTTAAATACACTTTCGATTGCATTAGTGTCAAGAATTAGTGTTATGTATAATCTCAATTAATTCATTAATCTAGTTACGATGGTAGAGGACTGGAATAATATTTATTCTAACACTTAATAATGAAAGAAGAAAATTAATTCTCATCATATAATATTTCGAATAAATTGCTCTCTAATAATTTGGAAAAAAAAGCACTTTTTAGAAGAAAAAAAAGATTATTTTACAAGAAAGTTTCCAAATACAAAAATTCTGAGCTTGAAATGACTAAGACGTGCTAGCGATTATTTATTATTAATACATATATGTAATTAAAAACGGAAAGGATGAATAAAAAATGTACACAATTTCTAATCACATACAATCATAAAAAATTAAACAGCTCAGATCAATATAATAAAAATACAGAAATTAACCGATTTCTGTTAACTTCTTTTAATAAGTATGGTGCTTTGAATTTGCTTTGAGGGTCAGCTTTGTAATCGAATGCACTAAAATATAAATATGCATTGACGATAAACAATTTTGACCAAATAATTATTATTTATGTTTAAATTGCTGAATTTACCATTTTGATTTTCTAGGACTGGGAAACTAATCAA
This sequence comes from Maratus speculifer, assembly GCA_964019185.1. NCBI lineage: Eukaryota > Metazoa > Arthropoda > Arachnida > Araneae > Salticidae > Maratus > Maratus speculifer. The sequence goes on along the minus strand of OZ025293.1, from coordinate 159,617,336 downwards.
TTTAATATGAGATACTTTGTTTTTTACTTTTTTATAATATTAAAGAATGAAATTAATGCTCAAGAAAATTAAAACTTCAACTTATAAGAATTCTTATTGCGTTTTATTTTTAAATCTCATTTATAACGTATAAAAAATGTCCCATTTAAATTTCTTATCCCTGAAATGCTGTATGTTGAATTCCCAATTTAGCCTTCTATTATGATTTTAATACTTACTACTTACAATGCTTCCTTAGATTACTTAATATCAACATCTGTATTTTAACAATGAAAAGCTAGTTGTTCTGATTAATCATAATTGCAATTAATGGGTTTAATTATTTTGTTTCTGATCTAAAGATTAAAATGAGTCTATGTGACATTCATCTTAATTTTTTATTTACTTTATGCTGTGATTTATTTAATAAAATGTTTCATATTCTGTAATACAAAACTGGATTGTACATTGTATTTATTAACTGCCATTCAGCCTGTGCATGTTTTACATCGTTTGAGACATTTATTATCACACAATCTATACTACTAATGTTCGTATACGTCTGTTTATCGTTTGTCGTTTGCGTTGGTGCGCAAACGATTGTGACCAGATATCTTTTTTCGAGGGGCGCACAGATTCGCAAAAGTCATAATAAAAAGAATGATGCCCAGTCAAACTGATGACATAGAGCTCACAGGCCATGCAGACTAATTGTACATTACACTCTTACATAACAATGCCTTTCGAAAAAAATAAGAAAGTACCGCCCCCTCCATTTCCTTTTTTTATACTTAATTCTTGAAATCCCAAAACTAATCAGGGATACGCTTTATCATATAATGAACCTCTATCAAAAATTCGAAACAAGTCGAATAAATCTGCATAAAAACCCATTTATGTAATTTAAGAAACGTTGTTCCCCGTTCCCTCTTTTATAATTAACCATTAAACCTCCAAAACTGTTCAGAAATTCAACTTATCAGAAAGAACCTACATCCAAAATTTAAAACAAATCGGATAATTCTGCATAAAACTCTATTTAGCTAACTTAATGGGGAGGTAATTGCCCGTACCCCCCCCTTTATAATTAACAAAAGAACACCACATCAAATGAGCGAAGCTTCTTATTACTATGAACCTGTATCCAAAAATTAAAACAAATCGGTTAATTCTGCATGAAAAAATATTTACACAAATTATTAGAAGTAGTTTCCTATATCCTCCCTTTATACTTATCCAGTGAATTCCAAAAACAAATCAGGGAAGCGCCGTTTCAGAATAAACCTATATACAAAATTTGAAGCAAATCGGTAAATTTTGCGTGAAAAACCTAAATTAAGATTTGGGATTACCCCCCCCCCATTCCCCCTCTTTAAACTTATCCAATGAACACCCAATACTAATGACGGATCCACTTCATTAGAATGATCCTACATCTAAGATTTGAACGAAATCTACTATTTCTTCATGCCCCTGTTCCCCTTGTTATACTTACGAATGAATTCTCAAAACTAATCAGAGAAGCGTCTTATCATAATAAGCCTATATCCAAAATTTCATGTAAATCGGATATTTTTATCATAAGTTATCGCGTTACGTACGTACGCACGTACATACATACATACAGAACGGACTGGTACATAAGCTCTCAGGCTTTGATAGCCTGTGAGCTAAAAAAAGGTTTTTTTTTGGGGGGGGGGGTTCTCTGATATTCCGCTCTTGAAAAAATCCGGCTAAGAAATTAATCACAAATTTCATTTTTTAATCATTTTAAGCTTAATTATTTTCAAAATCACAGGATTTTATCCATGCAAGATGAAACGCAGGTGCTGATATAAGCAAATTTTGTACTGGCGTTTTCTTTCAAAAGCAAACCCTTACGTTCCAGAAACGCCACGAATTCGCAAGTAACACCACAGGGTACAAAATTAAATGAGCTTTCCTGTTTTTTTTTTAAATATTTTTACCGCTTCATAAAAATTCGAAAAATCCTTAAAAATTATTTTTTTTTTTTACAATTTCATTTATTTTCATCAGCGATAGTGTCTGGAGTGCTATCAGGATTTCCTGTACCACGCGACGTCGCTTACTAGTAGATTCTTTTCCGGGACAGTAACTTTTTTCTGTATATCGCAGGTACTCGAAACTTTCTCAGATGGATTAAAAAAAAATCTAAATCATTTTCTAAATCAATAAAATTTCTTTTCTTTCTTTTTTTCATTTCAATCTCAAGCGATGACACACCTGCCCTCGAGATTAAAATTTGACTCAGAATTTTTATACGGGACCATAATTTTTTTCAATTTTAAGTTTTGAGTTGGGAATTTTTTTTTTCATCTGATGCATCTCTGTCTTTATTTTTTTAATCTGATTGCAATTTTCGGATTTATGGAAACACCGTGTTTTATAATTATTATTTTAACTATCGTTTCAAAAGCAAATCTCCGTCACTTTTTAGACGCAGATTCTTAAATACGATGTGAAAATAAATAAATAAATAAATAAATAAATACATGATTTACAGATTTTTGAAGTTATGCAGTTAAAACCATCTTTAGTATACTATAATAATAATATGTAAATTTTATGAATCCCGACCAGTAATATTTGGTTTTATACAAATATCATGTTTTAAAAAGAAAAAGGAGTGCTTTATTATTTAAATTAATACGTGAATTAGTTAAAATTAGAAGGCAATCAGTTTGAAAGTAAAAACAGCGTATTACATCATAAAAAATTGTACAAACAATGCCACGTGGAATACCATTATTTTCTAATAGTAATTTTTGCGAAACATTAAATTCAGGCATTATCAGTGTGATACTTTATGTTAGTTTATAACATATGATAAAAAATACAAAAAATTGCCTGGGCTAATACTACTATTTTCGAACAGTAATTTCTGCAATGATCTTAAATTCTAGCTTTAACGCGCAACCCCCTCGACTTATATATCGACAGATAGGTTTTTTAACGAAATTTCAGTTTTGTTGAGAGTGGATTGAACTCCCAGTGGTGGAATTTGGAAATAACGGAATGCGATTTTTTAAAAATTAATCAATCTAAGAAGACGATCGTTTGAAACTTTCCGATACATTATAATGCATGATAAATATTAATGAAAAATGATGCCGCGTCAAATATCACTATTTTCGAATAGTAATAAAAGCCACCACCTTCACTAATATATTTACCGGTAGTTGTTTAACGGAGTTTCGATCAAATGCAGTATTGATAAGAATGGGGTGAGCTCTCTGATTTTGGAATTTGTAAGTAACAGATTTTTTAAAATTAGGAAATATAACACAACGATCTGTTTGAAATTTTCAGATACGCCATAACAGATGATAAATATTTTAAAAATGATGCCGCGTGAAATACTACTACTTTCGAATAGTAATTTTTGTGAAAATATTAAATTCTTGCTTCATCTTGTTTGAAAGTTTAAGATATTTTATAACATTTGATGTAAACTTATAAAAATATCTGGCATGTCAAATGCCAAACTTGTGAGAATCTAGTAAATCCATATACAGATAATACCAAAAATAATTACTAAGACAAAATAATACCTTATGTTTTAACCTATCCTATAATTAAGACGCCATGCCAAGAACGACTTTAGAGCAAAAATGAATATTCAAAATTCAGAAAATCCTCCACAAAAATTTGCAAAAATATACGTTGTAATTAAAGAATTTTATGGATTTTACGAATCAAAATCTTCCTCATCAGGAAATGACACCAGTGTACTATATAAAAAAATCTGTAATTCGACGGATGCAAAGTGAGAGAAATCTGTTTGCGTAATAAAATTTTATCCATTCACTGTACAAAATAAAAAATGTAAAACTACAAAACTTGTAAGCAAAGGTACAGAAATCTGTAGCTATACAAAAGAATGTACTAAAATTACAGTAATATTACTAAAATTTTATCTGTAACTCGATATGCCGTTTAATAAAATGCTCTAAAATTCCAGTTTCCTAAAAAATTTTAGTAACCTTATATTTTTTTTTTTTTTATTCAAAGTGCAAATGTTTATCTGTAACCTGAATTTTTGTTACTGCCGCTACATAAAAAGTTCTTGAAAAACCAATTTCCTAGAAAAAATTTAGCTACTTTTCAAATTTTGTATTATTGCAGATAATGCCAACATTCCTTTTTAGCCACTTGATGGTCGCATTAAACTACGGTTTCAATATTCAAATTCATTATTGCCACCACTTTTTTGAAGAAAATATTCATCTATTTAATAACAAATAAATTGATACGAAAATAAAACCAATTACACTATTTTATAAAACTGGTGGGAATCAAACAATTTTGAATAAAAGCCGTGAAACTTGCAGCCCGTAAATGTCTCGGGTGCGACGATTAAGTGGTTAATGCGTAGAAATCCATATTGCTATATCGATATTTAAAAAATTATTCTAAAAGTATATAAATAGTAAAATTGAAAAATGAGTTTATTGTGATGAAAAGTTGAAAACTTTACAGGAAACGCTGTAAATGAGTTGCGTTCGTATTATAATTAGTTTATAAATATTCAGACCTTTGTGAAATATCCGTTGCACTCTTATGCTATACTGCATGAATACAGAACTTAATATGATTACATTTATGAAATTAAATAATACAGAAATAATATGATGCCATCTTAATTAGGACATAATAAACGTCGCAACCTACACTCATTATCCAAACTGGGATATCCATGAATTAATTACATATGATAGGATTCAATAGAATAAAAAAAATGCTAGTTTTCTTTTTTTTTTTTTTTTTTTTTTTTTTTTTTAGATTTTAATATGCTATTTATAAAATTTGAAATGACCAGACAAAATTCTGCAACTATATACTAAAATACATAAATGTTATTATATGTTAAAATATATACACGTAATTTCAAACTATTCAGGTGGATAATTTTTGCGCGGTTATATGCGGACAAACGGACTAGAGACGACTATAGGTTTTACGCATTTATAAAATTACGACATTTGCCCATAGACCATAATGTAAAGGAATATTTTTTAGTGTCTCTGTAAATAAACTAAGAACAGTATATACTTTATTATTAATACCGACCATGGCATAGCAAATCTCAGTACAATTTATTAATTACAGGGCAATCCAAATGCATTGACACGATTTAAAGTTCGGAATGACATGCAAAGGGGCAGGTAAATTGAATGCATAAGCACTTTAAACTGCGTTGAAAAGTATTAAAGACGCATAATAGGTTGAAATTTTATTTAAAAATATGAAAATAGACTAAAGCATACTTAAATATAATTGTACAGCACTGTATATTATCTACTATCTTTATATACCGGGTGTCCCAAAAATGACTGATGGATTTTAAAATTCAATAACTTGCAAACGGTGACAGCTATTAAAAAAAAAAATTTTGCAGGAGGGTTATGTATAATGTCAGGAGTTTTTTTTACCGTAATTTTTTATTTTAGTTTGAATTTAAAACAATAGGTGGCGCTGACGGCGATTGAAGGCCAGGTGATCAGTGCTGACTGAAGCGTCAACCTGGCCTTCAATCGCCGTGACCGCCACCTATTGTTTTAAATTCAAACTAAAATAAAAAATTACGGTAAATAACTCCTGACATTCTACATAATCCTCCTGCAAAAAATTTTTAAATAGCTGTCACCGTTTGCAAGTTATTGAATTTTAAAATCCATCAGTCATTATTAGGACACCCAGTACATGCCACTATTCAGCTGAAATTTAACTAAGACTAAAACATGCTTAAAAAGGTAATATTACACTTCTAAAGATTATCATTGATATACGGCCATAAATCTCATTACTGTAGTCCTGTATATCATTTTATAAAATTTATACAACCATATCTCAGTATACAAAATGTAGTTCTACGTAAAAATGCAAAATTCATTCAGAAAACTTTAATTTTTTTTACTCATACTCAGTAACTCATACAATTTCTATTGTATAGGATCTACAGCATTTATACACACAACATAATATAAAATTTTTTTGTTAAATTTAAAAACTAATATTATAATAAAAATGAACTTCCAATAATCATCGCTAATATACATCCTTTCAGGTATAGTACAGTAACCACAAACGTTTGTATTTCTCTGTCATTACTATGAACTTATCATTACACAGAAAGTAACTTGAAGTAAACCTTAGCAACGTATATAATTTTTTATTGCATCTGAAATTGTTTACATAAATGAAATGGTAACACAACATTACCTGCTGCACGTAATGTTGCAGCACGTGCACAACAATATTTCCCATATACCTTTATGTAACGGTGTTTTAGTGAATGGACCTCCAAATGAATAATAAATATTCTTTGCAACACGTATTCTATAGAATGTACATTTTGGTACTCTTCATTAATGCATATCAAATTCATTGTGTTCGAAATGTGTAACATCATTAAGTGCATTTGAAGCATTTTTCCCATTGGATGTAATGTAACAAAATAATTTTGACTGTACCTATAATTGAACAATACATCTCATGTTCATGAAATTTAAAATCACTCGACGAAATTCCGCAGCAATATACATTTATAACTTTTAACGGTTTGATTGGGCAATTTTCAAGCTGCTATATACCACAGACAGACAGATGACAACAGGTGCTAGATATATAATTACGAATTAAGAAGTTATTAGCAATGAAAATCATATTTTATCTTATTATTTCCAAAACTGGCTATTTGGATATTTCACTTAAGTAACACAAAATTTTGAATTAGCCCATTTTAAATCATTTCAAATTTACTTTATTTAACAAGGCATTTTAAATATTCCTATCGCGATGCGTCTCTAATGAACACAAAATTTCCTTAAGTAAAATTTTTAATAACGAAGATTAATGGCACTAGATATCGGCCTTTATACTTGCAAACAATTATTTAACTACTTATTATACATCGATCAAATTGCCATATAGACTATTACCAGCGACGAACAAGTTAGCTTATTACTGCAACTTATATCTATTTTTTTTTCAAACGGCATCGGCTGTCAACGTATGAAGGATTGAATAAGCGGATTAGCGATATGCATCCCCCTGAGAATAAATCGTAAAAAAAAAAATGTAGTTAAATAGAATATTTGTTTACTTCTCGCATTTTTCTTGCTTTCGGATCAGTTCCGATAGCGTAAGAAACAAAAATATTTTTATAGTCCGTTTTCTCTAATGTTTAAAAATATCATAAATATAATGCTATCCAGGTCTTATTAAAAATGTATGCATATTTAGTCATGTAAACTCGATCCGAAGTTGAGCAAAACCGCGCGAAAAACCCTCGGTTTTTTTTTCATAAAACTTTTTACTTTTTTTGTAAAATATTCGTGTACTGGTCCAAAAGTTTCGAAATTTTATTAAGTGTCTATTAAGTGTAAAAAATGCTTTGAAACGTATTACTAATATATTTCTAGGTAACACATTTAAAAATAGTTCTAAATAATTTAAAATAAAAGATTTAAAGATTCTCCGATACGTATTTCTATGCTTTAAGCTGATTATATTAATCAAAAGCAAAAACTGTTTTTTTATTAAAAAATTAATTCAATCGTATTAAAATACTGTATAAAAACATGGTTAAAGTACCTATTTAATTTCATATAATTAACTTTTACGCTTCTAATTTCTTAATATAATTTAATACCTTATCATAATAAATTTCGTAATACTTCTTTACTTCTACTCCCCGAGTTTAAAGAAAAATACATATGAGCATTACTAACATAAAAAATGTAGTTTACTAGAAAGAAAAATAATCTATAAAAAGATAAAAATCCTTTTTCGAAAAGACGTAACTCAACAGAAAATATTGGAATAAAATAGAGAAATGTCATATTGTTGACCAATCCCAGAGGGAAGTTCTTTGAAGTCTTGTTATGTATAGAAAGCGGAAGTTCGTTGCTTGCACAGCGGAAAAAAATTCGTTACGCAGAATTACAAAAAATGTAATTTCATAAATCCATTTCATAAATTTAAAGAAATTTGCATATTTGACTTATAAACATTTTCAATGTAAATCATTTGCGTTCAGTTGTAAATTACAATCAAATATCAATGCAAATAATTTTGCTTGTATATTAAATTAGTCAGTTATCTCAAAACTTTTTTTATGTTTTATATATTAGGCCCTTCTTTAAACTCTTTCCTGGAAGTCCGTATTTAACCATTGTTTTACTCTTGACATAAAAAACAGCACGTTATTTTTGAAACACGACACTTCAATTGCTGGAAAATAGAAATAGCATAACGAAGTCGAAAAATTATGACAAAAGAAAAGTTGGATCAGGATGTAGATCGTTTTACGTTTCCGAAATAAATCAAGATTTTGCTTTTATTCTAAAAAAATACGTAAAAACATTTTGTTTACAACAATTAGATTTATAAAATTTATATATTTTTTAAAATATACTTAAATAAAAGTTATTCAAATGATTAATATTTTTTAAATATCATTCATCTATAAAATAAATAAACATTATATTTTGTAAAACACATTAAACTTCCAAAATTGAAATTTTTTGATAACCTTAGTTAGATTAGGAATGAAATGTGCCACTTTAAAAATTATGATTAATGTGTAATGAATCTAAACTAAAAAAAATAATAAAAATAATAAATTGAGCCGAAATAATGAACCACATTCAACAATTTTTTCCAAACTTTATTTTTATGAGATAGGTTTAACCCTTTGGGACGATTGTCACGTATACCTGTCTAAGAAGGTGCTCAGAGTCATGTATTATTCGCACATTTAAGTAGATTTTGTATGAAATATTACCTATTGCGATCGTTCTTATTTTGGAATTTTTGAAAAAAAATTCAGATCTACACTGATCATGACCCCGTAGACCCCAAAATTAAATCGGTAAAAGAGTTTATATGTGCATATATATATATATAACCATTAGATAATACTGCAAATCGACATCCATTTCTGGAAAAACTTTTTAATGCCAAATTATATCAAACAGAGGATTTGTCAAAATTTGGAATAAAATTGGAAATGTGGTATTTAGCTCGTTATCAAGGGTAATGCTAAAAAGCCACATTAATTGCGATTAATTTCTGAATAGAAATCAGGATAGACATAAAAATGATTTCCATATTGCCCGATTAATCGCAAATGAGAACTCAATTCAAAGAAATATATTAGATAAATAATAAGGCAATAATAGAATTATCAATATATTGATTGCATTGGAAAAACTATTTCAAAGAAAAATATTAGAAAAATAATTAAACTGTTAAAATATATATATATATATATATATATATAGCTACAAATTTTATTTGCATTCATTTTATTTATTTTTTTTTCAGATTTACTCGTTACACTATTTTTATTTTATTATAATTCAATTCAATTCTAATTCTTCGTTTTGGTTTATTGTTTTGTTGATAAAATCCATTGGTGAATCTTGTCTACTTTTAATGGTATTATATATATATATATATATATATATATATATATATATATATGTATGTATGTATGTATACACACTATAAAACGCAAGGTGACCGGTCGCTTGTGATTTTAGACGTCTTCTTTAATATTTAGAAAAATGCATGAAGGTATGTAAACGGAAGAGTATAGGTCATATATTTCCGTCATGAATTTTTTCTGAAAACTCCATTGGGGATCGACAACAAAATAAAAAAGAACGAAGGTCTTTTGCATAACTATATCAAAACTAATGTAACAAAAACTTCCAAACTGCAGATTAAGATTACGTGGTTTATTTTAATAAATTATGTTCATTTTTATGAGGCTGGCATTTGTAATCGTAGAGAAATTAAGCCTTTTATAAAAAGAGTCTCAATTTTTGAAAAGTGTTTTTTTATATTTTGCAGATTTTTTAATATAAAAATTTCTTTTCAGTAAATATGTCAAATTATAATGTACACAACACCCTGTAATCAGAATAAAAAAAATAATAAAAATTGTAGGAAGTAAGAGTAGGTTTACTAAATAATAATTAATTGCACATGCGTCACCGCAATCAAAATGTAATTTGCATAAACTGTTAGTTAAATGTATAGAGAAACTTTTGTAAAATTCTCAAAAACATAGCTTGAAAATTCTGAAATAATCGCCGATAGAATATGATCAAAATACGTTATTCCTAAAATAAAGCTAAAAGATGAAGAGCTGCTTCCATTTATCCATTGATTAGTGTCAAAATAGCATACACAATATTGCACGTATAACAGTATTTGGATACAGCTCCTCATCTTTTATTTTGGGAAAAATGGATTTTGAGCTTATTCTATCGACGATTATTTTCAGAATTTTCCAGCTATGTTTTAGAAACTTTGACAAAACTTACTCTATACATTAAGCTAACATATTATGTAAATTTCATTTTGATTGTGGTGACGCATGCGCAGTGAAATATTATTTAGTAAACCTGCTCATTTTTCCTACATTTTTTAGTATTTTTTAATTCTTGTTACAATGTATTACCTACAATATTATTTGTCATAATTCCGGAAAAGAATTTTTTTTTAGATTATGAACTCTGCAAATTATAAGCAAAAAAAACTTGGAAAAATGTGGGACTGGTTTTATAAAAACCTTAATTTCTCTTCGAGTATGCATGATATCTTCATAAAAAAGAACACAGTTTATAACAAAGAGCCATTTAATAATAATATGCAATTTGGAGTATTTTGCTACAGTAATTTTGACGGGGTTATGGAAGAACTTCATTATTTTTCGATTTGTTGACGTCCCCTATGGGATTTCGAAAAATAATTTTCACGGAAATATATGACCTACACTATTTTGCTTAAACACTAGTAGTTTCAGAATAATTCCTTAATTTATATTTCTAGATATTTAACAAAACGTCTATAATAGCATATGGCCGGTCACCTTTGGCCATTTACAGTATACATATATATATCCTTTTTTTATGGACACGATAACTTCTATAATTCTGCTCAAATCTCCTCCAAACTAATACGTAAAATCAAGAGGCATAAAGTCTCGATCAAGTGCGTTAATGGGCAAAATCTAACCAAGGAGGTGCAAATAGTGAGGGTTTTTGTGAAAACAGAAAAAAAACATTACTTCTTATTGGAAACAGATATCGAATCAGTTTACAGTTTATATTACTTCTAAAAAATGGGTTAAAATTTTATGCATGACAGTTACTTGATAAAGTTAAAAATGGGCTCTAGGGGCGAAAAAAATAGGGTTTTGGGGAGAAAAAAATTATAACTTTGTCAATTCTCAAAGTATAAAATCGAATTATTTTTTTTAATAAATGTTCTAAGTATTATCTAAAATGTTTGTATCTGCGAATTTTTCGTAATTCCAACTCTTACTGAAAATAAAATTAAAAACGAAAACAAAAAGAAGGGTGGAAAAAGAAAAAAAAACCTTAACTTCGTCAATTCTTAAGATATCAAATCCGATTTAATTTATGTTACATCTTCTCAATAATATCTACAATTTTTACATTGCAAGTTTTATATAGAACTTATTTTTACAGCAAAAATAAATTTAAAAAAATGGAAGTTGAAGATAAAATCCCAAATCCAAACTGCTTATATTCTGACTCATTTTTAAATTCATTTTTGATTTCAAACACAACCAATTGACAAGTTATCTTATGTGGGATTTGTATAATGTGACGTATTGGCTAGTTTTCTTTACAAAGGCAGAATATAATTCCAAAAATGCTGTCAAACTAGATATTTTGAACCAAATTTCCCGAAGCGATCATGATTGAAAATTGAGGAAGTATTCAAATAACAAATGGCTTATTTTCTGACTCATTTTTAAATCCATTTTTTCTCTCAAACGCATCCATTTGGCAGGTTCTCTTATACAAAAACTGTATAATGTGCCGTATTGTTCTGCTTTTCGATAAAGGCAGAATATATTTCAAAACATGCTGTTAAAGTAACCATTTTGTAGCCCATAAAGTAGCCTTACTATAATTTCCAGTATCGATTCGGGATTCCTGAATTTAAGAGGAATTATTAAAATGGATATATATGCGCTAATGATGCTAATGCGTAAATAAAACACCTTCATTTCATTGAATTGCGTAACTTCAAAACATTTTGGAGTTAAAGCAAACCGAAATAAAAAAAAAACATTCTAGTTCAACTCGCAGAATAAAATACCTTCTTTGCAATTAATCCACACTATATGCCTGATTCGTACGGATAAACTCAATACCTTTTTTCCCCTAAAAATTTCTTGGATTTTTAATGGACCATTTGGAAAATAATATTTATCCGGGAATCTTGCATCTAAAAATACTGTTCTTTTACATTGTTAGTAACTGGATAGTATTTTTAGTTGACTCCACAAAAGATATTTGGAGAAAGATTTTTCAGATAATTATATGTCAAGTATATCAAATATCTTAGATTTAATTTAAGTTTTCGCTTGCGTAGCATGAAGAACAAAAAAAAAAATATATTGTTATAGGAAAATTAAATAAGGTTAGAGATAAAATATTAAAAATATCGTAGAAAATTTCAGATAAAATAGAACATATAATATTAAAAATTACTGCTCGACTTATGATTAAAGAATGACAGAAAAAAAAATTATCATTCGAACTTTAAGAAAGAAAAAAATGAACATATTGTATATTTTCAATACAAATTCAAATAATGTAAATGAAATTGAATAAACAAAATTGATTAAATATGTTCTTAAATACATATGATGCTTGAAAAAAATAAAATAACAAGAAAATTACTCAATAAATGTTCTTCATTTTGTTGCATTATTTCCTACATAAAAATTGCTATACTCCTTAATACTGGTGAAATTTATGTGAATATTTTACAGATGAAAAATCTGTAGAATAAATCAAATAGTTTGAAAATTATGGAAAGTGATTTGATTGGAAGATATCTACTTACTTTTCTATCTCGAAAAGTAAAAGAAAAATAATAAAGTTAATTTGAATGTAAGAGCAGTAACACTTAATTACTTTAATAGTGTCATGGAAAAAATTTAATGTTGAGGTAAATTATTATTTTGAAACACTGTATACAGAAATTGTTTTACAGTTTGTTCATTTAATCTGCAACCAACGAAAAAGAAATTGGTGAGTCTTTCACACAACTTGGCTAACATGAGATTAAAATAAACTAATTTCCAGCAGTTATGTAATTGTCATGTGATCATGGTAGTCTGATAAGCAGTAGAAATCGACGGAGTACCGCGTTTTTCTTTTTAGTAGGTTATGAATTTAATCTTTCAATTAAAGAATAAATTAATTTTCTTAAGGATCTTACATACTGCTCTGTTTGTTAAATAGGCATTTTAAGATAAGAAAGTGTTTTAAAGTAATTAAAAATTCGAGCCCATTGAGTCCTTTTTAAGAAGTTTCTCGTGAAGTTTAGTGTTCACCAAAACAGTAAAATAATTTATGGCATTTATTCAATCAAGACCAGCAGCCTTCAGTCCAGCAGTCATTAATCATTACTTTTTACACTACAAAAAAAAAAAAAAAAAAAAAAAAATTTGAAAATGTTAACATTTACTGAATAATTTTTACTTTAAAAAGATATTGATCCTGCAAGCTATTCTACATATAAAACGCATACGATAATTTCTTGCAATTAATTGATATAGTATGACAAATGTTCTTTTTAAAAAGTAAATATGAAAAGAGAAATATTTAGATTAAATTCTAAAAGATACTTGGAAAATAAATATACTTTCAAAACCGGCAGATGAAAAACGTTTATATCAAAACAGTCAATACAAGAAGTTTTTAAATTTTAATCTTACTATTATAGAATATTTTATTTTACGAAATGATTTTACAAACTACTTTCTTTTTTTTAAGATCTATTTACTTTTTATTTACTTGTTCAATGGACATTTTACGGTGACAAAGTATATTAGAATAATTACAAGTAATTTCGCGACAACAAAGTGTTCTTTTAAATTGTGGAGAAAGGATAAGCAATCATAAAAATAGCGAAAGTTTCACGACAACATTTAGTCAATCAATCAACTTCAATTCTGGTTAGCTGTCATTAATCACTCAGCCATGTGAACTATTTACTCTATTTTTTAGAAGAAATTGGACTTTTTATCTTACATATCCTCGAACTTCTCAAATATTCACTAAAAATCTAAAAAAGTAGGCGTCTTCTAAAACATTTTTTTACTTTAAAATAGAGTTGATTTCGAACGTTCTGGTACATTTATACTATAAAAAAGCTATTAAATTGATAGTAAAAATCTGTCAGCAAGGACACCAGTAAAAGACTATTTATTTTAAAAAGAATAAAACATTTGTGAATAGTTCATTTTACTGAAAAATATGTTAGAATAACATAAAGTTCGTAATAAATACCGATTTTATTTCGGTGAAAATCTATTGACTGTTTATTTTATGGATAAAATCTGTTAAAATAACGCAAGGTTCGTGATATGTAGAGATTGTATTTTCGTAAAATAAGAGATTTTTTACTATTATAGATCCTAGATGGCAGTCTCTTTCTGTAAAATCAACAAATTTATGTATTGTGTTCTGAAAACAGACTATTTTATTACTTTCCTTTTTCAAGTGAAGAAAATTTGCTGTAATGGTTTTCAAAATAAATATAGCAGTCATTAAATCATGAAAAAATGCGATTAAATATTTTCGATGCCGTTTAAGATTCAATTATATTTTAAGTATTGACATACTGACTAGATTTCTATAGTAAAATCGAAAGATGTTTTAAACGTTTATAAATTATACGAAAAATCCTTGCAGTTCAGTCATATTAGCATTACTTTTACAGGAAAAAAAAGGTGAAAACAATGGTATTCAACATAATATTAAACATGTTCATGGAAAAAAAGAATGCATTGAAAACTGCAGTTATAAAAATTTATTGTCGAAACACTAAAATTAAAAGTATACATTCTAAATTTTAGTGTTGCTGTTATAAGATAATTTAATTTGCGAAATGATTTTACACACCTCTTTCTTTAAAAGATCTATTTTTTTCGGCGGACGTTTTACGATTAGAAAGTACATTAAAGTAATTACAAGTAATTCCGTGACCACTAAAATTCTTTCAAAAGTGG
Source organism: Maratus speculifer (assembly GCA_964019185.1). Lineage (NCBI taxonomy): Eukaryota > Metazoa > Arthropoda > Arachnida > Araneae > Salticidae > Maratus > Maratus speculifer. Next base: position 159,602,263 of record OZ025293.1, on the reverse strand, counting down.
CGGAGAAAGGATAAATAGTAATAAAAATAGAGAAAGCTTTACGACGACACTTAGTCAATCAATCAATTTCAATTCTAGTTAGCTGTCATTAATCACTCAACCATGTGAACTATTTACTCCATTTTTTAAAATTTTTCTTAAGAAATCGCATTTTTTATCTTACATATTCTCAAAATTATCAAATACTCACTAAAAGTATGGAAAAGCTAACGTCACTCAAACATTTTTACTCAAAAATTATATCGATGCTGAAAATTATTATATATTTAAAAATTACAGTTTGAGCGGTAAAGTATGATAAGGATACTATATTTGGAGTTATAAAAAACTTATTAGAAAGTTTTTAAATATATAAAGGTACTTTGTAAAAAGTATATTCATATAAAATATGGTTAAAAACTTCCTTTTATGAAAAAAGAAAATTTATTTAAAAAATAGTAGAAAATAATGTTATTTTTTCTATAACCCTTTTATTAGAACATTTTTGCGAAAACGAATTTCTTAACGTAGATCTTACGTAATTTTACAAAACTTTTCATATTTGTTTTCGATTATTAAAATTACAAATCATATATTTTAAAAATGCGTTACGTGGATTCTCTGTGAACAAGAAGTACATGTCTATGAAAAATACATCTTCAAAAAACGTGCAATAGTTCCCTAAAAACTATTTTTTAATTTATACTATCAGCATCTACGAGTTTCTTGTAAAGATTTCTGTAAATGTTTTTAATTTTAAATTCTTAGAACTCTTTTTTATTTTAACCACTTTGTGCAAGAGATATTTAATATTTTTAAAACTCTCAAAAAAAAAAATTATGAAAAATTTGTATTTATATATTTAGGATAATTTTTACTTTATTACATTCAAACAACCTCTTTTATTTATTTTGTATATTAAATTTGTTCCTATAAATTTATTTTCAAAATAATGTAGCAAACAAATAAATTATTGGTTCCTAAATTGAGACGCAGAATAATATATTTTTTAATACATTATTCTGCATTATTATGCATACATTAACGAAATCCTGTCATTGGAAACAGACATATGAAATAAATTAGAATATGATTTAAAATACAAAGTTGCTTTATTTTTACGCGCAGTATTACAAGAATACCAGATATAAATTTGAGCATGACAGTCCTGTAATGAAATACAATTTAAAAATTCCTTAACCCAATTAAATCTTAAACAGCTTTATTTGAAATAAATTGTTTTGACGAATAGCTTTAAGATCCCCTACAATGTTTAAAGCACATTAAAAGAAATAATATAACGGTAGCATTTTGATCTATATGCAAGTTAATTAATACGGAAAATTTAGCTCACTTTCATTATCTGAACTGAAATAGAAAAAAAAAATCTCGAACCAAAAAACGATGAAGACAAGCATTTTTTTTAATCATCTGGAGTCCGAGGGGGTTAGGCTTCATTGATTATGCATTTTCTTTAGTTTCCGAGTTATCTTTTCTTGTAAAACAGCCTTGATTAATGATCCAAATGTTGCAGTACATTATTGGCAAACATTTTGATTGCTTCTCAAAGAAAAAGTTGTTTTTTTACTTGATTATTTCGGAGAAGAAAATGAGATAAAACATGGTATTAACTCAAGTGCCAAGCGACTAAAAAAGATTCGCTCTTCAGAAGATGATGATGGGGAAAAAATTCCCCACTCACAGGCATTAAAAAAAGAGAGAGGGAAAATCTTCTCACCGTATTGCGGTCATTTTTCCAACAACTGATAACTTCTAGAAGCTTTTTTATTTTATTAATGTAGGAGGAGAGTCATAATAATTCTTTTTTCAGCGATTTATTTTTTTGTATGTTTTCCATTTTCTTTACTTTTATTTGAAGAATGTAAAGAAGTAAACAAAGCGCGAAAAAAAAAAAAAATCACCCCATAATTCATTTTAAGCAGGGTGTTTGTTAACATTCATAATTTGCACCTCAATGGCAGAAGCGGAGCCTGTAATTAGTTTGTAGATGAAATTTGGAGTGCTGGTGGCGCAGATCAAAACGAACAGGACGAAGAAATGTATCGTAAAAAGCATTTTAACGATAAAATTTCAAAATAAAAAGGGGAAAACTCGATGACTTAATTACTGGTGAGATCTAAATTAAAAAGAAATATGAGTTCGTAAAAATTAAGATAATCTAGCAAGGATATTTTTTCCAAGCCAACAAAAATATTTCGAAACAATGAAAAATAAATTATATGCGAGGAATAGTGTTAGACAACTTTAGATTTATCCCAGAAAAAAAGAAAATCATTCGCTTGTAAATTATTAGTGTAAAATGGTAAAACATACTTGTGATTAGTAATTTTTTTCGGAAATATTTTGAAATGATGAATGTCAAAAGAAATTTTGAATGATTTTTTTAAAATACTATAAGTTTTTTTTTTAAACGAGAAAACATATTCAAAAGTTTCTTTAACAGACAGCGGTAAATTTATCATTTTAGTAAATATGTTGCAAATAATTTTTTGAGACGAAGCTGAAGAATAATGTAAAATGTGTTAAAAAATATATTTTTAAATATTATTTTGGAATTTTGAAAACAATTGTTTTCAAACATTGACTACGAGATTATAACAGCATAATATTTGAAATTATAAAAATTTTAATTTCACTTATTGATGTAAGAAAAAATGGGGCTTAGAAAGTATGTAAAGATCAAGTATGATAGAATAAACAGTGTACAGAAAATAAACGAAGAAAATTGAACTAAATATTTTCTTTATTATGTTTTATTATTATGTATAATTCAGTGAAGTGAATATAAAGAAATTTAAATAAAAAAGTAAAGTGGTTTAAGTCAATGAAAAATATTAAAATAATAGTTTGGAGTTTTTTTTCACTAAGGTTCTTACGAAAATATTTTAACATAATAAAAGGGGAATTTACCTTTGCAATTTACAATATAATATTTGTCCAAACATGGTATGTTCCAATATAATATTTGTCCAAAGACAGGGCTTAAGTTTTTCGTTGTTTGTAAATATTAGGAGAAAAATTGTTTCCAAGAACTGCCATGTAATGAGAAATCAAAGAAAAATGTTTTTATAGTACATTGTAAAAAAAGTCCGTTAAATTTCGGCAAAAACTTCTGGCAGCAATGTTGCCAGCAATTTTTGCAGTAAAAATTTCAGTAGAATTAGGTGTATTTTTTTAATTACATTTAAATTTATTCCAATTTTTAAGGATAAAAATCTGGTAATATTGCTGCCAGCAGTTTTTGCCGCAAATTTAACGTATATTTTTGACAGTGTATTAGAAAGAAGAGTATCTGTATTTAACCTTATCGGACGCTAACTTTTTATCCATTATTTTACTTTTCTAATATGTTCCTACTAATATACTTTAAGCCTTTACTGTAGCGTGTATCACATTTGGCACACAGCTAAAAACACTATAATTGTCATTTTGTGCCATGAAATTGGCCAATATAATCACTGTAACTAATACAGAACCGTCCAAAGAATGAAATAACTTATTTTGTCCATGTCACATGGATGCACTTGACTCAAAATTAGAATTTGTTCTTCGATTAGAAAAAAAAAAAAAAAAAAAAAAAAAAAAAAAAAAAAAAAAAATCGATAAAGCTGTTAAGGCAAAATTTACTTTTATTATTTTTACTGAATATTTAGAAATATTAATATAAAGCAAGTTGCAAAGTGATAAGCAGATAAAATTAATTAATTAAAGCCCATTTAATTGCAAAATATAGCAATACAATGTTTAAAAACTCTTATTTTATATATAGGGTTCACGCCATTAAAATATCAAATTTTAGCTAAAAATTTAAAATTTAACCTTTTTTTTTTTTTTTTTTTTTTTTTTTTTTTACAATTTTTCTTATTATTAAACAAATATACATATTTAAATGTGTTTTTGTTCATAAAAATAAAAAAAAATCATGCTGTGAAGGATTAATACACTTGTATTGTCATTATTATTATTTTATTCATTTATTTTTACTGAAAATTGAATCCGAAAACTACAAATTCCAATGAATATTTTCTACATTTTTGGAATCCAAACTAGTTTAGTCAATACCAATCTTTTGTATACTATAGAAAGCATTTCGAATCAATATGTAAAATAGAATAATATCTTGCATTGTTTGAGTATGAAATGAAGAAATTTTTCATAATATTGTTAGTCAAAGCCAAATAAAACTATTTTTCGCAACCAATACAACAAACATAATTGAAGCCAGGGATATTGAAGGAAACATGGAATTAAAAAGTGAAGAAAAACCGTATTTTTATGTTACACTGTTAAAACTAATGGTGACATATTGCACCTTTTAGGGGTGAAAGGCTTGTCTCACTGGTGACACCCCTAGAGGAGCTAAAATGGCACCCTTAACTAGGGTGAAAGGAATGCACCCATAATCCAGGGTGTTTCAGGAGGTGAAAGGATGGCACTTCATGGGAGAATAATGGCACCCCTTATCCACAGTGTTCAAGAGGGTGAAAAGATGGCAACACAGGGGAAAATAATGGCACCCCTTATCCAGGGTGCCCCAGACGGTGAAAGGATGGCATCGCAGGGGAGAGGAATGGCACCCCTTAACCAGGGTACCTTAGGGGATGAAAGAATCGCATCTCAGGGGAGAATAATGGCACCCCTTATCCAGGTTGCCCCAGGGGGTGAAAGGACGGCATCTCATGGGAGAATAATGACATCCCTTATCCATGGTGCCCCAGGGGGTGAAAGGATGACGTATCTAATCCAGGTTGTTCTGTGGCACCCTACAAGAGAAACCATTCACAATCTTTAGTCCACAGGGCACCCCCCCCCCCTCCGCTTCTCTAGAAATTGTAATGGTTTGAATCATGAAATACAAAATATTCACCCATTTTTAAATTGAATTCTGCATAGAAAACTATCAGGATCAGTCAATATTTTGAGTCTTTTTTTTCTTTTAGATTGATGGAAAATTATATATTTTAAACAAATTAACAGGTGTCCAAAGAAAAATTGTAGGATATTTTTGTAACTATAAGAGGGATAATATAAACTGAAAAAATAATCATAGAAAGCCAGAGAATTCAAATTGCATTTACATGGGATGTATTTTAAGAAAAATAAAAAAAAATAACTTTTATGCTCTCTGCATTTCAATATCCCAATCACTATTGCACTCTTAGTCATACCCAAAGGGTTTTGTATGAATAAATCACAAAATTCGCGTAACCTGTACACCTACTTTGTACCGCCAAAAATCACCGAGTTATAGTTAAATATTGTGACTTTGTCATGCAATTTGAAGACTGATTTTCGATTTCATGTTTTGGATTTCATGGTAAAATGATATGAATCATGATTTTTGACTGTCTATAACTCAGATTTTTGGATCAAATTTTTTGGGTATGATTAAGAATGGGACAATAACTATTTTTGTGATTGGGCATTTTTAGATATAGGAACAGTATAAAAATTTGATGTTTTTTGTCCCCTAAAGAAGAAAAGCACAATTTGAATTATCTGCCTTCATATGAATATTTTTATAATTTCTCTTATAGTTATAGAAATAATCCATTACCGTCTTTTTTGACAAACAGTATATTGCTTGAAATGTGTTTTCATTATTTTATATACAGGACAACTGAAAAGTATGGGTGCGCAGAAAAATGCTATATTCTGTAAAATATATGCGATATTTAAATCTAACGAAACAAAAATATAAGAAATAATAATATTTTTACAAATTGTTCACTGACTTGACATTTATTGACTTACTGACGAATTTATTGTTTAACGAAGTTGTTAATTATTGTTAAAACGAAGCTTCACAGAATTGACAGTCCACTGCAGATAATTCTGATTTAAATCTTTCTATGCCTTGATAATTTCGTATCACATACAATGCGAACTGGAGATTTTCTTGTTCTAAACTTTTCTACAGAAGTCAAGTGGGCTAAGATCTGATTATTCGCAGGCAGTACACCTGTTGTTAAATATCCACGCAGATGGGTGTTGAATGTCAATGTTGTTTTTCCTCCATGTGACGTCATCAATACTGCCGGAAGCATTATTAAAATTGTATTGCTTCTATGAGGCCAACACTTCGTCTTTCTACATACTTAGTATTAAAATTAGTAACAGTAATTAGTTTTTATCAGTAACAATTAAAGGTTTTTCCATTATGGAAAGTCTTGCTAAAACCGTTAATCTTTTCAGAAAAAATAATAGTGTAATGATTTTTTTTTGTACTGAACATATCAGTTGCTGATCATTTTCACTGTTGTGCAAAAATCATTCTTACAATATATGTAGTACTTACCTTTATACTTAACTTACGCATATCCATACTTTATTGTATATATCCACATAGGGTTAGAAATTAAGAACTGTATATAATGTGTCAAAATAATGCCAACATTTTTTTTCTATGTGCCAACTGCATTTTATATTTCCTTATTTATTTTTACAACCATGTTAATAATAATAATATTGCATTGCATATTTGATTTTTATGTGTTGAAGGCAAGTAGGGAGGAGACTTTATATATTAAACACTTTATCTTACTAAAAAAAAAAAAAAAAAAAAAAAAAAAAAAAAACTCCCTTTCCATAAGTATGAAACCTGATTAAACTACAATATTTGTATTCTAAAAAAACTTATTCTTTTTATAAAGCTAATATGCATACAAAACAGATAATCAAGCAAATATGTCCACAGAAAGAAAATATGAACTTTTAGATATAACTAGGGATAAGCCAAATTGAAATAAAAATCCTGAGACTAACAGTAAACAGAAAATAAAAAGTTAGCAAATAAACGAATTTTTGATTACTAATTAAGGTGTAATATTTAAAACATTCCCAAATCACACATTTTTTTGGAAAGGGGGGGGGGAGAAAGCACAAAAAATTTCAAAACATTCTTGATACTGTTTTTATTTTAAAAAACAAATAAGGATGGAGAAATATCGCATAATAAAAGAAAATCTTGTTTACAGGGACGTAATCCACAAGGACCAGTTTTATCAGCCATTGGTTTGTGAAGTTAACTTAGAGGTTATTGACAGGTGCAAAAGAGTCTTAAGGCACGCGCTGTTGTCATGGTGCAGGAGGCGGGGAAATGTATGCTAAAATACAAATGAAAGCATTTGTTAAACAAAAATTAAAGTAAAAGAAAGCTAGGGATCAAGATTTGATGGCTACGAATATTTTTTCTATAATTTAATTGCATTTGACGACTAACGACTGCTGATTTCTAAACCTGTATCCACATCAAGACACTTTATGGCAATTTTTTTATGTTTTGGCTTATTGCATCTGAATTTTTAATACACAGAGTAAATTTAATGAAGTGAATAAAACACTCAATAAAAAAACTTTTAGTTCAAATAATCTTTTTATTCTAAACATCAAGAATGTATTAAATATTATTAAACAAAGACTTGACACTACGTGGACCGATGCCACTGAGAAATGTTTAAGACATAAGTATCTAAAAGTAATTTGTCTTTTATTTGGCTTTTGCTATGGCCAACGTTTGAGTTGCGGTACACAATCACAGGTTAAAACGCAGGTATTTCTGCACCTTCTTCATGATAAACAGTCGGAAACTTTTCTTATATCAAGAATGATAATGTAAGTACTGTAAATGCAATCTCACTATCTGAAATAATAATAAAAAGACATTAAGGAAAACACTCAAGAAGACAGTCCAATTAAAATGTATTATCAAAGCACAGCAAAAAAAGGTAGATCAACCAAAAAGAAAGAATAAAGTTTAAAAAGGAACAGATTTATGTGTTTACAGTGCTAAAATTTAAATTCATGATGTTTTTAGCTCACAAGGCTATCAAAGCCTGACAGCTAATGTGCCCGCAGGTTCCGTATGTAACGTGATAACTCTTGATATAAATATCAGAATTGCTTCAAATTTTATATGTAGGTTCATTCTAATAAGGTTCTTAACTAATTAGCTTTTGAGGCTCATTGAATCAATATGAAGAAGGGAAGGATGCTACCCCTCTTAATTTAGATAAATATGCAGAAATCATGCAGATTTATCAAATTTACTTCAAATTCTGTATATAGTTTCACTCTGATAAGGCACTTCCCTGATTAGTTTTAGGGGCTCATTGGTTAAGTATATAAAGAGGTGGTAGCTAATCCCCTGCCCACTAACTTACAGTTGATTTCTTTTATTTATGTAAAAACATTATTCTTTGAAATAATATACATCATTAAATATGGGCTATAGGAGTGAAAAATAGGGTTTTAAAAAGAAAAACATCATGACTTCGTCAATTTTCAAGATGTAAAATTCCCTAAGATATTTTATTACAATTCTTCTTAATCTTATACACAGCTTTTATATTGACATGTTTTTGATAGGACCAATTCTTACAGAAAAAAAGTTAAAAGCAACACAAAAAGGAGAAGAGGGGGGGGGATGAAAAATATAAAAAGCTTCTGGCTTTGTCATATCGTAAGATATCAAATGTATTTAGAATTATTGTAAATCCTCTTTATACTATCTACATTTTTTATTCTGACACCTTTTTGAAAACAGAAATTCTTACAGCCAAAAAATAAATAAGTAAATAAATTAATTAATTAAATAAATAAAAATAAATAAATAAATAAATAAATAAAATAATAAAAATAAAAATAATAAGATGAAGAAATAATTACTGTATTAGTATGATTCTGATAAAACCAGCTTTCACGGAAAAATATAATTAAAAACTCCCAAAAGTTAACACATAGAATTGTTAAGCTAAGTTTATGTCTCATTTTTATTTAATTTTTATAGGTAAAATTAATACTTAACTACGAGATTTACCTGTGCTTGTAGTCCAAGCCGGCAGGAATTTATCTATTTTATTGGCAGAGTTGAACGGTATTTACCGTCCAATGGTTTTTACCGAGTTTTGAAAAAATTATTAGTTTGACTGTTTTTGTCACTTTTTATTAAAAATTTACCTACTATTACTTACCCATCATACGTAGTATAGGGTAAATCTTGCAATCGTTTTGAAAATCGAAATTTTTTTTGAAGGATTTACACGTTTTAGGTAATGGAGATTCCGAAAAACATATTTTTAGAAAAAAAAAAAAAATTGCCGTTCGTCTGTCTGTCTGTAAACGCTCTATCTCCCGAACAAATTGAGATAGAGACTTGAAATTTTGTATGTAGTTAGTATGTAAGAATGGGACGAAGCCTATTTAATATCAACAACCTCGATTATCCGGAACTATTTTTTTCGGACTCTCGAAAAATTCGTTCTGATGAAAGGTACATAAAAAATTTTGAATTTTTTTGTTCTAAGGAATGGTCGTAAAAGCAATAAAATAACACACATTTTGCATATAGAACGCAGTCGATCGAATTATTAGTTGAGGAGATATCTGTAATCCTGTTTTCCACATTCTTCGATTTTTCATGACCCTGTATTTCATTCAAATTTCAATTCAGAGGTGTATTTTAATTGGAAATGAGAAGCTTAATCCGACGCAGTTAATTGTTAGTTAATAGAATTATTATTTTTGGAGTTAAAGGATGTTTCTTTTACGCAGTTTGGTACTACTTGAGTAGTTTGGCGTTTTATATAATTTGTCGAAATTGGTAATCAGCAGTTCTTTAATATTCATTATAATAATATATAATAATAATTCATTACTATGTATATTAACAATATTTAAATTTTGTTTATGAATTGCAATGCATTGTATAAATAGTTTTCACATGTTTTATTTTCATTTACATATCCAGGATGGGTAAGTATTACGGTGGCCCCCAACGACTAGTTTTTTCTATTTTACTAGGGGTAAAACTTTTTTGAGTATTAATACTGTAATTCCATATAACAATATTCACTAATTTAGTTTCCAGTTAGGTAAAACTTTTTAAGTGTGTATTCTGAGTCAGTAAAAGAGTATTATATTAAAATAATGGGTTTTAATAAACATAAAAAGCCCAGAAAAATACTTTCATCTTTGTTTTTCAACTGCAAGAAATCAAAATTTGAAAGATATTATTGTACATTTATTATTACTAAATCTAAAAATTATCATAACTTTTATAGGAATGCGCATTACAATATTTATTATAGTTTATCTTAACCCATAACTGCTGTTAGCGGTCTCACAGTCCGTTGAATTTTTCTAGTTTTACAAGTTAAGTTGTAATTTTTAGCTTAACTCTAGATTCTGATCAAATTTTGTTTCGTTTGGAACCTTATTACTATCTCTAAAGACTTTTGAATAGCTTAATTTCATTTAAAATAGTCCTGTATATAAAGTTTAATAGATAAATGGTATTCTGAGAATTAAATTAACATTTTATTCATCTTTAGATTAAGCGATCTAACGGACCGCTTACAATAGTTATGCGACAATTTTTGTCAATGCAGTTAAGGATTAAAGGAGATTAGTTTACTAATTATATTTAAACTAAATTGAAACAAAAAATTATAAGTACACATTTTCTACACTAAAAATCCTTATAATTTTGATAAAAAATAAACGCTTACAAATATTAACTAACCTGTAATGTAGTCTGTATACACAAATATTAGTACATTTTACCAATCTGTCCTTAAAGCTTCTTAGTATTCTATAACAAAATACAAGCTTAGTAACTTTCTGTACACCAAGTCTCTTTCTTAATTTCCTATGAATATATGAAAAGTTTGAAAAAATTCGCTCTACGGGTGAAAAACTAGAAGGAGTGAAGAATCACCATTAAATGTAGGAATTCAGGATTTATTTCTTTATTATTAAATGTTTTTCACCAAATTTTGCGTGTTAAGTCTTTTTGTTTAAAGAACCTCTTTGGAAATGAGTACAAGTAAAAAAGAGTAGAATTGAAATGTAAACATTTTTAATAAAACAGTAAATAGTTAACGTCTGTTGCATTGATTTGGAATAGAAAATATGAAAAATCCCTAAAATAAAAGTGTATCAGCAGCTTTAAGGAACTGACTAATTCTTTATTTCCCTTTTTGTTATATATATAAGGGAAAGTCAGGTGGAATGGGACAGTAGGTTTTTTCTTTATGCATTATTCCAAACATTTCATCCATCGCACACAAGATGAAGCAATGGTAATCCATTCTTCAGTTTTAAAAATATGTTGATTTGTATAAACTTGCAAATGTATGAAGGAAAAAATTATTTCAAGAATCAAGTTTAAATTTGCTTTATTTGCTTTCAATATATTAGTGATTTGTTTATGTATAAATGTAATAGTTTCCCTATTTATGGAACATTATACTGTATATTATCTTTAATTTAAACTAAGCCAAAAAGCAGCATTTTTGTTTGTGCAAGAAGTTTGACACAAAACAAGGAAGTGGCAAGGAATGGGACATGACAGCAAAGGGAGGAATGAGACGTGTCCAGTTCCTTTTTAAATTAAGAATAATGTAAATTGCCAACATGCAAAAATTTTTAGAGGATAATCTATTAATTATAACATTGATAATATATGCATTTATACTTCAAAATATAAATAAATTGAAATTGATATTATTTAATGTCATCTATGACAGAGAATCCTGAATTTTCATTCCAGTCATGAAGATACTGGAATTTTATATAGTGGCACATATATTATCAACTTACAATCGTTGTATGAATTATTTATCTTGCCGACACTAGGTAATTGTTGCTTTATAGCCTTTTTTTTATTGTTGTCCCGTAACTCTTAGTGGGGAGGTATGGGACACATTTTGAAACTTATTACATCTTCTTTAAAATAAAATAGCTTTTGCGCGTTATGTTTCCATATTTTTCAGGGATGTTAAAAAAGGCTTTACATTGCACGCTATAAATTGAAATATTTCTTTTTGTATCAAATAAAGTTGATTCTCTTACTTTTGAAAAAAATGTCCCGCACCACCCCACTCCCCCCATTATAGATATTATATATTAATGCACCAATTACATGACAATAGAATTTTTATCACTAGTATTAAAATACAGTTCAAGGGCTAAGATATTATTGTATATCGTTAGGTTTTTACCACTTATTCCCCCAGGTTTTTACCGGTAAAAAGCGAACCCTGTTCATTGGCCTTGCTTCAGAGCGGGTGGAATAAAGATTGTTAAAAATTATATAATTAGAAAAATGTTTAAAATTTATGAACGAAAGAGCACATTTTTTTAAAACACAAGATCTTCATCACCAGCGGAAAACTTTCACATTTGTATAAAAATTGGATCTAAGTTTTTATTCATTGTTATATTTTTTGAACACACACTATTTCTGTAAACTATTCTGAAAGTTGAGGGGAGTAAAAACAGATTGTTTTCCTTTTATAATTTTAATGCTCATTTTGAATTCGCTTTGAAATTTGTGATATCGGATGATATTGATGATTGAGAAAGGGTGGGGGGGTGACTGATTACGGTCTAAGCAAACTTACATTACTATTTTTGAAAAAATATATATTTTATTTAACCATAAAATTCTGCTACTAAATAAGGTATAATGCGAAAGAATACTTTTGAAAAAAAGGGGGTTGTAAATCTGCATAGTCGATAATCAGAATTTAATTTTTCCTCACTTTTTGAAAGAAAATGAAACCAAAAGCTAAAAATATGGAAGATCGGGAATAAGAAAACATAACGGCAAACCTATGAGACCGCTAAATACGGGTTTTTAGGCATTTCCCGCCAAGATATAATGTGGCAGACGAATAGCGTTTTAATATGCAAATCCAGGTTTAACTAATTCTAGATTTTTATCCGTGAACTAGACAAGATGATTGTCTGTGCTGCCGCCTCCCGATCTAATCTTATTAGGAAGATTATTTCGGAAATAATGGTAGCTAATAAAGAAAATGGTAATAATGAAAACCCCATAAATAAGTTTTAATTACTTTAAGATTTGCAAGTATTCTATTGTCTTCCATGAAAAAGTTACCCCCCCCCCTCAAACAAACACAAATCTACTAAATTACTGAAATAGTATTAGAGAAGTTACGTGAGGCTGCAATATGGTGCGAATTAACCTTTACAGGAGGGACTCGGATAGCATCTATCCGGCAAAACATGCAAAGCTGGCCAGATGCTGTCCGAGACCTCGTGTAAAGTTTAAAATTAAAACTTCGCGAATAAAAGTAATTGCTTTTAACTGTATATAGAAGCAAAAAAAAAAAAACATATTTTAATCCTTAACTGCTGTGGCGAAAATTGTCACAAAATTACTGTGAGCAGTCTGTCAGACAGCTTAATCTAAAGATGAATAAAAGGATACATTAACTCTCATAATACTATTTTTGTATTAAACTTTATATACAAGACTATTATAAATGAAATTCAGCAATTCAAAAGTATTTAGAGGTAGTAATAAGACTCTAAAATAAACAAAATTTGACCTGCATCACTAGTTAAGTTAAAACTTACAAATAAAACTTTGAAACTTGAAAAACTCAGCAGTCTCCGAGACCGCTAACAGTAATTAAGGATTAAATCTAAACAGTTAAGCAAAGACACAAAGGTCAGAAAATGGTCGGGAATAATTGTCATAGGATATTCCGATTGCAACAAGATTCGTCTATAATAACTGATTTGTAATGAAAAAATATGCAAATATTTTTACAAATTTTTATTTCGCTCTTTCTAACTGTGCGCCTTTAGGATTCGCACGCCTGGAGCAGTTTGATTCAATTGCTCCACGGTAGCTACGCTCCTGATAAATCATTTTAAAATATTGACATGTAAAGGAGAAATGGAAAAATATCTGCCTTATAGGCACACTAGCAAGCGGGTATTTTGGTGTGAATGTAGCTTGTAGCTTCACATAATAAATTTACTGATCAATCATACTAACAAAAAAATTATGTATATCTAATTTACTATTTCTATTTTTATTTATTTATTTTTTAATGACATTACATATAGGGATGTACGATAAATTAACATAACAATAAAATAAAATAAAGTTAAGTCTTACCTTTAATCAGACTTTGAAAGGCTTAAGATGTAGAATAAGCTTTACAGCAGTAGATTTTACTTGCCGACTCCGAAAACAGAAAGATACACGTCAGAGCACATGCGCAAGGTTCCAGTCACTCGAAGAGGTGCCACATTGCTGCCATTACGAAGTGCATGGCACCTTATTTAGCACCAAACACCCAGTAAGAGAGCTGTGGGCACCTCAATCACATATCCAAGTCCCTATGGCACCATAGGGTTCCAAATGGCACCGCCTTTTCAGCTCTGGGTCCCAAATGGCACCGGTTTGTCACCTTTAGTTTTAACAATGTATGTAGAAACGACAGCCGTTCCACAATAAAAATATTTTACATACATTATATTTCGGTGACTTAATTTATGTTAATTTACAACAAATTTGACCATATGGTAAAAAGAATCATGAAAATTTAAATTTAAAGGCACTCAAAGAACAAAAAAGGTATAATTACATGCCAATTTCAATTTCTACTTCTATCTTTACAAGTAGAAAATATTGAATTCATGAAAATTTTCGAAATCCGGATTTTGACGGATTTCCCTGGGGGCAGGGAACTTGAAAAACATGTTCATTCATAACAAAATGTCTGTTTATGAGTCTGTCTCTATGCGACAAAAATTTTGTGGGCGATCTATCTCAAGAACTAATGCAAATTTTACAAAACTTTAGAAATATGTTAGACCATGATGCTAGACCCATGACTATGTCTGATTCGCTTTTTGTGAATATCACTCAATAGGTCGCGCTGCTATGCTGCATCATTCACAATTTACACGATAGCCATATCGCAAGAACCAGTGCATGGATTATCAGAAAACTTTACGTTTAGTGATATGGTATGATGCTGATTATGTTTTGGTAAAAAACGTTTGACAGGTGACGCTGCCATGGTGCATTATTCGTATTTATTGCAATAACTCTGTCTCAAGAACTAATGCACGGAATTTCCGAAAATTTTTACATTCTATGAGATTTTGATATAAACTAGATTTGATAGGTATTTGGGGTATATCGCTCGACAAACGGCACTGTTAAACAGCATTATTTACAATTACCACAATAGCCATATCTCAGGAACTAGTGCATGGAATTTCATAAAAAATTATATTTACTTAGTACTTTATATAATATGGTGATAGTTATATTTTGGTGCAAATTGCTCAACAGGTGGCGCTGCCATGGTACATTATTCGTGATTATTGCAATAGCTCTATCTCAAGAACTATTGCACGAAATTTTATAAAACTTCAAATTTAGTCAGTCCCTGATATAGATTAGTGTTGCTTAGTTTGTTGTGTAAATTGCCGCGTAAATGGTGCTGCTATGCTGTATTTTTCATGATTTCTCAATAAATGTATCTCAAGAACTAATGCATGGATTTTCATTAAACTTCAGATTCAGGTAGTACCTGATAAAAAATTGATCCTGATTAGTTTTTGGTGTACACCACCAATTATGTGGCGCTGTTATGTAGATTTTTTTAAAAGTTTTAATAGCTCTATTTCGAAAACTTTTGCACGGATTTTCCTCAAACTTCAGATTTAGTTGTAAGTTGACATCAGTTGTTCCTGACTAGACTTTTCAAGCCCTCTAAGCGATGGCGCTGCTATTTTTGAGGAAGTTTTAATATGCATAAGATAGAAGAAAATTTTGGGATTGCCTCATCTGACCAGTTTATATATCTTTTCGTTTGTGCTTTTAAATTAGAAGAATAGACGAAACATTCAACTAACAAGATTCAAAAGTTTTATTTTCTTCTATAATGTTATGAAGAAGGCAATGGATTCGTGGAAATTTTTGATTTCCTGTTTTCCACAGATTTACATGTTTTAGGGGTAGATGCCAAAAATATCTGTTTTTGAAGTTTTTAACTGAGTCTTTGACTCTGTCTATCAGTCAAATTTTGTGGGCCCTTTATCTTAAGAAATAATGAGCGGACTTTAATGAAAATTTATATTCCGTTATTACGCAAATTGGTGCTGATTAGATTCTGGTGCCTGACATTTACTGGTACCGTATTTTTAAAGATTTTAGCAAAAGTTTTATCTCAAGAACTAATGCATTGATTTTCTTTAAACTTCAGATTTAGCTAGCCCTTGATATGAATTGATGTTGATTTCGTTTTTGTGTAAGTCGCACAATAAATGGCGTCACTATGCTGCATTTATGACGATTCTCGCAATAGCTCTGTCTCAAGAACTAATACACGAATTTTCATCTAATTTCACGTCCAGTTAGAGTTTGACATAAGATGTTGCTGGTTGGTGATATTCTCTCAACATATGGCGCTGCTATGCTAGATTTTTCACGACTTTTGCAATTGCTCTATCACAAAATTTAATGCACGAATCTCCATTAAACTTCAGATGCATTTACGATGACATCATCTCTATAGCATTAATTCACTATTTTTTATTATAATAGTAATAAACTTAATTTAATATTTTTGTTTGATAAGCGTATTTGTAATTGACTGCATTGTAAATTATATATTTCAACAAGCCTAGGCAAAAACTTTGATTGCAGATTGAAAAAACTGCTTACACTACTGGTGCACTTCCTACAACCATCATTATAGCTTATCAAGATAATCAAACAATGAAATCGAGATTTCTTTTGAATAACTTTTTGGAATTGAATGTTTAACTATTGTAATTGTACCTTTTTCATTTAAATATTACACTTTCTAAATTTTACTTTATGTGTGCGTGTTATTTTAGAAATTGTTGCTACACTGTAAAAAAAATCTACGTAAAATTACGGACAAAAGCCGGCAGCAGAGATTCCGGACAGTATCCGTAAAAAAATATTTTGACCGTAAATCTAAAAATCACCCGTAATTTTACATTTTAGCAAATGCATAACTAGCCCGTAAAAAAAGTAGTATTGTCCGTAAAAATAAAATGCCAAGTTGCCCGTGAAAAAAAGGGCATTGCCTGTAAAACTACAGTGCCAGGATGCCCGTGAAAAAAAGGACGTTGCCCGCAAAACTATAATGCCAGGATGCCCGTCAAAAAAGGGACATTGGCCGTAAAACTATAATTCCAAGATGCCCGTAAAAAAAGGTGCATTGACCATAAAAATACAATACCAAGATATCTCGGAGAAAAGGGACATTGCCTGTAAAATAATACAAATTCTGGCCATGAAAAAAAGGGGTGTTGCCCATAAAATAACAAAACACATACATTAGGATACCTCATTAAAGAAAAAGCATTGTTTGTAAAATTAAAAAAAGGATCATTCAGTGAAATTAATATAAATTTCCATACTCCAGTATTACCCCATTCTCTTTTGGACTCAAAGGGGGGGGGGGGAAGGGGGCACAAATCATAAAATTATGGGGTTTTTTAAATAAAATCTTTAATGGGGATCACCATATATACCAACTGAAAATCCATAATAGATTTAAAAGAGGAATATAGATAATTCACAACACAAACAACAAAAATTTTCACAGGAGTACTATGTTTTCGCAATATTTGAATAAAACATTCATAACTTATGCATATTATAAAACTTGTATATTCAAAGCCTAATTTTCCAAGGTTTTCAGGTACTCTTAGCAGGCAGTTTTTTTTTTTTTTTTTTTTTTTTTTTTTAATAAAAGTTTAATTCTATTAAAGGAGAGCATTCGCACTCATTTCCTATAGTAAATTGCATTTTTATTCAGTTACAAGGTTCTCACTTTTGGTATTATTGCATTAATAACTTATGTTAAAATACAATTTTTAGCTTTCCAAAATTTACCATCACACACTTTAATAGTGAGAGAGTGGTGAAGCATTTAAAAACTGATAAGATAACAAACCCTCATGTGTTTAGATAAAAGTCTGATATGTAAAATGAAAATAGAAAACTAGTTAATATTAAATTACAGGGGTTGATCTAGGCAAAATTTGGGGTTCACAAAAATCTATTTAATAAAATAGGTTTCTTCACAAAATAACTTTAATAAAACAGACCCTTTCACAAAATTCTTTTATGTCATTTTCATACTGTTTTAAAATCTAATTTGTACACAAAAACATGTCATAATTTTCAAAAACTTAGCAAAGGAATTTTTTAAAATATATATATTTAGTTTTTAAATTCCTTGTTCAAATAACAAAGTCAACTTCCATTAAAAAATGTTATTTTCACAAAAATAACTTTTCTTTTTCACAAAATGAGCCCCAGAATAAAAACCTGCATTGACTCCTGAATTGATCAGAAAAATTATGATTAGTAATATCAGTTTATTAGCTGTACTGCTATTGCTCCCTCTCCTCCCTTCCAAGCCGCTTAATAATAGAGAGCAGCTTTTTATGATACACAAATGCTAATTTATTATTTCGATTTTTATGTATCACATATTTACTAAATACTACATGAAACAAAAGTAGTCCATTTTTGATTTAACAATGATTCATAATCCCACACACATCGGTGCAAGAAATCCATCTAAATCAAGACTGAAATCTTTTCTGAGCATTAGAAATAACTAAATGCAAAAGAGTTAGAAGATTTCTAAGTCTTGTTTTATACCTAAAAATTGGTCTCTAACAATAAAAGAAAGTGATTAAATGTTCTTGATGGTAGAACCACTATTATTTAAGTAAGTCAAAAATCTCTTCAACACTGAAATCAGTCCTGAGATTAAAGATCTTGCACCCATGTCCCACGGTTCTTGATCTTGTGTACACAGATAATATATACTATATTGTTTACGAGATTTCGGTGAAAATTGATTAAACTTGGGAATGTTTGAAGATGAAATTATTACAATGGTTCTGTTTTATAAATTATCATTCAATAAATAAAAAGAAAACATGAATTTTTACAAATTTATTTAATATACTTCAACACAGTATTCTTAGAAGTAACAAATTTAAATAACAAATTAAGAAACAACAAATAAAAAATTCATTTTTTCACACAGATTTGTAGTAACATAATTTATCGCCAAGGTTGTTTGGATCTTGTAGATAGTTTTTTCGATTTTGTGTCTTTTTCCAGATTAATAGCCAAGCATGTCCTATTTAGAAAAAAGGTAAGATAAATATTACATAAAAGTATACACAATAAACAGAAATTGAGTATAATAACAATCTCAATTATTCCAGATGAACAGAAAATACAGCAGTTATGTTTAATAGATAATTGTAATGAGCATCTTATTAAAACAAGTAACAAAAAAAGTAAGGAATTAGAATTCATTCCAGTTTAACCCAAAATTAATTTCAATTATTGTAAAATAATTCATTTGTTGTAATATTACAGTTAGTAATTTATTTTACTGAAACTTTTGTACATGAATAAAACTTGCACTTGACCTTTTATTTCTATGTAAAATATTTTTAAATGAGTAGATTAAATTTGAAGCAATTTTAAAATGACAAAATTCTTTTAAGCTCTGATATAAAACTTTGGGCCCAAAAACAAAAAGGCCTGAACATCTCTGATAGACATTAATGTTCTTTATATCAAAGTAAGATGCCTTTATAGCACCTTGAACCGTTTATATATACCACTTATAGCCGTTTGAACCAATTATAGTTGGTTTTAATCACTTTTGAATTGTTTGTCTGTTTTGCAGCCAATGTGTATTGCATTTCTTAGATCTCTTCTTCATTGCTAACTGTAATTGAGAGTGCATGTTTTTTCATATGTTTTTATGTTCTATCGTTACAAGAAAATACTGAATTCAAAGAAAATATGGTATTCTCACTTTCGGTGGATTTGTACGTATTGGAAGGCAAGGAATGAAATTTAAAAGTTTTTAGAAAATGTCTATAAGTCAACTCCGTAAGATTTTAATTAAAAAAAAAAAAATTGTGGCTGCTTTGTTTTAAGAAATAATGCATGACATTTCAAAAAACTTTACATTTGATTAGAGCATTGATATAAACTGAAGCTGGTTAGTTTTTGGGGTATATCTCTTAACAGGTGGCGCTGATATGATGCATTATTCAGTTTCCATAATATCTTTAACTCAAGAACTAATGCACAGGTTATTATAAAACTCTGTTAGTTCCTGATTTAAAAATTGCTTCAATTCATATAGGGAACAATTTTTTACTACCATTTCAAAAATATATCAACATCAACTTCTTTTGTATCAAGCAATAAATCAACAGTTACATTGAGAATTTTGGAGAATAGTAAAATAGTATTTTTTTCTTTCAAATAGAGCATTTTCCAATGTTCCCTTAGTAACTAATTTTCTGTTTAAGGGTGTTTATAAATCAAAAAGAGCAACTTTGTGACACATGCATTAATTTATTTTTGTTCCGAAATGCATGAAAACAGCAGGTGTTGTTATTCAGAAACTGTCTAATTGCACTCATTCTTTTGTTTTTAAAAAAGACAATAGATTTTTCATAACAAGCCTTCAAAGTTGACACTTTTGAGCATATTTCCCGACGAAAGCAGAAAAACCGGTTGAAAAGGAGGAGAAAAACAGGTGATTGCGTCATCGAAATAGCTTATAACTCGATAAGTAATTTAATTATCATAAAATGGAAAAATAAATTCAATTCGAAATCGCTTTCATAGTCAGGCTTTAAAATTTTATAACTTTCTGTTAAAACAGGGGTGCACAACCTTTGGCCCGCGGGCCACAAAAATATTACTATTTTTATGCAGAATAATTTTTCTTATAGTAACGGCAGAAACTTGGCTATTAAAGAAAAGAAACTACACTTCTCAAATATTCTGGTGTGAAATGATTTTCTGGTAAAAAGGTTGTGCATCACTGTGTTAAAAAATGAATTTGTAAATGTGTCAAAACGTTTTTCGCTTGTTGAGCTGATCAGTTAAGAACATTCTTAATGCCATAAATAAATATTTTTGTTTATCGAAAAACTTTTTTTTTCGTAAGTGATGGAAATATTTTACACATACACGCACGTTGCCATAATTAACACTACAACAGCACAAACAATAGATTTATATAATACATTCCATCTTGCAGACTTTTTAATAATATAATTATTGATGCAGACACTTGAAGATAGTTCTGTCACTGCACTCTCAACTAAATTTGTATGTTTTACAAGATCTCTCAACTGATTCACACTCTTTTCAAGATCGACTAAATTGGCACTTTTTCTGAGATATCTCGAATAAATTGGTGCTCTTTTCGAGATATCTAGACTAAATTTGTTCTTTTTCTCAAGATTTCGACTAAATTCGCCCTTTTCCCCCCAGGATCTGGACTAAATTCACACTTTTTTCTCCAGGATCTGGACTAAATTCACACTTTTTTCTCCAGGATCTGGACTCAATTTGCACGTTTTCCTGAGATCTCAATGAAATTAACACTTTTTCTCGAGATCTCGACTAATTAATGCACTTTTTTTTTCAGATCTCGACTAATTTTGCACGTTTTCTGGAGATCTCAACTAATTTGCATGTTTTAACAAGATCGCGACTAAAGTTGCATCTTTTATTGAGATCAAGACTAAATAATGCATTTTTTTTTCATCTCGACTAAATAATGCATTTTCTCAAGACCACGGCTAAATTTGCACTCCCTCCCAGGATCTTAACTAAATTTGCACCCCGCCCCCTAAAATCTTGACTAAATTCACACTTTTTCCGAAGATGTCAACTAAAGTCACACTTTTTCAGATTATTTAATGATATTCATATCACCCCCTCCCTCTCTGCAGAATCATAATTCCCATTTTTCTATCATGATTCTAAGTTGAAATCTGCATTTTGTAAGTATGATGAAATTAGCATTTTTTACCAAGATTCTTTGACAAAACTTCATTTTTTTAATGCGATTGTTCCATTTAAGGGATTTGCAATTTCTTTCTGTGATATTTTGGCAGAATGTGCATTTTTACCATGACCCTTTGACAAAATTTATTTCTTCTGCAACTAATTGACTTTTTTATACGTACTCATTTGTTAAAATTCACGATAGTTTATCATGACTGATCGCCAAAATTCTCAACAGTTTTGCACAACCGATTGGCTCACTTTGCAGAAAAAAATATGTAGAAGAATTTACAGGGGGAAATACAGTACAGAATTTTAATGTGTAGGTCTTTCTTTTTCTGTATGTAAATCACACAATTCTGCACATGATTTCAAACCCTACCCCTCAAAGACAACCCATCCCCCAAGAAACTCTTAAAATGGCACCATAAGCAGCCAATTTATTTATTTTATGTGCTTGGCGGCTCTTTTTAACTCTTTTGATGCACACAATGGTTTTTTTTAAACATTTCCATGGCAGCCTGTGGAAATTCAATTGATCTTTGAAAATTATAGCAAATATTTTTGGTATACAAAGAACAAGCATACCCCCCCCCCTTTTTTTAATAGCTCTTTTTGAAAAAATGTACTCTTTTTTTAAATTAGTGGTTCCTCTTCGAAAAATTCAACCTGGTGCCCCCCCCTTTTTTTTCTTTCTAGAATCTAGAGTATTTCAGATATGACAAAAAATCCTCTTTGCTAGTAAAATTGTATTATCGTAGTGAGCATTAAAATCATTCAAAATACAATTTAACTGCAATAGTTGGCAGATCTGTAGTGGTATTTGTAATTGATTTTAATTTTTGAGAAATTAAAAACAAACATGCCTCTTCTAAAAAATACTATACAGTAGAGTATCTAATTTGCTGACCTGTAATTCACAGTCAATTTTTTAAAGTTAACAAAAACGTATAATATTGCACACTGTGCCACCCCCTTAATGGTGAGTATTAATTTTTTTTTTTTTTTTTTTGGTGGGGGGGGGGGGAGAAGGCTGGAAATAAAACTTCACGCGAACAAATTGATGCTGTGATACTTGTCGCTACAATTATTTCAATGCAACACCTAATATTTCGAATTATAACTAACTGAGTGAAAATGCCTTAAAATTAATAATTATTTGTAACAATATTAAAATGCTATATCGTCATTAGAAACATTTTTCTGCATAATTTCTTATTTTAACATATTAGGAAGCAGGTAAAAACTTGTTTGCAACATTACATATCTACATACGAAAAAAAAAAAAAAAAACAGATTGTTGTGAATTAAATATAAATAAAAAAAAAGCATGTTTTCATTATTGTAACATTTACAAAAATATACATTTTTTGAAAATGCATTAAAAGATAGAAAATTTCACCAAATTAACCAGCTAAGTTGGTTTTATATATGGCAATTTATTTTGTTGTCAAATTTAGTTGTATATGACCAAATTGGTCAAAATTTAGTTCTATGGTAGTAATACTGTTATTACTACTTTTTTTTTTTACAATTACCCATTGTTTAAGCTAATACAGATTTCTTCATATGTAAACAACCAATATACCTACGGCAGCCCACCCAACAAACACATAACTGATGGGCCTTTAGAGGCGTCGTTAGCGGTGGCCCAAAGTGTTTGATAACGGCCCGCCATCTTTGGCCGTAACGGCTCCGTCAAAAAACTGTCACGCCGGCCAGAATGCGGCCACAAGTTAATGCCCACAAATGTGCCATTAACGTTTTTATCAAAAATATCAGACAGCCACAAGCTGGCCACAATTATTCTTTTAAAGGCCATTAAAAATAAAGGCTGGCCAGGAGATCACCCTCACCCAGACATTTGTGTTTGTAAGAATTAATATTTAAGCATAAATTCAAAATTTGTTCTATAAAAAATATTTGCTGGAAAATTATTTAAATGATAAACTGTCTTTGCATGTAAAACAAATGTAGTAATAATCTTTATGTACACTTTTCAAAAAAGTTATAAATTTCCAAATTTTTATCTTCAAATTTTTCAAAAGTTTCCAAAACATATAAGTTGAAAATGAATTTATTTGTTTATTATTTAATTATATGTTTTAAAAATTTACATTCGATACACTTAAAAAAGCATATAAATTTACTTACCTTGAACTTTTGCAAAAATTTTCAAATCACAATACTTGGCATAATAAATTTATTAATTTGTTTATTTATTCTATTATACATTTAAAAAAATAATAATATGGTTTTCAAATCGTTTCATGTCATATACAATTAAAATTATTAATTGAAAAAAATAAACTAATTAATTAATTCGCTATGCCAAGCATTCTTTTAAAATTTTTTGAAAAAGTTCAAGATAAGTGAATTAGTAATTTTTAAGATAGCCTAAATGATTATTAATATATAGTATTTTTCAAGCAAAAGCATTTATCATTTAAACAGTCTATCAATAAATATTCTTTATAGAATAGATTTTGAATTTATGCCTAATTAATATGTGTAATATTATACTTAGTTATGTATGTTTTATTAAAAGGTGTGCTTTTCTTTCTTTTTTTCTTTTTTTTTTTTTTTTTTTTTCAACACTTATTGAGAATTTCTTTGTCATTATTTTATTACTTTTGCCCATTCATTAAAGTCTAATTAAATCATAAAGAAATAAGTGAAATATTTCTGAACCATCTTCATTTTATAAATACAAATTTTCACACAAGTATTATTAATAAAATAATATCAATAATAAATAATATAAAAATGCTATTTTATGTTTACATATGTCCTTAATGACATTTTTTTTTAATCCCTTTCCGTTTTTTTATTTTGTTTACCATCGAAAACCATTAGATTTCTCAATTAAAGTTGATTAATCAAATTTCCAAATAATGATAATAATTTAAAGAAGAGTTTAAGCTATGCATTCTAACATTTCTTCTGAAAAATAATTTTAGAATTTTTTTTCGAAATATCTTGGTTATTTTAATGAGTTTTTCTTCACTCTAATTTTTCTTATATTATATTAAAATTACTCAGTTGTTTAATTTAATGATATTTTCCATAAGGAAAAATTAAAATCCTATATCAGAGTGGATATAAAAAAAAATCTTTTTCTTTCAAAGTCGCATTTAAAAAAACAATTATAACATTAAATGAATTTATTTAAAATAATCTAGAAGAATTACGATAGTGATATAAATAAGTCGCAATGTTTAAAACTAGTTATTTTCTTTAAAATTACTAATTAAAACTTCAACAGTTGAGGGAAAAAAATAATAAAATCCATATAATGATACAATTGAATGAAAATTTTCAAAGAGTAATAATAAAAAAACAATTATCCTACCAAACAAATATACCTTTAAAAAATTCGAGTGAATTTGCGAATTCTTACATTTTACGTCGTATAAATTATAAAATGACGACTTTTTAACTTTATATACTTATTTTTTTATAATTCTATTATAAAAATGCATTAAAATAGTACAGAAATATTTCAAATTAAACTTAATGAATAGGCAAAAAAATATTCAGACTTACAATATTTTAATGTAATCCCACTGCGAAGTTTTTAATAATCGTGTAAAACTTTGATACAGAGCCCTTACAATCCAGTCAACATTCACGAAGTGATTTCATGCCATGAATGATACAGCAAAAATTTTGACCCCTGAATGTGACTGGTCGTGTCCTTGAAAGACCCCTTCGAAACAAACCCTTTTTCATTCGTTCCCTCGCTCACGTGTAAAGGACCGGGCACATAGCATTAACTTCTTGTGATCAGGCTTCGCTATTTTTTATCTTTCGGGTCGGCGCTTTGATGTATAAATTGCTCTTTCTTTGCACTGAATCTGAACTTCAAGAAAGGAATCGAATTCGAAATCAGTTGAAAGCTTTATGACTCAAGATTGGGGGAGATAAACTTTCCCTTCTTTTGTCGGAAACAAAGATAGATTTATTGCTCTTTTAGTGCAAATGAAAGTAGTGCTGTTTTCCCGTAGCCTTATGATTCCCAACAATTTTCCGAACTTAACGATAACACTTATCAGTCAAAAATAAATAAAACTAATTTTCAGTTATTTTTTCACTTTATCCTTTACCTATGTCGGTTCAATATGGAAAAAAAATGAAGAGAATAAGTTTTTAAAGATAATTATATAATTATATTTAGTGAATTTCTGAAATCGTAGAATTTATGTTATCATAACATGTAACCCTTTATAAACAAATAAGAGCCATGTCACACTGGTTTAAATAAAATACATTCACACACACACACTCAATTACATATATTGATATAATATTTTTTTATAGTTATATAGTTAAAGGTACCTATAACTATATAACTGTCTATTAACTATAAATATGTCTAAGACATGTCTTAGACCGATTTTACTGTGAATATCAATTATATCTTATAAAATATTTAAAGATATAATCTATATTTATATAAATAACTTCATATAGTGTTTTGTTTTTACAAAAGATTTCGTTCAGCTTTTAGACGACTGTCAAATTCCCAGTTCAACAACGCTAAACATTTATGCAATTTTTGAGTAATTTTGAAAGGGAAAAGGCATTAAACTGGCTAGTCTGATAACTAGAGCTATTTAAGTTTTCTATTTTCTTATAAATTAATAAATTATTTGATAGTAAGCAGTTGTGGTCACGTGACAACCGTTTTTCCTTCTGTCTCACAGTATCATCTTCAGAACATAGATTGAAAATGTCCAGTTAAACAATATTTGCTGTTTTTTTTTTTTTTTTTTTTTTTTTTTTTTTTTTTTTTTTTACCGAAAAATATAAATCATCTTTCGATTACATAGTTTCTTACTATCAGCTCCTGCAATTTCATTCGTTTATGAAGAAATATGAATTTAAATAGATGCTGTTATTAGATGTTTCTTCAAATTGGAATTCGTTCAACGTTTAAAGGATTTTTTCTTTAAAATAAATTCTTTTGTTAGTGTATCCAGTGTGACATATTGTGCTTTGTATATTAAGGAAAACATTTACAAGTGTATTTCATTCCAGAGTGTTTATAAAAAAACATAGATATAAACATTTTAATACTTAATTTACAGAGAAGATAATTTTAAAATTATCTTCTGTAAATTAAATTATTCCTCCTATATAGGGAGAATTATTAGCACTATAATCTCTCCCTTGTCTCCGCGCTTGCAGATGCGAATGAATGAAAATACATTCTTTCATTCTTTCTTTCTTTTTTTTTTTTTTTTTTTTTTTTTTGATAACATGATTTTTTATTTTTTAGAATGATCTTTCCTAAAAAAAAAAAAAGTTTTGTATTACTGATTAATGGGGGGGGGGGGGGATTGAACGTGGACTGTTTTAGGCACAATCTAAGGCGTTTTTCTGTTTTAATATTTATTTTAAATTATTTTACTATATTTTAAATATTTATTCATTTTTTTTCAACTATTTTTTATGAATAATGAATGTAAAAGTGTGCCGGTGAAGAAAAAACTTGGAATTCTGTATATATTTTGGGGCAATTCATTTTATATGTAAAAATATTTTCAAACTAAATAAGATATGTCATCTATTTTATTATTTTAAATATAAATCTCGTAAATTATGCATATGCTTATTAAAACCCAGATATAAAGTAATTTTTGAAAGAAATAAAATTATACATTTTCTCTCTTATTTTTATTTTAAAATTTTTATACATTTTCTCCCTTAAAATAAAAATGCTGGTCAGTTTATATTAGCCCTCTGCTTTCTAGATGTTGGAGTGCCATTACCTTTTTGCCCGAAACCGACCTCTAAGAGTTTACCGGCAAAGTAAATGCAACAGTTCTGTCATTGCCGAGCCGTTAACGGCTCGGCGATAGCTGCCGCAATTAGCGGCGGCTCACTTGCGGTACAGCATTGTTTTTGTACAAATGGCCTTGACTCCTTTTGGCCACGACGAAACCAGCTTACGGCCTTAAGTCGAGCGTTTGTGGGGCACTGACCACCTTAGGGACTGAATTAAAGAGAAAAAAAAATCAGCCTAATGTGTGTATTGCCTTTGAATACATGAAGGAGAGACTGGAGCACATGTGAATAGTTCACATAAGGATAGCTTTTTTTATTACTGGTTAATTTCTGAAAACAAAAAATACTGAATACAGTAAACAGAACCCTTTTTTTAAACAAGGTAATTTTTTATAAAATCATCTTTATACTTAGCTCTTCTTTTTTTTTTATAACTTTATAAATTCAATGAATTGCACAAGTGCCCCAACAGCAGGGTAGTTGCGAACACAAGAAAAAATATTTGATATGCTTTACATTCTGTTTTTTATTTGTTGTCATGATCATTAGTTACACTATGTGTTAAATTTACTATAAACAAAATTCTAGTTCCGCAGTGACAGATTTAAGCACAAGATTATAAGACGAAAATAAGTAGACTGGGAAAAAGGAGGATTATATGACTAATTAAATATTGTCGGAATAAAATAAAAATTAAGATGTACATTTGAAAAAAATAAAGCCTTTAAATTTTGCTTAGGGGAATTTAGATAATATTTATCAAAAATCTGCCAAAGTACAAAAGATTCTTATCCTTCCTTGTATTTCCCTTTTAGTATCCTTGTATAGGATATATATACCTTGTATGGGTATACTTGTATCCTTCGAGTATCTTTGTATTTCCCTTCTATTCTAAAATAATGATAAAGGATTTTAAAATGATTTAAAAAAAATAAACTCAATTACAAGCACACACCCAAATTTAACTTCTTTTACTTTTGAAAGAGGAAGGGGGGGGGAGCTCACAATATTTTATAGTATCAGTTTAAAAATTTTAATTTCAGGCAATTCTGATATCTATCTCCATTCAAAGCATCATACACATACACATTTTAGAGGTGAAAGTGGGCCATCATTCCAAGTTTGGAAAAAATGAAATTATTTAGCAAAATATTGCAAAAAACTATTGCATCTTATAAAACTTTACGTGGATTTAAATTATAATTGGATATAAATAAGCTTATAGCTCTTTACATACTTGCTAACGGATGCTCTTGTGAAAAGTTCAATACAAAATCAAATATATGACAAAAAGTCTCCTATTTCAAGACAATATTAGATATGACATTATTTCGCATGAAGTGAACTGAAAGAAACAGAATCATAGAATGATTATTGAGACACTTATGAACTATTCAAATCTGCCTCAACTATTCTGTTAACAAATGACCCACGTGGTGACTAGAGTTAAATTGACAAATCATTAACATTTCTCAATTTTAGAATTCTTTTTTTTTTTTTAAATCAAAAATACTTATTATTTATAGTATATGTTAGAACATTAAAATTAAATCAAATAAATAAAGTTATTCATTTAAAAATTTAAATTTTACATTTTTACTTTTGAGATGCACACTTTATGCCTCCATTTCTTTCTCTTCTCAATGACACTACCAGTGATAGAAGCGCCTCCATCATATTCTGGAGCTGTCCATTTGAAATAGGTAATTAGTAACCTTTTAACCAGTAGCTTGTAGTCGGCCAGGCTTACTTGGTTCATCTGTAAAAAAATGCAGTATTATACAGGGTGTTTACAAAAATGCATTAAAAGTGATTATGTTATTTCATAAAATACCTAATTATTTCATGAAATCACCGAGTATGTTAAAGTGTGTAAAGTCAATGCTTTTTAAGATGTAACAAATTATTTTATAGAACAACAGTTGTCTAATTGTTAAAGTATTAAAACTTTCGGCAATAGCCATTTGAACCAATTATAGCCAGGATTGCAAAAAAGCCATGCCGGTGGCTTTTATTTGTTTTAACCAGCTTTTATTGACCAAAATTGGTGTTTTTTAGTTAGTTTTAAAGGCTTAATTGAGGTAGAATTCAATATAACCCAATTTCTCCAAAATGAACACATTAATATTGGAATAATACGTATTGATTTGCAGTCAAAATTATAAATATATATCAGCTAACTTTTAAAAGATCATACAAAATGCTTTCTCTAGTTTATACTGACTTTACCCCCCCCCCCCCAAACACACACACACAGTTTTTTTTCTTTTTTACTACTTTATATAATTAAAAAGGACAATAGTTGCATAGTTAGTATCATAATTTAATACTTAACTAATTTTAAAGGATATTAATATACAAGTCTTATTTTATTGCTCATAAATTTTTATTTGAAGCCACACATAAAGTCATTTAATAAAAAGAGCAATTCTTTTTAATAAAACCACATTACGAATAACTTTGCATTAGTTTATGTATGAGTATGCATTCTTTAAAATAACAATGAGCTTTTCAAGATTTTAATTCAACAAGTTTTATTACAACAAGATGATTTCAATTATTAAATACACATAAGCTATTGTCAATTTCAAAAGTAAATAGCAGTATTAAGGAAAATTCCATTTTTATATGTAACATTTAGTTATTGTTTCATATAATCTTTAAAATGTTTGGTATATATAGAGCTATGCAACAACGAATTCCAAACCACAACATTACAGTCTAATTTAATTTATTCTTATGAATATTTATAATTTCAATTTCAGACATAATGCCTTTACAGATGCATCAGCAGTTATAAAGACTCATTTATTTGATAAAATTTAGTAGAAATGTACATTTTTTTAATAGAAAATATTTATAAGTGTATTACAAATAAATTAATTTTAATTCAAATTTAATATGAAATATCTGTAAACTAGGGATGCACAACCTGTGGCCTGCGAATTTCGTCAATTTACAACTGGAAAAAATTGCAATTTTTGTACATATGTCACACAAAAAAAATCCTAAATTTTGTCAATTTACTGCGGGAAAATATAAAATTTCGTCATTTAAGAATCACAAATGTCATTTATCGACACGGAAAAATCACGAATTCTACTGATCAAATGCGAAAAAGTCAAATTTTATCGATGAGGATCGGAAAAATCATCAGTTTTGCTCATCAGAGAGGGCAAAATCGCGAATTTTGCTCATGAGACTTGGGGAAAAAAGTAGCAAATTTTCCCGATTGGGCACGAAAACATCGCAAGTTTTTTCGACCAGGGATGGAAAAATCGCAGATTTTGTCGGATGGACGCGAAAACTCGCACATTTCGTTGATCAAGCAAGAAAAAAAATCATAAATGTTGTTGTTCCTCGAAAATATTGCAAATTATTATCGGATGGAAAAATAGCATATTTTCTCGGTTTATCGCATTAAAAAAAAGCGAATTTTGTCGATAAGGCACAAAAAATCGCAAACTTTGTCGATCAGAGACAAAAAAAAAACAACAAAAAAAAAACAAATTTTGTGATAAGACACGGGAAAATTGCGAATTAAGTGATGATGCGTGGAAATATTACAAATTTCGTTGATCAGCTGCGGAAAAATCGTGTTTTTGTCAATTTATCAAGAGAAAAAAATCACGAGTTTTATCTTGCCGCATAAAAAAAATGCAGATTTCGTCAATGCTAATACAAAAATCACGAATATTGATACTCGGTCGAAGAAAAATGTGTATTTTGTCAATTTACAGCAAAAAAAGCGCACATTTCGTCGATCAAAGACCGAACAATTGCGAGTTTTATTGATCGCATTTCGAAAAATAGCAAATTTCTTTGGTCGGAGATGCGAATTTTGCAAATTTTGTTGGTCACACATGGAAAAATTGCTAACTACGTTGATCAGACTAGAATAAAATCGAGAATTTCATCGATCATGCAGAGTAATTTCGCGATTTTCGCCGATTGGCTTTGCAAAGATCACGAATTTCGCCGACAGGCTTTGAAAAAATCACAAATTTGATTGATCGGCTTCGTAAAAATCCCGAATTTTGTCGATTAGCTTCGGAAAAATCGTGAATTTTGCCGATCCGAATTGGAAAAGCGTGAATTTGGTCGCTTAGGTGTGAAAAAATCATGAATTTCGTCAATCAGGTGCGGAAAAATTGCGAATTTTGTTATTCAGTCGCATTAAAATCGCGTATTTTGTCAATCAGGTTCGGATGAATCGCCAATTTCGTCGATCATGCGAAGGAAAATTGTGAATTTCGTCTATCAGCTTTGCAAAAATCATGAATTTCATCTATCAACTTTTTAAAAATCGCGAACTGCGTCTATTGACTTTGTAAAAATCATGAATTTTGTCGATCGCCTTTGTAAAAATTGCAAATTTCGTATCCCCCCCCCCCAATCACACACATACACTCTCCTCTGAAACCACATATTTTTTTTTTCAGATTGTAGGCTACAGATCACCTTCTCTAACTCGAATTCTCTCCATGTTTTTGATGTGGCCCTCGACCACCCAGATATATTTGAAAGTGGCCCTTCTCTTCAAAAAATTGTGCACCCCTAATGTAAACCATCTTTAACAAATAAATAAAAGCCGGTGTTTTTCAATTAAAACAGGCTTTTTTAAAGTGTTTTACAAAAAAAAAAGCCAGATGACATATTTGGTTTGGCTAAAAGCTGCTAACTCTGATTATAATTAATTTTACTAAGTTTTGAATCATTTATGGCTGGTTTCACATGCTTATTTATTAGACCTTTTCATTGTTATTAACTGTCATTAAGGGCACATGTTTTGTCGATATGTGTATTAAATTTGCACAAATTTGTAAGCAAGCAGCTAATTTTTGTTAGCATTTTCACAGGGTTCATTGCTGCCTCCAGTTTTATGGAGTATTTTAACCGTTAAAACTGGTGTAACATTGTCATGTTACATCAGTAATATATGTTTAAATTACACCATTGCATATGTGAAAACAATTACTCCATGAAACCGGAGGCAGCATTTGCCACCATTTTTACACCAATTGTATGGAGTAACGTTTCCACAAATCTTTTACAGTGAAGAGTGATTTCATAGTCATTTTTCGGTAATCAACCATTTTCGTGAGAGACTGTGTGATTTCATTTGTGAAATGCAATTTTCCTTGACCCATGAAATTTCATTAGGAGTTAAACAAGATAAATTTCACACAATGCTATACATTATTAGACTTTTTTTTTATGATTTTTACATCACTATGCAAATGAAGTTCCTTATTTTTTGTTTAAGAAAAATAACACCACTTTGTTTCGCAGATTGTTGCTCGGTTAAGATTTTTAAAGAATTTATCCCCAGTGAACAGAGTCTATTTTAGCAACAAAATTCACATAATACTTTTGAATTCAAGGCAAGGAAGTTCAGAAACTGTTACATGTTTCATTTCACTCTCCTTAAGAAATTTGTTATTTAATTAGCATGATTGAATCAACTTTGTTAAATCAATTACAACAAATGGCAGATATTTTTTCATGTAAGGCTGTACCAACAATAAACCGACGAAGGAAAATGAAAATTAAGAATAAATTTAACTTTCAAAAAAAGATACAATAGAATCATACATGTGATAATTGGGATTGGGAATCTTTTTTTTTTTTCTTTCTTTTTCAACACAACAGATAAACAACTACAAATATTCCTAGATTTCAATTGCTCTTTTTACAGCTGGTAGACTGTAAAGCCAGCTATGTATCTTAAAGACAGTATTGCCAATTAACAATATTTCTTAATAATCTTGAACACACTATGTGCTGTTTTTATAACAATTTCATTCTACCTGACATTTAATGATTTTTGTGTCGAATTTAATTACTCATTTATCATAGCGAAAAGCACAATAAAAAATTCATAAAACCAATTTTGAAGAATTTCAGGTTTAGCATCATAAATTTTTACTTACACAAACCAATTATTTTTCGCTACCAACACCATTTACTGAAAATAAAGTATACTTAATATAAAATGAAAATATTAAACAAATTTTATATCAAAAAAGTAAGTTTATGTACAATTTTTTCACATATTTTTAATAAAAGGGGGGGGACAGGGACAAGAGAACTAGTTATCATATTGAGCAAGAAAAAATGAATGTAAATGCTTAAAACTGAAATTGTTAAAAATAAAAAGCTAATTTCTATTTATTATTAATAACAATAAAAATAAAGTTCATTTTGAAAGATTTCTTTCATAAAATTTGAAAACATGCAAATTTTATAGAGGCCTAAACAATGTTGGAGAGAACACAAGGAAATGCACTACCAAAATCCGTGAGGTCATCAATCATAGGTTTGTTTTTGAAGAATTTCCTTTTTAAATGTAAAATTACACTAATTCAATCAAGATACAGGCACTGTCATATGGGCCAGACAGTATGCAATAAAGATAATAATCAATTCACTACATGGACAGCATGAAAACTAAATTTAGGTATATAGGATACTTGTGCTTTCTTTTTTGGTGGAAGATATAGGTCAAAATTAACATTTTTAGCCAATGGTCATTGGCCAGTACACTAATTTTTCTAACTGGCTCTTTTTTTCAACTGCTGGCCAGTAACAAAGTTACAAATGCTCCATACAAAATTGTGTTTTTTCTTGCTAAGAACAATGTTATTTACTATTTCTGTTACTTACCATTCAATAGGATTGTATATCACAGGTGATTCTGAAAAAAAAAAAAAAAAAAAAAAAAAAAAAAAAAAAAAAAAAAAAACCTGAAGTTAGGGATGCACCGAACAGTCATTTTGGTCGAATACCGAACATTCAGCCATCCAAATAGTAACTATTCGGCCGAATACCGAATATTTGGCTTTTCAAATACAGTCGAGTCTCTATATAACGAAATCCACCGTTCCAGTAAAAAAAATTTTATATAGAGAAATTAATCTTTTGAATTAAGTATTTGAAATATTTAAAAGTAAATATTAACCTAACATTTTATTTCTTAATTATTTAAGTTGTTTCACAAAAGAGAACAGACATTTATTTAAAAACTTAATGAAAATCAAATGAGGAAGACTTGCATTAATTTCAGACGAAGAAATCTGTAATTTTTTGTTGTTTTTGATTTTAAAATTGTTACGCTCTCCAATAAAAAAAACTTTTAGCAAGGAATGAAAAATTGTCGTTAACATTTTCCTCCATTTGAAGGCCTCCCTTATGTGCTTTTCATTGATTCCTCTCTTACGTGTATCAATCCAATTTACTCTGTTTCGAGAAGGATGTGGAAAGGTGTGTGGGAAGTGGGATGAATTCGTTGCATTTAAAGAACAAGGAGAGAAGTAATATAAAAAAAAAAAAACTCAGCACTGACGATAAATCAAAAATAAGTGATGGAAAATTGATACCATACGAAGCTTTTTAAAACTGAATAAATTAAGATCAATTTATGAAAAAATTCGTTATATGGAGATAGATATTTCGCTAAAGACTGTTTTTAATGTAATCATGCGAAAAGGGGACCGTTCCAACTAAAAATTCGTTATATAGAGAAATTCGATGTATGGAGTTTCATTATACAGAGACTCGACTGTACTTTTTATGTTTCAAAGTTTAAAGGTACTAAAATGTTACTTTTTAAAACAATTTTACATAATGTTTAATAAGAAAAACTTACATTTTGATAAACAAGAGTTTTTTATAAAAACATTCAGTATTAAAAAAATATGCCTTTTTTTAATTAAGAAGCATAATTATGAGACTTTTTCAATTAGTAAAATTTTAAAATTCATTTCTTCTACGAATTGAAACAAACATTTTGAAATCAAAGAGAAATAATGAAAAAATAGTTGAAGAAAAACTATACAGTCTCATATTTGTTCTTTTTAAATAACTCAAGGCAGATTTTTTTTCAATATAAAGTATACAGTGGCGGTCAAAAGTTTCCGGCCAGCAAAACTTTTTCAGTTAATTTGTAAATATACCCATATGAAGAGAAATCTCAAAGTGATATTTTTACATTTCAGTGACATAATAGTTAGGAACTTACTTATAGAAGAACATGTAAATATCAATAAATTTAACTGACAAAATTAAGTATAAAGGAAAATGAATGTTCTCAAAAGTTTCCGGCCACCTTCACAAGTTTGTAAAAAAATGGTATTGTAATAGAAAATTACAGTGATCAACAACATTTACGATCACCTTATTAGTATTTTATCGTACTACTATTTTATTATAGCTTTAGCAATAAGTACTGCGGCGCAGCAACGTGACATTCATACAATCAACGGTTAAAGATCGTCTATGGTAAGTTTTTCCCACATTTCTTGCAATTTTGGCGAAATTTCGGCTGAGTTGGAATATTTATAGTTCCGCAGACTTTTGTCATCTTCTTTTCAAAGATTTTCTATTGGATTCATGCTGGGCGCTTGGGTTGATCATTTCAAAAACGAAATTTTTTGTGCGAAAACCATTGCTTATCAAGGATTGCAAACATTATTTACGTCGTTATCATTTTAAGAAAAATAGATGCGACCAAATTTTTTATCTAACAAGGCAGAAAATAGGCTAGCAAGATATCCTTATACATTGTATAATTCACCTGGCTGTGGATTTCAAATAATGGACTGCCACTTTTTGAAGGAAATACTCCCCACGGCATAACGTGTCCTCAGCCATGCTTCATTGTACGAATAACTCAGCCATGCTTCATTGTACGAATAACATAGGTTGAATCATATCTTTTGCTGTTAGGTCATCGGACGTTGTGTCTGTCATCACTTCCAAAACTGTTTCAAATTCGATTGATGGAAAAATAGAACTTTTTTCTAGTTTTCACTTGACTAGACTTTGTGTTCCTTGGAAAATGAAAGTAGGGTACATCAGTATTTTTTTTACCTATGAAAATTTTTTAACACAGACTATTCCATAAAGTTCTGTATCACATCAGCATCATAACACGGTAGACTAACTTATTTCAGCAATATTTTCATTCCGTAAATCACAATATATTGCAACGGAATTTTCATGCAGATTATCAATGGTTTTTCTCCTGACAATTCTGTCCGCAGGAATAGCAATTTTTCGGGGTCTCCCGGACCTCTGAAAGTTCTGAAATCCATAACCATCTTTATTTAATTTTGTAAATATTGTTTACAGTCGATTTTAGCAATTGATAACTTAGCCGCAATATCTCGAGAAGATTGTTCTTTTAGCGACAAACTAATCACTCATTTATGAATAATAGGTAATTGTTGAACTTTTCAAATTTGAATTCAAACTATGCTATACATGTTGATTCATTCATAAACACAACCAAAAAACACTTTATGGATAGAAAAAAACTAAAGAATGATAAGTGGCTGGAAACTTTTGAGAACATGCGTTTTCTTTTATATTTAATTTTGTCAATAAAATTTATTGATATCTACACGTTCTTCTATAAGTAAGTTCCTAACTAATATGTCAATATAATGTATAAGTATTACTTTGAGATTCCTCTTCATATGGGTATATTTACAAATTAACTGAAAATTTTTTGCTGGCCTGAAACTTTTGATTGCCACTGTAAATACTTTCAACTTAATTCTGAATAAAGGAATGTCTAGCTCATAGTCCTTTTCTTATGAATAGTGGCATTTTCCATCGTTCCCATCATATCATATTTTACAGAAATCAAAACATGTGAGTATGTGAGTTGAAAATATGGTATCTTATTTATTGTTAATGCAGCAAACGAAAACACAAGTTTGACCTAGAGTGAGATGAAATACAATGCATTTATGATTCAATAAGTTGATTACGATTATGGTTTCATAAACAAAAAATTGTCTACCTTGATAGCTATTACTAATCTCAAAAGTTTTCCTTTCCTGTTTAAGGTCTTTTGGGAAAAGCAAGAAACAGATTATTTACTAAATAGAATTTAGGAACTTGCATCTGCACTCGCATCATTTATTCCTAGGAAGAATCCTAATAAATCATAATTTTAATCCTTCTCATGGTTAATTTTCTTAAGTTAGACTTTACAAACAGCAAATAAATAATGTAAAAACATTCTATATTATTTAAATATGTTTTTATTTCTAATTATCTTAAATATATTAATAAATTGACAGTTAAAAGTAGAAATTGTGAAAAGTTTTTTAAAATGCGTTTTAAAAGGCTTTATTAAGTATTGGATTCGGCCGAATACTTTGATATTCGGCCAAACCGAATAGTTTGATATTCAGCCTAACCGAAAGGTAACCGAATATTCGGTAACATGGCCGTGTAGGCCGAAAACCGAATATTCATTACATCCCTATCTGAAATTAACAAAAATTTTTTGAAAAGTGATAGAAGTAGGGGGAAATCATTTCGGGCACTGTCTATGGCAATTGGCGTGGCGAATGCTAATTATGTGCTACACTGGAAGAGAGTTCAATTGTTGCATCATTAATAAATAATAATTTGATTAATCAAAAACAGATGGTTTATAATCAAAGGTAGATGAAAAACTGTTTGTTGTAAAAAACTAGTTGGATGTATCAACTGATCGAATTTGCTGTATGAAAATGATGATACGCATTTAAAGAATATACTTCAAACGTTTGTTATTTACATTGGCGATCATTTTTCATAAACACAATTCGAACAGAAAATACATGCTACACAAGAATATAAATAACTTAAACAGAAAGCAATACTTCAAAATCAATTTAGAATATAAATTATAAAAGCGCTTACCTGTTTTAAATGAGAATTAACGTAAGACAGGTGCTTCAAACAGACGAGAGACGTTGTTCCACGCGATAGACCGCCATGTTTTGTTTTGGGTTGAAATGTTGAAAAGGATGCTTGTCTCTGATTGGTTGAATATTTGTCTGCCGGATTGGACAGAAAACCGAAGAAAGACTCGAATCGAAGAAAACTCTTAGCTGGGACAATTCTAAATTAAGTATTTTAATTAATAAAAATACTCTTTTTTTTTTCCCTTAGTATAGAACAAGATTCTTTTATATAACTTTAGGAACTTGTTATATTACTTTAAGATGAATTTAATAACTTCAGCTTGTAGAAGAGTATTAATTAAATATTCTAACATATAAATGAGAGTTTACCAAGTTACTTTCTTTAGTTTAGCATCTTTTTAAGTTGTACTACACATATTGATTATTTTCAATCACTAAACTTTTGATATGATTTAAGTTCATCGTTAATACGATATATTACAATAAAAATATTATTTCTTTTTTAATAGTGGTTGAAATTAGCTTTGCGAAAGCATTGAGCTCTGTGAGTTCAAAATGAAATTTGTTTTTCAGAAAGTTAGGCAAAATTTTTTAAAAATTAAATTTGTATTTTGTATTTGAAAATTTTCAGAGTTGGAATTGGGGGAAATGATAAATATTTTGGAAATTAATATATGGAGAGGGCCCCTTGAAGTCCAGGGCTCATAGGCAAAGTCCCGATTTGGCCATGCAATAAAAAATACCTCTTCCCAAAAAAGTATTATATATAATTAAAAAAATTTAAATTCTTAAGTTTCCATAAGTTTCAATATTTCAGATCCAGCATTGGTCAACATCGACCAATATTGACCAATATCGGTAAAATAAAATCGGTCTTTGCCAATAGAGGCCAAGATTGGCTAATATTGGAATTGGTCATGGCCGATGGCCGATATAGACCGATATTGAGAAATAGACTTTTTCTACGTAAATTTACAGAATTTAAGATGTTATAAAAATTTATTCCTACCTTCCATTTTTCCAAAAATGTACAATACATAAATTAAAATTTTAAATATTAAAAATTCCACAAGTTTTTATATTTTAGATCCAATATCGCCGAACATCGATCAATATTGGCTAATGTCGGTAAAAGGCAGTGGTGTAATGGCAAAAAATCCAGAGAGTATACGCTCAAAATATAGGGTATGGTATACCCTAAAATGTATATACTATAGTTTTCTTGAAAAGCAGAGAGTATATAATGTTCCTTAAAAAAGTCCAGAGGGTATACGGCGTATACCCCCGTATACCCTCCACTACATCCCTGGTAAAAGGTAACCTGTCTTTGCCGATGCACGCCAAAGTTGTCCGATATTGGGCAATATCGAGTCGATACTGCTGTGCTACCATGCTTACCTGGGATGATGCATTTTTCACGATTTCGCAATAGCTATATCGCAAGAAATAATACATGAATTTTCATCAAACTTCAGATTCAGTTTAACCCCTTAGTAAAATTAGTCCTGATTAGTTTTTTGTGTATATCACCCTGCAAGTGGCACTATTATGCAGAACTTATTTCAGATTCAGTAATAGCGCTATCTCAGAAACTAATGCACGGATTTTCAGCAAACTTCAGATGCAGTTAGGAGTTCACGTAAGTTGTTAATGATTAGATTTTGGTGTAAATCACATAATCGGTGGCGCTGTTATACTGCACTTTTCAGGAAGTATTTACATATATGAGATAAGAAAATTTTTGGTGTGCCACCACCGATTAATTTTTCGATAAATTTACCAAAACAATAGCATATTAAAAACAGACAATAATTTTATGCGATAATTTAATCTGGATGCAATAATTTAAACCAGACAATAATTTAATTAAATAATAATAATATTTTCAACAAACAAAATAAAACGTTCTGTTATGACGTCATCGAAAGACCTTTATTCAAAGGTATTTGTCCGTAAAAAAATGGCTAGGCAGCAGATTTGAACATCCTGCATAAAAAAACGGGCGTTGCCCGTAAAAACATATTAGTACTCCGAATTTATGTTTCCGCAACGTAAATTTACGGAAGTGTACCGTTAAGCTTCAAAAACGGACAACTACCGTCAAATATTACGGTAAATGCCCGTAAATTTACATTTTTTTTTACAGTGTAATGTCATCAATCAAAACAAATTAGACAAATAAACTAAATAAAAATTAATATGCATTTTATTTGTATAATATCTAGGAGTTTGTGGATGTAAAATGTAACTTCGAACGAATTCAAAACTATCAGCAAAATAAATTGAAAATCT
The DNA here is from genome assembly GCA_964019185.1 of Maratus speculifer. Taxonomy (NCBI): domain Eukaryota; kingdom Metazoa; phylum Arthropoda; class Arachnida; order Araneae; family Salticidae; genus Maratus; species Maratus speculifer. Next base: position 159,561,808 of record OZ025293.1, on the reverse strand, counting down.
TGGATATTTGGCGAAATAATAATGTTTTTAATTAGATCCCGGGACACTTCTAAAATTAATGACAGAAACGCTTTTTTTAACTATCAAATACCTAACTAAACTTTACGTTTTTGTACTTTGAAAAAAAAAATAATTACTTTATATTCATGTATGAAAAAAAATATAAAAAAATCTACATTTTAGGCCAAAAAGCTTAAACTTCATCCTCATTCCGGAAGACCTATATATATTTCAATAAAAAAAAAAAAAAAAAAAAAAAAAAAAAAAAAAAACTGGAAGTATGTAATCATAGTGACAACTTTTTATCAACTTGAAATTTTGAATTTCAAAAAAAAGTTTTTCGTTTTGTACCCTAGTGCGCGGCACCCCGAGTATAAATCAGAGATTTGTTTAAAAGTATGGGGCCAGCAAGGCGTGCGCAGAACACCTAGTATACGGTGCAAAAGGCAGTAGTGACCCAGCTCGAGTTTCATTCGGATGCACATTTTATATGAATTCAAGAACCCCGGTGAAAGGAACCGGCAGTACGTGCTCAGCACGTCTGCGGTACGTTGACATATGCAGCGTGACGTATGCACACTTTTCTAGGTTTGTTTGATTAGAAATTTTTACGCTTCGAGGTTCATTCGCCTGCTAAATGACGAAGTCAGCTAATGTATGTCAATAAAAATCATTAATGTTCCATGCATTACTTGAAAAATTATAAGTTTTCATCAAATCATAAATCATGCTGTCATACGACAGTACTGAATTCCAAAATAGATAAATAAGTATGAAATAAGATATAAAAATATAATTGTAAACATTTTAATGTAAGGGGAGTGTATATAGCATATATTCAATGTAGACTTTTGTTCTGAAATTCGATTTTTTAAAAATCTTATTTAAGTATAGTATCATACATGATTAAGTAATTACATTTGCAGATAAAAGATCGAGGTGTAATGGAAACAAGAACTATTTTCTGCCGATAAAAAAGGGTTAATATATGATAGCGATAGTATATGGAATTGACTATTCCATAATTTTTGAGACAGAATATTTAAAATGGTTTCCTTATGCATAAAAACTATCATTTACTTCCATTTCAACCAACACATTACGCTGCATTCAAATCACCAGATCTTTACTCAATTTCGGTCTTGAATGATAAAATTTAGAACGGAAATTTTCCACTCCGACGTAAAAATTTCAAAAGATAATATTTATATTGATTAATAATTTATATTTTAAACCGGCTGAGTGTCAAGGAAATGTTTCCTAAACCCTCAAAATTCACGAGAATCTGTAAAGAATTTAATTTCAAAGTAAATAAACGAATTTTAAATTTTATGTGTAAAACAATAAAGTATTCCTTTCTGCTGAAACTTATTTTAAAGCCGAAAGTCTTTGTGTTTTGAAGATAATCATTTTCATTCTCTTTAAATTTATTCAGTGTGCATAAATGGCAAAATTTTACTCATAATATTCGTAAATATTCTAAAGTGATAAAATGCAAATAAAACTTTAGATGTAAAAATCTTCTATGTTTTATAAAATACAACGTCAATAAAATGAGATAAAAGAATATTAATTTACAGATCAAATGTTAAACTTCACTATTTTGTAAAATTTCGAAACATAAACAGAATTCACAACTGGTGCAAACATAAATATTGTAGAGGCAATTCATGCTTACTAATATCACACTTATACATAAAAAATAGAATTTACCAGAGGTTATCAATCACGCGCTTATCAATCCTTTTCCTTACACCTATAAGGTCTTTATAAATTTATATATCTAAGAATATATGTTGCAGTTATAACCTATAGAAAATTTTATTTTTGATGGAACGGAAAAAAATCTATGCGGTGTTTTCTGAAAAGGAATTCGCGATTGAAAAAAAATCATATTAAAAAAAACGCTTTCTCTCCAAAAGAAAAAAATAAGATTTTACACATTTTTCGTACATTTGCTAGCGTTGTCAGCGTGGGACTTCAAGTAAAATTTTAAAAAATAAGAAAAAGAGTTTAAACGTGGAACTAAAACGATTTTATGATAAAATAATCTTTCTTCTTTTTAAACAATAAACTAGGTATTTTGGGAATAAACTGGAACACTTGAGCATAAACAGTGATTGTTGAACTGTAACTTCAAGTAAGTAGCATTTATTAATAAATTTAATTTCAGATTAAGTAAAGAAATACATATACGCATAACAGTCTATAAAACACTTTTAAAATACCGTAATGTAAGGGATATTATCAACGAATCAAATAATTCTATTTCCACCCAGAAAATTTGATTTAGAAAATGACAAATGCCAAACATTTATCACGATCTGATAAATCACATTTTAACTGAAAATATTTCTGCGTCGAAAAATATTTTTTAATCCGCGTATTATACGCAGGAAGATACGGTAATTTTGAAAATTTTTAGCCAATCGAATTCCTTGTCTTCCTTAATCTTTTTAAGTGCTCAGTGATCACTTGTCTTGTTTTCTGTTAAGATGAATAAATGTTACACATTTATAATTTTAAATTTTGCATGTCTAATATAATCGCACTCTAAGATCGCAGTGCTTAAAGAGTAGTTGTTATATGTTAAATCAAAATTTGCCCCTTTTCTCTTTTAATAATTCATCCACACTTTTATTAATTCGATTTCGTATACTTAACAGGCGGATCGAAACAGCAATAGCTGCCTATGGAGGTTTATTGCACATGCTCATTTAGTGCTAAAGTGGTAATCAGGATTGGCAGTAAGCTTTAAAATGAATTGCCAAGTATGCAGACGAATCGAGTGTCGATTTATATAACATTTTTATCTCCGGATTTTTCCATTTACACAACATTTTTAGCTCTGGATTCTCCATTTATACATTATTTTTAGCTCCGGATTTTTCAATTTCTACAACATTTTTAGCTCCGGACTGTTCGATTTATTCAAAATTTTTAGCTCCGGATTTTTCGATTTATTCAAGATTTTTAGTTCCGGATTTTTCGATTCATGCAGCATTTTGCTCCTGATTTTTCGATTTATGAAGAATTCTTTTAGCTCCAGATTTTTCAATTTATACATAATTTTTTACTCACTTCTAAAATTTTCAAATATATATATATATATATATATATATATATATATATATATATATATATATATATATATATATATATATATATATATATATATATACATATATATTAAGAAATTATTTTTACACGTATACGAATATTTTCGCAGAATACTTTTTTTTTATTTGCTTAGTATATGTACATATATATATATATATAAATCACATTGGAACGATATTTAGAATATTAAAAGAAATTTAGAATTAAATTGAAATTTATCTTTAATAAAAATGTCTTATTTATTACTAAAAAGTAACCAATAATAATAAAAAGAAACCATAAACCGTCTTTTGGCCCGTGAAGTGCAAGCTCATTGCTCTAACCGTTCGGCCATCGAGCCCACCTTCAAAGTCTTCCTGAAATGTTCAAATGTCATGAAATTCAAAGGTTGCTTTATCTAAAAAGCTCGCCAAAAGTTAGCCAACCGAACTACTAAACGAAATCGGGATAGCGCCTGCGCGGTGATAGTCTTCGGATGGAGCTATTGCTGTTTGGATCCACTATTGTATATTTATAGGATTTTGCTTTCTAAAGAATAATCAAACTGAAAAATAAAATTACATGTTCATTGTGTGATCAAGCGATAAAACAGCATTTTAAAATTCTTATATTGATTATAAAATGTTATTTCCGGTAAGTATTTTCATTTCCTTGCTATTCATTTGCTATTTCTAAATGAAGCTCTATTTAAGTGTCATGTTTTTATTAGCTGCAATTCATTTTTTTTCATCCTATTTTAAAATCAAAGTTTTTTCTCGTTTCATCTTAATTATCTCATAACAATAAAACGCACATACTTTTTTTTTAAATCAACTTTTTAACATTTACACCCATTAGTATCTACAGGGTGTCCCAAAAGGTCGTTTACAAACTTAACATGCTGGTCTGTCATATCATGATGAACAATATTAAATGGGAAACTAAGGGTCTCAAACGTCTTCCAAAGGAGATATGCGCCATTAAAGTTTAGGGTCCAAAAATTCAAATGATTATAAAAAACAGAAAAATTGGTCGATTCGTTTGCGGTTTTCACTAAAACTATTCTTTATGTCAGTATTTTCTTGAAATTAAATTGTAAAGATAAATTTCAAAAAATGTCGATAGAGGGCGCTTTAGACTTTGAGTAACGATAAACTAGTTTTTACCATTATTTTTTGCATCTCATTAAATTTTTTTAGAAGCTTAGACATAAACTTAAATTTTGAGCTCAAAATCTAAATCGTTGGAAGTGGTTAAGTAGCGCAAACTGAGTTGCGGGGAGAGGTTCAAATTTCAAATGATTATAAAAAACGGTAAAATTGGTCAATTGATTTGCGATTTTCACTAAAATTTTTCTTTATGTCAGTATTATCTTGAAAATAATTTATAAAGATAAAATTCAAAAAATGCCGATAGAGGGCGCTTTAGACTTTGAAGTAACGTACAACTATTTTTTTCCGTTATTTTTTGCATCTCATAATTTTTTTTAGAAGCTTAGACATAAACTTAAATTTTGAGATGAAAATCTGAATCATTGGAAGTGGTAAAGTAGCACAAACTGAACTGGGTTCAATGGGGGTGGGAGGTTCAAACTTCAAACGGATATAAAAAACGGAAAAATTGGTCGGTTTTTGCTAAAATTATTCTTTATGTCAATATTTCCTTAAAAATAAATATTAAAGATAAATTTAAAAAAATCCGTTAGAGGGCGCCTTAAACTTTAGAATAACCAACAATTATTTTTAACCGTTATTATTATTTTTTTTAAATCTAATTAAATGCTTGCAAAAGTTTAGACTGAAATTTCGTGCTCAAAATCTAAATCGATAGGAGGGGTTAAGAAGCGAAAACTGAACTGTGTTCAGGAGTTGAAATGTTACCTTCCCTACCCCTCGAACGCAGTTCAATTTTTGGCCGCTTAATTATTCACAAAGATGCAGATTTTGAGCACAAAATTTAAGTTTGAACTTTTACAAGCATTTTATTAGATACAAAAAATAACGGTTAAAAATAGTTGTTGGTTACTATAAAGTTTAAGGCGCCCTCTGACGGAATTTTTTGAAAGATATCTGCAAAATTTATTTTCAAGAAAATATTGATATAAAGAATAGTTTTAGCGAAAAAAGACCAATTTTTCCGTTTTTTATAATCATTTGAAATTTGAAACTCCCCCCCCCCCCCCCCCCATTGAACACAGTTCAGTTTGCACTACTTAACCACTCCCAACGATTCAGATTTTTATCTCAAAATTTAAGTTTATGTCTAAGCTTCTAAAAAAATTTTATGAGATGCAAGAAATAACGGGAAAAATAGTTGTACGTTACTCCAAAGTCTAAAGCGCCCTCTATCGGCATTTTTTGAATTTTATCTTTATAAATTATTTTCAAGATAATACTGATATAAAGAATAATTTTGGTCAAAATCGCAAATCAATTGGCCAATTTTTCCGTTTTTTATAATCATTTGAAATTTGAACATCTCCCCGCAATTCAGTTTGCGCTACTTAACCACTTCCAACTATTTAGATTTTGAGCTCAAAATTTAAGTTTATGTCTAAGCTTCTAAAAAAATTTAATGAGATGCAAAAAATAATGGTAAAAACTAGTTTATCGTTACTCCAAAGTCTAAAGCGCCCTCTATCGACATTTTTTGAAATTTATCTTTATAATTTATTTTCAAGAAAATACTGACATAAACAATAGTTTTAGTGAAAACCGCAAACGAATCGACCAATTTTTCTGTTTTTTTATAATCATTTGAATTTTTGGACCCTAAACTTTAATGGCGCATATCTCCTTTGGAAGACGTTTGGGACCCTTAGTTTCCTGTTTAATATTGTTCATCATGATATGACAGACCAGCATGTTAAGTTTGTAAACGACCTTTTGGGACACTCTGTATAGCTAATAGAACGTACCACTGTCTCACTGTGTACCCTGCACCAAGCTTTAAAAATATACGTGGAGGTATTAATACGATTAAAATTCTTAATTAAGCCGAATGTAGTTAATAGTATAACCTAGGTGAGCGAAATAGTGAGAGTATCGAAATAATCTAAGCTCTAAGCTAAAGCCTTATAAAGTATTAACTAAAATCAACTGACACTATCAACTCTATTTATCATGTAGCTAAATTTGCAGCAATCAACACAATAGTAATAAAATATTTTACATCATTCATGCTTACATAAAAATTTATAGCGCACTGGCAATTTTTCATTTTTTATGTTCAAACTAAAAGGTATGATCATAATTAGCTCTTTCTTCTACAATTTTATTGTTTATTTTTTATTGTTATTTCCATTTTTTTTCTTCTCGTAATTTAAACACCCATTGGCTGGTTCTTGCTTAAAATTTTATAATAATAACATTATTTTATAGAACTAAATATAAAGCAAAGATGCATAAAAAGTAAATGATTAAAAGAAGATAGAAGGTAGAGCATTCACATAAGATGAAATTAAAATAGAAAAAGGAATATACAATTAATTACGTGCATCTGGTGATAGAATAATATCTGAATTAGAAATAATTAAAAATATCTCTTTGGAATTAATACTCTTTTTGAATTCACTTGTATAAAACATCCGACAATCACAAATTTCTCTCTGCTGTTAAAATGTGCGGAAAAATCTGCTTTAACCCCTTCGCAATGGGAAACTTTTACGAAATGTTTAATGTTTTGTCACCGATTTTTAAAAACAGAAATTTGTACCTTATTAAATTGAGAAAGTACTCCGATTAAATAAGGCAAATTTTAAAGTAATTTTTTTCTGGTGGAGAAAAACAAGGCTTTTTAAGCCTTTTTGCGGCACGTATACGTGTCGCTCGTCCCCAAAGGGTTAATGTTAGTTATATACCTTATTAAATAAGAGACCTTGCCATACTATGTAGTGTGATTATTCTTAGTACAATCGTATGACAATGTGAGCTCTCATAACTGACGAACTATAACTGAAAACGATCCCCACATTTTCCGGCAACTTCCGTTTATAGCTACATTGTTAATGAAGTCCTCGCTTCAAATCTTTTTGAATTATTTGTTCTTGTATTTTTATAAAAAACCGGCCACCGAGCTGGTTAGCTGTTCTGTTTTTGGCTTTGGATTTTCCGATATTTTTCTGAAATTTGAAAATGAGTAATTTAAACAGGACTCTTTGTACTGGTATTTTTATGCAATAAGAGGTCCTAGCATTACTTTAACTTTAAAAAGCAAATTTCACTAACATTTATGGTGTTGCATTTTATATGTCTTTCATATTTCGATAACTGTTTAAGCCATCATTGATTTTTTTTTTCTTTGAGGCTATTTAAAAAGTGAGTTTATAAAATCAATACTTACGTTCCGAATTTATATCCAAATGCATTGTATTATGTTCTTAAATGCCTCATGTCTCTATTCCAGGCATACATGTGCCCGCAAGAATGAGCTAGCTAATTATGTGTAGAAAAACCGATAGTAGCATTTAAGTAATTGTATGTCAAATTTTTATACACACACGCACACATTTATATGTAAACAGTTCCTAATTGTATCCTTTCTAATGTCATAATATATTCATAATAGTAAAGTTCTACCAATTTATGACAGACAATAAAATATATCTATATATCTTTCTTTAATATACACTTGAACAATCAGCGCCTATTACAATACTTTCAATATTTATTTTTAAAAACACATATACAAAAATGTTTAAAAATACCGTCACCTCATTTTCTTAAGGCATCTTCAGTTACTGATTTTTTTTTCAGTCTCTTGTTATTTAGAAGCAAACATATTTAAATTATTGACATAAAGCACTAATTGTTTATGTTAAATGATATATGTATATATAGAAATATGTTTTAATAACTGTGATAAATTGGTAGAACTTTCTAATATGTATATATATATATATGTAAAGCAGCAAAAAAGCGCTATATATATATGTGTGTGTGTGTATTTGCATATTTGTTAGTTTTCTTGCGCAAGTGCATGAATAAATAACATATTTTTATTCTACCGTTCTTTAGAATAGATATTTAAAATAATCGCTTGTCAATAAAAAGGATATATGAGTAAAGATAATTTGTTCCTGAAATTATAGCGAGTCTGCTGCTCAAGCACATGTGTAACAGCAAAAAAAGTGAATTCTCTTTTTCTTCGGCATATAGGATGCCTTCAAGACAAAACTGTTCGTACTGAGTAAGAAAAAGACGGTAGAAAGAGATCTCATGTTTTATTGGGACAATCATGTTTTATATGTGTTTTATCATGTTTTATATGTGCCCTAGGCATGACTGCAACTGCGTCTCAGACGAGAATAGCCTCTATAGAGTAGTCATTAATGTTGGCAAATTGGGGCTTCTTGGCTAAATGCCAATTGTTTTCCCGGAAGGAATACACAAAGGGTCAAATACTTACTTAATATTAACATTGTATGGAATGATATACTTATTGATGATATGGAAGGATGAGATATGAGAAAGAGTACATTTTTACCTAATTTCTTTTCACTATATTTTTTGACATATTGGTGTTTAGAAGAAAGGAAATTTAGAATTCGAAAATAGTGCAATTTTTATGTTAATTTAGTGGGAGAAATTAAGCTTGTCAAGACTATTAGGAAATTATTCAAAACATTTTAGACACATTTTGGACTAAAAGTTTGTTTGTTGTTTAATGTTTAACAAGTTAAGGCATATCTATGTGCTCGTAAGCTGTCGAAAACTTTTTTAATAGAGAGTTTTTTAATACTTACCAAAAAAGTAGAAAAGTGTTTGTGATTTCCTTTTGTCTGGCCGACTGAACGCATTCTGTCTCTTATACATATACTCTGACTGAACTGAAATTTTTGAAGGGTATTGACGTTTCCCTAGCAAGAACCCTATTTCAAATGATCATTTTATTTACAGAGGCTGACAAAAGTTGTAAGTTACATTAAGGCCTACGGGAAAAAAATCGTTTTAAATAAATTTTATACCCTGTCAAACATATTAAATTTTGTATGCATTTTCAAAGTGCACTAAAAAATACATTCTGCAATGTATGCTTGAAAAAATAGTTATTATTCATATACAGGTCCACGCAAAAGTATTTCATTACATAATGGTAAAAGGGGGCTGTTTAAGACATATTTGAATTATATTAAACCATTTCATGCATAAAAAATTGATATATGTCACTGACGCTTAATATAAGTCATTTCAGGAATAATACGAAGTGCATAGCATTTACAGGGACACACTAAAGGTTTCAAATAGTATATTCTGTGTGAAGTACGGTATATTATAAATATAGGCTGATGGATTGATGAAATCCAATTTTAATAATGATATGCGCTTTTAATTTTCACTAAATGTATGTAAATTACATGGGGCGTATAAATGCTATAGTTTATGTTCAGGGCTACATAAAAGATTCGTATATGTTACTTAATATGAACGTAAATTTCTTAAAGGTAATTTTCAAATAAGTTATGTATTTTTACGTCTAACTGCATTGAGTTTGCTAAGAAATGTTTGCATAATATAGATAAAATGATATACAGATGCAAATAATTGGATGCAGTATCGCATTTGGAAGATAATTTCCGAAAGTGTGATTTCAGTAGTTTTAAGCGTGTTATAGCTTGAATTAAATTTTAGCTAAATATTTGCATGTAATAAACGAATTTGTAAACTACAACAATCTCAACAAAAGTATTCAACTATGTTTCCATTTATTAGTATAAATAGCTGAAAAATATACTTCAACTTTTTAGGCGTTTTCTTGCTAAACCAAATTTTCCTATTACAAGTATATGTATATCAAACGACAGATCAAATGCAGAGCTATTAAAAAATATCGGAATACATAGTTCGTTATGGACAGTAACACCTTTCCCTAAATAACTAAATTTTGTTAAAGATTTCGGGAAGTGTTAGAAAGTGTTTCAAAATCTAGATTTAACCCTTTAGAGTCTGGTGTACTGCCAATAGTACATGTCATTTCATCGAGTATTATTTTGTCATAACAATTAGTTACTTTCTTTATATAGAAATGATAGTATATGGCTAAGCTTTTTTTATGACTTCATTTAGATTTTTGCATTTAGCAATAACAATAATATTAAAAGATTATTTAATTCTCTTTGAAATATTGGTGATTCCTTTATTTTATACATAAATGTCACTCTTTAAATTTAAAATATGAGTTACTTTTGTGAACTATTCCTGCGTGATAAAACGCAAAAAACAAGTTGTAATAACCTCTCAAATCCGATTGTAACACGTTCTTTTCAAAACGACTTCATAAACTCTTCCTTAGCCTATTATCATATAAATATGAACTTAATCGTATACAAAATAAATGCATTCATAAAACCTCATACAATGAGGTAATCTTTAAAATTCGGACCCGAAAGATTGACGTATGCTTTTTATTACTTGTTTTTGTTAATGTCACTTTAGTCAATTTTTAAATTTACTTGATTGTAATATATTTCTGCTCAAAAGATACAAGATAGTAATCTAATATTCAATAATTTCGGTTCTTTTATAGTGAAACGCAGTTTCATGTAAATAGTTGAAAGAAAATTTTGCTATATTTATTAGCAGCATAGTTCTCAATTTAAAATATTATTAGTTAAAAGTTATTGAATATTATGAATTTTAAACAACATCTATTAGTATATGATGGTGAATAACGAAAAAAGTTGTAGCACAACTGTATCTCATATTATATCAGCATATTAGAATATTTATGCTATATGATGTGAAAGTATATGGAAAAGAGTATCTATATGAATGTATTATATCTGAACAATTCTACACAGAATCAACAGTATTTGATAATGTCCCTAAAAGATATTTAAATTGAAAATAGTATTTAATTTCATGTATATATCATCATTAAATAGCTTTATGTATCGAAAAAATATCGTTTAAATAGGCTTCAAACTATTGTTTTTAATTTATTGGTGAAAATTACATCAGTAACAATACTCATGACGCGTTACAACCTATAGAATATCTGTGATTATAGTTCTGATAGAATAAAAAGATATTTGAATGAAATTAAAAAAAAATATTGCTAAGAAAAAAGGATAAAAATTTATAAGATGCACAAACATGTTATCAGAATCCTAATTTAAATTTCTTCGTCCGGACTGGGCTGATTGATGACATGTATAGTGATATATTATTTAATACGTTTGCATATGAATATTTGTTCTATCATAAAAAGTGGAGAATATTATAAAATTTTAAAGTAAATCATGCAAATGTTTGTATATTTTATTGAAAAAGTTTGTAGAGGCGCGGCAACCCTGTACATTTAAAGACTCTGCGCCTTCCATTTAAAGAATAGTAAATTAATGAACAATTTTCAATTAATTCTGAAGGAAGATTTTTTAAACTTTCTAAAGGACTGCATTTGTTATAAAGCTCTAAGTAGTTTTTCAAGGAGGACTAGTTCATTATCATTATATCTATACTGCTATATACAGGGTGTCCAGCAAATAACAGCCTGATTTCAAAATTAATTTTCTCAAAAACAAAGATCGATAGTAATATGGGGTGAACGGTTTTTTCATTAGGTAAGCTGTAAAAATCTTATGCAGAAATTTCAAACAGTGAATATTTTGAAAAAAATGCGTTCTGATTGACTAGAATGCTTTGATTTGACATTGTTCTTGTTTTAGATTGCCTGCAGAGAAATTTTTTTTCAGCTTACAGTGCAATATTTTAAAGATTTTTCGAAGTAAATTTTTAGAATTTCGAAATTTCAAAAATTTAATTTAAAAAAACTATGAAATATAGCACTTTAAGCCTAAAAACACATTCTGTGGCAGCAATCTAAAGCAAGAAAAATGTCAAATCAAAGCATTCTTTGCAATAAAAACACAATCTTTTCAAAATATTTACCGTTCGAAACTTTTGTATAAGATTTTTACAACTTACCCGATAAAAAAAACCGTTTACTGCATAATTCTATTGATCTTTGTTTTTGAGAAATTTAATTTTGAAATCAGGGTGTTATTTGCTGGACACCCTGTATATATATTTTTTTAAACTGAACGGAATTTTTGTTTGGACTAACAACGCTTATGAAAAGCATATTTCTTTATACTTTTCATACATTAAATAATTAGTTTTGATTTTGTAACATTTATTAATTAATTTTCATGTTTTTATTAATTAAACAAAAATGACAAAAAATCTATATCGTATTTACGCATTGGTATAGCTCTTGTTCAAAGATAAAAATAATTATCCACATTAAACAAATGCAATTTAAACTACTAAATGAAAGTAATAAAATTATACGTCGAGTTCTATCAAATGCAAAGTAAACCCATTTATTTAGATATGTATAGCGAAAACAATTCAAGTAAAGTAATGTGTGAAATGGGTCTTATTCATATATCAGAATTTACATGTCAGTTATCTATCAAATAACTTACAGTCGAAATACATTAAAATTTTAAGATACAAACTCTCCATATCAAATTATTTTCATATTTGATAAAAAATTGCAATACACTTTTTTTAGGAAAATCATATAAATACCATGGAACTGTTAAAGAGCGATATTATAAAGTTTCTCATATAAAAATATTAAGTAATTTATATCTCATAAATAATACTCCAACGTATGTTCATATGTAACCAAGATATGTTTCGATGATTCAAGAAAGTTATTAGGTAATAAAATGCGTTTATTTGGCAAAATAAACGATATAACTCATTTTGTTTATTATTCATCTATTTAAGAATAAAGTTAAGTGAAAATCTTACATTCAAATAAAATGTGACATTAAAAATATATATATATAATTGGAATTTTGAAATAACAGCTCCTTGATTTCAAAAGCTCTCTGGAAATTTCCTTATAATCCGGCAACAGTTTGAAAACAGCTGGAATTTAATAAATATTAGAGTTTATATCTTTTTGAACTTAAAAGATATTTGACTGGGCTTTTTATATGCGTGTTCAAACTAATTCACAATTAAATGATAAAAAACGTTAATTCATGGACAGTTAAAAAAAATTTTCTAATAAATTACTGGTCAAGTGTGAGTATTACATGCGTACACAGGGTTCCGTGAAATAAATGTATGAATTAGTAACTGGGCTTTTTATTTCATATATAATATGGAATTTTAATATTTACGCTTCTAAAGTCCATAGCGCATACAGTATGACGTACGCGTCTTTATGTATGTGATAACTGTCCGAATCTTTAACTGTTAATATCTCAGTTACTTACCGCCTTTTAAAAAAATAAATCATGATTAACAACTCCTTTGTATGTATGCGACGATAAGTACATTCAGCGTTTCACAGCCACTTTTCTGAACACCCACAAAATTGTGTATAAAGGAAAAATACCGGGTGATCCAAAAGTCAGGACGAACTTTAAAAATGAATAACTCGAAAACGAATCAAGATACAAAGATACGGTTTGCACCAAATGGATGGAAAAGAAACCGGATTTTGTGTGACAGCGAAAAAAATAGTTTGCCGTTGACATCCAAAAAATGACACGGTAGTGTTTTTTGCACCAAAAGATGATTTGCAAATGAAAAAATGTTGACAATTTCCAAGTCAGCTTAGTTACAGTTAATTAGTACAACAGAAAATGTTCAATGTGCTGTCCCTCATTCATAAGTGCAGCTGTGAGACTAGGCACTACACCGTTCACAGCATTTAGTAGCATTTCTTGCTTTATGGCAGACACGTTTTGGCGGATGGCATCTTTCAATGCTGCTAGTGATGCCGTTGGTCGCCAATAGAACAATATTTTTTTGTTGTCACACAAAATCCGGTTTCTTTTCCATCCATTTGGTGCAAACCGTATCTTTGTATCTTGATTCGTTTTCGAGTTATTCATTTTTAAAGTTCGTCCTGACTTTTGGATCACCCGGTACGATTTTCTTAAAGAATAACGTTAGCTATGTGAGTAATCTCTATAGTTTTTATGCAAGATTTAAAATAACTTCTACTACCTCTAAATTTTTCCATACTTTTTATTTCAGTAGATTCAGAAATCGAGCGGGAGTGGGCATTTTTTTTTGCATTTTTTATAATATCAGTGAATATAAAATAACTTAAAGAAATATATTTTTGAGTTCAGCATTACAAAAGCTTTTATACGATACCCCACACGATGTGCAAAAAAGTTTTTTTTAAATATCTGGTTGTTTTAAGTAACTTAATTAGCAGGTCTACTTTTTTGATTAATCTATAAATATGTCGGATACACAGAGGCTGGTCTTGAAAATATACCAGAACGACAGGCCCGGAATGACCGACGGGCTACATTTTTTTAAATTGGATTGGCACCACTTTTTATATTAAAAAAATTATCATATTTTCTTAAAAGAAATTTATTGCATTGAAACTTTTTCTGTTTTTTATACCGCAATAACATTTAAATCATCTTTATACCAAATTAGAAAAGGAAATATTATTTTATCGTTTTGGTTTGTTTTCAAAATCAGGTAAACAAGCAACGATTGTCGTGGAATGACGACTTGTGAAAATGCGTTTTTCTACATCATGACATTTTTCACCATTTCTCAGATTTAAATTATTATAACTCAAGAACCCTTAAATATAAATGCTTCAAACTTGAAACACGTATTATTTTATTCTTTTACTTTAATTTTCATTCAGAAATTTTTTAAAAAATATATTTACTTTTGAAAATATGATTTTTTAAAAATGAGTTACATGATTTTATTTCAAATTTTTATTTTAAATATTTTTAATTTTTTTAAATTCATATTTTTAAACATGCTTAATCGAAATAAATTTTTTCATGTTTCTCTTTCTTAAAATGAAAAAAAAACTTAAATTCTGCAAAAAATAGTTTGAAATATAACGATTTTAAATTACCCCACTTTTTAATAAATTTTATTTTAAATTAAAAAATTGAAGTTTTATCATGTGATTTTGTTTACAAATGATATGGTTAATCATCACATTGTCATCACATTTCTCAATCAATTGATACAAAAATAAATTGGTACATAAAGGCATATAATGTTTTAAGCTTCAATTATTTTTATATAAAATTTAAAATGCAAACAATAATGTTTAAAAACTCTGCTCCTTAGGCGTGTCCAATCCTGAATCTTTATTAATAACACATTAATATCTTTTTTTATATGGAAAATATGAACAGAAATATTTAATTTTCGTTCTTAAAAAATTCATATTTTCTATTTAACATTAAATTTTTCACAAAATTCTGTTTCATGATGAATTATGTCCTTTACTAAAATCTGTCATTTATTTTGAATATAACATTCTTTTTAACGGTTGAAATGAATTGAATTGAGCTATCAAACTTCACTCAAGTGGAACAATTTTTGGTCACTAGCTGAAGTGTTTTTAGATCAATATTTCCTCGAATAAGATTACTTTACAATAGAATGGAGACTGTAAGGATTCATTTATGCTACCATTAAATGTTCATAAAGCCTGTTATGATAAACGCGTTTGTTTAAGTTTACGGGATGTTGTAAAATAAATTGACATTAGAATTACTTTTAAGTCGTTTTAGGAGGACTTAAAAAAATACCTGTATAGAAAGGCCCAAATTGTATTATAGTTATTCGCACGGTTGCACATTTTTATGCTTTGTTTATAAAATAGAAAAGGAAACAATTTCGAATAAAAATAAATATTTTAAGTCCCAAAATTTTAGTTTCACATTAATGAAAATAAGTTAACATTTAAAAAAATTGTTATTTATTTATAAAAAAAGCAATAGAAAATTTATAAGTAAATTTATATTGTTAATGTTTTTGTAACTATTTCACGTGTTATACATTACATGCAGCACTTTCATATAGAATGTAAGACAACAGAAAAATATGTTTTATTAATAAATCCTTATCCATTTTGCACTAATAAATCTGTATTTCAAATGACTTACGTGACTAACGTGACTGCCGTAACGAATGTTTTACTGCTCTCAATGGAGTGTTTACAGCGATCTCATCTCGCTTTAAAAGTCTATAACATGGTACTAGCTTAGAATAACTGGCATTGGCTTTCACTCTACGTTAACGTGCGACATACAAATTATGAGATCCCTAGTCCTGTTACAGTCTCGCCAGTCTATTTAACGCATTCGAACTTTAGCACGGATTTACGGAAAAACAATTTGTATCCAGAGATTTTTAATAATTTTATCTGCATATTATTTTCTATACTTCAAAATATTTATCTACATATAATTTTCGACATTTTACAAAATGCTACTACATATTCTTTTTAATTCAGTCTTATTAATAAACTAAGTTTTATGAAAAAAAAATACTTTTAATGAGAAATAGTAAAACATGCACACGCCCCCGTTCCTCCCTGCAAAAACATTAATAAAATAAAATAAATAAAATAAAATAAACATTGATACACTCAATTGTGATGAACTCAGGTGATTGTGATGCATATCAGGATACACAATAAATCCTGACAAAATTTATTTTGAAGCTTTAGTCTACTAATATTTACTGTGAGTGATGTATAAAACCCCCAAATCGGTCTTTAACAACGTATTTTCAAAAAATCCTGTTTAAATAATACTTGTGGAATTTAATTTTCTTTCAGCAGTAAAGAATAATACAAATAGACTAAAAGGTACTTCAAGCAATTTAGAACTGATAAATGAAATTAAAAGGTCGAAAAGAAAAAATATTTGATACAACAATTAGTTGGAACTAAACTGTTAAATGATATTAGCCTGATATAGTTATTCATGTAATCTCGAATTTTCTGACATTAAGATGACTGTTAAAACTTATGGTGACACATTGCACCTTTTAGGGGTGAAAGGCTTGTCTCACTGGTGACACCCCTAAAGGAGCCAGAATGACACCTTTAATTAGGGTGAAAAGATGGCACCCTTAATCCAGAGTGTCCAATAATAAAAAATTAAAAAATGTACAAACCGAATTTTGGCCGTCGAAGGATTCGAACTCACAACGTCTGATTACAAGCTCAGCGTTCTAACCGCTCGACCACCGAGCTCACCTTCATTCACTCATAGCTATAGATTTTAGTTGCCGCCACAGATAACAGAAAGACACACGTCACAGCGCATGCGCATGGTTCCCGTCACTCGATGAGGTGGCACATTGCTGCCAATACGAAGTGCATGGCACCTTATTTAGCTCCAATCACCCAGTAAGAGACCTGTCGGCACTGCAACCACATATCCAAGCCCCTATGGCATCCTAGGGTTCCAATGGACCCTAGGGCCTTTTTACCTCCGGGTACCAAATGGCACCGGTTTGTCACCTTCACTTTTAACAGTGATCTTGCATGATTTTTAAAACTTTATATTTAACAAGACGAATTTACTGCAAGATTTCCAAGACTTGAATCAATAGACAAGTTATACAATACAAACATGGACTCAGTGGATCAAATTTCTTTTGTTATTGAGTTCACATAAAAGCTGAAACACACAAATGGTTTTATTTTTTAATTTCACCATGTACTCAGAATTTAATTTGCTAATTGATAAATCGCTATTTGTTTTGTTAATTGACAAATTGATATTTAAAATTTAAGCTAGGAAGTTGACGTAATCATTGTTTAAAAATATTAAAAATTTATTGTGAATTTGTGCATCAATCAAGTCCATTATTATCGGTAAATTGAGTTGATGTGTTAGCAATATTCAGCAAAAGTTTATGGTAGTATGTTACTTAATGCTCATATCATGCTATTCCAGAAAACACTAGACACATATGTGCATGATTAAAGGAAGCATTGTCTTGTGTACGGTTTCAAACCTTTTATTCTTAAATTCTTAAATTTTTTAATTAAATATTCCCATTCTTTAATTATTATTGGTTAAAATTTATTATTAATTAATTATTATTATTAAATTAATTATTAATTAATTGGTTTTAATTCTCCGGCTAAAATAGAAAATCATCTCTACCGAAACGGGCTTCTGTAGAAAATCAAAGAAAAATTTTCGACTGAAAAAAATTAAAAATTCAAGATTATACGAAATCATTCAAGTCAAACAAGATGTTGTTAATAGAATTGAATATTTGTATAAACAGCTCGGATAATATGGACCTGCTCGCAGAATGAAAGAGGAACGTCTTCCTCAAATCCTCTTTGAAGGAAATTCTTAAGGCACACGTAGGAGGAATAGACTAAGCTTGACTTGAGAAAATTCTATTCGAGGGAAGTGAAAAAATATAAAATAATAATGAGATAACACTGGACAGAGCGATATAGAAAAGATCCGTTAGAAAAAATTTTATGGGTCAAGAAAACCCACTGTTTAGTGGAAACTCCGGAAGAAGAAGAAAAAATTAATTAATTATTAAATACGGGGTAGTTATAAAATAAGTATCCTTATTTGGAGCTGTCTGTAGCTTGAAGGAATAACCCGAATGAAGCCAAAATTTATACGCATACTATTTGAGAAGGGGGAAGAAGACTGGAACAATAAAAAAATAATTGCAATAATCGCCGACAGATGGCGTTTTTGTGTTTGAAATGTAATGTACAATACAAGAACAAAGAATTAAGGCACAAAACCGGATGGCATACCTAATTTATTGAAAATTTTCACAGTGAATGGGGTTAAGATTTCGCATGGCGGTGCCGATCAAGTTCAGGTTCCACATGACCATTTTGCTGCAAGATACAATCCAGGCCGTGGACGACGTGCTCAACTGCGGAATGCAACGCATCAGGAATGATGTTTCGCACATGTTGTGATATGCGATAAAATTGGATTGCCTTTCGTAGGACATTTTGAACAGTACCATATGGAATATCCAAATTTCGAGCAACTCCACGTGCACTAGGACCGGCTTCCGGAGTCCCTGATGGCTCCACAATCGCAGTAGCAATTTCTTCTTGATCGCTGAGAGGTAATGGTTTCCTCCCTCTTCCACATTTTACAGTAAACGATCCAGTCTCCTGAATTTTTTTTACCATTTTTATCACTCCACACGGTGACAAAGGACCTTTTTCTTTACGCGTTCCTTTCACACGCCTAAATTCATGTAAAGCAGCTGCGCTGTTTGAACTGTTAACGTAGAATAGTTTTCAAATTAAAGCGGATCTGATAAACTGAGAGCCATGTTTTACAACATTGATGGCAGAATTGACCACGTTTTAATTTTAATAATGATTACAACGGCGTTTGCACCGACAGGACCTGTAGCGCCATCTTTTGCCGATTATTGTAACTATATTTTATATTGTTCCATTCTTCTTCCCCCTTCTTGAATAGTGTGTATACCGATTTTGATTTCATTTGGGTTCTTCCTTCAAGCTACAGACAGCACCAAATAGGGATACTTATTTTATAACCTCCCTGTACTTCTATCAAATTCACGACGAGAGCATTTTTAAATTTTTACCACCGCGTTTTCTAAACAGAAAATTTTCAGTAAATGAATCGCGAAAATGCGTTTATTAAAGTAAATAACCTTTACAATAAAAAATAATTTGTGAGAATACCGAAGGATTATGAGCACATTTAGTGGCACGTATACGGTCGCTTTTTCTCCAAGGGGTTAAGGATCATAGGTTGGTTGTATAGGGTTTAATGGCGCAAAATCCCTTTAGGGACATGCTGCGCCAATAAGGGTCAGAGGACATTTAAATTTTCTAAACATCCAATCTTTGAAAACCTATATCTTATGGAGTAATCATTTCTGAACGTTTTAAAACAAAATGAATGAAAGTCTTAACAGCTGTTAAAAGTGTAGTATTTTCAAAGACAGAACTTCAAATTATTTTCCACAAAATATAGTGATATTCGGGCATTGCGCACAATTTAATTAAAATTAAATTATCAATGTTTTATGTATGAAATTTTCACGATATATAGTGTGTGTTAGGCTCTAGAAAATGAAATTGAATTTTCAATTTTTCTCTTGAAAATTTACCTTTTCTTCGTGTTCTATAAATTTTATATAAGCAATGTACAATTTTGTTTTCAAAACATGAAAATTCGAAATATATACACTTTTTAATTTTTTTTTTTTAGAATAAGCACAAGAATAATTTACTAACTTTTTTTTATTTTACATCGAGAAATTTCTTTGCAATCATGCGCTCAACCTGTTTTTCTATTTTTATGCTAGACATTTAAAATTCCTGTTAAAACAAATTTTCTCTATTGTGATTAGAAAAAATATATAATGAAAGAAGACACGTGTGTGTATATCATTACCTTCAAACATTATGTTTTTACAATGTATGCTTTTTAAGACATAAATTGACAAGTATGAGTATTTTTTTCCAATTTTTAACATTTTGAAAATCCTATGACCCCTTAAATTACATTCGCGATTGAAGTCATTCTCCAGATAAATCTCATTTGAGGTTCCTGGAAGTTAATTTAACATAATTTAAAATAAATAAATCGTATTCAATACATCTTCGTACACAACTTCTGATGCATATCAATTTACAAAATATTCTTCCTTTATTCTTAATTAGTGATTGAGAGGATGTATTATGCTTTGATTGTTTCAACTTAATATCGTAGTCTATATTACAAAGCAAAACATAACCGTGAGTAGTTCCGATGTCATATTTGGGGTGGCAACTTCTGACTAAAATATTTCACTTTTTTTACAAACTTTGGTACTTCTGAAGATCGCACAATTTAAATTTTTACATCGTCAAATAGGAAAAAACATGTTCTTTTAAATGCCGTATGTTTCAAAACTTCATTTTAATTTACTATATATTTATGGTTTTTAAAGTAATTTTCAGCCATGATTAAAAAAAAAATTGCTTGGATCCGTATGACGAAAGAATAACCCGTTACCAAATAAAGAAATATAAATAATTCAGCATTTGCTTCCTACTACACTATCTACCAATAAGTATTTGGAAACTTTCAATTTTTGACATTTTGTCAAATATTTAAAAATATACTTGTCGGATTCTTCTGAAACTTCAGGTTTATGAAGATTATGCCTGACCTCATATTTAGCAACATTCATTTGATAAGCAGGGCAATTAGGAGGCCGACAAAAAATTAAAGACTAACAGAAATATTTGGGATCACCCTATACATGAAAATGCACGAAATGATTTATCGCTGCAGAATACAAATATGTAGATACTGCACAAGATGTGCACTGATTTTTGTAAGAATAGCATCTATATTCATGGCGAAAAAGGGATTTTAAAAAAAAAAATTCAAAAATTCTGGTATGTTTTTTGTTTATATTATGCAAGGTTTTTGAACAAATTTAACTCAAATTTGAGAAATTTTGGCAAAATCTATTTGAAAAAATATAGCGCAATTGGAATATAAATATATTAAATATTTTATGAAATATGAGTAGTTTTATGAAATAATTTTTATCTGAGCATGCACGAACGATAAAAACGATTCTTTTACATCATTTAATAGTCCATTTTATGGAGTAACTTATAAAAAAAATCCAATCAAATATCGTGAAAATTCAAAAAGATATCATTATTATAAGTAAGCTGTTTTTACATTGCTCTCTAGAAACGGCTGAATGATAAGGGATTCTCCACAAATTGACATTTTTTATTAACTGACTTTTAGGAAAAAATTAGTATTATTTAATGTATACAATATCTAATACAATATTTCTGTTAATAGGTATCATGACATTTGTGATAGAAAAGAATAAAAGCTCTTTTCCTTTTTTGTCACAGGTGGCAAGATACTTATTAGCAGCAATATTGTATTAGATATTGTATTCATTAAATAGTACTAATTTTTTCCTAAAAGTCAGTTAATAAAAAATGTCAATTTGTGGAGAATCCCTTATCATTCAGCCGTTTCTAGAGAGCAATGTAAATACAGCTTACTTATAATAATGATATGCCCCACCAGTGGCCGAGAGGTACGGACCTCTCAACTGGTAGACGGCAGGTGCTGGGTTCGAACCCAATCGCGGCTGTCGGCTTAACCGTTCGGAGTTTTCGTGGTTTTCTTCGAACCTTGCGTAAATACGGGTTAGGTTCCCTTAGAAAGACCCCCACGAAGGGCACTCCCCCTCGTCCTATATCCCTAGTGTAGATAATCGGACGGCAAAAAATACACCATATAATAATGATATCTTTTTGAATTTTCACGATATTTGATTGGATTTTTTTATAAGTTACTCCATAAAATGGACTATTAAATGATGTAAAAGAATCGTTTTTATCATTCGTGCATGCTCAGATAAAAATTATTTCATACAACTACTCATATTTCATAAAATATTTAATATATTTATATTCCAATTGCGCTATATTTTTTCTAATAGATTTTGCCAATATTTCTGAAATTTGCATTAAATTTGGTCAAAAACCCTGCATGATATAAACAAAAAACATACCAGACTTTTGGAAATTTTTTTTTAAAAAATCTCTCTTTCCCTATGAATATACATGCTATTCTTACAAAAATTAACGAAATACCCACAATAGTTAAGTTCAAAGTCGTAAAAGTAATGGGTGGTACACTGTAAAAAATTTGCGCAATGTTCTTAGCATTTACTGTGTAACATTCCTGGGTTTTCTCGGATTATTTCTGCTCATACAAGAATACCGAGAAATCTTGTGTAATACCTTCCACAATCTCGTGTAACTTTTCGGAATAGTTGAGAAAGTGGAAATTACTGATAAACTGTGAAATGTTCCGAATATTTTCTGTGTAACATTCTTTAGTTTTAGTATACTTTTTGAGCATTTGTGTAACTTTTCGAATTTATTCTAAAATAGAAATCATTGGTAATCTGTGAAAAGTTATATATGTTTTTTGTGTAATATTCCTTATTTTGTGGTTGGTATATTAATTACAGAAAAATCGTTATTTTGCGTGTATGCCATTTTATCATCCCAGCTGAGAAAAGACTAAGAGATCTTGCGTTTTAACAAAATAACACGAAGGTGCGTATACTCTTGTAATTGTGCATTTCAAAGCTTTTATTCAAATTCTGCCCTGTACAGCTCTAGAGATATATTTTACATGTAAAAAAACTAATTTTTTGTGTGTTTATTATTTTGCTCACTTAGTTATAAATCGAGTATGGAAACTAGAGTCACTAATTTTTACCGAAGCTTTAACTACGCATTTAATTGTGATTCTCGAATATTTTTTTCCCAGTTTAGACTCTGGGGACTCTTCTTGGTCTTTATTTCCATATGAACTACTTTTTTGAGTGTGATTCATTTTGTTGCCTCAGTTGAAGAAAAAGACCATGGGATTTAGACCAACTAAATTTGGAATGAAAGTGCGTATGCCTATCTTATTGCTCATTTTGAAGCCTATTTTTTCAAATTCGACTAGTGATCGTTTTACGAAATTATTTTATCAGTGATTGTTTGACGAAATTCTCGATCTTAATACCGCAAATTTTTCTCCAAATATCTGCTATTTCCGATTAGTAACATTTGACTTATTTAATCAGCAGTGCCAGTTTAGAGGATTTTTTTACAATGTCTATCTTTATTTCCGAATAGTAATCTTTCTGTCATAAAATAAAGCGATAATATCTAGGTATAAGCATTCGCGTCGTAAGCAAGATCTTTTGTCCAAGGGATGAAAACTTTATCTTATATTAAATGGAAAATTTTTACATTTGTTGTAAGAGCGATGTTCTGGTGATGTTGGAACTAGAGTAAATTCAGGTATTAATCGGTATCACGTCTTAAGTGGGTTCGACTGTTTCCTAAAACAATTAATCTAGCATAAAAATTATTATAAACAAAGTCAATGCTTAAAGAGGAAAGGGGAGAAGCTCTAGCCAACTATTTTATTTTTCAAAATATTGAGTCTATAACATGAAATTAAAGTAATATCAGTAGAGAAATGTTTAAATTTTGTCCCCCCCTCTCCCCTCCCTTCTTTGGTATCTGAAAGCTACATATGTCTATAGAGGATGAAAAGGTACAATTTTAAGATTTTTACTAGAAAATATTGCTAATTTTGTGGCAAGGTTATTGTGCCTAAATGTGATTCATAAGTACGGTAATCTTTTTTTTTTTACTTTAAATCTTAATACAGGATTCCCGAATGCTATACAATAAGGCATTAGATTTTTAATGAAACTGTATGTATTTTTCTGCATTGATGACATTTTCTTAGAGATTCTCGATCAAATAGACATCGTTGATTTTATAGCGCCCAAATGTTTCGTAAGTTTAGCATATTTCCCTAAATTGCCTCTCGTATTTTTAACGTTGAAGATCAAATAATCTCACTAACGTAAAGAAACTACGTCTGTTTCATTTAACTGACCAATAAACTGTTAAAAAAAGTGCCCTGTGTGTGGATTAGAATTTAAACAACTACCAGGTAAGTTTGTATGGTATTCTTTATATAGTGCATTAAATGCAAATTTCATGTTTAATTAATCATGTTTAATTAAGTTTAATTAATTAAATACCTACTATTTTTGATTAGTAATATTCGTTTAATTTAAGTGTCAGTTTAGAAGTTTTTTTTTTTTTTTACAATGTCTATCACTTTTTCCGACTAGTAATATTTCTGTCATTAAATAAAGCGATTATATTCGGAAATAGTTTGATGTTCATATCAAAAACTTAATATCTAGGTATATGCATTCGCGTCGTAAGCGAGATCTGTTGTCCGAGGGATGAAAACTTTATCTTATATTAAATGAAAATTTTTTACATTTATTGTAAGAGCGATGTTCTGGTGATGTTGGAACTGGAGTAAATTCAGGTATTAATCGGTATCACGTCTTAAGTGGGTTCGACTGTTTCCTAAAACATTAAATCTAGCATAAAAATTGTTATAAACAAAGTCAATGCTTAAAGGGGAAAGGGGAGAAGCTCTAGCAACTATTTCTTTTCAAAATATTGAGTCTATAGCGTGGAATTAAAGTAATATCAGTAGAGAAATGTTAAAATTTTGTCCCCCCCTTCTTCCCTCCCTTCTTTGGAATCTGAAAGCTACATATATCTATAGAGGATGAAAAGGTACAATTTTAAGTCGTTTACTAGAAAATATTCCTAATTTTGTGGCAACGTTATTGTGCCTAAATGTGATCCATAAGTACGGTAATGTTCTTTTGCTTAAAATCTTAATTCATGAATCCCAAATGCTATATAATAAGACATTCGATTTTTAACGAAACAGTAAGCATTTTTCTTTATTGATAACATTTTCTCAGAGATTTTAGATCAAATACACACCGTTCTTTTTATAGCGCCCCCATGTTTCGTAAATTTGTAGAATTTCCCTAAATTACCTCCCGAATGTTGATCTTTAACGATCAAATAATCTCATTCACGTAAAGTAACTATGTCTGTTTCATTTAACTGACCAATAAACTGTTTAGAAAAGGGCTCAGTTTGTGGATTAGAATTTAAATAATTACTAGGTAAGTTTGTATAGTATTCTTTATATAGTGCATTAAATGCAAATTTCATGTTTACTTAAGCTGTCGTAAGTCACATAATCCTCCATTTAAAAATGTTATTTTACTTAGCACTTAAGTATGTATTTAAGCAATTTAACTTATATGCATAATCAGACTTATATATTAAATAAAAATTCTATGCACATTATCATAAGCTAAAAACTTTCTGTAAATTAAATGAAGGATTACGTGAAAACTAAACAAAATTTTATAGTATCAATTTACAATCTTAATTTTAAGAAAGTCAATATTTCAATTATTGTGCTGAATTTTTTAACATTTTGTCAGGCATACTTTTTTAATGTTATTTTCTTTTTTAAAAATTCTGAATAAATGAAATACTTTACGTGTATGTATGTCTTTATTATACAGATCTGTGCATAATTATTTACAGCAATCTTTCATTTGTATGTTGATGCAAAATATAGATAAAAATTATCATTGGCCACTGGTCAGTTACTCAGATTTTTAATTATTGACCATTAACAAAGTCACAAACACTTCATACAAAATCATATGACGTGTTCGTACAGTTCTAACTATCAACTTTATAGCTTATTAATATTTTTTAATTTCCATTTGATAGGATTACACTCAACTGAAAACTGAAATTGTATCTAACAGAAATATATATAAGTAAGAAATTACCGTAGTCAAACTAACAATATTTAAAATGAGCTTGGAAATCCGTATTAACGCGGGTGTGTATTGTGGGGGAGAGGGGTTAATTGACAAGCCCGAAGTTATAGTCTATCAACGTAAACAGGCATCTAAAAGTCTTAGAAAATAATATTAAAATTAAAATTTATTAAATTAAAGCTACATTAGAAAAACTGCTCTGAATCCGCGTTAAAAGGCGGCGTAACATCGAGGATTTCTCAAACTTAATTTCTAAATTTTAATATACTATGTACTCAAACTTAAAATACGCATTATGTCCTTATTGAAATACAAGAGCTCGGAAATGCGCGTTAGCAAGTCTTTCAAAGCCCAACTAAAATCCACGCAAACGAAGGCTTCTAAATCTCGCTTATAAAATAATTTTCAAAATTAAAATTTTTCAATTTAACATAAAGCTGCATAAAGAATAGGAAAAGTACTCGAAACCACATTAACAGGGGTTCGAGTAACACCGAGGATTTCTGTGATTTGATTTAAAATAACAGAAGTTTAATGTTATATAATTCAACAAACTTAAATGCACATTAACTAGTCTATTAGAAACAGGAATTCTGGAAATACGCTTCTAAAAAGGCTTCCAAAAGTAACTTAAAAAAAGCATACCGAATTATTTATTACCAAAAGAATTGAGAAGAAACCTGAAAAATAAACTCGTACTTAACATGCAAAAGCTTACTTCCATATTTAAAGCGCAAAATATCACTTTGAATTTAAATCTTATTGTATCTATTGTTATGATTTGCTGAACTTTTTCAGTATCACTCAGTATATCTTAAATCTGACAATTTTTTTAGCATCTTTATTTTGACAGGGTTAGCAAATGCATTTTGAAAATTTCACAACACTACGTTTATAAAACATCGGGACAAATTTTATGAGTGTTTCAAGTAAAAGGGGTGTACGGAGGAAGTTCAAATTTTGCTGCAATTATTATGATAGTTAAAAAATATAATTAAGTATCCGTGAGATTAATCCATCCTCCTCTTGAATATGTACCCAAAATTTGAAACTATTCGAATAATTTTATGCAAGGAAAATGCAATTAAAAAAATGAAAGTGGAGGATTCTATCCCTCCCCCCCCCAAAACAATATGTGACCTATAAACCCTTGTATTAACACGTTAACTGCTATGTCACTCACCGGTGACTGACATTAAAATTTCCGTTTCAGCCACATCAGTTGCCCGTGACCGACAGCGTAAATTTGCAATATAAAATTAAATATTATATTGTTTTAAGGAATTGCTGAACATTTATTTAAAATTTTCCTTTTAGAGGATAAGGACTTTAAAGGATATAATTAAGTAAGCGGAAAGTTCAGTGTCAGTCATCCGTGACTGACGTGGAATTCAACGTGTTAAAGGTGTAATTTATCCTTCTAATAAAAGGAGACCAAAATTTTAAACTAATTGGTTCTCGACAAGAAAATTCTATGTAAAGCTGAATTAGTTGGAGAGGAAGGGTTTCTTTTACAATTGACCTATACTTGACCTAACATTGTTGATTTGATTAATCTCGCCTAATTTTCTAATAAATTGACACCCAAACTTCAATGAAAATAGATAATTCTAAACAAAAGTTTTTGTTTAAGCCTATTTAAAAGGGAAGGAAGTGCTTATCGGTCACATTATATTTGATCTAGATGGTGTAGTGGTGTGGTGTATTTTGTGACGGCCGATTATCTGCGCTAGGGATATAGGCCCAGGCGGGGATGCCCTTCGTGGGGGTCTTTCTAAGGGAACCTAACCCGTATTTACGCTAGGTTCGAAGAAAACCACGAAAACTCCGAACGGTTAGGCCGACGGCCGCGATTGGGTACGAACCCAGCACCTGCCGTCTACCAGTTGAGATTTGATCTAGAACCAACCAAAACCCGAAATAATCAGTTTCACCAAATAAGTGGAATTTATTTAGTAAATGTAAGCGAGTTTGCGCAGGAAGATGGGTCTTATATAATTCAGATTCATCCAAATTTCGGGTTTAGCTGTTTTTTAGCAGATTTTTCCAATTGACACACTTTAATTTGGACAGGAGTGAGATTCCTGGATTAAGTACATGAAAAGTAAGATTGACTTGGAATTGCGTTCCAAAATCAATTTTGTCATAAATCAATTTAATCATATTGTATAATAAGTCGGAGAAAGACATTTAAAAAAAATTCAGTATTAAGCATAAAATTACACGTTCCTGGATTTTTTTTATTTTTTTTTAAGCTAAACTACGACACCAGTTTTAAATATTTCATACTGTATTATAGTATGCGTAATTAACTCGGATAAAAATGATCTCTTCGAAATTAACTATCCCCTCCCACCAGCCGTGAAACAACCTTTGAACCAAAAATAGTTATCTACTTTCTTCTAGTGTTTGCAATAATCGTTAATTTTGACTGAAAATTATTAACGAATTTTTCTCCTTTCATCCCTGGTGTCGATATATCTTACAACCATCATGTTTTGCGAGTAGCACTCATCAAGTTTGCAGACTCAGGACGGTAAAGTTTATCTCCACGTTTTTTAGTGTTACTCGACGATGGAAATTGCTAATTTTATGCTTAGTGCACGGAGCTAACCAAAAAAGATATGTAAATAAAGAAGCGTAAATGAACTTATATTGTATATCAATATCGAGGACAGTGGAAAACTGAGATCTGCAAAACCCTGTGACGTAGGGGGGCGGGAGGAAGGGGCTTGGTCGTAATTGTGAAAAATAAACATCTTAAACGGTCATAAACGGTTTATCATTTTAGGCTTTTGAGAACGAGTCATTTTGTATTGACTAACGAATGTACATTTTGCGTACTCCCAAACTGATCTGCGCGTAAAAAAATCATACCCGCAAGACGGGTCACGAAACGGAACCCCATTTTGTTATGAGAAATAGATATATATTCTAGGGGGGCCTTGTGGAAAATTTTGCAGAGGACTCAAAACTATAGTTACACTACTGATTGGAGATTCTACAAAATCAATATATAATTGAGAATAAAATGTTTAAACGATATATAAACCAATTATTATCTAATAAATTCAAATTTTTCACTTAAAATCCAAAATATTGCAATACATTTTTAAAAATGGAACAAATCCCTGTATAATTCATAGATATTCATTCTTGGCCATGCGCAACATGACAACAATGCACTTGCAAAAAACCCCTGTTTAAAAGATATATATTGAATATTTTGAAACTTCTTTTATTTTTTGAAAAACATTCTGGGAATATACAAAAGTAGTTGTAGTACTTTTTGTATTGTTATTACAGACTTTTGTAGGACACATATTCAAGAATTCTATATTTCAAGCTAATGCATAATACAAAGTGTTTTTGCAAATGAGAATAACTTTTCCTATAAACATTTTGATTTTTACAGAAACTGAATAAACAATATTGCATCCAATAATTTATGCATAAAAAATGAAACATATAATATAATTTTTGTTTCTTTGTAGCCACCTTGGATAATAATCAAATCTGAATGTAACGATAGCTCATTTACAGAAACAAAAGGAGACTTTGGAACAGCAGAATTAAATTCGAGTACGGAAAGCAGTTCTTTAAATATAAGCAGTCACTTGTATACACTATATTGCCATTGATTATGGGACACCTGCTATTTTAGACATTTTACTAAATATCTAGAAAAATACATGAGGAATCATCTCGAAACTCTTAGTGTATAAATATAATAGTATACGTCATACATCTCCGTGAAGATTTTTTACCGGAACTCCATAGGGGACCGTCAACAAATTAAAAAAGAATGAATATCTTTTGAATAACCCTGTCAAAACTAATGTAGCAAAAGCGCTCAAACTCTAGATTATGATTGAATGCCTTATTGTAATAAACTGTGTTCATTTTTATGCAAATAGGATGCATACTCGCAGAGTAATTAAGGTTTTTATAAAAATGGTCTCACATTTTTCCAAGTTTTTTCTTTATAATTTTCAGAGTTCTTAATATAAAATAATATTTTTTTCAGAAAATATGACAAACAACATTGCACACAGTACCCTGTAATCAGAATTTAAAAATAATGAAAATTGTATACAAAATGAGTTGGTTTACTAAATAATTTTTTACTGCGCATGCGTCAAAGATATCAAACTTTCATTTGCATATTATGTTAGCTAAATGTATAGAGCAACTTTTGTGAAAGTCTCAAAATCATAACTTAAAAATTCTGAAAATAATCGTCAATTGAATAAGTTGAAAATCCGTTATTCTCAAAATGAAGCAAAAACAATAGGGGTTGTATCCATATATTCATCGATTAGTGTCAATATAGAATACACAATACGGGATGTTACGACTACTTTTGGATAAAATCCCTCATTTTTTTGCTTCATTTTGGAAACAACGGATTTTGTCCTTTTTCTAAAGACGATTACTTTCAGAATTTTCAAGTTATAATTTTGAGACTTTTACAAAAGTTGCTCTATACATTTAGCTAACATAATATGCAAATGAAATTTTGATATCTTTGACGCATGCGCAGTAAAAAATTATTTAGTAAATCTACTCATTTTTCATACAATTTTTATTATTTTTTAATTCTGATTACAGGGTACTGTGTGCAATATTGTTTGTCATATTTTCTGAAAAAAAATATTATTTTATATTAAGAACTCTGAAAATTATAAGGGAAAAACTTAGAAAAATTTGGGGCCATTTTTATAAAAACCTTAATTACTCTGCGAGTATGCATGCTATTTGCATAAAAATGAACACAGTGTATTACAATAAGGCATTCAATCATAATCTAGAGTTTGAGCGCTTTTGCTACATTAGTTTTGACAGGGTTATTCAAAAGATATTCATTCTTTTTTAATTTGTTGACGGTCCCCTATGGAGTTTCGGTAAAAAATCTTCACGGAGTTGTATGACGTATACTATTATATTTATGCACTATGACTTTCGAGATGATTCCTGATGTATTTTTCTAGATATTTAGTAAAATGTCTAAAATCGCAAGTGTCCCATAATCAATGGCAATATAGTGTATTAAAGCACCCATGGCGCGAGGATTTTCAGATTCCTTCACATCATTTTTCTTCTGCTGTAACTAAAGTTTTAAATGAAGATTGCTTGCAGTGGACAGAAAAATGTGAGTTACTGAACCATTTAGCTTTGAGAATCTGCAGATACACAGACAATCCCTCTACAGCTGAACGAAAGCAAGTAGAAGATAAAATTTTAATTGAAGGTGTGGAATTTGTACAGAGTGTAGTTTCGACAATCTCTTTATATTCTTATTATAATATAAAATATTCTCTCAAAGGCACTGGGACTTACGCTTTCATTGAACTAAAATTGTTGAAGTTGAATAATGGTAGTGTAGTTACTCGAAAAGTAGTTACTTTATGTGAAAAATTAAGCAAACTGTGATAAAATTCTAGATTGTAATTTTAACCATAATATCAATAAAGTTTTGTGTATATTATGAAACTTCTGTGAACTTTTATTTTTGACTATATTATTTTTTAATTGCATAATATTCTCGATATCTCAAGTCGAAGGGATTCTAAAAAAGCATTATGTGATAGGTAATTGTTCCGATAAGTCATGTACAGCAATTTATAATATCAAATTGAGAAATATATTTTAATTGAAGTATCAGGAAAACACTGCATTAAGATTTTCAATTTTTTTAAAAAAGGTTATCTTCTTTCGGCAGCTGTTCTTTTTTTCCCTTGTATCTTTTGACATCTGAAATTGAATTTTGTGCTTTAACCAAATGAATGAATCCCTTTAAAGATGCTAATGCTTAAATTACAATTAAAAAGTTATTTTTGAATATAACTTTAAAATCTCTTTCACGAATTTGCGCATATTTTAACTTACCTTGAAATATTGTGTAATTAAACCTTAATGGTTTGGATAATCTTTTAAAATAATTATGTACTGTATAGCACATGCATCAAAAACCGTTTTTTCATTGATTTCTGTGGTATTATGTTAATTATATAAGGAATAGAATTATCAAACGTAATTGATCCAATTTAAATGAAGATAATGGGGTAAGGGGGAGGGGGAAGCGTCGAATGATCACATACTTCCCCCAAAAAAGCAGATATTCAGATACTGAAAAATTTTTTTAGAATGCTTTGGTGGATTAAACATACCATTTTATGCTAAATGACTAATCTGTTGTACTAGCCAAATGACAAGTTGATATTCTGTTTAAATTATTAAATAATGTGGCAAAATTATCTAAAGGTTATTTTAAAAAAACATAATTGCTTTGTACGGGATTTTGCCAAAAATGTATTCTTTGTGTTACATTAACTATTAATTTACACCTTCAAATTGGTATGTTGAGCTTGATATAAATGTGGATAAACTTAAGCATGTTTTTTTCTAGATCACAGCACAATATCACTCATTTAGATATTTCTTCTGTTTCTGAAGTATATATTTATCATAATTTATCCTTGCATCAATATTCTAACCAATTTATTTTTGTAAAAGTAATTTTAATATATCCATGATTTAAAAATGGATTTTACTCATAGATATCCTTTATATTTTTTTAGATTTGTGTTATCAACTGAAAAACGAAAGCAACTAATTAGAAATATTTTCAATACAATGTTTAACTTTCAGCTGTGTAATCATCGTTTATATTCTCAACAAAGATTACTAACTCATTAATCTGTATCATGTTCAAGAACTAAACTTAACTCTAACTCTAAGGCATCTTAAAACTCTTTGAATATCATGCTAGAAATTAGAAGTAACTTATTGTAAAAGGGCCTTAACATACTAGATTATCGATTTCTGAACTTTTCAGATTTGCATAATTTTCCAAACAAATTTTTAATAAAGTTCCTGTGAAAATCTATAGCAGAATTGCTGCCACTGGATATCCCGGTGACATTTACCGTATTCCGTGAAATGTTTCAGATCTTTTCACAATGAAGAATCTTAACTAAGATTTTATGCGTAAAGTTCCAGGCTATAAGTTTCAGAGTTTTTCAAAATGAAGGAACATAAATGAATTTTCATGAGTAATGTTCCAGATGATACGTTTCGGAATATCGGAACCTAACTGAGATCTTATGAGTAACATACCATATTAAAGATTTCGGAAATTTTCAGAAAGGTGGAACCTAACTGAGATTTTATGAGTAGCATTCCAGATTATAGGTTTCAGAGCTTTTCAGAATGGGGGAATTTAACTGAGATTTCACGAGTAATGTTTCAGATTGTAGGTTTCAGAACGGTGGAACCTATCAGAAAATTAATGAGTAACGTTACACATAAAAGGTTTCTAGACTTTTCAGAATGGTGAAACATAACTGATATTTCATGAGTAACATCCCAGATTATAGATTTCTGGACTTTCCTGGCAAATGTAAGTTTCCTGGCATTTTTTGGATTAAATTCCTGGGAAAACCTGTGGCAGAATAGCTGCCACATGTTTTCTTAGGAACCTTACGCAAAATTTTTTACAGTGTAATTGAAGAGATATTCGAAACTATTATTCTTGCAGATATTGCACAATGCAAATTTTCAACATTTTTAAAAAAGTACTCTCTAGATGCGACGCAGATTTTGAATTTATCTGTTTCACGCGGCCTCTCGATAAAAAAAAGGGGGCAAACGAGAACCAGTTAAGTGAATGAATCTTACACATTGAGTATTATAAGACTTTCAGAGGTACAAATGTTTTTCGAAAACCAATGTGTATTATTTTCAATTGCTTTCAATCCCAATAACCCCTTTAGAGATTTTTTTTCGTTTTAGAATATCTTTTGACTTTGCTTCTAGAAATGTTTTTGTTACTATAACTTCAAAATAGCGTGCATGACCTTATTTATCACTTCTGTTCTTACGGGGGAAAATTTTCAAGATTTTAGCTTTTTCAAAAAATTGTATTCATTTTTTGAGTACAGGTTTAGTTGTAGCTTGAGGATGCTCCTTGATAGTATTCCTCTTCCAAATCTATTTTTATTTCACTTTCCGAGAAACTGTCATGTAATTATTTTCCAGATATATCAATTATGTCACTGTGAACGTTTAAGTTTTTTGATAAAGTGTAATAATTTAAAAAAAATTCCAACTCACATACGCGAATATTAAAGATGTTCATAAATTTCATCAATATTTTATAAGCTATACATTTGTAAAAAATCAAAATTATTAGAAAGGTACATTTCACGGCGAGATCTATCAGAGAAATTTTTATTACTTTGTCTCTTTTGCCAGAAAGTAAAAAAATTAAAAAATAAATAAAAAATAAAATAAAATAAAATTCTCTTTCTCCAGTCTGAAAATGCAAATCCGCAGATTTGTAGTAATTTATGAAATGTTTTAAAAAGAATCCGAATTGCCGTAAAAATGGTATATTATATTGTGGTTCATATACCGCTGTAAAATTTTTTAACAGTACACAAATTTAGAAAAAAAATTATTTGAAACTAAATGTCGATTTTGAAAATTGCTCCTGCTTTTTGATATAAAATAGCAAGGTTTGATATTACATTAAACGAGCGCTTTCAAAATATGTTGGAGGTCTGCATTAGAAAATGCAAGAACCAGACTCGAGTCCAGTATGACCTATAGGAAAAAATTCGGCCATATCCATACAAAACAGTTATTGGCCCGATATAATAAAAAAGAGAAAGTTTCGTCCCAGCCGATTTTCAGAACATTGATTTTTACGTTCATATGTTTTTAAAAACTGTTTCATATGATGTTCTAACAGTAAATATTTTCTAGATTAGTTTTTTCATGTTTATAACATTGAATATTAAAGATGCGCTTCAGGCTGTGATAATTAATTTCTTTATGAATCTCTATTTCTATGTAAATGTATCAGTTATTTTTAACATCATTAACCCGTATTTCATGTCTTAGAGACTTTGAAAAATGCTATACTGTAAAATCTTTTAAGGGGGAATGATACAAGAACGAAAAAAGCGCGTTATAGACAAGCTCGGTTCTTTTCAGGCGTAAATTTATTATATTCTTTACTCACAAATTGTTACACTCATTTTACATGAATCAGAACATATTTTTTAACTTAAGACAGAATTATATCATAGGCAAGTTTTTTTGCATGTTTTATTGTACTTTAATTGCATTTTTAAGAAAGCTACTATTCTTAAAAAAAAAAAAAAAAAAAAAAAAAAAGAACTTTAAAAGCTTAATGTAGAATAATAGCGATCTAAAACCTTTTTGCGTTTTTTTCCGAAAATTTCTGGACCTGGCTAAACCAAGAAAATGATTTTCATATGAATTGCGTCAAGGTCAAGTATGAAAATTTCGGATAGGTCAGAACTAGGAAGAATGAAGCTACTCCCTGCTCGTACGTTACAAAAAAAAAAAGTTACACCTGCTCCGATTCTTTAGCAAAAGCCCGAGAATATCCCGAATATGAAATTGTGATGGCTAAGTACGGGTCGGGCCGAGTCAGAAAAAAGTAAATCTTAGAATTGGCCCGAGTCTGTCCTATAAGTGTGAAAACCAAGATTGGCCCAAGTGCCATGAATGAAGATAGACCCCGGGACTGACCAAAATTCAGCATGTACGGTGGGCCTGCAATAGAAAGGCGAACTTTCAAACAAACCGGGCAACAAGAATGAAGACTTTTTAACGAACCGGACCAATAATAAATAAGTCGTGAAAGCTAAAATTATTTAAAAACCCTTGAAATCACCATACTTAACTGGGACATTTAAACAGTACAGAAAGAAGATGAAAGTGGTAAATGTTAAACTGAATCAGAAGTTTAAGCTAGAGGCTGGAAGTTAACCATTATAATAGGAGTCAATTTTTGTTTAAAAAATTAAATGCGTTTTTCTTCATGATGAATTTTTTCATCATTTCACGTTTTTAACTATGTACCCCAAATTTTGAATTCTGAAAATGTTATCTTCTAAAGAAATTTTCATGCGTTTTAAAACTATATTGTAATATTTACACAAGCATTTAATAAATTTTATTATGCTTTTATAGGGATTATGTTTACTATTTACAACTCTACTCAAATCTTTTATTAAAAATATTTTTTTTAGTATTTTGAAGAATCAGTAAATACAGTTATAAACCGCTAAAGGTGAATTGTTCAAATTTAGAACGTATCTTTTCAATAACTTTGCATTAGTATTATTTCGAAAAAAAAAAAAAACTTTTTAAAATATATTTTTAAAAGCACGTTTCATCATTTAAAAAATATATAAATTTTAAGTAATAATTTATTTAAAAAAATAATACTTAACCTCTTCAGTCCCTGAGTACCCAAATGGGTACATCAGTTTTGTCCCATTTTATTAATGATACTCAAATATAAATGAAATTTCGATATAAGAATAATGTGTTTCGAATTCTAAGATTCGAGCTAATGAATATGAAACAAAAATCTCGCTCTGAAGTCAAACGAGAGAAGAAACAATTCAGTAATAATTGAAAATACTGTAATAATCCTCAGTAGTGAAGAATTTAAAAATACTCTGAAGCAAAATTAAAACATACATCTTTATCTATTATAAAATGAAACTCAACAAATAATACTTCGATTTATAACGATTTTATATAATCCCACTTAAAAAAAACCTTTAAAAAAAACTTTACGTGAAATTTTAGGGTAAGATTTTGTTTATAAATTATAGGGTAGGGTGGATCGAAAAATCGAAATTCGGATAATCGAATCGGCGCGGGGTGCAAAAGTTGCCTTTTATGCATACTAATTCACAGATGTTTTTTTATTGAAATCCATTCATATCTTCCGGTGCCCCCAAACGCCTCAAAAATAGTTAAAAATTGAAATTTTTATAAATTTTATAATTTTTTTTTCGCTTTCTAATATTTTTAAAATTATTTTTGGCGCAGTTTGCGAAAGTTGCCTTATATATATATTAGTTCAATCTTTTTTTTACATTTAAATCCATCCATATCTTCCGGTGCCCCCAAGCGCTCCCAAAATAGTATAAAAATTGAAATTTTATAAAAAATTTTAATTTTTGTTTTTTTAAAATTATTTTAAATTATTTTATCAGCGGAATAAAAAAAATGCATTTTATAGTATATTAGCATGCATCCAAATAATTTTCGACTTTGATAAATTTCTTCCAATGCCCCAAAACTTTTAATTATTTGCCGAAAATCGAGTTTCATGCACATTTTGAGCTAAAAAATTCAAGTAAAATTAACAGTTACAGAATAATTTATCTAACGTAAAACGTAGATCGAGAGGATGAGGAATCGTTAATCGTATTTTATTAAATGTATAAAATAAACTTTTTATACTTTATTATTTGGAAGACAACATAGATATAAGAGTTCTCAGCAATGACCAGCAATATTTATATGATATTTACATAGCAATATTTCGTGGTGAATGTGGTTCTGATCTGGCATTAAAGAAACCTGGTCCAATTTCTCACTCAAGATGGCTA
This sequence comes from Maratus speculifer, assembly GCA_964019185.1. Taxonomy (NCBI): domain Eukaryota; kingdom Metazoa; phylum Arthropoda; class Arachnida; order Araneae; family Salticidae; genus Maratus; species Maratus speculifer. Next base: position 159,524,235 of record OZ025293.1, on the reverse strand, counting down.
ACAACTGCGTATAGAATTTTAAGGTTATAAGTGGCTACAGAAAATCCTTCTGATAATCTCATTACTCTTACAACATATATTATGAAGGTATATGCACCTGTATGGTTTCATATCAAAACAAAGCCATCCATAACTGAAGGAGCGCGTCATATTTGGAAACTTATCACATATTCTAGATATTTGGAACCCAATTTAAGAAAGATCGTAGATGCTGTTATTCAACGAAATAGTTTTTTTTTTTTTTTTTTTTTTTTTTTTTTTTTTTTTTTTATTACCTTGAAAATTTGCTATTGTCAATGCTCACAGATAACACAGAGCATATCAGATCTTTAGCAGTGCGAAAGCTAATTTATGCTAGAAATAAAAAGAGAAAATCACCAGAAGTTCGAATTTTCAAAGTCCCCAAAAAACTTCAAAGCGAAAGATTATTTTGAACTTATTGACTGGCAACGAGTTGGACGTTTTGAACCACATTTTTTGATGAATGTGCCTTGCGAAGAAATTGAGAATATGATAAAAGTTGTAAAAACGAATGAATGGTCAAAATATCCATGCCATATCCAAGCGGTTGAAAGATGCATTCGACTAGTGTCTGAGGCATCAGGAACTGTATCTGGACAAGAAAAAAGACACGGTTTTATATTGAATAGAATAAAATCAAGAAGCCATATAAAACACTTTGATACCAAAAAAGATTACAAAATTTAAAAATGTGTAAATTTCCAAATTGAAGGATGAAAAACTTTTCTCTATGTAAGTCCGATTTTTGTAATTTTTATGATTTAATGCTTTGATTTTTAAATTTATATGTCGCTTATTATTGTAAAATTAATGTTATTTATAACCTTATACGTTATTAATTAAACTGTTTTCAAAATTTGTAAGTATTTTTCGTAAATTATAATTCTTAATACATTTTTGTAAAAATTTAAGTTTTTAATTATAATTGGTGCATCAAAGATGTGAATGGATTTTGATTAAAAAAATATATCGGAACTGCAGAGTTATGTAGTATTGTAATAACAACTTTCCAACCCAGTGCCAAATGAATTTCAAAAAGTAAAATAAAATAAAATAAAATAAAAATAAAATAAAACAAAAAAAAATTTTTCAAGAAAATTTTAATTTTAAACTATTTTTGGGGCGTTTGGGGCACCGGAAGATATGAATGAATTTTACTTTTAAAAAATATGTAAGCTAAGATAGATAAAAGATAGCTTTTGCACCCCGCGCCAAAAGTAATTACGAAAAAATAATAAACAAAAAAATATAAAAGAAATCATAAAAAACTCAATTTTTAATTATTTTTGGGGCGCTTGGGGCACCGGAAGATATGAATGAATTTTAATAAAAAAAATCCTGTAAACTAGTATACATAAAAGGCAACTTTTGTACGCCGCGCCGATAGTGATTTCTAAAAAAAAAAAAAAAAATTCCTATACTTTTCGATCCACCCTATTATAGGGCCAACCATCGCAAAAAAATCGAAATTCAATCGAAATTAATAAATGAAAAAAAGAAAAAGAAATGTTTCTTGGATTCTTTATATTAATAGTGTTTCTTAAATTACTCGCATGTTAATTTGTGTCTACTCCCATAAAATTTGACGAATTATTTAAAATAGCGTATTTCTGAGATTTTTGTATTTATCAACATGGATTTTTTGTGTTTAATTCAGGAATGGATAAGGGAAATTTTCCTAACTGTACGTTTGACTATATCGCTGCCATATGAAAATTTTATTTTTGTATTCGCTCAAATACACCCATGGGATTGTAACTTCTTTCAAAAATTTTGAATCTTATTTTATAAAACTTTCCAACTGGAAGTATGTACAGGGGCAATAGGCTATTGTTTACATTATGAATCACATTGCATATCGAAATAAGGAACAAATTAATTGCTAGAGGCAGCATGTTTTTCAATGTGAACTGAAATACATAAAATCTTGAATCATTTTCTACCTAATGGTATACATTCTGAGAAATGTATGTGCCATAAAACATTTTTTTTATGTTCTTGTCATTTTTTAAAACTGTTAAGTCCGATGGAGAAATTCCAACACAATTCATTCGCAGACTCATTTAAATACTTTGTAAAGTAAAGAAGAAAAACACTTAAAACATTTTGTTCATATTAAAAGTACGAGAAATGGTTAATGGAACATAGAAAATTTATGCAATTTTTTCCATAAAAAAGGTTATTTCTTTTTTATGTCTAAAATTTAGATGCGTAAAGAAAAAGAAATAGCTTACTTTTAAGCAAAAATTCCTTTTTTCAGCTCTTTAAAATCCATAATAACTTCATTAATGTTAGTTCATAAGTACATAGCAAGATAATTAATAGCTTACTTTTAAGCAAAAGTTCTTTTTTTTTACTCTTTTAAATCTATCACAAGTTCAATAATGTTGAAAACAAAAAAATAAAAAATATATATAAACGAATGTTCGCTTTTGTATGCTTTTATTATTCTGGAAAAAGTGAGAATATTTTAATAAAATTTGAGATTTTGTTGAACAATATCGGAAAGAATGATTTTCTGACATCATGAACATTAATGTCGTGAAACAAATGCAGTAAACTATGTCGAAGTTAGACTCTGTGTAAGTGGGAAATCCATCAAACGCTGATCCCGCCAAACCGTTCAAGAAACAAAAATACACGCCTAGTGTTGTACTTTTTACTTTTACACAATGCAATCAGCTTAAATAAATACGCATTTTAATCCTTTCAAAATAAATAAATAAGAGAAATAAGAGAAATGAGATGAATAAGAGAATAAGAGAACAATAAATAAATAAGAGAGTCAATTTCCTATTTCCCGGCTCCTTTTATGAACCCCGCATAATTTTTAAATTTTTAGTTACAGTAACATTGTAAATGTAATGAAACAAAATTATAATAAAGAAACATTCTTCTCTACGACTCACAGTATTATGCTTTGCGATTTTAGCTGGTCAAAATTTAATCATAATTATAATATAAAATTATTTTGTCATTTTCGTACCTTGAAATTCACGTAGTATTTTGTATTTCTGTGCAGATTAAAAAGAATTAGTATATATTTATTTTCAACGAGAAAATTTTTCTTGTGTTTTAAAAAAACTGTGAACAATTTTTTTTACGAACTGACATATTTGCCAATTTTATCATAATGTGAATCACTTTCATTTTCCTTTGTTTATATTTTAAATATTTTTATATTCAGTGAGCTTATAAATGCTAAAACTTCAAATTAAATTTCAATCGTTTTCAAAATTTTATGTCAGAAATAATAATTCTTGAAGGCAGATATATTTATCTAGTGTCTACATGTCATGTAAATTTACATAAAATCTCCCGATAAGAGCTTATCAATATGCTAGCAATATATGCCCTTAAATCATGGTCGAACTGATTTGTTTTAAATGCAGGAAAATGGTATAAATTATGCGTATTTAAAGTTTCATAACTCGGTCAATTTTACAGTTATATGAACGAGACTTTTTTGCCTTACATGACAGTGTAGTAAGAAAATTTTACTAAATAAAACTTATAAGGCAACGAGGGAGGGTCATTATAAAAATTTAAGTTTCTTATTTTGTTATAAAATGTTTTTATTGACCAAAACCGCTTTATTATTATTATTATTTTTAACTCGTTGGAAAAAAAATGTAATTGGAACTATTTGTCAATGACTAATGATTTAGGAATTAGCAATTGAATTTTAATAACTCGGTCAATTTTAGCGTTACACTATGAATGGGGCTTTTCTTCCCTTTCTTGTTATTGCAATAGGAAAAAATTACTAAATATAACTTAAAGGATTGAGGGTGTTGAACTATGAGTTCTCGTGCAACCTGCCGTTCAATATTTATTATGATTTTATTATTTGGCAACTTCTACAAATTCTTTTTTTTAAGTAGTTTATATTTTAATGTAGGTTGTTTATTTAGATCGTACCTTTATTAAATATATTTTTCCTATTCAAACTGCGTTTATTACTCAGCTACCTTGCTACACATTTAAGTAGTATGCTCTACAATTCAATTATGAACAGGTTATGTTGCCCAGAAGGCTATTTTCTTTTGAATTAGGAAAATTTATTTAACAGTTCAATTTCATTTTTTGTGAAGAAGTGCGATTTAACATATGAAATATGGCTGAACAGCAAGCTAACTTTACAATGTTAAATAACAGTAATTATGATGTTTGGAAATTCAAGATGGAAATGTTTTTAACCGATAAAGGATTATGGGATGTTATTACATCCGAACAACCTACTAAAGCGGGAGCTGATCGAGATGCTTGGATTAAAGCAAACAAGTCTGCTAAAGCAAAAATTGCTTTAAGTGTCGAAGATAATCAGCTAATACATATCAAACATGAGGAAACAGCAAAAGGTATGTGGGATTCTTTACGTAAAGTTTATGAACAAAAGCATTTAAATACGAAACTTTTCTTGCAAAGAAAGTTATACAGTATGAAATATGATGAAACCTTAAACATGAAAGATTATATTTAAAGTATATTAGAAGTAGTTGATCAACTAAGAGGTCTTGGTAAAGTAATCCCAGATGATGATATCATTGCAATTTTACTATGCGGTGTTCCAGAGAGTTATGATTCTTTAATTACAAGTTTAGAAGCTCGTTCTTCTGAGGAATTATCATTAGAATACGTAAAAAGTAAACTTATTGCAACGTATGAGCGTCGTTTAGAAACGTTTAAATTGAATGAAGAAACAGCGATGAAAATAGTTAAAGATCCAAAGAAAAAGGGAAATTTTAGGGTTAACTCTGAAAACAAGTCAAAACAGCTTTGCCATTACTGTAAACGGCCAGGACATATTAAGAAATTTTGTTATTTATGGAAAGCTGAGCAGCATAAAACAAGAAGTCACAAAGTTAAAATGATTACAGATAGCGAGGAAATTAAAACGGAAAATGAAATTTTTCACTGTCTTAAAGCTTCGAATAAATTCTCTAATGTTAATTGGTATATTGATTCTGCTGCGACAACTCACATGACAAATGATAAAAATATTTATTGCACTGAAATAAAGCCAAAAAGAGGCCAAGTACAAGTTGCTAGTGGTCAATTACTCGATATTAAAGGTATTGGTGATTGTTTAATGAAATACAGAGGACCAGGCAATGAAGTTAGAAATATAAAATTTTGTGATGTCCTATATGTTCCAGATCTTGATAGCAGTTTATTATCAGTGAAGCGACTTGATGAAAACGACTGTTTTGTGCACTTTGGCAACAGGAAATGTACAATAATGAAAAACGACCAAGTCATAATTGAAGGAAAATTAGAAAATGGTCTGTACAAGTTAAACTGCAATGAAATTGCTAATAAAGTTTTTGAAGAATCGCATATCAATTGCATTCATATGTGGCATAGAATATTTGGACATCGTGATCTTCCAGCAATTAAGGAATTACAAGATAATCATTTAGTCCATGGTTTAAAAATGAAGGACTGTAAGCAGAAAATGAAATGTTTATGTTGTACAAAGGTTAAGATAGTTCAGAATGCTTATCCTAAGAGAAGTGAACATCGAGCATCAAAAGTTGCAGATTTATTCCATGCTGATATTTGTGGACCTTTCCCAAATGAGACTCCCACAGGAAAGCGATATTTCTTAACACTTATAGATGACAAGTCAAGATATCTAACTGTTTATTTACTGAAACATAAAAGTGAAGCAGCGACAAAAATTGAAGAATTTTTCCGTTATGTGAAAACTAAATTTGAACGTACGCCAAAGTTTTTAAGATGTGACAGAGGAGGGGAATTTGTGAATGAAAGACTCCGAAATTTTATGATTAAAGAAGGAATTAAATACCAGTTATCAGTACCACATTCTCCTCAACAGAACGGAGTTGCAGAAAGAAGGAATCGTTATTTGACTGAAATGGGAAAATGCATGCTGGAAGATTCAAAGTTGGATAAAAAGTTTTGGGGAGCAGCTATAATGACATCGACCTACCTGCAAAATCGTTTACCCACAAATGCTTGCGAGAAAACACCTTTTGAAATATGGCATGGATATAAACCAACAGTAAAGCACTTGAAGATTTTTGGTTGCAAAGTTGTTTATTATATTGCACCTGTATTAAGAAGAAAATTAGACAACAGAGGTAAAGAAGGAATTTTTCTTGGTTATGCGGAAGAATCTAAAGGTTATATTATTCTTGATAAAGAAACAAACAAAGTAATTATTTCAAGAAATGTAATTTGTCTCAATGATGGAGAAAATGAAATATTAACTAGTTCTCATGAAACAGACGACTGTAATAAACACAAGAAAATTATCTTAAACTTAAATGATGAGCACGAAGCAAAACCTTTAGAGGAAGAGGAAGATTTAGAAGCGAACGAAAATGTAAAAGTAAGACGTTCAGAACGTTCCAACAAAGGTGTACCTCCTGTAAGATATATTACAGCATATAAAACATCTGTTAAAAGTGTTGATGAACCTATGTCATGGGCTGAAATGAAAAAGTTATCTGAAGATGAACAAAATAAATGGATTAAAGCTGCAGACGACGAAATTAAATCAATCGAAGAAAGAAATGTTTGGGAACTTACAGATTTACCTCAAAACCGAAATGCAATTGGTACTAAATGGGTTTTTAAACTTAAACAAGATCAAACCGGAAATGTTTCACGTTATAAGGCTCGACTTGTAGCTAAGGGATTTACTCAAAAGCCAGGAGAAGATTTTAAAGAAACATATGCTCCTGTTGCAAACAATGTAACATTTCGAGTCCTCTTAACAGTGGCAAGTGCCAAGAATATGAAAATAAAACATTTAGATGTAAAAACAGCCTTTTTAAATGCTGATATAGATGAAGAATTATATATACGACAACCAGAAGGATACATTATTAAAGGTCAAGAAGATAAAGTTTATAGATTAAAGAAAGGTTTATACGGCTTAAAACAATCGGCAAAAGCTTGGAATGATAAGGTAAATTCAATTTTAACTTTAAATGGTTATGTACGCAGTAAAGTGGATCAGTGTCTCTACATCAGAAAAGGAGAAAATGGTTGGAGTTATATTCTTTTATATGTTGATGACATACTTATTTGCACATTAGATGAAGAAACTGAAATTAATATAATGCAAATATTTCAAGAATCATTTGATATATCTGATTTAGGACAAGTGTCATATTATTTAGGAGTTCAAGTTGAACGAGTAGAAGATGGATGTTTTGTAATAAACCAGAAAATAAAAATTGATCAACTTATTAAAAAATATGGATTAAATGAAGCTAAAACTGCAAATATCCCTATGAATCCAGAATTTTTGAAAAATGAAGATTCATCAAAAGAATTAGAAACAAATAACAAGTATAGAGAAGCAGTCGGATCTCTTTTATATATTTCTAATACCTCAAGACCAGATATTTCAATAGCAGTTGGAATCTTATCAAGACGAGTTAGTAAACCAACTGAAAATGACTGGAATGCAGTTAAACAAGTTATGAGATATCTTAAAGGAACATCTGAGTATAAACTTAAATTTGGGAAAGATCTATCATCGGTTGAAGTTTTTGTTGATGCTGATTGGGGTGGAAATATTTCAGATCGGAAGTCTATAACCGGATTCATAATTATGCTAGGAAATTCACCTGTAATATGGTCTAGTAGGAAACAACACTCAGTTTCACTGTCCTCTACTGAAGCTGAATTTATTGCTGTGTCTGAAGCATGTAAAGAGGGTGTGTGGTTAGCACAATTATTGTGTGAAATTGAGGATACTCAGAAAAGGCAATTTACGATTCATGAAGACAACCAAGGATGTATAGCCCTGATTAAAAACGAACGAATTGGTCAAAGATCCAAACACATCGATGTTCGTTACTGTTTTATACGTGAGCTCTATAAAGATGGTGTGTTTGATATAAAGTACTGTGAATCTCATAACATGACTGCAGATATGTTTACAAAGCCATTGAGCAAAATTAAATTTAATAAAATGTGTGATAAAATTATTTTTAATGCGGCAGCTTGAGGAGGGGTGTTGAACTATGAGTTCTCGTGCAACCTGCCGTTCAATATTTATTATGATTTTATTATTTGGCAACTTCTACAAATTCTTTTTTTTAAGTAGTTTATATTTTAATGTAGGTTGTTTATTTAGATCGTACCTTTATTAAATATATTTTTCCTATTCAAACTGCGTTTATTACTCTGCTACCTTGCTACACATTTAAGTAGTATGCTCTACAATTCAATTATGAACAGAGGGACCGTATACAAATTTAAATTTTTTAATTTTTTTTCAGAAATTATTTATTGTCACAAATCGCTTTCAAATTTTTTGTACCTCATTTAAAACATTTTTCTAGCTATAACGATATGTCTCTGGCTATCGTTTTACGAATTAGCCATTGTCACCGTTGAGAGTGGACACCTTGTATCTCTCTCTCTCTCTTTTCTTTTTGAGTGCTAAATTTATTAACCGCAGGATCAAGCAATATACATATGAATATAATATAAATATTTGGTTATATATTTAAACCTTACAATGTTTAAATTTAAATTCATTAAATACCATTTACATGCATTCTATTAAGAAACAATTTTCAGTTACATTAAAACTGTTTGCTTTTTTCGAGGAAAAGTACTGCTTGTCAATTCACGTGGCGATTTCTTTTTGTCTCGTCAGCTTCGAAAGTATTTTATTTTATTTTTTACAAACTTTCTACTGTAATTTCTCCGTTAAATTTGACAGATCCTTTATTACACACATAAGTAGATTAATATATATTTTTTTCAAAATATTCTGAGTATGCCTAATAAAGAGTCATTCCTTATTTGTAAATAACTCCAGCAGAAATTAAATTTTTAATATTATTTTCCTTTTCTCGTCGTTTCTTTTAAAATTATACATTCTGGGAGAATATCACGTGAAGAATTTGACTATGTGCATGCTGTTGTAAATGAAGAAAACTTTTTTACAGGCTTAGGATAAAATAAACATTACGCTATGAAATTATCTGAAAATCGCTTATTTAAATTGAAATAATCGCTCATCTAAATAATTAAAGAGTAATTTCTTTTATTAATTTATTATTTATTTATGCATGTATGCAAATTCATATAAATTGATATACTTTGAAAGAAATAACAAATATCATAAAAAATAGACACACACGTTTATGACTATCATTTATAAAAAATATTCTCTTTAGGCGTTTGTTAAACATATAAAGTTAAATTTATATTATTTTGCGTAAAACTCTGTAGGATGTATATATTCTTCTTGACACTGCTGAAATCCATTCAGATAAAACATTTGAATATCTTGGTTCGAAGCAAACGCATCACGAAGTTTGGAAAATTGAATTTGAATTTTACTATTCTACTTCATCCTATCGAAACAAATGGACTAGATTTTGCATTTAGACATTTTTTATCTTGTATATAAAAACAGGCATGGGTAAGAAAAAGAAAGGTTCTATACATTGGATAACATCCAAATTTACTTTTCAAAATTTTCTTAAGAAATGCTTGACGAGGTCATGAATTAAAGAAAAATGATTTAAGAGAAAAACTTCCTGGACAGGTGAAGCAAGATAACTTCGTTTTTAAAGTGAATGTATTAAGAATTTAGTTACGTCAATTGTCATAAAATTTATTGAACTCAAGACAAAACGAAGGGGGAAATTTCAAAGAGTGCATTCTTGAGAGGGATAATACATGCATAAAGATCTAAAATAAGTTTATTTCTGCTGATTTTTTTGTCGGTAAAAAAGGGTAATTAAATAAATTATGCAAATTTCATTGCTTGATATCTTGCATTGAATCCAATCTTTCGACTGTAAGCTATAATTATTCTATGATTTTAATGCCAATTAATGTTTTGCATGTATGTGTTGTAATTTAATAGCAATTTTTTTCATTTGTTAAAATTGATAAAAAATTAGATTTTATTTTCGTATTTAGCAGGTGGTCAATATTTTGTTATGCAAATGTATTAAACATGTAAATAATGGAGTAAATAATGTTAGAATCTTTTGTATAGAATACCGAGTATCTTAAGTGATAGCACAACTTCTGAAACTCAAAAAAAAAAAAAACAGTTGCTATTTAGGTACCCTTTATCGAAAACTGCTGAAGCGATGTGATTCCATTTTAAATGTAATTATCGTAGCTAAACAATAAATTAATAAAATTTTCCGAAAGATAAATTGTAGTAATTCTAAATGTCTTTAAACTTACTAACTATTGCCCCAATAACAATTTTGAATTTTTCTATACACTAACTAAAAACGAAAAACGGTGTTGATATTGAAATGCTTTTTTCTCGGGAATTCCAGGAAGGATTTCGGTATATTTCTTTAAATAATTATGAATATAATTAACATGTAAAATGATCGTTACGCTTCCAATAAAAATGAAAAAATGATTAAAAAAATTATATCAAGGTCTGCAATTCAATATTTTGAAAATATATAAATTTACCAGGCAAGATTTGTATTGAAGCAGAATTATCGAAATATAAATAATTGTAATATAAAGATAGCGAAAATTACATCGCTTCAATAGTTCTAGAATAAGAAGAAAATCATCATCAGATGTTTTTCCACGAGATTCTGCTGAGTAGAAAATTCATTCTATGATAGATTTACGTTATAAGTTGTCATATATTACACTATGGTGAAAGGATTAATCTAACTGATTAATAGAAGTTAACTAATCATTATTCTTAATTAGGGAAATTCAAAGAAAGTTTGTAGCAAGTTTAATAGGTTGGTTGGTTGTATGGGGTTTTATGGCACAAAATCCCGTAGAGGACCTGCTGCGTTAAAAAAGTGTACTAAAAAGAGCACAAGTTTATTAGGAATTCCTGCAATAATGTGTTGCAAACAATGATTTAGAAATTCTTGACTGGCGAGATTAACGGTATTATGGTACAGAACATATATTTCAGAGGCACTTGTTGTCAGTTTTTCTTAGAAGTACGTTAAAAGGGCCAAAACGGCTCTCTTATGAATTTTTTTTTTTCTGATATCATAAATTAAATACTATATTTATCATTCAATGAATGTTATTTAATCAGCAAATTAACAATCTTTGTTTGTATTAGATTGCATTAGATTCGTTTTGGAATTCTTTTGCACTGGATAATGAAAAAGTACAGCGTTATAGTGAATTTGAGTGTTTCTTGCTTTAAATGTTCAGAGTTTTTTTATGTACTAGAGACATATATTAATGATATTCATGTTTTGAAATGGTGCGTAGATTAAACTGATGTACGCCCAGTGAAACATACATTAAAAAATATTTATTAAAATTTTTAAGTTTATCCCTCATCTTGTCTGGAAATTTCGGTGTTCATATGATATTATGAAAATAACACGATTTTATGCTTGTCTTTTCAATAATAAAGCATATGCAGTCTTAAAAACCTTTATCTATACTGATTATAAACATAGCTGCCAACTTTTAAACATTTTTATTACCACTAAAATTTGAAAGAACTTTTCCCTCCTCGAAAATCGCAATTAAATAAGTAAAATTTTCTTTTAAATTTTAGTGGTAAGGAAAAAACTTAAATGTTGGCAGCTGTTCTGTAACTGTTTAATCCAAATATGTTTAAACCAGTATGAATTCTAGAATTATATTTTACGCATTTAGGGTAAATTTCGATCAATTTCTATGCACGTATGTTTATAAATAGACGGATGCCACAGTAAATATGAAGTATATTAGCTGATATATTGTACATTTTATATTGTATTCAAAATTTAAAAGTAATAAAAATTATATGAAAAATGAATAGATTTTCTAAATAATGTTTCACTGCGCTTGCGTGAATGCAATCAAAATATAATTTGCATTGTTTGTTTGCAAAATATATAGAACAACTTTTGTGAAATTTTCAAGAACATTACCTTGAAAATTTTAAAACTGATCGTCAATAGAATAAGTTGCAAATCCGTTCTTTCAAAAACGAAGCAAAAAAAAAAAAAAAATCGTTTGTATCCACATATACATTGATTAGTGTCAATACATAATACAAAATATTGCTTTACTACTCATTGCTTTACTACTTATTTTTCATACAATTATTATTTTTTTTTATATGCTTACAGAGTATTGTGTACAATATCATTTTGCATATTTTCTCAAAATATGATTTTTTTATATTAAGAACTCGGCACATTATAAGCAAAAAACTTGGCAAAATTTGGGACTTAAAAAAAAAACCCTTAATTTCTCTATGAGGAGTATACATGCTATCCATACATAAAATGAACACAGTTTATTAAAATAAGCCACTTAATCATAATCTACAGTTTGAACGCTTTTGCTACATTAGTTTTGACAGGGTTATCCGAAAGTTCTTCGTTCTTTTTCAACTTGTTGACGGTCCCTTTTTGAGTTTCGGGAAAAAAAATTTCAAGTTAATATATGACTTGTACTATTATGTTTACACACTTGACGTTTCAGAATAGTTCCTCATGTATTTTTCTAGCTATTTAACAAAATGTCTAAAATTACAAGTGGCCGGTCACATTGGCCTATGGTGCACCAAGATAAGAAAACGGATCAGTAACGTAAAAGAAACAGACCGAATATCAATGGCCGCAAAAGAAATTTTTCTTTTGCTAATGCTTTATTAAATCTCTAAAACAATCTTTTGTGACGCTCTTAAAAAGAAATAACCCTTTTTGGAAACGCGTATAACTGGGATAAAGTTATTAAATAGTTTCGTTCGTGGTTAAATTATATAATCTTATATTAAAAAGCATTTGTGTTTTTTACCATGTATTGCTAAAAATCGGGCATATTTCATATTAATTTTTGAATCTTTATTTTATCTCAATTGTTGCAGAATATACACGTATGTTTCAGAGTATATATTATATTTTAAAACATTTTACATGTTATGGGACATGTAAAATCACCGTTTTCAACAGCTTAAAATATTCAAATGAATATTATTTTTTTTGTATTTATTTTTCCTTATAAAATGTATGTGTTGAAATGTCAAAATTCTGCGGAATAGACATTAATAACAGAGCAAGAAATATCGTGCATTTTTGACATCTGAATATTTTATTAAAGTCAAAATATGTAACGAAATTGGTATGAATGCTTACAAAACTTTATTGTGCTACTTTATTTGATTGTAAATATAAAGTTTGAATATGTCTCTTATTTTTAAACGAATAATTTAAAGTCTTGAAATTTCCTCTATACTGTGCTTTTGTTGAAAATCCTATTGTTGAAAATTTCCAACTATATACAGCTATTTGCAAAAATAATAGATAATTTAGACAGGCACGTCAAATCATTGCAGCAAATCTTTTTCACACTTTTCCGCTTAATACTAAAAATGAGCTTTAAACTCCGAAATACTTCGAGAGTTTTAGTTACTAATTACTTTCGACAAGCTAATCTTTATATCAAATATCCTGTATCATAGTGATAAATTAAGGTTTCGCTAAAGGGAAGTGACGATGTGTTAACTTCAGAATTTAATTGTTAATCATACATAATTAGGGAACGCTAGATGAATGAAAGTTATTGTTGATGAGACAGTAGGTATTGGAGATGATACTTCTAAAGATGGCTTAAACTTAAGTAAAGATACACAAACTGTTTTTTTTAATTAATTTTATACTTTAAATTTTCCTGAGCAAATTTGTTTAGCTTCCGGTATACTTAAGAAAAATGTCTTGATGGTTTAATCTTGGTAAATGTTTAAATTATAATATTTTTGCTTTAACGTGATTAAAATATATTAATCGAATGAACCTGATTTAAAAAAAAGAGATTTTCAAGACAGTTTTTGTATTCAAAATATCAATAACATAATTAAATGTTATTTAAAAAGCTTAATTAAAAGTTTTTAGATTCAAATTATTTGATTTTTAATTATTTTATATTTAACTCATATATTTATTTTTACATAAAATTACTTATTTAAAAATTCAACAGTTTTATTAGGGTTTATTACTTATAAATTGAAAACGGGAGAACTATTATAAGATCACTCTCGTGTCTATCTGTCCGTCTGTCACAGCCATATTACTGATAAACTTTTAAATGTGGAAAGCTCAAATTAGGGGAAGTAATAAAGAGTATTGATCCACAATCTTACAAATTATTAAACATTTACAAATATACTTAGAAAGGGGGTAAGATGCTACGTAAGTTATTTGAAGAAAAAAATCTTATCTTTGTATATCGTGTGGGGTATTTTGTGAAAGCTTTTGTTAAGTTGAACTCAAAAATATATTTCTTTTTGCTTTGTGTATTATATTTTCAGAGATATTGTCGAAAGTATAGCACAAAATATGTCCCTCCCCCATCCAATTCCTAATCTACTGAAACTAAAATTATGAAGAAATTGGAGGTTTTAGATGTTACTTTAAAACTTGCTAGAAAACTATAACTTGCTCTAGGTTGCATAGATTTTGAGAAAAGCACATTTTTCTGTTGCGCAAAAATTTCGATTTGGGGGCATTGGGGAACGATTTTGAGGAGCATTGAGGGCGAGTAAGCTCACACTTGACAGTTTATTCCTTGTGCATAATTTAGTAAAAGGAAAATTAACCATTGAATCGAATTCAAATTATTCCAAAACATACTGTGCGGCTTCCAAATGGCATAAAATTTTATGTTTTAGGATTCTTCTTCACTTTGCCATTGTTAAATTATGATAGTAAGATTCTGACTAGTTGAAACGAGATGTGATAATTATGGAGTATTGGCTGGGGATCACAAAAGAACCCCGAACTCCTCCGCTTTAGAATAGAAAACTAGTCGTTGGGGGCCACCGTAATACTTATCCATCATGCATATGCAAATAAAACATGTGTAAAATATTTATAAAATGCATCGCAATTCCAAAATAAAATTTAAACGTATATTTAAATATTTTTATTACATATTAATGCTCTATTATTGAATTGCGGGACTTGATAATCCCGTTGAGAAATATCGAGAAATTATATAAATGTCCAAAATACTCGTAAATTAAGCAAATCGGAATTAATTTATATTAAGTAACGAAAAAAAACATGAATTAGTAAATGATTATGAAAACAAAAGTAAAACGTCGAATTAAGTATCAGTTGATGACGTTATTGTCAAATGAATGTGATATTTCGATGAGCCATTATTAGCATTCAATCTTTTAGTTGGTTGATAGTTTTTTTGGTCGACAAGATAATTAAGTATTATCAAATTAAGTAAAAAAAGCATACTTATAACTCCAAAAATAATAATCATTTTAACTATCATTTAGTGCGTCGGATTAAGCGTATCATTTCCGATTAAAATATATATTTGAACTGAAATTTGAATGAAATACAGGGTCATAAAAAATCGAAAAGTGTGGGAAATTTCAACAAATATCTCGGCAACTAGTTATTTCATCAACTTCATTCTTTATGCAAGTTTATGTTTTTATTGACTTTGAATATGTAGAAAGTCCGAGAAAAATAGGTCCGGATAATCAAGATTGCTAATATTCAATAGGCTTCTTCCCATTATTACACATTAATTACACATCAAATTTTAAGTCTCTATCTCAATTTGTGCGTGAGATAGAGCGCTTAAAGACACACAGACGAACAGGCGGACGGTAATTTTTTTTTTTTCTGAAAATATGTTTTTCAGAAACCCCAGCGTATGAAACGTGTAAATCCGTAGAAAAAATGCGATATTCAAAACAATTGTAAGACTTACCGTATACTTCGTAAGATGAGTAACTAATAAGCTTAAATCTTAAATAAAATATTTTAAAATGGAAGGAATTTTGAAAAGGGAAAAACTAATTTACCATGCTTTGAAACAAAAATTAAGTTAGGGGAAAAAATAATTTTTACACAGTCTTAAGTAAAAATATAGAAAGTATACATATATAGAATATTATATATGTATACTTGTGTCATATGAAGGGCGTCATTCTTCAATAATGTTTTCCTTTTTTCTACTATTAATTAAAAAAAATAATCATATTCTTTTCCGAAAAAGAGAATTTTTTTCGGAATTCTTTCACATCCGAAAAAAAAAATCACGAAAGTGATTCTTTTCGGGAACAACAACGGATTTTGAGAGTATTCTATCGACGATAATTTTTAGAATTTTCAACCCATGATTTTGAGACTTTCACAAAAGTTGCTCTATACATTTAGCTAACACATTATGCAAATTATATTTTTATTGTTTTCACGCATGCGCAATGAAACATAATTTTGTAAACTTGCTCATTATTCATACATTTTTTCTTGTTTTTTTAATTCTGATTACATGGTATTGTGTATAATATTGTTTGTCATGTTTTTTGAAAAATACTTTTTTTTACTATTCAGAATTATACAAATTATAAGCAAAAAAACTTTGCAAAATTTGGGACTGTTTTTATAAAAACCTTAATTTTATTACGAGTATACATGCTATTCTCATAAAAATGAACAAAATTTATTACATTAGTCCATTTAATCATAATTTACTGTTTGAACACTTTTGCTACCTTAGTTATGACAGGATATCCAAAAAATAATCTTTTTTTTTTCAATTAGTTGACATTCCCCCAATGAGGTTTTGAGAAAAAATCTTCTCGGAAATATATGACCTGCATTATTCTATTTACACACCTGGAGTTTAAGGCTAATTACACGTAAATTTGTCTAGATATATAACAAAACTTCTAAAATATCAAGGTGGTCACATTAATATGACTGGACTGAGTAATTCACATGAAAATACCATTTGAATAACAAATATTCCGAAAGATATTATCGGTATAACGATTTTATATTTAGTTGCTATTTTAAAATATCTGAATGTTACGGAATGTTTTACAATATCTTATAATTGGACTCTCAACAAACATGTATAAATTTAACGTTTGCTCGTAGACAGTGAATGAGTGAATACTTCGACTTTGATTACTCTTTTGTTGTTAGAATGAACTGGTTCTGACGTTTCTTCCAAAGAAATGTAAAACATCAATGAAACAAGAAATAAAAAATCTTGCTTAAAGCATAGATTGTGAAGCACTTTTCAACACATTCAGAATAATGTAACAAAACTGCAGCATTTAAAAAATTAAAATATTACATATCATTTCACCATATGAAAATGCATAACCCATTTCAAAACCGAATTTTAGTTGTTCCCATCTACAATCGGAAAATTTTCCGAATTATTTAGAAGCCCTGTATATGATATAGAGATTTGCATCTATTAACAAATGCATTCCAAAATTTAGTTCATTTAAGAGATACACATATTTCAGTAAAAAAAAACCCTTTAGCAGTTTTCTCTAATAAAGAGATTGGTATGAGAATATATTTGTTCAATCTTCTATATGAGGTATAGAATTTATATGTACAGAATAATATACAAAAATAATTAAATTTAAAAGCGCATACCGAATATTAAAACGTACTCTCCAGAATTTTTTACGCAAAGACAGTAACTGATTTCTTTGTGTGTCCCCGAAAATCAATAAAAAATGCTATGAAACTGTGTTTCAACGTGATAGTAGTGAAAATCAGTGATTTTTATCAGTTTTAAATAGCGTAACATTATAAATAGCGTAATGTCATTGATTTTCTCTCCAAACGATTATTCCTCAGTGTAATTGAATACTTTCGAATCGAGTATCTTTTAATGAACCATTAATCATATTTAATCCATATGCCATACCAAACATACGTTGGTGACCCTAAATAAGATTTACCAATTACATGAAAATCCGAGTATATTTACGGAAGTTAGAGCGTGGAAAATCGGCCAAACAAATCAAATGTATAAGCACTTTTCAATTTTGATGAAAAGTAATAAAAAGGTAAATAATAATAATAATAATAATAATAATAATAATAATAATAATAATAATAATAATAATAATAATGGAAATAAAGTATAAAAAATTCAGGACGACAGATTTTGCGCTTTCGAAAATAAAAACATTTTCAAATAAATGCTCAAGTTTATGAAGTATTAAATATCATTCATGAAATATTATTTATACTTTAATTTAATTATATTCTTTTTACTATATATTGCAAATTTCTTAAAAGAGGCGTCAAATTTCGTTGAAAACCCTGCACACTATTAAGAAAAAAACATGTGTAGATTTCTTAAATTTTAAAATAACTTTTATTTCTCTATGAATATAATTATATTTTTTCTGAAAAAAACAAAAAAAAAAAAAAAACAAAGACTGTACAAAATGTTATGTTCTATAACTACAGCTCTTTTTTAGTATTTTATTTTACAGGGTGAATGCAAGTATTATTTCATTATTCAACTTATTGTTGGCTTTCTACTGGTCTTTGTGTCGAAATTTCTACTGTATAGTATAAAGTTATGCATGTTCTTATATTCTTGTAGTTCCAGAAAAATCAGTAAACTGTGTCGCCAGATATTCGACAAAACATTTAAAAACGAAAGTGTCAAGTTTTTTGGCCATACCAGACAACTGTTTAGAATATTTTAAAATTGAACAATGTTTGCTGCTATTTAATTTTCTTTCATCTACGATAAAGAGAAATTTCTTGGTGGGGTTTCACATTGTATGTTTAATGGATATTTATTGCATGTTTTGGATAATCTACAAAGTCTATCTTGTCAATATTTAGAAAAGTTAGTAAAGGGTGTAAACTTTACACATTAGAAACACAGTTTGATGAAAAATAAAAATAAAATTTAAATTACTCCACAATAAAATTATAGTGGCCTTTTTCTCTTAAATAAATATTATGAACATTTTAAAAGATTGAATGTTATTAACATTAAAAAAATGAATATTATATAGATGTTTGCATTAGTCATATCAATCCAAAATAAACGATATAAAAACACGTTCTATTAACAAATAATAATAGAAGATAAAATACAACAGATAAAAGTTTTATTCAAATTTATTAAAGTTATAAAAGTTTAAATTTTAGATAGTCTATTATTTAAACTTTTTTTCCAGGCTTACGCTGGATATTTATCAAAATCCAAAAATATTAATTATATTAATCATTGAATTTTTAATATGTATCAATACCAATTTAATTTTAATAATTTAAATGTTAATTAATCCATGTACTTAAGAATCATTGAAATTTTCTTAGAAAAAAGCAAAAGCTTAAAAAAGGATGATGCATTATTTATCACAAAATATTTCATATTTTTCTGAAGAAGCAACTGAAACACATAGATGCCATAATTATTTAAACAATGCGCGTAAGAAAAAAGTTCTAAAATTTCTCGATAAAAATAATTGGTAGAAAGATCGCAATATTTGTTTTATTAAAAACAAAAATAAATCCATTTCCCACTTTTGACAAACATGTGTAAGAAATCATCGAGCTAAATGAGATTTTTTTCAAGTACTTTTACCACTCAACAGAAAAGTGTTAAGATCGTTTAGAGAAAAAATTGTTCTAGAAATAAAATCGGAAAACACGCCTATATCTTGTGGAACAGGAACATATTTTCTTATTAAATTATTTTATTGAAACTGCCATTTATTTGTGACATATTATCATGAGAGACAAGCTAAAAAAATGAGAAAATTTTTTTTATGTACTTTTTTGAAATATTTCTTTTAATATATACATCAAGATTATTCATGTAATTTGTTATACTCTTCTTTTATTCATTATATGGAAATAAAACAATTTTTTTAGTCAATAATGTAAACATAATTTCAAACGGTAAATATATAAATTAACTAAGTAATATAATAAAAAAAAATATTTTAACTTAAAGTTTGAAGAGTTTATACTAAAGATTTAATTTTTAATTTATTACTAAGAAAATACCAAGATTTTATATTTGAATCATTTTTATTGTGCTATATCAACCGTAATAATCGTAATATCTCTATTTGTTAAACAACTATAACAGTCCCATAAAATTAAATAATAATTATTTTATTGAAACTATAATTTAGTTTTTACATATTATCATGGATGACAAGCTAAAAAGTGAGAAGAAATGTTGATATATTAAAAAAATAATAATATATACATTAAGTTTAGTAATGTATTTTTGTATCCTCTTCTTTTACTTAGTACAAGAAAATAAAACAAAATTTAATTATTTTTCAATCAATAATGGAAATATCATTTCAAACACTAAATACATAAATTAAATATGTATTATAATTAAAAAAATATATTGCAACTGAAAGTTTGAACAGTTTTTATCAAAAATTTTATTTTAACTTTTAAATGATTATTTAAAAAATGCCGAGATTTTATATTTGAAACATTTTTATTGGGACATATTATCTTCGATTACAAGCTAAAAAATGAGCAGAAATGTTTATATATTTTATAAAATATTTCTTTTAATGTATACATTAAGGTTAGTCATGTATTTTTTATTCTCTTCTTTTATTCAGTATAAGGAAATAAAGCAAGTTTTAACTTTTTTTTCAGTCAATAGTATTGATTGAAATCAATATCATTTGGAACAATAGATACATAAATTAAATAAATAAAATAATTTAAAAAATACTTTAACTGAAAGTTTGAAGAGTTTTCATTAAACATTTTTATATTTATATTTGAATGATTATTAAGAAAATACCGAGATTTTATATTTTAATCATTTTTATTGTGCTATATCAACCAAATGTAATGCTTTTAATATGTATATTTGTTAAACAATTAGAACAGTGTCATAAAATTAAAAATTAATAAAATCACAATTCACATGAAACTTATAAGCTACCTTAAAGCAATCTCTCATCATGGAAATATCATTTCAAACAATAAATACATAAATTCAATAAGTAATGTAATTAAAAAAAACACTTTAACTGAAAGTTTGAAGAGTTTTCATTAAAATACTTTTTATACTTATTTTTTAAATGATTATTTAGAAAATGCCGATATTTTATATTTGAATCATTATAACTGTGCTGTATCAACCGTTTGTAATATTTTTAATATCTCTATTTCTGAAACAACTAGACTAATCTCATAAAATCAAAAAATAATAAAATCGCATTTCTCATGAAACTTATAAATTCTCTTAAAGCAATCTCTCATTTATCATCAGCAGATGACAACAAGTCACGAACTTTAAGAATCTTCTTTTTATGTTGTGTAATATGATGTCAGAAAACGACATTTTTGTCGATTAAAGCATCCCAATTTTAAAAGTTGCATTTGCAGTTATTTTCTAAAAAGGCACTTTTTTTTTACCAATTTTATCTTTTAGTTATCTAATATTAGCAGAAATAGTCGGTGAAGTCTTTTATTTTTATTTTCGTATATTTTCAGAGAATGCAGTATCACAGTAAGAATCCGTACTATCTAATTAACATTTTGATAAAAACCTGGGAAATTTCAATACATATACTTTATGTTTTTTGGGGCGTTCGTAATTATATAAATACGTTGCATTTATAGTCGTCGTTCAGTCTGGTCGTTCGCATATAACAACACAAAAACTACCCAACCGAATCGTTTGAAATTTAAAATCGATAATTTTTGTACAATTTTGTCGAGTCAATTAAAATTTTGTGAAAGTCGGATGCATATTTCAATCACAGGGACAACCAAAACTATTGCGTTATATTACGACCAATGAGAAAAAATAGTTTCAAGTGCATTTTAATGATGTCACATTTTTTCGAACATAATAAAATTGATATATTTGTATGAAGTATGTACTAAAATATACATTCTCTGGTGCAAAGAATATTTTTTATTTATTTACTGAGCCATACAAAAGTATTCTATTAAATAATGCTAAAGGAAGAAACATTGTTTGGGGTGCGTTTTAATTATATTAAACTGTTCCAAATTTTATAAAATTGATATACATTGCTCAAGGTAACAAAGGTAATTTCTGTGTAATAGAAAGCAGGTAGTATTTACAGGGACACACAAAAGATTTCGGATAATTATACAGTATCCGAAGTACTGTGTACTATTACAACAAGATATGATTTTTTAAAAATCTTCGTTATAATATGAACGCACCTCATTTGCTACATTTTACGCGCAATTTACCACTAGTATCATTATTTAGTACTTTTCTATATATAAGTACTTTTATGAATTTTGAAAGTATTTTGTAGTGTCTCTGATAATTAATTGCTTTCATGCGATATCGTATGATATGTCGACCGTTAACAAAATAATATATATATTGTAAAAATCATATTTGCAATAAAAGCTACTACAATTATAAACGTAATGTGATTATTTTTTGTATTGTTATAATTTTAACACTAGAACGCCGGGAAATTTTACTCAAGTTTTATAAAACATAGTTAAAACCAGAAAAATAATTCAAAAATATTTACTTTATTTGTTTAGCTCCTTTCATTGCAACTCATATATAATTTCTTTCTTTACGATTTTTCTGGTTCGAATCGACAATTAGTCAAGTGACTAGTGTCGAATTGACACCGTCCCGGCGTTCTAGTGTTAAAACATCCAAACATGAGTATTTAGTATTTGAAATTTTTATAATATAAATTACGAAATTATCATTCGAAAATTGTTTGAATTGCAACTTAAAGTATTTTTATGGATTTATATTTATTATGTCCTGCTTCATGCTAATGAAAAATTTTAAATTTTTCCCCGAGCAGTTTTTAAATTTAGTTTAAAAACGTTAAGATGCTGATTTAAGGGCCATTAATGATGTGCAGAGAAGTGATGGCGGAGATGATAAAGGCTGATGAGTGAGTGATGAGAAAGGCTTAGAACTTTATCACTCCTTCATCAGACTCTATTAAATGCAGGTAAATATTAAAAAAAATAATAATTATTATTACTGATTCATAAGTTTTTATAGATAGTTAAAGACCTCTAAACTTAATCTCAATTCAGATAACCCTTTTAGGGGCAGAAGAATTTCCTTCGAAAAATGATGAAATAATAGATTTACAAAAGAATATTTAAAGAAATTTCTTTTAAAATAAAACCAGCTATTTTGTACTTTCATTGTAAAAGTAAAATTTTATTGAAATATTCTTGGTGGAAACTCTCAGTTTTGGAATTAAAATCAAGTGGCTAGACCCTCTAACCACCGCCCTCGAAAGGGATAATAGAGAAAAGTAAATTTACGTTTTGCTAAAATTAAGAGCTCCCTCATAAACTCTTATTTTGGCCTATTTGGAGAGAATCTCTCTACTAAGTTTTTTGAAAACGCTCAATATTTGCAAGGCTGCCACGGATGACAATTTTTTATTTATATTAGCATCACTATCAATTAAATAAAATTGCAAATTTCTCTCACGACTGCAAAAGCCTAGAGTTACAAAAAATCGATTTTAAGTAAATTGTGCTTAAAGATGCGCTTGAAAATGGATAATAACTGACTGAATTCAAATTAAAAACTGCCGCTGATTTCATTGTAATCTTCGAACTCTTATTTCAATATCTATAAAAGAAGCAGAGTATAATTTTCTTTTTAATTTATAATTAATCAATATTTAATATTATTCGGCACATGTGGTTTACCTCTAGAATGCAGTACATAACTTAAAAATCGCTGAGGGAACAGTAATGTAATGCAATCCTTTTGGATACCCCTTCCCTTTTATTCATTTAAATTTAAGAAATATCAGAGAATAAAATATAAGACAGAAAAATATTAATAAATTTAGAAAATATTTCTAAATAATATAGTTTTTAGAAAGCTAGAAACGCAGCCCTAACACTATACGCAGTATTTGCTGTTTTGTCTTGTCTAATTGTGTATGTTTAAAATAATTGAAAGAAAAATGGATATTATTTAAAAAAATGAAATATACCATATTGATTTCTTCTGTGTATAGTATTTAAAAAGTTCGGAGTTTCAGGAGCTTTATATATATATATATATATATATATATTGTTGGTGAAATATGTCGAGTAATAAGCTGCATACTTTTAACAGTAACGTTACTTTTCCGTTAGAGGTATTTCTAAAAAATTAAATAAACATTTTCTACTTTTGTCTTTCATAAACTTAACATAAAGACTTCACTAACAAATGCATCTTTATATCTATAACATTTGGCTCAAGTTTCCGAGCTCCCAAGAGCTAAATAATACAGCTGAACTTGTATCACATAATATTGCCACAGGCAGTGATCACAAGTAAACCACTCTTGCTCTAACTTATAAGGGTGCAG
Organism: Maratus speculifer; assembly: GCA_964019185.1. Classification (NCBI taxonomy): domain Eukaryota; kingdom Metazoa; phylum Arthropoda; class Arachnida; order Araneae; family Salticidae; genus Maratus; species Maratus speculifer. The sequence goes on along the minus strand of OZ025293.1, from coordinate 159,500,123 downwards.
AAGTAACTTCTGGCAAGTTCATTAACAACTGTCTTATAAATACAAAAAGAAAATACACATAGTTATATGCTACTTTTTCTCCGGAAAATGGATGTTCAATATATTGCATATATTCCTTTCTAAGTAGAAAAAAATAAAAGGTATAAAAACAATAAAATTACGAATATTAAAAGATTGACAATGTATAACATTTAAAATAAATATTTTGATAAAGATACTGATTTTTATGTGTAATTTTTTGTGAAAGAATACTTTACACAAAGTTTAATTTCGGGAAAACTGTACCTTTTAAAAACAGTAATGTATATACATGCGTTTAAAATTTATAGCGATTTCTTTTTAAAATTATAGTCATTTTAGAGTAACTTAGAAAGCTGAATATTTTTTTATTGGGAGAAGGGTATCTTTTTTTAAAATATATCTTATGAGAACATACAAAGAAACCTATGCTTAACTTCCCTGTGGTTGTATTCTAAAAAATGCGTCTCTACATCAACGTCAAATGTGCCAAATTTTAATTTCAAATAATTCTGTTTTTGTCATCAACAACAAATCAATTCTATCATCCGGTTTTAGATATGAATAAAAAACCGTATTAAGCTCATAAAATTGCAACAAAAGGTTTCTAAGTGCCTTCTTTCAATAACTTAATAAATTGAGCTGGGTAACATTCTAAACGTTTACCAACTTTTTAATATTCCATTGGCCTAATTTTGTAGATTATTTTGTAAATAATAGTCAAACTACTTAATATTCAAAAGTAATATTTGTGTCCACTTTTATGTTCTTAGGATCACAAAATACATACGACAACTATTATTTATATATACATATATTTACAAAACATATGCTTCCTAGGTCCGTTATTTAAAATAACGTCCAAGATTAACGCAAAACTCCAAAAGTTTTAAACTCACAAAAGTAATGTTTTTGATTAACTCCTTTTTTTAAACTAATAGAATATATCTACCGCATCTAAATTAAAATCATACATATTAATTCTTAGTAAGTCATTTTCATTAAAATGGCCGTAGAATTTAAGATATTTTTTAAGCAATCTGAACAATTTACAATCAATAATTTTTTCTTTAGATATTTTTTAAAATATTTAGGGCTTTATAATTTTAATAGTGTTAATTTTATAATTAGACATTTTGTAGTATATAAGATTTAAACACATTTTATGAAATATGTCACTAGATTTCATTTTAAACTGTTAATAAAAATAATCGCCTTTTTCGACCAGACATTAAAACAATATACATTTATATTTTTTAAGATTAATTCAAATATAATTAGAATAAAAAAATAAAGTTAAATTACAGCAATAATTATGTAAAAGAAGTGAAATGTGTAAAATATACTTTTTCATCAGAAATTCTTTAAAATATAACTTTCGAATCATCACTAAATTGTGATTTCAAAGAACTTTTTTTTTTATCGAGTTACTCACTATAGGCTGCATATAAAATTTTTAAATAGAAGAAGAAAAAATACCTTGAGAAAATATCTGAACATTGATAATATATTATTCCTTCAGAGAACTTGATATTTGATTCTATGAAACATTTCGGCTTCGTTTAAAAATTAATTATGGAGTTTGCAGAATAGTTATGTATTGTGAACTATGTAAATTTTAAAGAAGACTACCTGCAGCAAGCTCTTAAAAATATAAATAAAATCTGACATATTCCGACACATTGTCAAGTTAAGGGTGCTAGTCACTTAGCGGCCGAATTTTCCTCGGTAATGTTAAGTCTAGCGACATTTGATGCATTTTTATTCAAAATATATCCTCGGTGAATTACTATTTTAAAATTACATTTCCAATGTTCTCTTCTTAAATAATGTCTCTGTTTTCCTTAGTCTTCACGATATTGCTAAAATTTATGCATAATGTTATATGAAGTATTAAAATTTTACCTACAGTTTGCCAGTTATTAGAATATAAAATGTTAAGTTGAGCATACATTTTGAAATATTTTGACTACTAAGAAAAAGTGACTTCCTTTAAGAAAAAAACACTAAAAAAAGAAATTAAAAATATTAAAACCTTGAGGAGATATTTTGAATATAACAATGCATCAAACGCCCAAAGACTTGAGATTACGGCGGGGAATTCGGCCGCTCAGTGACTAGCACACTTAAAAATTGCTACTTCTTTTAAAATCTACGACATCTGAAAGATAAATATTACAGTTTACAACTTCTTTTCCTTTCCCTTTTTTTCTATTTCCATTTAGTTTATTTCTTAATGTGTTTTTTCTTAAACTGAAATTACACTTAAATCTCCAAAAGAAATTTATATAAAAAACTCTTTCTCATTTTTTTTAAATTTTATCATTTGAAAAAACTAATTTGTTTCAATTACTATCATACGCAAATTTGATCAAATCATTTTAATTGCAGCGTTTTACTTGCTTTAAAGTTGGTTGTTTAATTATCCAACTTAAAATAAAATAAAACAAAATTTATTTTGACTGCATATAACAACACTAATCAAACTAATAAAGATAAACACAAAAGATAACAACACTAATAAAGATTAGCAACACTAATCTTTATATAATCATTATTGTTATTAGAATTGGTAGGATTATTGTAATTGTAATTGGAAAATATATATATATATATATATATATAGATAGATAGATAGCTAGCTAGATAGATAGATAACACAAGCAAGTAATTCAGAAATTTTGAAAATACATATTTTTTAAGGAAAGATAAACTTCTTAAACTTGAATATGTCTTTTTTTAACATACCTAAAGAATTAATTAATTTATTAAGCCAAAATGCGTTTTTTAAATGATGCTGTAAGGAACGAAATAAAAATAATTATGGAAATAAAACGCATGAATCGTTCAGAACTAAGCTGAACTTATTTATCGAATTTAATTTTCAACTTTGTTTTACAACTTGCGTGTATTTCATAACCCTTTCCCGACGGGAGCCATTTATGAAATTTTTAATGTTGTGTCACCGGTTTTTAAAAACAGAAATTTGTGCCCTATTAAATCGTTAAAATTCTCCAATTTAAAAAGGCAAATATTTCAGTAAAATTTTACTGGTGGGGATAAATAAGATTTCTTAAGCCTTTTTGCGGCACGTATACGTGTCACTCGTCCCCAAGAGGTTAAAAGTCACCTAAAATAAGTAACGATATATGCCGGAGATACTCTTGTTAAGATTGAAACCCTACTTGGTACGTATAGAATGTTCGTGCGACGCAAATAAATTAAATTGAGTATTTACTCTCCACGTAGAATAATGTAACTAAGTGCGTGATCAAAAAGTGTTTTTTTGTCATTTCGCAGTTGGCTAATATTAAATGTAGTGTATCTGGTAATCTGTAGAAAATTTGCAGAAATTTTATTTAAAATAATCTTCAGATTAGTAAGGTGAATAATAGAGGCCTCTATATTCGTTCGGCAAATTTATAAGACGTGTGACATTATTGAAATGAAATGGTCTTTGTTCAACGATGTGCGTTATAGTTGTTCCTCATTTAATTTTAACTACATTAATAAATGATTCATAAATTTGTAAACATATTTTTACCTATGCACCATACAAATTCTTTTATAGGGGAAATAAAAAATAAAGGAATAGCTTTCTTGTTTAGGAAAAGTATTAATTAATATCTTTCAAGTACCAAATATTCTGTAAAATATTTCCGTCACAGCATTCGTCACTACAGAAACCCTTCCTACTAGCGTGTCCTTGGTAAAATATTGCAGCGTTAGAGTATGTTACCAATATCCAGTTTGTATTGGAAATACAATTACAAACATTATTTTGATAGGAACAGGAAGCTGTTGCACATGCAGCAGATGCATTATAATATATTATACGTATACATGTACATTAGACACGCATTGCATTGCATCTCTAATGTATGTTGCACCATAAAAAAGTTCTTTATATGCCGCACAGCAATTATTTTTACCCTCAATTTTCGGTCGCACATCCAGACTGACAAAATGGTGCTATTTTACTAGATCTATACTATTATGCATGTCTGTTTATGAACCAAGAAAAATGAAAAGATTGAAAATTATTTCAATGAATCTGTATATGACAAGTACTATTTGAAAGTACGTGAAGAATAATAAATACCTTAATATTTAGAAAAGTTAATAAATTTACAACCTAGATGTGAAAACTGTGTCATAAAACCGTAAAAACAGACATCAATATTACTTTTGTAGGATGAAAAATGTAGAAATTTGACATGTTTAATGAAAATCTTGGAAGGCATCTTGAAAAATGATGCTACTCAGAATAAATAATTTTTTAGATACCATAATTGCATTTTGTCACCTTAAAAACGTCAGAATAGATATTATTTATCCTGGGGTGAAAATTATAGGTTCTCTGTATATTTGACGTTCATTTTCGACGACATTTTAAAGCTTTGTCCTTTATGGTGGTCAAAATTCGGCAAAATTTTAGAAATTTTTATCGTACCTGATACATCACAATAGTTTTCAAAACCTGTCGTAGAAAATTTTGAGATCATGCTTTATTTTCAGCTACCAATAAACTGTTTCCAAATCGACCGCTGTATATTGTCTACTAAGCAATACGTTTAAAATTTCTTTTTGTATCAATAAAAAGAAAATTTATTTTAAAGACTGTCAAAAACAAAAAGAAAGAAAGAAAGAAAGAAACATTTATTATTTATACTCTAGAAAATTATCTGCGTTCACTCGGGGCTCGCTCTGGAAATTTGCACTAACTTTAAGGGGGTATTTTACCTCAAAAGTGATCAAAATGTCATTTTTTTACATTGAATAAAAGGCCGTTTAATTGTGAATATTTTGACAACACATTTTTACCCAATATCATATCGTGAGATATTGGAAGTTTTGTTAAGACTACCTATGCAATCAATCCCCCACACAAATTAAATTTTATATGGTTTTTTTTTTTTTCTCAATGTTCATATTTTTTGTATTTTCAAGTATTCAAAATGCTTATTTTTTTTACACCACATGTATAAGATTAAATTTATCGGCGCGACTGAGTTTTAACCCCCTTCTTGGCGCGCTTCCAAAATATCGCCACGTTGGCGTGCTTTTACGTTTTGTCTCTCGGAGCGGGATTTAAGTCCAGGAGACACTACGCAATACAAAGCTTTTAAAAGAAAAAAAATCTTTCCCAGAGGGCTCCGCTCCCCCCCCCCTCCCTGAACCCCCCGGCTATAAATTTCCTTAAAACATGTATAACATCAAAACATGCAAAACAATTCTGTTCAAGAAGCAAAGAAATTGTGTACATACCTTCTTTTAAAAACAAAACCAGCTTTTTTTTTTAATAAAAAAGAAATTAATAATGGATTTTCTAAAGAAATATACTAAGCTTTGAAGTCAAATAATGTTTTCCTTTTATATTTAATATGAAAATAAATAACATTAAGATTCAAAACATCTAAAATACTAAAGCAAGGCCTAAAACACTTACTTTTAACTACAAAGCATGGCCTGTACATTCAAAAAACAATAGAAATGTAGAAAATACTTCCTTTTAAATACAAAACAAAGGTTTCTAATTAAAAAAATCACTCGTATATTCCCCCCAAAAAGTTTACTCACTCAATGTTACTCTTCGAAATCCAACGGCCTCTAATGAGACACAAGAAATTTAATTAATTTCAAGGCGCGGGACTTCAAACTTTTAAATGTTTCTCCTTTCTGGTCCAATAAGAAAGCTAGAAAAGAAAGAACGAACTGAGCGTGCGCAAGCTCCGGCAAACGAAGGAGAGAAAAATCGTTTCTTCTCTCTGAGGGTTGCCGAGAAGAGTGATAGCTAAAGTAAAGGTAACCAAGGCGCGGCGTAGTTATCGCGCGGTGGAAAACAGGTCGCCAAGAAGTGGGTTAAAACTCAGATTACCCAATTTATCTTAATATCCATACGCAGTTTTGTGTAATATACATTTGAAAATCTTAAAAAATGAGCAAAAATATTAATATTTAAAAAAAGTAAGTATTTTTCAAAAATCCACTTTTTAAACTTTTTAAAAATTATAATGAAATATGCAGGGGTTTTTTTCAAAATGTAAGTTTTTTTAACATTAAAATTCAGCGAGTTCATCATTTGAACCATATTTTAATAAATAAATAAAATTGCTGAAAATGTAAACGGTTCTCTTAAGATTCTACATCTAGTATTTCTCCATTCTTAACTAAGATATTAGATGCAAATTTTACATAAAAATAAAGCTATTTTAGAAAGATTTGTTAAAAAGAAGATAAAGCAATAATCTTAGGAAAATGATTAATTTTATAATCGCCCCCCATGGAATTGTCTAGTATCGTAATTATTGAAGTTATTAGCTTAATTACCACTTTCTTATTTTATACGTAGGTATAATTTAATATTTTATTTTCTAATATTGTATGAACCAAGCAAGATCATAAAGAAATTAAGAAAAGTGGATGACAAATAGTGAAAAAAAGGTGGGGAAAAATAATGTCAACTGCGCAAGAAATACGCGGTTCACGGCAAAAACTTAAGAAGAAAATCGGTAAAACTGAAATCAGCGTTTTTATCGGTTACTTATTTCAATGTACCTCAAATTGCATTACTCGAAATGTCAATTAGAAATTTGTTATCCCAACACATAAAAAGGACTATGTTGTTTTTATATGTAAACGCATTAAAGTAAAATAAAATGCATATAAAATAACATTTAGAAACATTTGGTTATAAAATTCAATTTCATTAATGTATTCATGCCTATAATTTCAATATTTATATAATATGAGGACACGATACCTTTGAAACCATCTCTTCAATTTTTAATAATATTAGGATACTTGTGGAGGCACAATACTTAATATTAAAAATTAAATAACGTTAAAAAAATCATACAGAACAGCCCATTTTACTAAAATTTATTTATTTATTTTAAATTAAAGTTTTTAAAATCCCCACTACATTTTTAAATATGAATATTTTCGCTTCGATTTTTTTTTCTCTTTCATTAGAAAACTAGCTGACCCGCCCGGCGGCGTTGCCCGGGTCCGTAATAATAATGTTAAAGGAACTTGAAATTTTTATGATTTTATGTTTAACTCGAAATACGTGTAAATACACTGTTAAAAATTTGACCCTTTTGCTGCATCGTCACTAGGATGGATCGAAAAGTATAGGAAAATTTTTTTTTTTAGAAATCACTATCGGCGCGGCGTGCAAAAGTTGCCTTTTATGCATAGTGGTTTACATGATTTATTTAATTAAAATCCATTCATATCTTCCGGTGCCCCAAGCGCCCCAAAAATAATTAAAAATTGATTTTTTTATGATTTTTTCTATATTTTTTTGTTTATTTATTTTTTCTTAATTACTTTTGGCGCGGGGTGCAAAAGCTATCTTTTATCTATCTTAGCTTAAATATTTTTTTAAATAAAATTCATTCATACCTTCCGGTGCCCCAAAAGCCCCCAAAATAGTTTAAAATTGAAATTTTCTTGAAAAAATTATTTTTTGTTATATTTTATTTTATTTTATTTTACTTTTTGAAATTCATTTGGCACTGGGTTGGAAAATTGTTATTACAATACTACATAACTCTGCAGTTCCCATATATTTTTTTAATCAAAATCCATTCACATCTTTGATGCACCAATTATAATTAAAAACTGAATTTTTTACAAAAATGTATTAAGAATTATAATTTACGAAAAATACTTAAAAATTTTAAAAATAGTTTAATTAATAACGTATAAGGTTATAAATAACATTAATTTTACAATAATAAGCGACATATAAATTTTAAAATCAAAGCATTAAATCATAAAATTACAAAAATCGAATTTACGTAGAGAAAAGTTTTACATCCTTCAATTTGGAAATTTACATATTTTTAAAGTTTGTAATCTTTTTTGGTATCAAAGTGTTTTATATGGCTTCTTGGTTTTATTCTATTGAATATAAAACCGTGTCTCTTTTCTTGTCCAAATACAGTTTCTGAAGCCTCAGACACTAGTCGAACACATCTTTTAACCGCTTGGGTATGGCATGGATATTTTGACCATTCATTCGTTTTTACAACTTTTATCATATTCTCAATTTCTTCGCAAGGCACATTCATCAAAAGAGGTGGTTCAAAACATCCAATTCGTTGCCAATCAATAAGTTCAAAACAATCCTTCGCTTTGAAGTTTATTTGGGACACTTTGAAAATTCTCACTTCTGGTGATTTTCTCTTTTTATTTCTAGCATAAATTAGCTTTCGCATTGCTAAAGATCTGATATGCTATCTGTTATCTGTGAAGCATTGACAATAGCAAATTTTCAGGATGGCAAAAAAAAAAAAAAAAAAAAAAAAAAAAAAAAACTATTTCGTTGAATAACGGCATCTACGATCTTTCTTAAACTGGGTTCCAAATATCTAGAATATGTGATAAGTTTCCAAATATGACGCGCTCCTTCAGTTATGGATGGCTTTGTTTTGATATGAAACCATACAGCTGCATATACTTTCATAATATATGTTGTAAGAGTAATGAGTTTATCATAAGGATTTTCTGTAGCCACTTATAACCTTAAAATTCTACACGCAGTTGTTAGCCATCTTGAGTGATAAACTGGACCAGGTTTCATTAATGCCAGAGCAGAACCACATTCACCACGTGATATTGCTATGTAAATATCATGTAAATATTGCTGGTCATTGCTGAGAACTCTTCTATCAATGTTGTCTTCCAAATAATAAAGTATAAAAAGTTTATATTATGCATTTAATAAAATACGATAAACGATTTCTCATTCTCTCGATCTACGTTTTACGTTAGAGAAATTATTCTTTAACTGTTAATTTTACTTGTATTTTTTAGCTCAAAATTTGCATGAAACTCGATTTTCGGCAAATAATTAAAAGTTTGGGGGCATTGGAAGAAATTTATCAAAGTCGAAAATTATTTGGATGTATGCTATTATACTATAAAATGCATCTATTTTATCCCGCTGATAAAATAATTAAAAAGAAATTAAAAAACAAAAATTATAAATTTTTATAAAAATTTCAATTTTTTTACTATTTTGGGAGCGCTTGGGGGCACCGGAAGATATGGATGGATTTAAATAAAAAAAAAAGATTGAACTAATATATATATAAGGCAACTTTCGCAACCAGCGCCAAAAATAATTTTAAAAATATTAAAAAGCAAAAAAAAATTATAAAATTTATAAAAATTTCAATTTTTAACTATTTTTGAGGCGTTTGGGGCACCGGAAGATATGAATGGATTTTAACAAAAAAACATATGTAAATTAGTATGCATAAAAGGCAACTTTTGCACCCCGCGCCTTTTCGATTATCCGAATTTCGATTTTTCGATCCACCCTAATCGTCACTCCACCGCTTTTATAGAAAATGATTACTTCAGCTTATTATGGAGCATTCTTATAGGTCAAAAGAGAGATATTCTATAAAAGCGGGGGAGTGATGATGCAGCAAAAGGGTCAAATTTTTAACATTGTACATTATATTAAATATGTACCCCCTGACTGTGTCAAAAATTGGTTTAAAAAAACTAATATTTAGCTCCAAAAATACCCAAAATGACTGCAATGGGAAAAGTAGGAGGGAATATGTGTGCAACGATTGCGTGATTTTCGTGTTAAAGTGTTGATATTTATCCTTAAAATTACTGTTAAGTGACTTAACTAAATACTTTTTTCGCACAGATATTCCAAGTGAAATATTTTGAATTTCAAACTTATTATATCACTGTTAAATCCGACTATTCCGTGAATGAAATCGATTCTCGATGATTAGCTAAAAGGTTAGTATATAGTATTATAATTTCAGAGCCATTTTACAAAAATAGGTATATATTTTTTATCAAACATGCGTAATGTTCATTCTGTGAACAAAATCCTAACCGTAACCTAATTGTATTGTCTATATAACTTGTCTGTAACCTAGCTGTATCTTAACAGTAACCTAACTGTAACTTAAATAAACCATAAATGTAACCTGGCCGTCACCTTATCATAACCTACCTATAATCTAACCACAACCTAACCGCAACTTAACCTTAACCTAACTGTAACTTAACCTGACCTAACTGTAACCTAACGGGAAATTAATTATAACATAGGGCTCACCGGAACGTAATTGCAACCTAACTGTTACCTAACAGTAACCAAGTTATAATTTAACTGTAACTATAAACGAAATATCTTAACCATCTCGCGCTAAGTACTTAGTTTCACATTCCACCGCTACGGAGCGCATTATGTTTTGTAGAACATCCGAATTTTAGGTTCGGATTGGATTCATGTTTATGGAAATTATTTTGACTTCTTCGGATACGGTTAGGGTTGTTTGGAATATTTTTGTTCAGTTTAGATTCGGTTCAATTCAGATTTCGTGGGGTTTTTTTCCCCTTCAAGTGGGATTTTTAAGTTCCGGTCGGGTTGTACTTCTATGGAAATTATTTTACCTAGTTCCAATGAGGTTATACTAAACTGAAATATTTTTGTTAGGTTCAGATTAGGTTTGTTTCAAATTTCGGGATTTTTTTTTTTTTTTTAGAAATTTTTTGTTTCGGATTGGGTTTATGTCCATGGAAATTATATTGTCTTGTTCGATTCTGGTTATAGTTATTTGGAATATTTTCGTCGGATTCAGATTTGGTTCGATCAGATTTCAGGTATTTTTTCATATTTAATTTAAAGTTTCTGGTCGGATTCATGCCCAGGGAAATTATTTTGTTTTGGTCGGATCCGGTTTTGGGTCTTTGGAATATTTTTTTCGGGTTCAGATGTCGTTCAATTCAGATTTCGGTTTTTAATGGAATTTCTAGGCTCAGGTTGGGTTGCGCATCAACGGAAATTATTCTGCATTGTTCGAATAAGGATATGCTTCTCTGGAATATTTTTGTCAGATTCAGATTTAGTTCAGTTTTTTAGGTTAGGATTTGGTTCATCTTCATGGAAATTTTTTGTCTTGTTCAGAGCCGGGTATGGTTTTGTGGAATATTTTTGTCAGGTTCATATTTGGTTCGATTCAAATTTCCGTTATTTTTTTCAAATGGAATTTTAGGTTCGGATCGCGTTCATGTCCACGGAAATTATTTTCTCTTATTCGAATCCGGTTATGGTTCTTTCGAATATTTTGATCGGATTCAGATGTAGTTTGCACAAAATTTCAGGTCTTTTTTCAAATGGAATTTTTTAGGGTCGAGTCAGGTTTATGTTCACGGAAATTATTTTGTCTTGCTCTTATCGGGTTATAGTTCTTTGGAATATTTTTATCGATTTCAGTTTTCGTTCTGGTCATTTTTCGGGTTTTTTCAAAGAACATTTTTAGGTTCGGGTCGGGTTGCATATACAAGAACATTATTTTTCCTTGATCGAATTGGGGCATGCTTCATTTGAATATTTTTGTGGGATTCAGATTTGATTCGGATCAGATATCAAATCCATAGTTTTTTTTTTCAAATGGAATTTTTAGGTTCGGGTCGGTTTATGCTCATGAAATTGTCTTGCTTGGATCGGAGTATGGTCTCTTTTTTTTCTGGTTGGGATCGGGTTATGTATTAATATGCCTAAACATTATGTTTTGCTACTATTCTTTTAGTGAGTATTTTTGATACATAATTTATTTTGCTATTTGATAATTTATTACTGTGTATGAATCGTCTGCCTATTTGAACAATTGTACGTCAAACAGCCATTTCATTTTTGTTTTAAAAACAAATTAAAGTCTTAATAAAATATTAACTTAAATAAAATGCATTCAAATTTAATCAGTGATTTAAAAAAACTGCTAAAAAAGCCTCATATATACATATACATATATTTACTGCAACATAGCTAACCACGCATAGATTCTAATGTACGAAGTACCAACGATCTGACGTAACAGCTGTATTCAAAAATCCCAAGTTAAACTGACATTTTGCCAGTCTATGAATTTTAAAGGTCTTTGGGAAAAAAACAGTCACTTTTGAAATGTCAAAATTTAAATTGGTTTCTTTCAGAGAGTAAAAATAAATTAATAGAGTGGAAGTATTATCTCTGGAGGTGCTAAAAACGTAACCCTACATTAAGTCCAATTAAGTACCAACAAAAGCACGTGATCTGACACGCCTATCAATTGAAACAGGTTTAAACCCGTATTTTTTTGGTCTTGTTTCTTAAAAAGAACTAATCTATCACTTCACTGGTAAAAATTTATTAATTATTTTATCATATGTGTTTTAAATATCAATATAGAGAATTATTTTAACGTTTTGCTTGAACATTCTTTTGTTAATACATAAAAATCGTCTGCAGTCAAAAATCTATATTTTAGATTAATATTTATTACTTAAGTTTTCTTACATGATTTTAAAAGAATGTTTTCATCATTATATTTTAAATATTTATTTACATGCAATTATTAAGTCATAAACATTTTTCATCGACGTTATTAAGTATTTAAAATTATATTAATGAAGGAAACTTTTAGTTATACAATTTTTAGTTCGTATCAAATGTTTTCAATACCTTATTTAATTTTAATTTGATATTTATCTATTGCTAATTTTCCAATTTCCTTCATTTTAAAAACGAACATTTATTTTAATAAATAATAATAGAACAAAGACCATTTTAAGAATTCGGTATTTCCTCTTAAAATATGCTTCAATTGTAATTCATTTCTTTCAATTCGTCTTATAATACAAAATCCCTTCCACGTCCTTTTATTTGGCACATTAAAATTTGAGCGATAAATGGTTTCATATTGCAAACCTTTTTTGAGGCTTAATTCACCTCCACTTATCTCATTCCTCCATGGGTTTCTTTAAATCTCAGCTTTCTTATTACTTCTGCGAAAATTTTTACACAACCAACCAACCGTAAACAAAGGAAAGAGAAAAAAATGGGGAAAAGAGAATTTTTTTTATGAGAGTGACTTCTCGATTTTAATTAATTACACAGTTAATAATTGGAATTTCAAAATTCTGAAGTTCAGGTGCATCAGGAGAGGTTTGGGGCTACTCTCAAAAAAATTTTGAGCTTCGTACGTGCTGTAGATTTTGCTAGCCATCGCAGACACACAGACACACACACAGACAGACAGAGCGTTTTGTTCTTTTATTAGTATAGATGTAGTACAAAAACTGTGCTTGGATTTTTAGATGTATAAGATTTTATAATTAATCTGATTTATTCCTCTGGTATAAATTAATAAATGGAGAAAATTCAACAAACGCTCAACTTAAATATTAAAAAAAATAAACTATAAAGTTGAATGTAAAATCCATGCACTAGAATATTGAAAACACCATGGAGAACAAGGAAAAATTTTTCAAAAATCTATCTAATTTATCAAAAATGTCTTAGTATTTTTCGAACAGGCAAATTATAAAAATATAAACAGGGAGAAAAATAAGTTTAAAGTTTTCATTTGTATGGTAATTGCATTGAATTTATTAACGAAATTTACAATATCTGTATTCCGTTACAATAGTTGTATAGGTTAAAATAAGGAGTAAAAAAATTAACTATTAAAGAAACTTTTAATTAATATTTAAAAAAGAAATTCGATATTTTGATCAGTTTCATGGTACCGTGTCCTCTTTAGTATTTAGCAAAAGAAATTTCTATATAAATCTATCGTGTTTATTTTTAAACATTATAATATTAATCTCTCGATACCACACATTGTGCAGAATTCAATTCTTTATTTGCATAGATGACATTTTACATATGTTTAAAACACCTTGCAATATTAAAGCTTATAAAATGTCATGTGTCGGTGATAAATGAAGCAAAGCAATTCATTTACAAAGCCTGACGTCTGTTTGAATGAGGTAAGTATTTTAGAAACTGACATCCTTCTTTCCATACTTCAAATCTGAACGCAGTGTGGTTTACAAAAAACATAGTCAGGGAAAATGGAAACTAAAATAAAATGATTTTATCGCAGTGTGAAGTGTACCGTGCTCAAGCCGTTCGTGATTTATTCAGGATCTGGAGTATTGGCAGCTACGACAGAGAATGGTGTGTTTGCTTTTGCTGCATGTTATGACTCGAGCGGGATGTCAGTAACAAAATTGAAGGTAAACTTAATCAAGTCTGGGGGCAGCTTTATTGTCCACCTGGGAGGTAAGATAATGGTCCATTTCTCCCTTCGCTTCCTCCCTTGCGCCTTACAATTGAGGCGGAGGGCGCTTTCACGTGATATTTGCCTTAGGCCACCGATCGATACAGGTGCTCCAATTTTCAAGCCTCAAAACTTGAGTTTTTTTTAAAGAATATTTTCTTCTTTCTGCTCCCGAAAGTTTTCAGGCTGATGTATTAGCTTGAATAAATCTTGCGAAAATGTAGTTTTTTAAAACTACTATGGAAATTAAAATCTGCCAGTGAGAGATCAGAAGTGAGTGATGGAATAAAACAAACACATATCCCTTCAAATATTAGGGAAAAGTAGACATGTATGGTTTAGCATATTTTGAAAATTTATTGTAGGCTGCCGCCACCCGTGAGCTAATCGCAAACTTTCAGTTAAATATAATTGTAAGTGTTTTCTTTTCTCTGTGTTCAATATATGATTTTTTTTATTATTATTGAAAGTAATGCTTATATATATTTTTTTACGAATGTGTTTAAAGTTTGAAAAAGTAAATAGTACCATTCGTAAAATAAAATAATAAAGCACAACCAAGAATGGTTTATCAATTTGATAATATCACTATTATAGAAGTTATTATTTAATACATATACCGATAAGAACATCTGTCACTATATCTGGTACATATATTTTTCTTATTTAAAATTTTTAGAACTGTGAAGTAAAACATGATCAATTATTTAGGGGAAACTAGGGAGGGTTAACCCTCTTTTCACAATATATATATATATATATATATATATATATATATATATATATATATATATATATTTAAAAACATTCAATCTGGAATAACGTTAGACGTATCATTTTATTTGTTATACAGTCAATTATCAAATGAAAATTGCTACGTAAGAGTAATATATAGTTGCGGTCAAAAGTTTCCGGCCAGCAAATTTTTTTAGTTAATTTGTAAGTATATCCATATGAAGGCGAATCTCAAAGTGATAATTATACATTTTATAGACATAATAGTTAGGCATTTATTTATGGAATAACATTTAAATATCAATAAATTTAACTGAGAAAATTAAGTATAAAGGAAAACGCATGTTCTCAAAAGTTTTCGGCCACCTTCTCAAGTTTGAGAAAAAATTGCATTGTAATAGAAATAAAATTGGCATTGTAATAGAAAATTACAGTGATTAACAACATTTATAATTAGTATTTTACCACCATACTTTTAGTAATAATACAGCGTCGCAACAATGTGACAGTGACTAAGTTAACGGTTTAACGGTTAAATATCATCTATGTAAGCTTTTAATTCATTTCTTGTATTTTTTTGGAAATTTTGACTGAGTTGGAATATTTATAGTCCCGCACATGTTTGTCAACTTCTTTCCAAAGATTTTCCATTGGATTCATGTTGGGCATTTGGGCTGGCCATTTTGAAAATAGAAACTTTTTGTGCGAAAGCCATTACTTGTTGAGTTTTGCATACAATCTTTAAGTCGTTATCGTGTTAAAACAAATAGTTGTGACCACAATTTTTCTTCTAATGAGGCAGCAAATAATCTTGCAAGATATCCTAATAGACTGCATTATTCATTTGCCGTGGATTTCAAATAACGGACCGACACTTTTTGAAGAAAATACTCCCCACAGCATCCTCGGCCTGCTCCATTGTAGGAATAACATAGGACGAATCATATTTTTTGTTGTTAGGCCGTCGGACATAGTGTCTGCCATCACTCTCAAAAAAGCTTGAAATTCAGTTGATTGTAAAATAGTACTTTTGTCCAGTTTTCACTTGACAGATTTTGTGTTTTTTGGAAAACGCCAGTCGAGAACGTTTATATTTTGTTACCAGTGAAAAATTTTTGAACACATATTCCTCCATAAAGTTCTGCATCACGTCAGCATCTGGCCACGGTACACCGATTTATTTCAGCAATATTTTCATTCCGTAATTTGCGGGATATTGCAACGGAATTTTAAAGGGGGGTCATTAATTGTTTTTCTCCTTACAATTCTGACCACAAGAATTGTAATTTTCCGGAGTCCCCCAGACCACAAAAAGTCTAGAAGGTCATGGCCAGCTTCATATAGTTTTTAAATATCGTTCACAATTGATCTAACGATCGATAACTTTGCCACAATATTTCGAGACGTTTGTCCCTTTAACGACAAACTAATCACTAATTTACGATCAATTATTGTTGAGCTTTTCAATTTTGAATGTAAACTATGCTATTCACGTTCATTCATTCACAAACACGACCAAAAAACATTTTAATGATAGAAAAAAACTAAGGAATGATGAGTGGCCAGATACTTTGGCACACGTGAACCTCGAATTTTGCCCCTTTGCATGAAGCGTCTTCAGTATCCAATCAAAATGATCATATGGTCAGATGTCATTCACATATTCCTAACTTTTGAAGCATTTGTGCTTCTTCTTTGCTCAAAAATTCTGGTAAATAAATAAAAAAAAAACTAACTGGCCGGAAACTTTTGACCGCCACTGTATATGAAACTTGAAAAATGATTGATTTCAGTCTTGAGAAAGTAATTGGTCAATAATCCCCACATATTATCCACTTTGTTTTATACTGCAATGTTTGTAAGAGAAATAAAATAGTTAATAAAAGGCAAAATATCTTTATGCTTCATTATTTAGTTATTATAAAAATATTTTTAAATCTATGACGCTTAAGCAAACCTGTTTAGACGGAGTCGTAAATCTCAGACAAAAGATTCCGTTTTAAAAAAAGATTTTGTCTGGGTGAATACAATTGTGCAGGAAGGAAAATGACATTTTAACGTTTAAGCCAATAATATTCTGCTAGAGACAAGTTCATTTTATATAGGATTTTATGCATCATGTCCGGATTTAGAAGCCACTGTTCCGCTTTTTTTATCTGCTTGTCCTATATTTGACACACTGGATTTGGCAACCCTAGTTGTCACATACTTTGATTTCATCTAAATATACTCATCTTAGTACAATTTGTTTATATGCCTTCTTAAAGTTTTTCATCAATGGTATGTACTTTTGCAGTCGCCTGAGCACATTCAGGGGTACTGTTTACAGTTCTGAAAATGGTCAATGGCTAATTTTTTAGTGCAATTTCGATCGCATAATATACGTGAAGAAAGAAACTTTTGATTATTTTCAAATAAGTTTGTTCGTAAATGGCAGTTTGAGTTATTTGAACATGTTTGGATCAGAGAGGCCTTGCCTTAGAAATGTTAACTTATCATTAATTTTTTTTTAACATAGCTGATATAGTCCTTTCTAGCCCTTTCTAGTATTTTCTACCGTATTTATTTACCGACTGTAGGTAATATTTAAATGGTAAATAGTTCTTATCAAGTTTCTTATTTAGATTTTATAAATTTTTTTCTTTCCGTAGTAGATAATATAGCAATTTCTAACATCTTTCTTCGCTCAGTTTTAAACATTATCTTTTCCTTAACCACATTTTAATGTAGCTTTACAGAAGAAACGGACATTGTTTTTTATATATAACCATTAATCTTTCTTTGTATACAGTGTATAATAATTGTTTTTTATATATGACCATTAACCTTTCATTATATACAGTGTATAATAATTGTTTTTTATATATGACCATTAACCTTTCATTATATAGAGTGTATAATAATCGTTTTTTATATTTAACAATTAACGTTACATTATATTCAGAGTATAATAAAAAGATTTCCCAAATCACGTAATTAAGAGATCCTTGCATATCTGGTAAACTCAGCCTCAGATGGATTGGATCAAACATCACTACATAGCTCATTTCTAAAGAAAAGCACATTGTGTCTAACTTACATTAAGTCTAACTTACTGTACAATTTATATGCCTGGAATGAAAGTTCAATATTTTTGCATTACTTAAAACGTACTTACTTAATTTTCTATAACGTATTTTATCTGAAAAAGTCTTACAAAATATTTCTAAAAAGAAAAACAAACAAATTTTAGGTTGAAAATGACTCACAATTGATTTTTCCACACCTATTTCAATTATTTATCTAAAACAAAAATTTGAGCATTGAAGCAGCTTTGATTGACACTTATTGGAAAAACTCTGACATTCTTAAACTGGATGGTGGGTCAAGCACCCTGCATAGTCAATCTTCCCTAGCTCCCCTATATATTAACTGTATTATTGTAGAATTAGTATTAGCACTTTCAAGATTAAGCAATAATTTTAGATAATTAATACGATATATATAAATTTAAGACAACAGCCTTAACAGTCTTCTTTTTTAATAACTTAGATTGTTTGACTGAATCACATTTTTGATATACAGGGTGTGGAGTATAAAATGACCGTAATTTAAAATTGTCTGCAGAAGAAAATATTGTTCAGAATGTCGTGGAATTTGAAAAAAGGCATAACAAACGTGTAAAAATATGTTTCAGCTCGTGAAAAATTATTTCGAAAGCAGAGGGCGTTTTTAACGAGTTACACATTTACGATAATTTACAAACTTTATTACAACCACACATGTTCGACATGTTTGTTTTCATTTTAGATGCCATCTGGATGTGGAATTGAAAGACTATGTTCTACAGTTGTCCGTAATGTGTTAGGAAATTGAAAAACATGTCGTGAAATGCCGTCATTAAGGTAATACAAATTTAATAAACAACTTTTTTTTAATTATCGTAAATGTTACCGGAATTATTCGAAATAAATGTCATCTAGCGATTAAATCGCTTTAGCTTAAACATGTTTTATTTTTTTATTATGTCTTTCAAAAAAAATCACAATTTCATAAACAATAGTGTCGTCTCTCAATGACTGTTAAGTAATATTGTTTAACTATGCATAGCCTGTAGTATTTTTCGACTTATACATTCACAGATTAAATGAAGCTAAAAAAAGCGTATTACACTATTTTTGAATATTGCACTATTTAGAAAATTGCACTATTTTAAATCAAGTAATCTGAATTTTAGAAAAGAAGCGTACTGTCAACACCCTCTTTAATTTTTTCAGCATCATTTATTTTTTATTTATTTATTTTTTAATAAAATGATTGTTTTTATTTATTTATCCACATTTTCAATATCAACGTAATGGTGAAATAATTGTTCCTCATATTTGTTTTTAAGAATGTATCGACGTTTAATAGGTAAAAAGTAAATGGTGTTGCCTCAAAGCGGTGCTATAAAAAAACACAACGTAAACTGATTGTAGCTTCTTTTTTCGAATTTGTGTGGCTAAATCATTTTTGTATTCCGATTCAAGTGCAGTTCAGTCGCAGTCTTCATTACTAATACTTCGTATGTATTTAGTATTTAGAAACGTTATAAGTATAAACTGTATGGTTATACTTCATATATTTATTATTTGTCAAACTGATATCTGATCAAAAATGAGAACCATTAGTAAAGCTTAAAGAAAATGTATTGTGGCTGTTGTTTGACATGACACCTATTAATAAAAATTATTCGTGGGCAAATTCTTATGCTGTAATTTATTAATAAAAGATAATCTACTAAAAATTTCAACATATCTTCAAAGGTTTTTCAGGTAGAATCTCAACATACAATAATAAAAAAATACAATGATTGAAAAAAGTAAAATAACTGTTCTTCCCAACTTATTTTTCTTTCATATCTTCAGTGCAAGGTAGATAAACATGTACTAACATATTGTTCGCACGTAGTTCACTTTTTATGATACTTCGGATACCAGAGATACATCAAAGAAGTGAAACCTTATAATACTGATTACGGTGATTATATCACAGATGCTACCACATTCAACTTGTCAAAAGGCCACGAAAAATATAAACAAAAACCGACTAAAGATAGATTTTACACATTAATATATAGATAAAATAAAACAGATAATGTGTTAATAAAATAGATAAGGAGAGATAAAATAAAATAGATAATGTGACACATGATAAAAAAGGCGATTTTACTACGGATCAATTTCTTGGTATTTTAGGATATAATAATGATATTAAATAAATAATTTTTTACAATATTTTTTTGTTTTCTTATTTTTTATGACATTACCTCACACATATCCAGGTGAAAGACATGAAATCCGTTTGGGCTAAAAACATATCTTATTGATTTTCAACTTTTCATTAGTAAAAAATAGCTTAATTTGTGGACGTTGAAATGTGGTTAAAATAACTAAATTCCCGAAAAATAATGTAATTTCGATCACAGCTTAAAATAATTACTTTTTTTTAATATATCGCGGCCACTGTTATTGCGGCTTATTGCTTTTGAATAGTATCCTAAATAAAGATTTATGCCTACATCAGAAATGAACATTACATTTATTGTAGCTAATGTTGTGTAACATTAGAAGGCGCACAGTGGGGCAAAACCCCAAAAAGCTGGCCAAAAGTCAAAAAATGAAGTTACGATTTAGGGAATTTCGATTGTACAGTTGGCTAGAATAATATTTGGAGAGTCAGAATCTGCATTTAAAAAAAGATTTTTGCTTTGCCCTTACAAGCAGCATCATTTCAAAAGTGATGCTTGAAGGAGTATCATTTAGAGGGAACAAAAACAGCAAAACAACAGTTCCTCTAAACGCATGCTATATTTTATAATATTATCCGATTTTAATGATTTAAAATGGATTCACACTATGATAGTATGTACTTTATTTGCATGTATTACAAAATTTATATTAAGCACATAAAAATTAATAAATTTATTGTCATTTTTGACTAAAATGTTTAGAAATTATTTTATTTCTTTGCTTTTAAACATCAAAAAGTTTAAATGTTCCACAGTGTTCCGCAACGAAATTTAATGTAAATAATAACTTGGGCTATCGTCTAGTGATTCATAAAAAAACTAGCTGCCAAAAACTGCCTTTCTGCATTTCACGCATATTTTAGTAACCGCAAGTAAAAATGACACTTTTTCGGCCGCCTCAAAAATTTTGAAATTGAATACTTTTACATAATTTAGCTGATAAATATTTTTCAAATTTTTGAATTATTCAATTTTATAATAGTTTATTTCCTATTATATTGTAAATAAGTACTATAATCATAAGATTAGATTAATTTGATAAGTAAGCTTAGTAATGAAAAAATGAAAATAATTCTCTATTACTGATCCGGTAGAATAACATTTTCTTATCTTTATAGGTAGTAATTTTGTTTGTTCTATTATAATTAGAAGAATTATTTTGTCAATGGCTATATTTGCTAGATCAAATTACTGAGCGTATTTCATTAATGCGAGTAAAAATCATTATGAATATCACTTTCGCTTATATTAGTAATTTGGATTTGATTTGCAAGTGAGGATGTGATGGCACATCTATTCTGAGTACATTTAAACAAATATTTAGCTATGAAGATGGCATTATGTCTAGTATATTTTTCTTTTCTTCCGTGCTACTAGAATACATAGATATTGCGAATAATTCATGAATCATCAATTTGAAAATATCGGGATCTTCATTTCACTGATTTTATCGGGCCCATCAAGATCCATTTTTCTTTTTCAAGAAATACGGAAGCAACTGTCAATGAATGGGATTGCATTAAATACTAGCAGAATAAACTTATTTCGTTTAATACAATCATTGATACAGAAGAAAAAGTCGTTAAAAACTAATTAGTGTAATATTCAACGTTGTTACCTATGTCAGACAGCATCAAAGCAGCATCTTAGCGATCTGACATCTTTTATTAAAAGTGGATTGAGATAATTTAGAATTCAGAATATCTAAGTTACATGCAAAGATGTTTAGAGAGGCCTTACACCTGGCAGACAACTGGATAGAAAAAAAAAAATGAAAAGCTCGTACTCTGCATGAAAAGAAGAACACTGAAATTGCAAAATAAAATAAGCAAAAAATATTTCGTTTACAATCAAGACTTCTCGTCGAGAAACTAAATCCCAGATTTGGAAGCACAAATGATGGAAATACAATTCAACGATTCTTTGAAAACGCAACTATTTGTGTTTCTAAACGAGCATATACGAAGATTTGATTAAACGTTTCTATGCCATAAGTAATTTCTTGTAGCCATGTTATTTATTTGATAAACTTCGAATATTTTCCCTTACAAATAGCTCGTAGATTTGAGCAGCACCCTTGGTTCTATACGCTTACACAAACTACTTATTAATGATAAAGAAATAACATTATCTTCAGTACTGCCAATTTGTCAAATGCCATAAGGTACTCAAGAATCATGCAACAAACTGATCAAAAGGCATCGAGAAGATTTATCGCAAAGATGCAGAAGCGAGGAAAAAAAAGATATTTTTGCGTCTTTTAATGTCATCAGATTCTTTCCTTTCCAGTTTAGGTAAATTATCGTAGAAGAAATTAAAATCATTGATCCTAAGAGTCACAGGATCTTCCAACACCGCCAACAAGTTCTGCTAACTATTTTGACACCTTGACCTCTGAAGAATCTTTTTATTATACTACAGTTGATTCTAAAGGTTAATTTCTGGAATATTTTTTCGTTTTTATTTTAATAATATAAAAATTAAATAGTCTAATGTTATACTTTCCATTAATGTACTTAAATTTCGTTTAAATATGTCTTGGTTTTTTGAAAATTCCCTTTTAAGTTTACCTCGAAATTTTAAATTTTATTTAAATTTTATTGTTTTTACTCTTAATCTGTAATTTTATTTATTTATTTATTTTTAAAATTTAACTTTTGAATCCTAATTAGCATCCTGAAAAGTTTACGAAATTGCATATAAATTGAATAACTTTCGAGACATTTAAATTTTTATTCCGCCATATTGTATCCGCCATTTTTTTTCAATTTTAATTTTGTATTCTTACTTACCATCTTGAAAAACACCTGTATACGAATTTTCGTACACTTTGAATAACATTTTCTTATTTTGGCCAGCTTTTCGGGAATTTGCCCCACTGTGAGGCGGTGCTGTAATAACGCTGTTTTTTCAATATTGTACCATCAAAAAGTGCATGAAGTAATGCATATAATTGCACAAAATTATTTGTGCATGTTTTTTTCTATGGACAGCAGGCCCTCCTTCGGTTTGGAAATACTTTACCACAAGATGGTGCTGTAATAGCGATGTCTATGTCATTTTCATTATTTACCAGAAATAAACGCAATTTTTTTATACGTCTTTGTCTGTGGCTAGTAGTTTCACTCCTGAATTAGAAAATGTTTTGCCGGAAAGGGTTGCTGTAATAGCTACGTCTGTGCCATTTTCATTATTTTACCTTCGAAAAGTGTATAAAATTATGAATAGAATCAAACAAATATTTTTGTTTACATCTTTGGCTATGTCCAGTAGATCCACACTGAATTTGGAAATATTCCTCCGGAAAGAGGCGCTGTAATATCGATGTTGTAAATAATTTTCTGTTTCTCGTAATTCTTTTTTCCATCGGCGCCTTGTGCAGCGATGGGAACTCGCTTCCTGCTATGCAGACTATTCGCAAATAGTTCATAGTAACAGAATAATGAAAAACTATTGATTTTAATAAATTCCATGATTTAGTCTTATACTTTTATTTACTCTGATTAATTGACTGAAGTAGAAATTTAAGATGAAAATAAAAGTTAATACAATATGGAACTAATAATATTGCAGTATTAATATCTGTAACTGCTTTTTTGAAATATTAAGATGTATGAGATAGAAGAAAGTTTTATGTTGAACATGTCAACTTGATTAATTTAGCCTAAGATAAAGCAGTAAATATTCATTATTGTCAATAAAAAAAGAAATATAGTCAACTGTTTACTCAAATATCCTGTTATTATGAGTGCTTTGGCGATAGTAATTTATAGAGATCAATTAGAAAAAAAAGGAAAAAAGCAGAAAGAAAGAGAAAGAAGGGAGAAGTAGAACAAAAGAAAAAAAAGCAGAATGTTTATCAATAAAGTGTGATAGAATGGATTAAAAAATATCTGCAATAACTGCAGCTAATTTTAATCAATCAATTTTATATCTGTAGTATGCGTATAATTATTGATATAAATTAGTGCTCGCGATAGGATACGTATAGCAGCTATACGTTTAAACGATATACGTATATCAGTATAATACGTTTTTCTGCTATACGGATACCTTAAAATATACGTTTAAACGTATCCGGATACGTATAAGGCGTATCAGTTAAGCGTATATTTAGGAATACGTATATTTAATGTATACGTATATTCCACGTATCGTATCTAATTTAAATATTGGACTTCACCAGTCTTATGTCACTAAATGAAGAATAATTTGGAAATCGGTGGCGAAATGACAGGAATCCGTATAGTATGGCTTATACAGGGTGTGGTGTTTCGCTACCAGACTCACAAACTTTAAGGGATGATAGTACACATAAAGACAAACATTATTAAATAGGAAACCATGGGGCGCACATGTCTTCTGTAGGAGCTAGGGGCCACTAAAGTTTAGGGTCCAAAACTTCAAACGATGATAGAAAACGGAAAAAAGGGTCGATTCGTTTGCAGTTTTCATTAAATTATTCTTTATATTACGATTTCTTTAGAAAAAAAAAAAAATTAAAGGTTACTTTCCAAAATTATCGATAGAGAGCGCTTTAGACTTAGAGTAACGAACAACTACTTTTTACCGTTATTTTCTGCATGGGATTGAAATTAGTCTAAAGTTTAGAATTTAACTTAAATTTTAAGTTCAAAATAGGAAACATTCAGATCGGATAACTAGCGAAAATTTAACTGTGAACAAAGGGGGATATTTTAAACGCTCATAAACATTGGACAAACGCATCGATTTTATTACGGTTTGCGTGTAGATCATTCCCTTGGTAATTATTTTATTCAAAACGACGTACAGCTTTGGTGTCCTGATTTTTTGATAGAGGGAGCTTCCGACACGTCTCCGCCATTTCAATGGCATTACTCCTAGGTGTTTTACTACCAGACCAACATACTTTAGGAAGTGTTAGGGGTGCAAAGACAATTCGGAATTACATAGGAATATAACGTTGAAAATGCCTTTTTTGCGAGTTACGGTTAAAGGAAGCAGAGAAAAAAGGCAACAGAAAAGGCAGAGAAGGAGCAACACGTTAATGTGACAGAAAGCAGTTTATTTAAATGTTTTACAACATTAGGTGTTCGAAATCACTACCAGAAATGGTTCGGAATGCTTTACAGCGGCGTCGCATGGAATTCCTCACGCTTTGAAAGATTCCTGGCATCTCTGATATCTTTCTGGCAAGCTACAGAAATACCAGATGCGAGGTCTTTAACTGATGGTACTTGAGTCTCATACACCCAACTTTTCATTTGACTGCAGCAGAAGAAGTCGATACATGATAGGTCCGGCGATCCGGCAGGCCACCCCGACCTATCCACCGTTGCCCAGATGCTACTTTGAAGTGTCAGCAAACGTCATTGGTAAAATCTAGAGGAGCTCCATCGGGCTGTTCATCTTTCAAATACTTCATTCTGCTAACTTTGGAGCCGGTTCGCGAATGATCACTTTAAAGTGATCGCTGTTCACACGCATTACCATTTAGCGCCATCTACGGCAAGGAAATCGCAGCGCCATCTACCGTCGCTGTTAAACTTGCAGGACTACATCTGGTCGTTTCGAATGCCTTTTGTGGTAAAACCTTTAAATAAACTGTTTTCTGTCACAGTAACGTGTTGCTCTTTCTCAGCTGTTTCTGTTGCTATCTTTTGTGCTTCTTTAACCTTAACTCACAAAAAAGGCATTTCCAAAGTTACATTCCTATGTGATTCCGAGTCACATGTGATTCCGATTTTGTGTCCCTAACACTTCCTGGAAGTAAATTGGTCTGGTAGTAAAACACCCAGGAGTAATGCCATTGAAATATCGGAGATGTTTCGGAAGCGCCCTGTATCAAAAAATCAGGACACCAAAGCTGTACATCATTTTGAATAAAATAATTACCAAGGGAATGACTTACACACAAACCGCAACAAAATCGATTTGTTTGTCCAACATTTATGAGCATTTAAAATCTCCCCCTTTGTTCACAGTTAAATTTTCGCTTGTTACCCGATCCGAATGTTTCCAATTTTGAACTTAAAATTTAAGTTAAATTCTAAACCTCAGAATAATTTCAATACCATGCAGAAAATAACGGTAAAAAGTAGTTGTTCTTTACTCTAAAGTCTAAAGCGCCCTCTATCGATAATTTTGGAAAGGAACCTCTAAAATTTTGTTCGAAAGAAATCGTAATATAAAGAATAATATTAGTGGAAACCGCAAACGAATCGACCCTTTTTTCTGTTTTCTATCATCGTTTGAAGTTTTGGACCCTAAACTTTAATG
Source organism: Maratus speculifer (assembly GCA_964019185.1). Classification (NCBI taxonomy): domain Eukaryota; kingdom Metazoa; phylum Arthropoda; class Arachnida; order Araneae; family Salticidae; genus Maratus; species Maratus speculifer. Next base: position 159,473,747 of record OZ025293.1, on the reverse strand, counting down.
GCCCCTAGCTCCTACAGAAGACATGTGCGCCCGATGGTTTCCTATTTAATAATGTTGGTCTTCATGTGCACTATCATCCCTAAAAGTTTGTCGGACTGGTAGCAAAACACCCTGTATATACAAGATCAAGCAATGAAAAGCGTATATTTTTTAAAACAGTTTGCAAAAATTTCACAAAATATCAGACTCCCGATTGGATAATCTCGTTTCACTAACAGTAAAATATCTATTTTCAAAACAGCGAGTTATTACCGTGAATTGCAAAAGTATTTTGCAACATTGTACTTTGAATTTATTTAGATTTTTTTTTGTTCATCTCATGGTAATGCGCTCAGATAACCCGTTATTTTACATTTTGTGTAGGTAATGTATACAAATTGTATCCATTGTAAATAACCAGCAAAATTAAACACTTTTTGAGGATAGAATGAGAGTATAAATGTTTCAGATTTATTGTGAATTCTTGTTAAATTTAGTTTTTTCTTTTTAATTATTTAAAAATTCTTTATTCACTTATTGTTTTACACTCAAGATTGCACCCGAGCGTAAATGCTATTCTTTCCATGGAGCTAATATTTTCTAACTCTGTTAATGTATAATGAAATTTCATTTTTTTAATCTTGACATTCTCACCAAAACATACATAGAATTACTTCATATCAAGCATTAACTGAATCTATAGTTTGATGAAAATCCGTGCATTAATTCTAGAGATAGAGTTATTGCAAAAATCGTAAATAAAATTCAGTAAAGTAGAGCCATCTGTTGAACGATTTACCTACAAAATTAGTCAGCAACAATTTTTACCAGAAACTAACTGAATATATACGGGAGACTAGGATACATGTGAACAGTTCACATAAACATAGCTTTTTCGCATAACTGGGTTAATTTCTATAAGGAAAAATACTTAATATAGTAAACAGAACTTTTTTTTACGCATGGTATTTTTTAAAATTACCTTTACAGTTCTTCTTACTTTTCTTAATAGTTTATTGAATTTAAAAAAAAAATGTTCATATGTGCCCCAACGAAAGAACAGTCGTAAACACATAAGGGAAACATGTGAACACAAGGAAAAAAATTTTTGACATGTTTTTATTATCTTTTTCATTGTTACCTTAATCATTAATTGTACTATCTAGTAAATTTGCCATAAAGAAAAATATATGTATATTTATTTAGTTTCTGAGTGATATGTTTAAGCAAAATATTATAAAATAAAAATAAGTAGATATGGGGGGGGCTTAGATAATTGATAAAATATTGTTGCAATATAACAAAAAAATTAAAGAAGTAAACTTGAGAAAATAATTAAAGAATTTAAATTTTGCTTAGGGTTTTTTGTTTGAGGGAGATTTTAGGGAGGGCGCATTTGGATAATATTTATAGGAAAACTACCAAAAGGCGAAAGATTATCATTCCTATATTTGCCTTATTTGCCTGTAAATTAAGGATAAAAAATTGTTTGACATTTATAAGCTTCCTAAAATTTAATTACTTTTGCTTTTAAACGAAAAGGGAGAGTCAATAATGGAGATTTCACGGTAGTTATAAGTTTAAAAATTTTATTTTCTTAATATATATATCTATTTTCAAAACACCAAATAAAATAGCTGTTTTAGAAATGGAAATAAACTAATACTACAAGTTGCAACAAATGAAACTGAAAATTTTGCAAAGTTGTTAAACGTAATATTTTTTGCATTAATGATGCATAAAAAATAGTATTGAAAACTGTTAAATAAAATAATGTATAGCATTTATTGCAATTTAGAAAACATGAAATTTATTTAAATTACAATTGAACGTAAAGAGCTTGTTGCTTTTTATGTATTTGCTGACAGTTGTGTTTGTAGAAGTTTCTATTACACAAAATCAACTTTATATGATCGAAATGTCTTCTATTTCTATAAAAATATAGATAATGGAGCTGGCATTATTTTCACGAAGTTAACTAAAAGGAATAGAATCACTGAATGATTATTAAGCAATTTAATGACGTATTCAGATCTACCCCAACTAGACTCTTCATAAGTGTCCCACATTTCCACAAGAGTTAAAATGATAAATCATTAGCATTTCTCAATTTTAAAAATAAAAAATATCATAAATATTTATTAGTATCCATAGTATATGTTAAATAAAGAAAAAAAAGAATAAATAAATAAAATTGTTCTTTTATCAAGTTGGGGATTTTACTTTTGAGTTCAGTAAGCAGTATTTTGGCTCCTGGGGACAAACAAAATGTTGAAGAGTTTCAAAAAAAAATTTCATATGTCTATAGGTGCTCCCATCTTTGGTAATTTTTTGAAATAAAAAACATGTAATAACTAGTGAAAAATGGCAATGTTCTCATATGCCCCATTTTCACATGTGCCCCAGTCTCTCTCATATATGTTACTTAATTCTGTGTATTAGGTCTTGAGATAGAGCACCCACAAAATTCATGTCACATACAGACAGACAGTCACAGACTCACAAATTCACAGGCAGATATTTTGTAAAAACATGTTTTTCGGACTCTTTTACCCTTAAAACGTGTAAACCTGTCGAAAGTTTTCCAGAATCCAATACTTTCTTCTTCTAAAGATAAAAGAAAGTATAAAAAACTAAGTACTGCGCCGCAGATTTTCCAAAGATTAGTTTGATTCTACCCACAACTAATGTAAGACATTTTATAATAAATAACTTTGTTTTTTGGAAAAAAAAAGACAAAATCTAAACTGAGGAAGTATTAAGATTTTTTTAAGTACCTGCATAACAAGTAGTAGTTAAGTAAACACATCGTAGTTCTTTGAAAAAGGATCGCGATGGAGATACTCTACCGGATATTTCTCAATGTCACTAATCCGCAAAAAAATATTGAAACATCAAATTTCATACATTGAACGAAAATTGTTTAAACGTTTATACGTTTAACCACTTGGGTAAAATCCGTATATACGATGTGCCGTATATGCTATTTCGTGTAATATGTATAACTGCCGATGCCGAATTATACGTATAGCAAATACGTATTTCGTATAATACGTATTATACGTATACTCGTATAAACGTATAATCGGGAGCTCTAATATAAATAGTTTGAATATATCATTATATATTTTTAACTACCGATTTTATCTACGAATTTCGATTTATTTTAGAAACAATTCTATGAAGACTTGTGCATAAGCAGTTGCATTTTGCAGAGCTAAAATTACAAAGAAATTTGGAAAATGAAACAATAGATTATGTATGCAAATATAACAAGAAAGGAATCATCATGCGTGAAGCACAGATTATGAAGCACTTTTCAATACATTCAGAATAATGTAACAGAACTGCACCGTTCAAAAATTTAAAATATTACGTCTCATTTCACCATATGCAAATGTATAACGCATTCCCAAATCGAATCTCAGCCATTCCCATCTACAATAGGAAAATTATTTAAAAATTTAATAGCCTATTTATGATATAAATATTTGTATCTATTACAACATAAGTTCCAAAATTTAGTTCATGTAAAAGATACATGTATTTCAACTAAAAATTCACCAATTTCTTCTAATAAGAAGAAAGGATTTCGAATTGTTTTGTGAAGCCCTGTATATGAGGTAAAAATTTATATATAAGGAGTAAAATGCAAGAAACTAATAAAATTTAAAAGCACATACTGAATTTTTAAACACTCTACAGAAACGTTTGCGCAAAGACAGTACTGCAACCGATTTCTTTAGTGTGTCAATGTAAATTAATAAAACTAGTCGTTGAGGGGGGGGAGGGGGGAACCGTAATACTTACCCATCATGGATATGCATAATATAAAATATGAAAATAAAACGTGTGTAAACTATTTATGGAATGCACCGCAAATTCCAAAATAAAATTTAAACGCATTTTTAAGTAGTTTTAATGTACATAGTAATGCTCTATTAATGAACTGCTGATGAACCAATTTCGAGAAATTATATAAAACGCCAAAAACTCAAGTAGTACCGGATTGCGTAAAAGAAACATTATTGTAACTCCAAAAATAATAATCATATTAACTAACAGTTTACTGCTTCGGATTAAGCGTCTCATTTCAAATTAAAATTTATCTTTGACTTGAAATTTGAATGAAATACCAGGTCATGGAAAATCGAAGAATGTGGAAAACAGGATTACTAATAGTTCCGGATAATCGGATAGGATAGTTCCGGATAATCGAGGTTACTGATATTAAATAGGCTTCATCCCATTCTTACATACTAAGTACACAAAAAATTTCAAGTCTCTATCTCAATTTGTTTGGGAGACAGAGCGGTTACAGGCAGACAGACACGCAGACGGACGGACAGCAATTTTTTTCTAGAACTATGTTTTTCGGAATCTCAAGTGTCTGAAACTTGTAAATCCGTCAAGAAAAAATTTCGATTTTCAAAACGATTGCACGACTTACCCTATAATACGTATGATGGGTAAGTAAAAATGCTATGAATACTCTGATTTACCGTGATCATAGAGAAATTTAGTGATTTATACCAGTTTCAATACATTTGAAACATCGTAATGTCTTTAAAATACTCTCTAAAGGATTTTTCCGCATATACCATAATGTAATCGAATTATTTTGAGTGTCCCTATAAATGAACCATTAATCGTACATGCATCATGTGCAATAAGAAATATTCTTTGGTGACCCTAAATAAGGTTGATCAATTGCATGAAAATCTGAGTATGTTTACAGGAATTAGAGAAGAGATAAACGGACAGAAACCGAATTTATAAGTCTTTGTTGGAAAGTGCTAAAAACTGTCATTTTTAAATTTGGGTAATATTTCAAGAATTTAAAGTTCAAATGTTACATCTAATGAAGATCTTGATAACTTCTTGGAGCGCAGTGGTTGAAACCACTGAAACCACTGAATGAAACCACTTTATTTTAATAACCAAACGCTACATTCGTACCGGAATTTTTTTAAAGAAAATTTCGTCGCATTGAATTCCTGCAACGTAGTTTTTTCTTAATTAGAAATAAAGTCGTTTTCAAATTCCGGCGACAGTCATCAATTTCAACACTTAAGCAATGAATTTGCTCTGCGCCGCAAAGGTTAATAATGATTCTGTTGGAAATATCAACAAAAAGAAATGTTATGCATAGTTTCCTACGTTTAAACTAAAATTATCGGTTACAGTCGTATTTTATGGTATCAGAAGAATATTAATAAATAGCCTATTTTTTAAAAAAATTAATTTTTCACAAATTTCAACTCTAATAAATATTTTTAACAAAACCCTTAATAGTAATTTTACGTTAGAATGCACTTTTCATTACCTGTCAAATTTGTATAAGGACAATTCTTAACCCCCTTCGATACGGGATTCTTTTACGAAATTTTTAATCTTTTGCCACCGATTTTTAAAAACGAAATTTTCTGCCTTATTGAATCGAAAAAAAAATTATCTGAATAAATAAGTGAAATTTTACAGTAAAATTTTAATGCTGGTGAAAAACAAAGATTTTATGTATACTGGCCGCGATAATAGAAATATCGTAACAAGTAAAATTCTGATAAAAGTATTCATTTTAAATAAAAATGGCAGAGATTAAAATTTAAATATTGAAAACAATTAACTTAAAATTAAATGTATAATTTGATTAAAAAATGAAACTCGTTGATTAAAAAACTATAATTGTTATTACAAAAGACAGCGCATGAAAAGCTATTTCTATAAATAAATCACACGAAGGAAATCAAAAATACATTCGAAAAAAGTTTTATGTCAAATATGATGATGTTTTAAAACTTCTCCTTAAACTACTTTGCTTTTATAAGTTCACAGATTCGCTCTTCACATTTTCACCTTATTACATGAAAATTAATAAGTAGAAATTTATACTCCAGGCACGATTGATAAAAAAAATTGTAGAACAAAAAAGGGATTAAATTACAACGCAGTTCCATTTATCTCAATTTCAACGCGTTAGAGAAAAATGAATTGAAGCTCAGTTGGTGGGTTCTTTCTTCACTTACATTTGTAAAATAATTTTCATTGTCATTTAATGTGCCTAGTTCTACAAAATGCAATTATGCAACGAGAATTCTGTATGTTCTTTGTTAAATATAATCAATATCACATTTTAGGGAGCAGGGAATAAACGGATTTTGGAAATGCACGTATAACATAATAGTTGTTACTTTTGTGCTGTTATGTCCCGAAAGATGGAAAATTAAATGCAATTAGAGTAACAGACCATGAATTATGTTTTGCTGCATCTAAAAGGCTACATCTCTTCCATATAGAAACAGTAGTTGGATTATATATAATTCATTCATTTTCGTGAAGTTTAAGTAACTGAATGCAGCTTTACTATTTAAGAGACTCTTCAGCAAGTTGCCCTTATGACTGTATATAATTATTTACTTAATATATAAGCTCATAGGATATCTTGTCCAATTATATATTTCTCATATAATTTGAAAAATAATTAATATATAAATAATATTATCATAAACTCTATTTTTTTAATTGATTAAAAGTGCGTTGTTTTTAATATTTCACACATTTACGAGTATCTTCAAATTTTTTAAATGTTCAGAAGTCGTGTATTCTAATCATTAAAATTTCACCAATTTTTTTAATAATATTTTTTCTAAAAGAACAACTTAAATTCAGTTGCAAACGAATGACAACTATTAAATGTTCTGTTAAATGTAGAGAGATACAAACTGCAAGAAAAAAATATAAGTATTGAAACCAATTTAAAACTTTTATAGATTGCAAGCAATGTAATAAGGAAAATGCCCAGAGCCTTTTTCTGCTTAAAATTTAATGGATATAATAAGATATTGACGTAACAATAAACATCATTGATTAACAATAAATTAATTGCAACTATGGCTTAAAAGTGATAAATTTATGGAAATCTCATTAAATTTTTTTGAGGGCTTATACAGGGTGATCACTCTCAACGGTGGCCAATGGCTAATTCCTAAACCAAAAGTCGTAGACCTAGATTTCCAGTTATAAAAATGTTTGAAATAAAGTAAAAAATATTTTAAAAGTGGTTTGGGTTAATAAAAACATTTGGACGTGATTGAGATATAAAAGAAAAGTTGAAAATTTCAAATATTCAAAATTGTGGTATTTCTTCCAATGAGGGATATATGCAATATGCCTTATCCCATGAATATGCATCTGACAAATCCACGTTTCATTCATTAAAAAAGAAATTGGTTTTAAATGAAGTTAGAATTTGAAATCTTTGAAAATATTTACTTTTGAAATAAATTCTTATTCCTAATGCTTAAATCATAAAACTATTTTTTTTTTCAAAATTATTGGAAATATACGATGTATTCATTGCAATGAAAATCTTCCAGTATGCAGTGTCCCATAAATATGCATCTGATATATCCACGTTTCATTCATAAAAAAGACATTTGTTTTAAATGAAATTAGAATTTAAAATCTTTAAAAATATTTGCTTTTGAGATAAATTCTCATTCTGAATGCATTACTCATGAAATTATTTCTTTCCAAAATTTTTGCAGAAATAAGATTTAATGCAATGAAAATATCTGAGTAGAAGTTATAATAATTTTTAATTAAAAAAATCATACAAATTTGCATTTAATTGTGAAATACTTCCGATTCACGTAATCTTTTAAAAATTCATTTGCATTAGTATTTGCCAAAGATATTAATAAAATTTTTCGTGTAGTTAATTTTTTTTAACTTATGCCAAATTTGTTTTATTCTCCATCTACCGAATACAAATGTAAAAACGTTTATATACCTCATTAAAAAACTATAAAAATTATTTTATAGCGTAATCATGCTTTCAATGTAAATGCAATTGGTTCATTTATTATGAGAATTATTTAATTATACACGAATCCTAAATGATGTTTTAAAAACCAATATCTTCATTGCATTTGAATATGAGCATTAAGTGTAGATCATCGATAAATTTCGTTATCTGCTACATCATATATTTTAAACGTATTAGAGGGTTAAAAATAAAAATTACAATCGATGTCTGTTTTGATGTAAATAAGATATAATCATAAAATTTTATGAACTTCATAAAACATAATTGTAAAAAATCAACACGTAATTAAATAATAATAATAATGATAAAATGAAAGATGGAAATACGCTGTATATTTTTTTTTCCATCAGAAGTTAAATAATAAAGTACAAACTAAGAAAAATACATTTTATAAAATATGATACTAAAACAACATCTTTTATATTACTAATGTAATGATAAATTAAAATGTTCTATAATTTTATTTTGACCTAATATCCCTTTATAAATGAAATCTAGTCACAGTAATAGCATAGGATTGTCTTTATTTCTAGCAAAATGCATGCAAAGGAGATGTTATCAGTTAATTTTTTTAAAAAGGAGAAAGCTATGGTTAGAGTGCATTTTACATGCTAGCAGCTTCCTTGATAGTATGTGTCTATATTTAACTATAATATCACGTGTTATAGTTACTTAATTTATGTAAAGTTATATGGGGCAACTGTGACATGATTTTAGAATATCAATCTGGAGATTCTATCAATTCAGCTTACAAAAGCTAATAGTCACTTAAATTAATGCCCAAATTTTTGAAATAAATAACTGATCTGATGCTTCTTTGTGTTTAATGGGCATAGTTTCCTTTAAAATTCGGCTTGGCAGTATTATTGTTTTGCTCAATAAAGTGTTATACAGTTTAAGCTAAATAGTTTAGAATGCTTATGTTCAGGCTTTCAAAAGTCGGAAAATTATAAGTGATTTCTTAAAATCATAAATACAGCAATAGCTAATGTTTCACTATTCTCTCTCAAAAAACATTTTTATGCATAAAATATTAATATCTAATTAAATAAATAACATTTCATATATTTATATTTTATAAATAAAATGTTTAAAATTTCTAAATGAATTTTGTTTTTAGAAAATTCATGGTTTCTGGCTATATTTGGAATTCACTACTTTATATATTTTTGAGATGTAATTTTTGAATTTAATCCGATGTTGACGGAAATTAAATAGGCTTACTGATGCATCAATGTTTATAATTTTCTTTCGTAAATGTTGATATGCTTCAGTTTACATCAAATAAAATATTTTACTTTCAACTTAGAATAAGCACAATGTAATTCAGAAGATCTTAACAGATATATTGCACACATTACTCATGTAAGTATTGATAATTCTGCATAGAATTTCATTGGAGCATTAGTTCAACTTATCGTTAGAAGTATGCCAGATTTTTCTCTTATATTTACAGCTCATGATTCCCAAAGAGGATTAATTATTACATTGTGTACTTGAATTCTTTGTGATATCAACGAAAAACTGCCTCTAGAAATTGCCTACGAACATAAGTTACTTTAATGTGAAGTTTCAAGTATAAACTCGAAAGTTTAAGTGTTGAAAGAGCCTGAAGAGCCAGTGATAAGAATAACGTTCACACGGACTCAATAAGGTTCTTAAATGCAGCAGTTTTCGTCTTTTAAAAGTCTCATGCATCTAACTTCTCTTTGTAAGTCCACCGAAGCGTTGTTATCGTTCTATAAAGAATCAGTTCATATATTCTTCTTAAATAGTACCCTCTTTACAGAAGAAAATAAAAGCGAAAAGAAAAAACAGCATTTTGCCCGTAGAAATAAAAGAAATGGTGATTTGTATTCCAAAGATCAGGCAAGCAAATTAATTTTAAAGAAAAGCGATTGATTTTTCACAGTTTCCATGGGGGATGGCAGAAAGCTTCGTTTTCAAAGATCGTTGTTATAAGTAGTCTCGAAAACAGTCGTACCTACTTGCTTACGCATTGCAGCAGAAGAAAATATTTCAATTGTCTCTACAAAAAAGAATAAAGCAACTGTAATTCAATAATTCTAAGTAGATTTTTCCACCAACATTCAAGAAGAAAGCAAAAGTAAAGAACAAAGTACTTTCTTTGAAAACAAAAAACATGCATATATATGAACAGTTAAGCAAAATATTTAACCAAAACAAACAATGTTTTTTTACAAGAATAATCAAATAATAATTTCGTGTGTGACACAGGTGTAGATAGAAAAAGAAGAAAAATAAATGTCTTGCAATTAGAAGCTCCGGATTTATTAATTAAGCATTTTCAATAATTTTTTAACATATTATGTGGTTCAGTATCCAATTATTTTATTTAAGACATTTTGCATGATAATCTTTAGTCATCTTGAATATCAATCTCAAAAAAGTATAAACTTAATTTTTTAGTTCTATAAAATATGAGATTTTGTTGTTTGTTGTTGTCATTTTCTGATATTATTTTCATAAGTCATTCCAAATAATATTTTTATTTATCGAAAATTTTAAGATCATAGTGGAAGAACCTATGTTGTAATACATTTACTCAAAACTTCTTTTATTTTATGGATAAAAAAATTAATAAATTATAAAAAATATTTCATATGGGAAAATACTAATATACCAAAAATATACTAAAGTTATGCTTAGTATTGAACATATGGGTAGTATATTTTAATATTTAATATTTTAATGTTTGATAATTTAAATGATGAAAATAATTTCTGTTATTTAAAAATTGAATATTAATATTCTTTCTAGAAGAATTTAGTATCACCTATTAACATACAAAGATATTGTACCTAGAAAGAATTAAATAAATACCTAAATGAAAACAAAAAACTTTCATTTCATTACCTCGAGTTATAAATTTTGTTGCATAACATCTTCCACTCATGTCTTCAATTGTAATGCAAGTTACGTAATGATGTTTTAGAGAAATGAAAAGTAAAATAGTTCTATTTAAAAATACTTTTTAATTTAATACGCTTTACTTAGAACATTTTTTTCTACAACAGCTTTTTACAGAAAATATTACATTATGACCGTCTTATTTTATGTTTTTTATCCTTTATTTTAAAACTTAAATAAAGTAATTAATTAATAAAAAATACAGAATGAAAACTGAAATTAATTAAAAAAGGAGAGAATTACTGCGTATAAATACTAGGATGTGATGAAATCGATAGAAAAAAAAGTCTTTTTTTCGTATGTACAATTGAACGCTCATATAAATAATTTTATAAACTGAAGTAACTTTTAAATAAAAATAAATTATTATTAAATTTATGTTTTTATAATGGCAGTCAGGATATGTCGGCTAGTGTCTATTTCTCTGTGTCAATTTGAAAAAAATATATATATGTTATTTAATAGCGAAATTCGGAGATTGATTGTTTCAAATTAAAGATATTAAAGTAGTATTCTATCGAGGTGACAATGGTTTGGATAGTTTTAATTCACTTCCTAGTTGTTAATAGGTGCTGGTTTTAAATACCAATTTAGATACAGCTCGTTTTGCGGCACGGAATTCCACGAAACCTCCATTCTATGAAACTGTACAAAATTACCGTATAAACATAGCTAAAGTAACCAATCTTTTACCGGGAGTTTAAAAGGACCCAATAACATTATAGTTGTTACTACACTGTAAAAAATATTAATATCCACAAACTTTTCCGTAAAATTTTACGGAATAGTTTCGTTTTCCCGAAAAAAAAAGAGTAGAATTTCCGTATTTGACATTTTCAAATTCCAAATTTGTATAAATCCAGGAAGTGTTCCATCAGTTTTCCGAAAACAGTAGAGTGTAGTGGTGCTATCTATGCCAGGAACATAAAAACATTGTACCGAGATGATGTTTTTTAAACAATTTTCTTGATCATTTCTCTATTTTATTCTGTTTTAATAATAAAAAAAAGCAAACGCTTTTTTAAAATATTAAGAAAATAATAAAAATGTAATAACATTTTATTAATTCTTTTTAAGTTTGAAATAGCTGGAAGGGAAAGTTGATTATGATTTTAAAATAATGTTTTATTTATTTATATCATATCTTATACTATAATGCGAGCAAAAATTGTGTGTGTGTGTGTGTGTGTGGGTGTGTGTGGGTAAATTTTATCTCAAAAACGGCTCTAACGATTTTCGCAAAAATTTGGATTTTACCATTTTCGGGCACGAGAAGACCATTGGGCTTGGTCACATGTTCGAGAAAATTCGATTATTGGGTCATTTTGGGTCATAATGGGTCAGGATCAAGCTATTTATATCTAGAGAACGGCTGGATCGATTTTAAGGAAATTTTGTATCCAATCGTTTTTTGGCACAAGAAAACAACTGAGCTGGGTCACATGTTCGAAAAATTTTGATTAGTGGGTCATTTTGGGGTCATTGTGGGTCAAGCCATTTTTATTTAAAAAACGGCTCTAACGATTTCGACCAAATTTTATATTTTATCGTCTTGGATTACAAGAAGACCATTGGATTAGGTAACATGTTCGAGAAAATTCGGTTAGTGAGTCATTTTTGGGGTCATTGTGGGTCATGCTATTTTTATCTAGAGATTTTCTCACGCAATTTTGACTAAAAATTGCATTCAATGGTTTTCGAGCACGAGAAAAACATTGGGCTATGTTAAATGTTCGAAAAAAAATTTTAATGGGTCATATTGGGTCATTAAGGATCTGGGTCAAGCTATTTATATTTAAAGAACGGCGTGATGGATTATGACGAAATTTTGTATGTAGCAGTTTTTTGACATGAGAAAACTAATGGGCTAAATCACATGTTTGAGAGATTTCAACTATGAGGGTCATTTGTGGGTCATGATGAGTCATAATGTGTCATGGTCAAGCTATATCTAAATAACAGGTGGAACGATTTTAACGAAATTTTGTATGCAACATTTTTTGGCACGATAAAATCATTGGACTAGGTTACATGTTCGGAAAATTTCGATTAATGGGTCATTTTGGGTCATTAAGAGTCTGAGTCAATCTATTTATATTTAAAGAACGGCGTGATGGATTATAACGAAATTTTGTATGTAACAGTTTTTTGACATGAGAAAACTAGTGGGCTAAATCACATGTTTGAGAGATTTCGACTATGAGGGTCATTTGTGGGTCATGATGAGTCATAATGGGTCATGGTCAAGCTATATCTAAAGAACAGGTGGATCGATTTTCATGAAATTTTGTGTGCAACATTTTTTTGGCACGATAAAATCATTGGACTATTTTACATGTTCGAAAAATTTCGATTAATGGGTCATTTTGGACCATAAAGGGTCTGGGTCAAGCTATATATAATTAAAGAACGGCAGGATCAATTTTAACGAAATTCTGTATATAACAATTTTTAGAAACGAGAAAACTAATGGACTAAGTCACATATTTGAGAGCTTTCGATTATAAGGGTCATTTGTGGGTCTTAATGGGTCAAGGTCAAGCTATATCTAAAGAATGGTTGGGTCGATTTTAACGAAATTTCGTATACAACATATTTTTGGCATGAGAAAATCATTGGGGTAGGTCACATGTTCGAGAAATTTCGATTAGTGGGCCACTTTTGGGTCATTCTAATTTTATCTAGACAACGTTTCGCGCAATTTTGACTAAATTTTGTATTTTATCGTTTTCGGGCACAAGAAAATCATTGGGTTATGACAGATTTTTGAGAAAATTCGATCAATGGGTCATTTTGGATCATAAGGAGTCAGGGTCAAACTAACTATATCTAAAAAGCGGCTCAATCGATTTTATCTAAATTTTGTATCTAATGTTTTTCGGCATGCTAAAACTAATGAACTAGGCCACACGTTCGAGAGATTTCGATTATAAGGGTCATTTGTTGGTCATGATGGGTCATGCTAATTTTATATAGAAAATAGTACTCATCATTTTGACTATACTTTGTATTATATCGTTTTTGAGCAAGAGAAAACTATTTGGCTTGGACACATGCTCGCGAAGATTCGATTTGTGGGTCATTTTGGGTCTTAATGAGCTAGGGTCATTCTAATTATATATAACAACGACTCAATCAATTTTACCTAAATTTTGAAACAAAACGCTTTTTGTCACGAGAAGACTATTGAGCTGAGTCGCATGTTAAACAAAATTATATTAGTGGGTCATTTCGCTTTATTGCTGAATGCTGTCAAAATAATTTTACCTAAAAAATGGCTTAAACGATTTTCATTCAATTTTATATTCTACTGTTTTTGATTACCTGAAGACGATTGAGCTATGTCACATGCTTGATCAAATTTGATTAGTGGCTCATTTTGGGTTATACTGGTCAGGGTCACGAGAATATAGCAAAAGCCAATAACTTGGTGATATTTGAGAAAATATTGGCGACATATGGCCAAAAAATCGACTATAAAAATTACGAAAACCAAAACACGTATTTGGAGCCAAATGAAAGAATGCCTCCAAATTTGGCTATATCTAGCAAAAAATATTGTCTTTCAGAATGTAAAGAATTTTTTTATACATTCTCAGAGCTGCCAAGCCTCCGGCTTTTTGGATACCAGTATTATTATACAGAAAATGATGTTTTAAGTAATTGGAACATTGAGACGATTTAAAAACAGATGATTTTCTCTAAAATAATACTGGTGTGCAAAAAGCCGGAGACTTGGCAGCTCTGCATTCTTAAGAGGATTCGAGATGGATGGTTAAACCAATCAGAGTCGAGCTAAAAAAGTGATTTAGATCGATGTCCTTTCGTTGTAAATTTTAAAATAAAGTAAAATTTATAAACATGCTCATAAAAACATAGTTTTCTTATTGATTGTTTTTCTAAATAATACTATTATAAACATGTTTTACAGTAATAATACAGAGTTAATGATACAGTGAAAATACTACATCGAGTTGAACACAAAGTTAATTTTGACCGAGCTACACTGTAAAAAATTGTCCTGAATTTTACAGGTGTTATTCAGTGAATTTTAACTTTTTTAATTGAAAAACTCCGTTTTAGAAATAATTCTTAGCTTTCCGGGAATTCCCAGAAGTTCTCTATTTTCTGTAGACCTGATAATTGAGTGTTTCCGTTTCTGACAATGGACGCCCCATAAACGGAATATCTCCGGCACAGACATGTAGAGTTTATGTTATCATTGGTTAATGATGTTTGTGCTGTGTTTAGAATGGATTTTTTTTTATCATTTGAGGTGATGCTGACGTTTAGATGCCGCATACACCTTAAAACTATGCTAATTATAAATAACGTTGATGCATATTTCGAGAGAAGAAGAAAACTGAAGACGTCTTCATACCAGTTAAGAAGATACATATCTTATCTTGGCTTCATGTTTCATATCAATACTACCTTGAGCTTTTAAAGCTGTTTGCTCTGGTTCATTGAACATAGTTTCAATTTATTTAGCTTCAATTTAAATTAAGTACTTTTCTAATAAAAGTAAGTTATTTAGATTCATTTTGTAACTATTTTTTATAATGAACATTGAATGCATTTTAAATGTGTATTGAGTATTCTAATCTTTCTATATTTGTTTCTAAGACAGCACGTTAGACCTACATGAAGGGTTGGTTTTAAGCCGCCATAAAACAGTTTTTGACGTGACATAGGTTTAAACCGCGTTTTAAGTGTTTTTTTAACAGTATAAAACATCAATATATATATATATATATATATAATTTAAATACGATCCGAAGAAAAAAAAAGAAGTATTGCTGTTAGTATAGTAAGATACAACATTGCTTCTATTTAATGACAATTGTTTAATTTTAATATTTTACAATTAATCAGAAAAATTTTCTTTTTTTATGACTGAATGGCCAAATTTTTAATGTGGAATTTTGATGGGGCTTTTTTCTATACTTGGTTGCAGTAGTAATTTTCTGTTAAATTCAATGGTTCATATAAAGTTATAGAATGAATGGTTATATATATAATATATACATGAAAGAGGGGGAGGGCAGGACTGACTTTTTGTAATAAACCATTTTGAAAAATGAAATCGATCCTGATATCAAAAACAGGTTATATACATATGCAGTCTTAAACACAAATATTTTCTGTGCAGCATAATCTTTTTTTTTTTTTTTGAGAGGAGGGGGACAGATACAGAATAAATAAGAATATAATTTATTTTTTTATTGTGAAAAGAATTTAGTGATGGATTATTTCAAAATGAAATTAAGATACTATAGGAATTGTTAAAAAATATAAATTTTAAGGCACCTTATGTAGATTACACGGTGTATAAATATCAAATTCCAAGTTATATGGTTATGTGCTTGGTGTGTGTGTATGTATGTATGGATGGATGCATGTATGAATGTAATCTATCACTTACTAAACTATCGCTAATTATTTTTGCAGCATGCCCCCCCCCTTTCATTTAGCATAAACACAGAACAATAAATAAAACTCTTTTTACAACTGCAAAAAGAATGAATAAATATTAGGAATGTTACGATAAATCTATAAAATATGATATTGTAATTCTTTTATCCAAAGATTCATTTTTGTTAATGACTAACAATCACTTCGTACTGTTGAAGGCCCCACCAGTGGCCGAGAGGGTCTGACCTCTCAACTGGTAGACGGCAGGTGCTGGGTTCGAACCCAATCGCGGCCGTCGGCCTAATCGTTCGGAGTTTTCAAGGTTTTCTTCGAACCTTGCGTAAATACG
The DNA here is from genome assembly GCA_964019185.1 of Maratus speculifer. Taxonomy (NCBI): domain Eukaryota; kingdom Metazoa; phylum Arthropoda; class Arachnida; order Araneae; family Salticidae; genus Maratus; species Maratus speculifer. The sequence goes on along the minus strand of OZ025293.1, from coordinate 159,457,245 downwards.
GGTTAGGTTCCCTTAGAAAGACCCCCCACGAAGGGCATCCCTTCCCATAGGGCCTATATCCCATAGCGTAGATAATCGGCCGACACAAAATACAACAATCTTATTGTTGAAGTTTTTTTATACACAGAAAACAGCTTTACCTTGACCCCTGTTAAGAACAAATGAATAATGTACCATACCAGTAAGGGGGAAAAATAGTTTAACTTGGTTTGAAACATGGTTCAAAAATGTGATTATCCTAATAATGAGTTAAAAAATAATGTTCAAGCGAAATGAAAAAAATAAAAAATGGCCTTTTGTAGAGATCAACTATCCAATTCAGTAAACATGTTAAAATATTTCAATATTTTATTAAATGAAATTTCTACAATGAAATTGACGTTGCAGAATGAGTGTGTGGGGGGAGGGTTCAATTCTACTTTTGAAAGAAATCATTTAAAAGTATGAAATTTAGAACAAGATATTTAAAAAAATTCTCCTGTTGAATTAACATTATTACAAGGAAGTTACATTCACATTAGTGAAGTAACCCTTTAAACAACCGCGTCCATAAGAACATAACAGGGGGGGGGGGGGAGAAAATTTAGTTTTGCTGCAATATCAATGTTTTGTACTGGAAGAGAGTTTTCGAATATCGTCCATCTTAAGAACGCAAATATGCTTATATGATACAATTGTGATAGATTCTGCTTCTAGACATAAAAAAAGGAAAAATCTATGCAATTTATCTTTATCTATGCAAAATTTAGATTAAACTTATATAGTTTTAATTATTAAAAAAATATTAAGGATTTATTGAGTGTTCATCCTAAAGGCATACATTAATGATAAACTAAATCGATAAATATGATTTAGGTAACTTTTATTTACAATTTTTCAATAAAACCATGTAATAATGTATTTGCAGTTTACGATATTTTATGCAAGGGTGATTCTACGATAAGAGGTAATTTGTACGGCAATCCGTTTAAAACAGATTTTTTATTCTGTATGTTGCTATTTTTTTGCAATGAATCGCATCATCTTAATGTACTTTATTAAATAAAATCACCATTGAATGCCTAATTAAAACACATTTTTCTGAAATTTCTTACAAAGTCTAAAAAAGTCTCTCCCTGGCATGTCTCCTTGCCTGTTTCAATTTAACTATCAAACAATACATTTATTTTTCCGTCAGATGCTTAGCTAAAATATGTTTAATTGGAATTTAAGTAATTATACTTATGTATTATAAAATAAAAAAAAATAATTTTGTTAATTTCAAATAATTTTTAAAATTAACTTTTGTCCCGCTTTTTTGTGTATCTACCCTGTCAAATATCGTTCCGCTGAAACAAATATAAATTCAAGGATGGCTATATCGGAAGTAGCGCTTAAGGACATATATTGGCTTGAAGTTAGCAATGTTAAACGCACAAGCCATTTAAGCGTCGCCATTTTTAGTTGTTGCGACGCGACCGTGCGGTGTAGTGGCTTCGCACGGTGATCGTGTATCTTCCCTGGTAAGTCATAAAAGTTATAATATTCATTTAATTCAATTGCATTTACTGCCATAATCAAACAATACGGTAGTAATTACAGTGAAATACACAATTAACCCAAAAACTAATTCAGTCAGTTAAAAAATTTGAATTTACATGAAAATGTCTCTCCCCTGCCGTATTTCCCCTGGCAAGATAATTGCCAGGGAAGCGAGTCACTGACCAGAAAAAGTTATAAAATATGTATAAAGTGACTTGCTCTTATATGAAAAAGTAAATAAACGGGACAAAAATCATAATTTAAAGGTTTTTGATCAAACTCAAACTTTTGTTTTTGGCCGAATTCTCCATGTTTTTGAACCTCTTATCGTAGAATCACCCGCAAATGCATTTCAAGAGTATATTTATGCAGTTTATAGTCCCACAATTTTAATTGTTTATACAATTTCTTTTAAAATTCATTGTTTAAAGTCTAAGTCTGTTAAATAATTATTTTTGTACTTTTATTTAAAAGGTTTTTTACACTTATTGACATTTTTGACACGAGAGTTTTAACCATGATTAAAATTTGTTTAAACCATCGCATGACAAAAACTGGCTAAAACCCTGCCTACATGATATGCAAGGTCGACATCTTTAATGTTTCGTTCTTCGGCGGAAAAAAGTAATTTTTTTTTCTTTATAGGGAAGACTGGGGCATGTGACAATAGTTCACATAATTGTAGTTTACACTGGATTATAAAACGGAATTATGTAGATTGGGGGAAGGGAGAGGGGATTTGATAACAGATTTATTTTTAAAATAAAACAAAATAAAGAAGCAAATTTGAAAAACAAAGTTTTAAAATTTTGCTTAGGGGTTTGTGTTTAATAGAAATTTTAGAGAGAGGTATTTAAATAAAAGTAATCGGAAAATTGACTAATCTGAAAGATCTTCACCCATTTATTTGTCTTATTTGCTCCTAAATTAATGATAAAGAAGGGTTTTTAATGATTGTTAAAAAAAAAAATCTCTATTGTAATCTCTCCCCCAAATTTGACATCTTTTGCTTTTAAAAGGGGGGGGGGGGGTTGAGCTGCTTATGAGCGGGATTTTATGGTAGCTATCACTTTAAAAATGTTACTTTCTTAAGATGTTACTGAATATCTATCTTTATTTAAAGCATCATATACATAGCTATTTCAAAGATAAATGTAAGTCATCATTTCAAGTTTGAAAAAAAAATAAATAGAACAATTTGCAAAACATTACAAAATTGTTTAACGCAATACTTTTTGTATTAACAATGCATAAAAATATTGTAGCAAACCGTTTATTAAAATATTGCATAACATTATTACATTTTTAGAAAACATTAAATTTATTTAAATTACAACTGAACGTAAACGAGATTGTTGCTCTTATGTACTTGTTGACATATGTTTTAGTGGAAGTTTCAATTCAAAATCAAATTTTTATGATCAATAACAGGGTTGGGTTTTTGACTTCAAAAAGGGTTTTTTGACATGACAAAGGTTTAAACCGTCAAAAACCCATAAAGTCACAATCTGCTGCGGGTCACTGGAGTAAGTTGTTAATTTTTAAAACTAGAAATAGTTGCCATACATTATGTTGAAATTTAATTATATTATGGGTAATTAGCAGGTCTTTAAATATTTTTTATTAATAATAAAAATTAAGGTAAAAATGATAGATTTCAAATCTCAGAAATTTATCTCGAAATGGACATGCAGAAATATTTGCACAAAAACTATGTTTAAATATCTTGTTTATTTATTATTACTATCATTTCAATAATTTAAAAAAAATCTAAAGTTATTTAGTATGCATTTTGACATAGCTAATATTTGTAAGTGTTAACGAATGAAGTATTGTAAATGCCGGATTTTCAAAAGTGTGGAACTTGATATGTGTTTAATATTTTTTTATGTTACACACATTATATACATAATATCAATATCCAACAGGTTAATTTGAATTTGAATTTAATGCATATTATTTATTATATATATGATTATTGCATATCATTATAAACCATTTTTATCTCTAACCCACGACTCCCCCACCCCACAGTGACAGCACACACACTAATAGTATTAAAAATACAAATAATGTTTACTTTGATAGCAAGGTAAGACAAGAAGTAATTATTAAACAATTGAATATTTAAGATATTTAACAAAATTTTATAGTATTCAGTGGGGGGGGGGGGGGAGAGAAATTCATAAGTATTTGTATAAGCTAATTTTTCAGCATAGTAAATAAATAGGTTGAATATCGTAAATAAATATTCAGATATTTATAGAAAGGAGTTTTTTTTAATTGTCTTTATGCTAGTTATAAATTCAAAAAATGACTGATTTAAAATTCAGAATCACTGATTTTTCTGAAAAACCAAAATAACAATTGTGAAAGTCAAAACAGAAAAAAAAATATTACCCTGATCTGTAAAATACTTCTAAAACACAAAATATTATGTAATTTTTATTATTTAATTAAATACATAATTTTAAAAAATACAACATTCATTAAATACTTCCAATTAATTTGATTACATAATCGAAATCAATCCAAATGAAAATTATCAAAGTAGAAATTTAGTTCAAAAATTTAATTCATTTGCCCCATAGCATATAACCAGTTTTGAATATCTTTCTTTCTGTTCCTAATTGACTACGGAACATGTCTAATCTTTAACATTATTTTAAACTGTACACTAAATTTGGTTATGAATAAATTTCTTTATAATATGATATCCTTGCATATTTTGAATAACACATTAAAATTTAATAATGTTACAAATGGTAAGTTTTCCAAAATCTGAGGTTTTGTTTAATATTCAAAGTATGTTTCTTTAAAAATTTAAATTTATTCTACAACATACTTAGAAACATTTTCTTTATTAAAAGCGAATAAATTTTGCTTGTTAAATATAAGTATAGGTAGATTATATATTTTTTATTTAGACATAAATCTAGGTTTTTGACATGACGGTTTAAATCATGGTTAAAACCGTCAAAAACTTGCCAACTCTGATCAAAAATTGTTCTATTGCATTAAAATTATAGATATTGAAGCTGACATTATTTGGCCACTTATGAATTGTTCATATCTGCCCAAAGTAGTCTATGCACAAGTGCCCCCACATGGCCACTAGAGTAAAATGACAAATCATTAACATTTCGAAATTTTTTAAGACATTTTTTTAACATTTATTAGTATTCATAGTAAGTGTTTAAACACTAACTTTAAAATAAACTTATTCTCTTAGTAAGTTGGAACTGAGATTTACAGTGTTTTAGCTACCGAGGCCAAACAAAATGTCGAAAAGTAAAAAAAAAAAATACCATATATCTACAATTAGTGTGGTCTTTAATATTTTTTTTCAACTAAAAGATAATGTAACTAGTGAAAAAAAATACGATATTCACATCTGCCCCATGTTCACATGTGCCCCAGTCTTTCCTACATATTAAAAGTTTAACATAAGTATAAAAGCTTCTGTCATGCATGTTTTCTAATTTGAAATATCATTAACAATCTTTACCAGCGAGGAAGCATGAAGCGTTAGCGAAAATTTTACTGAGAATTTGGTTTTACTTAACCGTTTTATATCTTTATTTACTTGTAATAATTTTTTTTTAGTACAAGACTAATTTAGTATGCAGGTAGCAAGTTTAACCTTTAAAGTATCGTGTATACGTAACTAGAGTATGAGCGCAAATTCAAAAAATGAATAAAAGGCTTGATTAACTCATAAAATGGTGTTTTTGTACTAATATTGTCGTACAAGACATTATAATTTACATTCATCTACATAAAAGTGCCTTGGTACTGGAATTAAAGTTCCAAATAAAACAAAATTCAGGTAGTGTCTGTATTTAAACTAAAAAATGAAAGTTAAACTATAAAAATTGAAAAAAGCAGTGGTCTGTAAAACCAGCAGCCAGTAATTTTAGCTTAAGATTAATGAAAAGTGGGACATGTGTTTTCATGCTTTATAAGAAAGTTCTTTTTTTTTCCCTAAAAATCGTTTTTCTTACTTATTACGTAAATTCTAAATCTATTTTTTTTAACCGGTTAAGTTTATTGAATTTTGAACACTATATTATTGAGCAACTAACTTTTTAAATCGTGTTATGATTACCATATTCCAGTTTTTTCTTTATATTTTTTCTATATTCTATTCTTAGCCATTCGCTGTCTCATTTTCTATTAATACATCAAATAATCGCACATTTCCAGAAATACATGAAAATTATAGTAATGGAAAAAAACCCTATGTAAAGTTACTACCAAATGGTTTTTCATATTTATTACCATAATTTTAAAAGTATACTGGTAAAGTTATTTTCAAAATAGTTTAAATAATTTAAATCTGCTTGATTTAAATTGCGATTTAAATTAATTAAAATCATTGATTTAAATCAGTTTTTATTTTTGAATGAACTCCTAAGCCCAAGGTGGAGAGTAGGGGAACGAAAAGGCACCAAGTATATTTTTTTGTCATTGTTTTATGTCTATTTGGTATACATCAGGCCTGTCCAACCTTTTACTAAGCAGGGGCGCAACTCAGCTTTTGGCAAACAGTGAAGGGCGCCATTATTAACATGGCTCAAAACACGCAGCAAAATTATCTAAGGGTATTACTAATGATACATATATGCAAATTTATTTCGCTATATTTCGCTATTATAGAAGACATAAGGCCCTTATGGATATGAAATAATACCATGTAAAAAATCTTTTTAAAATAACTATAAATCGTGATAAATTTCGATATATATATCTTCTTTGGAGCCAGCAAACTAAATCTCGCATATCCATTAAGATAAAAATCATACATTAAAATAAAATGGTAACCAGCGATATTGTTAGATTTTTGGGGACGCAAAAATATTGATTTATTTTGAAGGTGTAAATTTGCTGGTATGAAAAGTACAGAATCATAGACAGGCGCGATATAGTTATCAATCTATGGGTCGTTCTTAAGAGAGCCTGGAAGAGAATGGAAATAATTTCGCATGATATTAGAAATAAAAAGAAAATTACATAAGGATTCTGAGAAAGGAAAACAGATAATGGGCCTGCGAAAAAACATAAATTTTTTATACAGGAAATAATTTTAAAAAGGTTTTAAAAATATCTTAAACAAATATAAAGGATTTTTAATAAAGCTTGCTTTAAAAAGGAATGTTATTCTTAAAAAAATGCTAGTAACATGCAATCTTCAAAAGGGCCCCAAGCAAACTTGCAAAGGGCGCCATGGCGCCCTCGGGCGCCGCGTTGGACAGCCCTGGTATACATCACATAGTAAAATCATCCTGTCTGGAGTATGCCAAAGCACGGAAGAATCTGAGTGATATGGTATAAGGATACTGCATAAAGCAGCATTTTTTTTCGTTTGTTTGCAAAATTTTAATGAATCATTATTTGACATAACAGATTACGCAGGTTATTGCATACTTTATGATTATATATTTTTAATTTTAAAATAAGTCTGCTATTAAAAAATTAGTAAAATCCTCTTCCTAAATATATTTTGCGGAGCAGAAGAGGGGCGCAAAAATCAATGTTTATCCCGTGTGAAAAAAAAAAAAAAAAAAAAAAAAAATACTAGTTTCGGCCTTGACAGTTATCTAAAAGACCATTGCAGAATTCACGGTATAGGTTTTTTTACTGCAATAGTTTAATATATTTCAGTAGTTCAAAACATCAAATATTTTCTGTCATTGGTTTGGTATATTCAAAAATTAGAAATCCACTGATAAATCTGTTAAACTCGTTTTTCTGTACCAAGTTGTTTCCAAATACGTTTAGAATTATTATGTGCTGCAGTTATTTTTTTTTAACTAATGAAGGTTTAATTTTCGAAATCTGAGTTGTAATTTTTCATGCATTTTGTGTAATAATTTTTCCATACCTTTAAAAATTTTACCTTTTTGAATCATTTATGTAAATTGTGTAGCATTAATATATTAGTAATAGTTACAACGCGCATGTGTGTATAATTTGTATTTTATAAATTAAGTCATGTAAAACAATAATACTGATTGAGAATTAAAAAAAAAATCGGATTTAAAAAAAAAGTTATTTCGATTTTTATTTAAAAGATCATATTAGAAACCCTGAAATTTTAAGCTAAGTATAAATATTTAACATTATATTTTTGCAAATAACTCGCTTATTGAGAATATTACTTATTGAGATTATCTCAAGATCAATAGTTTAATTATTTTAGATATAATTTTAAAATGCTAAATGACAGGAATTTCAGTTTTTAAACTACGACAGTGTTTGGGGGGAAAGAGGGATAATGACTTATTTGCAGGTTCATTTTTTTTCTGTATATATACTACTTTTCATAACATTTCAGAGCGGATTTTTAAAACCACTCATCTCCCGATTTAAAAGTTTCGCAATTAATCCCAAAGCAGTGTATTTTTCAATGAACTTTTAGTTCGAGAAATGTTTTGCGGGAATAAAATAGAAACACAGGGAAATGTTCAGTGCAATTTCATTTTTTAAAGAAGTGCCAAAGATACTTCTAAAAATACTGACACGAAAAATAAAAAAGATTACTTTGGAATACGATGTATACTTTTTGGTTAAGTGGGTACAACTGATTGCACGCAAATGGGATATATTTAATAAAGTTTATACCAAGGCCGAAACTAGGTAGGGTGCAGGCAGAAGAAGCATTTGTCCCGGATGCCCAATGAAGATTGTTTGCTCATTTTTCTCAGATCTATGCGTAGCACAGTATTGTTAACCCTTAACGGCTGTTAGCGGTCTCACAGACCGCTGCGTCTTTCAAATTTCAGAGTTTAACTCGAAATTTTTAGTTTAACTACAGATAGTGGACAAACTTTGTTCCGTTTGGAGCCCTATTACTATTTATAGAGATATTTAAATAGCTGAATTTTATTTATAATAGCACTGCATATAAAGTTTAGTACAAAAATAGTATTCTGAGAGTTAATTTAACGTTTTATTCATCTTAGATTAAGCGGCTGACAGACCACTCACAGTAGTTATCTAACAATTTTTGTCACAGCAGTTAACGGTTGAAATCATCTCGTGTGGGTATGCTAAATCATAGAATAGTCTAAGGATGACAGGGCATAAAAACTTTATATAAAACTTTTTTTTTTTCAGTTTTCGCGATTTCAATGAATTGGTATTTGACAAAGTAGATTTTATTACATATTTAATTACTAATTTTAATTTTTAAAATAAGTAGGTTATTATAAAATTATCTTTGTAAATATACTCTGCGGGGAAGGAAAACGTGGTGGTTAGACCAAAATCCTTTTCTTGGATCTTTTCTTGAAAGTGCTGTATACTCCTGTTTTAAATATTTTAACTTCTCATATTTCACTATTTTTTCACAAATGTGCTCCGACATAATTTATAAGATATTTTTGTAGGATAAAATGATATATTTGGCAGATTTAAGTATGAATTAAAAGAGCAGTTTTCTTAATTATTCCAGCTTCATCGTATCATCTTGCAACTATAAAATAGGGTTTTGTCATCTAAAACATAAAACTAGGCACGATTTAATACAATTTTCCTGCTTCTAATTCTGCTAACAACTTTTTAAACCCATTGTATATATGTTGGATTTTACATGCCAAATTGAACTTATTATATTGGTAAATTCCTTTTTAAACTCATTTTTTAGGTTCTATGATACTTTGAATATGAATGAGGCTTCTAAAGACAAGTTAAAATGCAAAATTTGTAGGTCATCATTTTTAACATTAAAATCCTATATTATCCACTTACAACTTGCTCATAAAAATCAAAACAGATTTAACTATCCATGTGGTTTTCTGAAGTGTTCAAGGAAATTTATTAAAGTAACCTCTCTGAAAGCTCATGTAGCAAGAGACCATAAATTTTCATCTTATGTTTTTCAGAGCTTGAGTTATCGGTGCTCTCTTGATGCATGTAAGATTCATTGTGCCAGTAAAAATGAAGTAATTAAGCATCTTCAAAATCATATTAGAAAAAAAGAAGTTATTACATGTCCATTTGAAAAATGTAATTCGCAATTTCGTAACAGATCAACATTTTCTTCCCATTTAACCAGAAAACATACCCAACAACATGCATATAACAATTTTACTCAGCTTAAGGAAACTGCTGATAATGACTTAGTTGAAAATTCTGTTGTATGCAGTAATCAGGTTGAAAATATAGAAATTTCTTCAAGTGCTGTTGAGAGTAGATTAGGCTTATTATGCTTAAAATTGATGTCAAAACACCATCTTCCTGCATTTGTAATAGATATAATACTGAATGAAATAAAAGACATTCATGAGTTGTGTAATGAAAGCTTAAAGCAAAAACTACAAACCGAATTAAAGAAAATTAAAGAAATAGAGGAAGCTCATATTAATGAAATTGTAAATCTTGTGACCAATAATTTATCTGATGTGTTTTCAGACAACAGTATGCTGAGGTCTAATAATCAAAGGCGATTGTATTTCATACAAAATTTTTATTATGTTGAGCCTGTTGAATATATATTAGGAAAAAATAAAAACAACAGAGCATGTACATTTCATTATGTACCAATAATCAAAAGTATTTTAACCTTAATTAGCAATAAATCTGTTGTTAAACAATTAGAAAATCCATTAGCTACCAACAATAAAATACTTTCAGATTTTAAAGATGGAACAGTTTATGCTACAAATAAGTTTTTTAAATCAAGTACATTAAAAATTCTTTTGTTCCAGGATAGCTTTGAAAGTGTTAATCCTTTAGGGTCTGGAAAAACAAAACACAAAATTCTTGCAATTTATTATACATTAGGAAACATTTACCCATGGTTTCGTTCCAAAGTTGAGCCTTTACAATTAATTTTGTTATGCCGACAAAAAGATTTTGATTATTTTGGTCATGAGGCAGTTTTTAGACCTTTTGGTGGAAGATTTGAAATCGCTTGAAGATGGAATTAATAATAAAGACAAAATAACCCAAGGTTCATTATTTGCAGTAATGGGAGATAATTTGGGAAGCCACTGTATAGGTGGCTTTACAGAAAATTTTAGTTCAGCAACACATTCTTGCCGTTATTGCTTAGTACATAAAAGAGAGATGTTCTCAGAAAATATCCATCTTCAAAATTTTGAACCAAGAAATAAGGAAAATTATAACAACACATTGAAAGTTATATCAGATTTAAACATACATAGTTTAAATGGAATAAATTTTAATTCCATATTTAATGAGTTAAAACACTTTCATGTCTGCCAGCCAGGGTTGCCACCTTGCCTTGGACATGATCTGTTTGAAGGTGTAATATCGTTTGATCTTTTTTTATTTGTAAAAAGATTAGTTGAAGAAAAGCATATTTCGAGTATAGATGTTGTCAATCGAAAAATTACCAATTTTAAATTAGGATCCTCAGAAAGCAGCGATAAACCTTGTGAAATAAATGCAAAAGGCACTAAATTATCGGGACATGCTGTACAAAATTGGACTTTTTTGCGACTATTCCCAATAATTTTTTGGGATGTTTTTAAGTCTCAAGAAAGTAAAATATTGGATCTTGTAACACTTCTTCATAGAATAACAGAAATTGTGTGTGCACCATCTGTAACTGTTCAACAAATATGTTTTCTGCAAGATCTCATAGAAGATTATTTAGAAGCAAGAGTACAGGCATTCCCAGACGTATCTCTTCGTCCTAAGCATCATTACTTAATTCATTATCCGGAACTAATTAAGCAATTTGGGCCTCTTATGAAATTATGGACAATGCGCTTTGAAGCAAAACATTCCTATTTCAAAAAATGCGTTAAACATGCTCAGAATTTCAAAAATCTCACAAAAACCTAATCTGAAAGACATCAATTTCTCCAGTCATTTATTGCAACTGGTGAAATTTTTAATGATCAGCCAATATTGCCAGAATCTGCTTCAAAATTTCATATAGATTTATATGATAAAAATGTACAAAATATAATTGCAGAAAAACTTGGTGCTTGTGGAAATGCAGTAATATCTCAGAGCGTTTGTTTCAGGGGAATAAGCTACAAAGCAAACATGTTTCTCTCAATTTCAAGAAATGAAAGTAAAATAATATTTGGAAAGATAATATTTATTTTAACAGTCACTGATAAAATTTGCATTCTTGTTAATCTGCACAATTCATCTTATTCTTCCAAGTCAAATTTGTATATTTTGGAAAATGGGGAAACTCTTTCTTTGAAATCTGTTTTCTTTGAGGAATTACTAGATTACTATCCTTTGAATTCATATTTGGTCTCTTCTGATAATTTAATTTCATTAAAACATTCAATAGTTGATGATTATAATTGATATTTAATAATTATGATTATTTTTAAAGTTTATATTCAGTCTCTTCTGAAGATTTCATTTCATTAAAACATGCAGTTGCTGACTATAATTATTATTTAATATATATTAGAATATTTTATGATAACTGGATGTTTTTAAAATAAAAATTAGTGATTATCATTGAAACTTCTTATTAAAAAAGCACTCGCAAATTTCCTATGTTTAAATATGTCATTTTTTATAAAGGGCTGTCTCATACTTTAACATATAAAACACAAAAATAAATGTCCATATATAATTATATTTACTATGTTACTTGGATATAATTTTTTTTTTTCAATTCTTAAATTTTAGTATGGAAGAACTAATTCAGAAAAGTTTACCTGGTGTGGAGCAAGACACCATACAGAAAGTTATAGATCGCCTAAAAGATTTCGGGATGGTCATCGAAGACGACTGTGAATATGTCGAGGAATCGTTTTTAATAGATATTTTGAATCCCATACAATTAAAAAAATTGTTGTCTTTTTTTGCCAAATTTTGTTCTGCCAGAAAAGCTGCATCTCAACCTGTTATTGACAATGTGGAATTTGCGGAAAATAACGACTTAATACCAAATTCTCCTATCGCAATGCAATTTTCAAGTTCATCAGATATAAATGACTCATGTATCGCTCCTTCTGTACCATCTACAAGCAAATTGTTCCAGTTTAGACAGATTAATAAAAATTGGGCTGAAAATTTTAATATTCCTTGGAATATATTTTCTAAAGAAGTACTTGAAGCTTGTGAAGAAAAACACAGATTGAGAAAATGTATTTATTTAGAAGTAGTTCGTCAGGTTGCAGAAAAAATTTCAAGATTTAATCCCTCACCTGGAAGAAAGAATTTAAAAATTATTGCGAAAAAATTTACTCGAAAGTATCCGGCTACATTTGAAGACCGATGTGGGAATACAATTATAGCAGATGGTGGAACAACACTTGCTTTGAAGTTAGAGGCGTGTTTAGAAAACAGGAAACGTAGAAAAGGTTTTGAAGATTTGTTTGAGGTGGATTCCGACAAAATTATAAAAAAGACTGCAAGAAACAGTTATGGATGCTTCAACTGGCAGCCAAATGAGTTGCCCCTGGGAGAAAGCAAAGAAAGTCAAATAGCCCACAAAAACTGGCTTATCAGTGAAAGTCGAAAATTAATAAGAGATGAATCAAAAATCAAAGAATTAATGCAGATAACATATGCTTCACAGAGGTGCATGGCTAATAGCAAAAATTCTGTGAAAAATATAAAAGAAGAGTGGCCTGTGTTATTTAAAAATAACTTTTGCACTGCTCATGCTAGTACTTTGTTAGGAATTGAAGAGATTTCTGATAAAATATATAAAAATATTGACGTTAAAGGAAACATTATTTATAATTTTTTTAATTGAAAATCTAAAAAGAATTCTGTATTGGAATGTTTGAAGAAAATCAATGCTGCAAAAGAGCTGGGATGTAATGATGCAGAAATCCTGGGTTCAATTCATCTACTTCCAGCCTATTTCGGCGAAGAACAACAGGAAGTGTTTCAAATCAACATGGTGAGTAGTACATTTATACATATACATTATAAGTATTTAGTTTGTGCATGAAATTAGTGATGCAGCGGTTATTCGGCCATGGGCGAGTAATAGGCCTATCTGCCGAACTCTTGGCTTCGGCCGAATATCGAATCCAGTGTTGAATTCAGACATCTTTCTCCGAGAGGTACTTCTGTAGCTCCGGAGGGGGGCACTTTTTGACCATTGAAAACCCAAAATCTTAAAAATTCCGGGTCGGGAGACATTTCATTGCCGTCCTCCCCCCCGGGCCACCCCCTTAATTCAACACTGATCGAATCCATTACTCGGCTAAGTCCGAATAACCGTATAAAATATTTTTATATTTACACAGTAAAAGTTTTTAATTTGATAATTTATTTTCGTGCACAATAAGAATTTGATTTGAAACTTAAACCCTTTCTTCTTTAACTTTCATACTCTGAATGGGTTTTATTATACCCACTTATCATGTGAAAATTTTTATATACAAGTACAAAATGTATCTGTAATAAGCTAACATACCTATTCAATTTAAGCTATTCAAACTTTTTCTAATATGCAATAAAAGCATATTCTATTTTTTTATGCCTACTGGGAAATATTGATATTTCTTTCGTTACATAAAAAGTATTTTCAACGTTTTTAATTAGATCTATAACGAACCTAAATATATACGATAGATTTGGTTTACATGTATATATAACCAATATTCTGTATTTTCTAAAATACTTATTTATGTTTAGTAAAGTGCAGTTAAAAGTTAAATATGATTTAAATATTTTTTTAATCTTACTATTTTTTGTTAAATAAAAAAAGCGTAACTAATAAGTTATTCTAAATGGAATATGCATGTTATTTTAGATCTTTTTTTCATTTGAATCTCCAAATTGAAATTAAATAATTTCATTCCTTCCCCCAAAATTTGTTACTTCAGAGGGTTCAATAATCTTGAATATAATTTTTACAAGTCAAAGTTAAGCATATTTTAAGCAGAGCATCTAATATTTGGGTTGCCAGTGACGACAATTATATAGATGGTAGGTAGTGGAGGGTTGCTTTGGGACCTATGAGCAGCTAATTGTATAGATTTATAGAACTTTGAAATAGTGTTTTCTTAGATTTTCACAGCATTTATTTTCATTCAATATTAACCTGGAGTCATCTAAAACATTATTATAATTTGTGTACTTCATAAAAAGTTATTAATGATTTTTTTTTTTTAGGATCCAGTTTGTCAAAAAGATCTAGAAACGAATAATTCTAGATTAACCCCTTTTATCGCAACATCAGGTATGTAATATTTGATTTATATATGTTATTTATAAAAGTTGAGAAATATTTAAATAGATAGGTACCATTATTAAAGACTGAGCTTTTCCAGCAATGATGGTTTTTCGAAACTAACATTTCTAAAGATTTGTCCAGGTGAACCTACAATCCCAAGTAATTTTGAATGAGGCTTCTTTTCAAAAAAATGTTTTTGATTGGTTTTAATAATTCTATATTTAAAAAAAATATGTATGAAGAAAATCACAGACTCGAAAATGAAGGGTTGGTGTGGGAAGATATTTACTTTTTAGTTACTGGAGGTAATTAGATTTGCCGGAGTCTTGTGACCATATTTCTCATGTATTTAAACACCCAGTTTTATTCGAAATGCAATATCAGTGTGTGTGTGTGGGGGGGGGGGGGTGTATCTAGATTTTACCTTCTATTGCAAAGTTCAGTTAAAGCTAATTATAAGGGCTTCTGAAAATCGGAAAGTTGGTTGTATGTGTAATAGTACTTACAACAACTTTAAAATAATTTCTAAAGACTAACACGGCCAATTGGCGAGTACTCGATACTCTTCTAAATTTTGGCTGAGTACAGAGTAGTTGTAAGAATTTAAATTTTTAAGCATTATTACTGTCAAAAAAGAATTTTATAATAAATTTTTCAAATTCTTTTAATATAAAATGTATAGTAGAAGCAATTATTTAAAAAAAAAAAAAAACATATTTAGTATATAAAAATATTCACAAAATATAGAAAATTAAGAAACTTTTGACGTTCAAAATTTAGTTAATATACAAATGTCATTCTTAAAACTAATAAAACTATTTTCCATTATAGAATTTTATTTTCTATTTATTATTACAAAAACATTCTCTAAAAACAGGAAAAATTAACAAATAACATTTAAAACATTTAAAACAAATGAAAAATCATTTTTAATATTTAAATTTGTTATAGCATTAATTATTCTGATAACACGGCCTTTACTTTATATTTTTAGGCGATATTTTTAATTGTAAATTTTGTGCATCAGATAAAACTAATTTACTGTAATCGGTACTTGAAATATGAATATGAATTTTCTTATAAACCTTGCACATAATGAGAAGTTTTACTCTCTTGCTGATAAAGTCTATTTCTTTTTTAACTATTTTTTAATGTTTATTTCTGATCTAGTGTTAGCGCCATAATTATCCTGCACATTTGCAAATTTTCCAAAGAATAACTTTATGCTGTCTTTTCATTTGGATCATCTACTTTGATATAATTAGTAGTGTTTTCATGCTGTATTAATCTTTTTAGGTGAATCTTGAAGATTGATTTTCATGCAGAATAGTAAAAAAAAAAACGCGGAAATAGTAAAAAAAAATTAATAAACATATGATTACATGCTCAAGACGTATATTTATGTGTATTTACATACACAGAGACGTTACTTTTAAGCTCACTTCGTGCGCACATCGACAGTTATTACACAACTACTTGGTCGAACACTCGACCAAAGTGCTTTTCGGTACATCCCCAATTAAAACCTCAATTCATATTAATTTTCAAAGAAAATTCATGTAAAAAAATCAATTTGGCAGAAGTCTCTTTATACTATGTAAAAACCTAAACATTGTGGAAACACTTTTGTGTGTGTTTGTATAGAGTGTTTTGATAATACTTGAACACTAAATTGAAACTAAATGAAGTCGCTAAATTTTATATTTTTGTCATTTCACAGGAGGAAACATTTTTACATCTGGAGAATACTGGATCGTAATTGATGGCATTGTCTCACTGAAGACAAATAATTTTAGAGATGCAGTTGCTCTATGTATTTTATCTTTCTTCGTTTTCAATATCCAGTATCCACAAAAGGCAGCTTTAACACTGGATTTTATTCAAAGGTATTTTTATTTTTTTATTTGTGAAAATTCATGTGAATTTCAAATTATAACAGAGGGTGACAGTTAAGCAGTAAAAATAGTAAATTTCATTAGCGGTCATTAGGAGCAGTTTCAAAGTGGTTACATTTTTATTTAAAATTACTAAACACTAAATTATTGATAAAATTTAAATGCTTATCTAAAATTGAAAAGAACAAATAAATGTTACTATAAACATAGTGTTGATTCTAGACTAAACTGACAGAACTATGTTTTTTAACTGCTATATGCATCATCTGTAATTAATGCTATTTTGGACATGCCATTTCGATAAATTACTTTTTCTGGCTCTGGAACATGGGTGCAAGAATACTATTGATATTAAATTTTACTTTATGTACTTAAATGATTGCAATTATACTAGCAAAAACCTCTAACTTTTTTATTGTCTAAGATCAACCTTTAGTCATGAAACATTCCAGCCCATGTCCATTTGGTTAAGTATAGTACTCGGTAAAGTTTTCCGTTTTAACTTGAAAGTCTTCTGGCTTCCATGCTGTGGAAGGAAAGGAGGGATTACAAAATACGTCCATTTTGTTTAGAATGTTAATTTCCTGTGTTAATTTGCTTGCGTGCAAGTTTTGGAGGAAAATGCAAAATTTATCATTTCTATCTAGAGGGAGGAAGACGAGCATTGATAGAAAAGTCACTAATTTTGTCAAAATTTCAGAAATAAGCAGACTCTTACGCCCATTTTTTATCTGTTTTATGCCCATCATTGTTGGAATTTTTAAAGATTTTTTTCAAGGAGTTTTACCAAGAAAACAGCATTTTTTTTATAAAAAAATAATTGCCCAGTGGTTTTTTTTTCTTTTAGAGTAGTTAGCTTTAGAGCAATTTGCACCCATAAAAAGTAGATTCGTTGATGTAATCAAAGAATTTTTTACTCTCCTTGGAGGAAAATGGCCAGAATGTGACTACTAACAAGGTGCTTTTAATAGCCAATTTCCAATAGCTAAGAAAATAATTATAGTGATTGCAGAGTCATCATGTTTTGTCTTCATGCTAGGAAATTAGACAGGGAACATTACAAGACTGATACGTTTTTCCCTCTCGTGAGGGGCTTTTAAAAAGAAGTGAATGACAGTTCAGAACTTAGCAGTTTTCTTTTATCGAAGGCTTCAATCAATAAACTATTTTTCAAAGGCAGTAAATACAAAACATATGTCCCTATGTATGTTTTATTTGTATTACTTTAGTTTATAAATAAACTATTAAGTTACTACAAATTATTACTATAAAACGCTTCTTTTATGAACGTTAATCATTTATTAAAGATTTTGAAAATTTTTGAATGACATGCAGAGTAAACTGTAGACTACGGTGTCCCCACAGTGGGTGGCTTGCTATGCCCGATGTTGAAGATCTATATATTCTTATAAAAACATTACTTATTTAAAAATTTATTTTAATAATATAGCTTTTAAATTAAATAAAGACAAGCAAAGAAACTATTTGTATTTAATATGTAACCTTTTTAAGTTAAAAATATGACTGGAGAGTTTTATTTTTAGAAGCTCAAAACAGTGATAGTAAAATTGTTCTTCCTGACATAACAATGTTCTTTGAAGACAATAAATTAGTCCATTGCTGTAATCAAATAGTCATGTATGTGTGTGTGTGTATATATATACATATATATGTTATATATATATATATATATATATATATATATATATATATATATATATATATATGTATATTAAAAAATTTCAGAATAAAGTATTATGATGTGATCTCCTCAGGATTTAATTTTTTTCTGAGCTCATTTTTGGTACTTTCCTGTTTTAGGTTAATATTTAAGTATGTGTTAAAATTCACCGGAGCGCGTAAAAGCATTCTGAAGCCAAGTGCAATAGCATTTCTGGGAATAGGAAGCTTAAATTATCCTTTCCCTCATATCTTCAAGCTTTTCTTTTTTTTTTTTTTGAAAACACATTGTGACATGTCACGCACGAGCCTAATGAAAACCGATTTTGTGTTACTTGTCCCTTTTTTTTGCCTGCTATGCCATTCGGACATCACGTGACACTATTAGTCTTGGGGGGGGGGGGGGTTATGCAATGCACCATCATAGCATTTTGCTTTATCATCAGTCGCACATGTGCATAATAGATATGAAATGGCAACATTCTATACAGGATTATTTTAAGGAGGAGTAAATGTTTCAATTGTTTGATCCAATCCTTTATACACTCGCAATTGCACAGTATTTTTAAGCTTCACTGAAGTAAATTTAAGCTAAAATGTATTTACTCGGTATATTAAAAGTATGTTTCTCTCTATATAAAATATTCTGCTCAATACAATTTAGAAAGCATAGAAAAACGGTTAACGCTAAAAAAAACAAAATTAAAGGTCATAAATTTTCTAAATCACTTGCATGAGTATGGCATTTCCTTTTTATTATTTTTACATGAAATATTTAAAAAAGAAAATTTTTATTTTCAGAGAACCATAATACATTTAATTTGATACCTTTTTTTTTAATAAGAAACGTGATATTTCTAATAGAGTATTTTTGATCATTTCCTTGAAATCCAGGCATACTGTGCAAGTCCTGAATTAATTGTAAATGATATCAGACGTACAAGATATTTGTCTTATTTTCTTCATATTTGAACTACAGTAAAACCTCCATAACGGACACTCCCAAATAGCGGACACCTCTATTTAACGGACAGTTTTCCAATCCCCACTCCCAAATCCTAAATTTTCGTATTTTTAACCTCTGAATAACGGACATTCCAAATAGCGGACAGTATTTTCGGCGATAAAGGATTGAAAAATTATTTTTAACAAGAAAAAAATGAAAAAAAAGCAAAGTAAAAAAGTCTCTAAATTTATCAGGGCAATGTGTCACAAATTTTGTGATCACAGATAAATGAAGAAGGTGGGCTGAGGAAATGTCTCTTTCACGTTCACTGTTAAATTCGGGGAGTTGTCTGGGAGGGACAGATACCAGAGCATTCAAATGTCTATTTCCCCCCGGAAGATTTTATGAGTTTATGGTTTTAATGTCAAAAACTGAAAATCCCTATCCCCGTTCCGAACTCAATAACATAACATTGAAAAACAAATTGCACGTAATCGTAAGCAAAAGTAAACTTTTCTAACAGGTTTTTTGTATGTAAGAATGTAATAAACAGCAGTTAAAGGTGTGCACAATTTTATTTAAATCTTTTTTATAAAAAAATAATTTTAATTTCTTTTTAATCTTAAGATTTAAGAACATATAAATATCAATTAATGAACTATTAAGCATTTCTTGGCGATTTTTATATCTCTGAGGTTTTTCCAATAGCGGACACCTCCGAATAGCGGACAATTTCTGCGTTCCCGAGGTGTCCGTTATTTAGAGGTTTTACTGTATTACTTTTTATTTCCTAGAGAGGTTCCACTTTTTGACAGGTGAACAGAACAGATACAAAGAAAACTGAACATTCATCTTATATGTATGAATCACTTACTGGATGTTAATGGTTTTAATCTGATTATAAATGACCAGTATACTTAAAGATATTAACGAACTAAGTATTTTTTGATTTTTTTAAAATCCCACAAGGAATTTACAATTATTGTAAATAAGCTAAAACTGTGGGAATGTGCGTGCATATATATACTATGTGTGTGGTGAAATATAAAAAGATCAGAATTTAATTGTAAAAAGAGTGGTTATCTATTAAAGTAATCGCCCAAGAATCAATTTGAACATCAGAAAATACCTACACTGGAAAAAAGCTGCAGCAGAAATTTACTGCAGCAGAGATTCCAGACAATGTCCGTAAAAAAACGGACTTTATCCTTATATCAACGGACTTTGCCATTACATTAACGGATTTTGCCCATAAAATGCAAAAAATTACGGACGTTGACCGTTAATCTATAAAAAGGGACATTTTCCGTAAATTTACTGGCGCATTCACGGTAAAGTACCGTAAATTTACAATTTTTTTTTACAGTGTAACCTAAATGGTTAATCAATTTCTATATAAATGCAGTGCAGCTTGATCATTAATTTGAAGTATTTTTTGTTCCAAAATTTAATTTCTATGCAATGGTGTGTATTCTAATCCTTATATGTAAGATTATAAGTTACTGATGTAAGTTATCTTAGATTTTTTTCTCATATTGCCTGCAGCATTTTTTATATAAAAAAGGGCTGCTGTAAAATAAAAGGTAACTGTGGTAATTTTTTATAATGCGTAATTTCACATCTTTTAAGTGTCTTTTATTACAAAATTTCCTATTTTCATTTTTCAGAATATTTGCCGATATTAATCCGGAAAAAGGAAGTAAAACACCTAGGATGAAAGGAAGGAGAAATACTACTATAGCAAAACCTATTTTGAATCTAATAAATGGACTCAGAGACTTCGAAAGTCACTTTAATTTGTGATGTAACAATAGATATTTCTTTTGTTGTTTTATTTAGAGTTCTGATTCTTTTTACATATTCCTTCTGATTTTCTAATCGGAATTTTCTGTATTATTGATTGTCGCTGTATTTTGTTAGTATTTGATATGATAAAAGTTCATGTCAATATATGATTTCTTTTTAAAACATCATGGTTCTAAGTAAACTTTCAATTTTTTCTCTTTAAATGCAAGATATGAATTTTATTTGTTATAATAAATAAATTATAACATTAAGCTGAAAAATCTAGCATGTAATCATCAATGTATCATTTTATTTTGTGATTGATACTTAATTTATTAATAAAGAATTATTAATGAATATTTTGGAGATTTCTTGATTTTTTTTTTATAACTTTCTGATTTTTGTTTCAAAACTTGGCAATACAGCAAAGAAAATTCTTGTACCCAGTTCAATAAATTGTACACAAACACAATTAATATATTTAAATGTTTCAGCAGGAAGTAATTGTCTGCAGAGTTTATTTTACCCTAAAAATCAACAGGGGTGTCAGAATTTGCGGAAATGGAAAACAGTTTATATACATCCACATTTTTTTCTCCAATTTAAATATTGCCAAAAAAGTAAAATAATTAGTTTTTGAGTAAATATGTACATAAATACCATCTGCAATGTCTATTTTATCTTTAACCCTAAACTAAAGAACGTCTATAGTAAAACTGATATTACATTTCTTTTTCTTTGCATTTTAATTTTAACACATCCAGTTTTAGAAATATTTTGACAACCTAAAAAAAAAAAAAGGTTTTCTTTCAGAAAAGCATACAGGAAGAGTTAGTTACAAATAATTACTAACATAAATTATATATAATCTATTATAGGCCAATAAATTTCGATCAATAAGGACTAATGTCAAAATGCCAGTTTATAATAAGAAAATGTTTTTTGGAAAAATTTTTTTGGAAAATTTCTTTAGTTTATTTAGAGTATATTTCGAAGCTTTTAGATAATGCAATGCAGTTTTCAAGTTAACTTAAAATTTTTGGTACTACTTGGTAATCCTGTCGGCCAAAAATTTAATGCCAAGATTAAATGCCAATTAGGGATTACCATAAATTTTCCATTCACTTGCATTAAACAGAATGCAGGTATTTATTCAGTCGTCAAGGGATTTTTAATTCGACCTTTTTGTATTTTTATTTATGTTCTACTAATTTATTTGTTCTCTTGTTATACAAAAGAAAAAATGCATGAATTTGAGTAAGTTGGATAATAGTTGGACGATTTATACAATTTGGCGATATTGGTCGACAGGATAACCAAGGAGTAAAAAATAGTTGAGCAAATTGCAGAAAAAAGCATTTTTAAGAATTCATTTCTAAATTCTTTTGTTTCTCCATCAGCAATGGGCCAAAGGTTAACCTTTTCGGAAATCAGGACCTGTACACATGTAAATATACAAGGCCTGATTATTATTGATATTGTTTGATGTATTTCTTTAATACTTTAACACATGCGGTCATTATTTTTAAAATACTTCGACAACTAAAAAAAAAATTAAGAAAAATACACCGAAAAGATTCGTCACAAATAACTATTTACCGACATAAATACGAAACTAATTACATGCCAATAAGTTTTGATCAGTAAGGGAAAATTTGAAAATATCAATTAGTACAATGGAAAATAATCATGTGTTAATTTGAAATTTCTTTCTGAAATGGAAAATTTTAGACTGAAAAACACTATTCAGTTTCTAAATCATAGCGTTTCAGTTTTCCAGTTGGAGTAGTTCAGTTTTCCAGTTGGAGTAGTTCAGTTTTCCAGCTGGAGTATGTCAGTTTCCCAGAGGGAGTACATCAGTTTCGAAAACGGAAACGCTCCAGATTCGAAAACGGAAACGCTCCAGATTCGAAAACGGAAACGCTCCAGTTTCGAAAACGGAAACGCTCCAGTTTCGAAAACGGAAACGCTCCAGTTTCGAAAACGGAAAGGCTCCAGATTCGAAAACGGAAATGCTCCAGTTTCGAAAACGGAAACTCTCCAGTTTCGAAAACGAAAACGCTCCAGATTCCAAAACGGAAACTCTCCAGTCTCGAAAACGGAAACTCTCCAGTCTTAAACGGAACACTTCAGTCTTGGAAACGGAAAAATCATGAAAAAGAATTTCCATGATTTAATGGATCAGATACGGCAACTCTGCTGCCAGTACCTTTTCCGTTTTTTTACTGGAGTTTAAGTTTACAGTGTAAGCTCGGTCTCCCCTGCTAGTATATTTTTTAAGTGCGTAGGATATTTTTAAGTGGAAAAAAATTCTACTTTTAATTTTAATATATATATATTTATTTATTCAAAGTAAAAAGTTCGCACATAAAATTAAAAACATATCGAAATATATTACCGAAATTATTATAATTTTGGCGATTACATAAGTTATAAAAAATTAATAAATGAAATTTATTTTTATAACCCATTGTAAGTATCTTTATTGAGTTTACATCAGATCGTCATAAAATAATTTGTTAAAATGCACGGGTTTTCTTTCAGTTTGTTAGTATTTCTTTTAAAATAAATAAATAAATGAATATCAATAATATTAGAATATAATTTTAAAACGTTTTTCGAAAGAGAAGGAAACAAAACTTTTAATAAATTATTTCATGCATATAATATTTAAAAGACTAATTTTATATATACATACAAAGCTAAAATTAATGAGTTAAATTATGGAAATAAAATCTGTAAAACATTTGGAATTATCCACTCAATAGAAAACAAAATTAAACCTGCGTTCAAAATCTTATCTTTACGCTATGAAATGCATCCGAAATAACTAAAGATGTTTGAAAGGGTGGTTTGTGTAATCCTGGTGTAATAGTATTACACTGCCAGCTACGACAGAAGAGGTCCCGGGTTCAAACCCCACGGAAGATAAGTGACATTTCTTCACTGTTGATTAAATTAAATGTATATAATGTGTCCCTGATGTTAACGTGTCTTTGAAAAGTAACGATTACAAATCACAAAGATCTTAGTTTGTTCTTGAAAAATTCTTTTAACTTTTCAAACGACATTTTTACACAAGGAAATATTAAAAAAAACGGAAATATTTTGTGAAAAAATGGAACTATTTCTGGAATTTACGGAAAAAACGGAAGTAGTACTAGCGTCTAGATTACCAGTAATATTTCCGTTTTTTAACGGAAATTTTTTTACAGTGTAGTACATATAAAATATTGATTTAACTTCGCTATTTAAACTAAAATACACAAACACTACTGAATTTATATGTATTAAAGTACGAACCCTTTCTAGACATACAATAATCTGGTGATAAATATACATATCTATTTACTGTTTCTTTATTATAAGGTACATAAAAGTATATATACCGAGTGTCCCAAAAATGACTGATGGATTTTAAAATTCAATAACTTGCAAACGGTGACAGCTATTTAAAAAAATTTTGCAGGAGGGTTATGTATAATATCAGGAGTTTTTTTAACGTAATTTTTTATTTTAGTTCGCATCTCAAACAATAGGTGGCGCTGACGGCGATTGAAGGCCAGGTCGACGCATCACTCAGCAATGATCACCGTAATTCCGAAAGTTACGTTAGGATAATTTAGTATGCATAGTTTGTTATTGAATCTTTAATTTAGTATATTTTTCAAACCACTCTTTGATTATTTGCATAAAAAATATCTATGAACTTTATCAAAAAATTTTAATTTGTGGAATTATTTTTATGAGTGTGTATGAAAAAAAACGTGCAATTATTTTTTTAATGTAACAGGAATTTAATATCCAGTAATTTGGTACAAAGTATATCAGTATTATACTAAAATAGTTTTAAATAAGCAAGAACTGCCATATTGGTTAAAACAATTAAATTAATTTTGCACCAAACTTTCACTTCAGAAACTTGAATAAAAAAACTAATATTAAAAGCGCGCATATAAAGATTAACCTAAAATGGACAGTAATATATACACAAATAAAATAATTAAAATGTGTATGCATAAATCAATTTTAGGGGACAGTTCTCTTTCAATAGGTCAAAAATGCTAGAAAATCATTTCAACTCCAGTACCTTCTTACAAATTAGCTAATGAGGCAAATTAAATGAAAATTTTCGGACTATTAAGTATAATATTACTTGTTACAATAAGCTAAACAAATGGATGAAAAATATACCCTTTAAGCGGCCTGTAAAATATTCCATTAATGTTTAAAAATTCATAAAATGGTATCTATAAAAGGTATTGATATGAAAATTTTTATTTGACAAACTTACGTATTTTTTTTTTATCTCATTCACTTCAAAAGATTAATTTTAATATTGATTTTGTGTTAAATCAGCCATTGTTTCTAAAAGTTGCGTGACGGAAAAACCCGGTTAGGCCGCTTAAAGGGTTAAATTAATTGGAAAATCTTAATTAAGTTACTTGTTGTTTTTAAGTTTTCGAAATTGTTATACGTCACTTCGCGCATGATACCTCGTGTTCATTTTAATTTAGGAACTTTAAATTGATCTTAATTTAAAGATACAATTTTGCTTAACATAATGAATTAGAATCTTTTAATTATCTTCATTTAAAATATATTAATTTAATAATAAAATGCTTAAAAAGAAAATTTGTAAATTTTATGACAATTTTTTTCAAAGAAAGTTTTTATTATTTAAGATAATTCTAAGATGTTAATTCATTTTATGAAGAAGTATAATATTAATGCGCACAGAAATTTTCATTTTTATCTTTAATAGTTCTTGAGAAATAATGCAAACAATGATATATCGTACAAAAAGTAGGTTTTCCTAATTAACTTTAATAGTTTTCATTAATCTCTTTTATTTATTGTAACAAGTAATGTTGTGCTTAACAATTCAAAAAAAAAAAATCATTGAATTTGTGTTATTTGTTAACTAGTGAAAGGTATGGAAATTGAATCTGTTTTCTAGAAATTTTGACCGGTAGAAAGGGAACTGTCCCCTTTATGCCAAAGTACTATACATCGGAAACTAAAATAGAAAAATATGAATTAAATGATTCGTATAAATGACTATACTCTCAATTTCTGATTTCCTGATTTAAATAAACCTAAACAAAAATCCTTTAGAGTAAAAAAATATATATATATAAGAAAAACTAATTCCATTTTGTATTCTAAAAATCAATTTACATATATACAGGGTGATTAATAAAAGATGGGCAGAACTTTAAGGGGTTATAGTACACTTAAAGACAAATACTATTAAATAGGAGACTAAGGGTCCCAGACGTATTCCCAAGGAGATAGGGGGCATTAAAGTTTAGGGTCCGAACTTTCAAATGATTATAAAAAATGGAAAAATTGGTCGATTCGTTTGCGGTTTTTGCAAAAAATTTTCTTTAAGGCCAGTATTTTTTTTAAATAAAATTTTAAAGTTCAATTTCAAAAAATGCCGATATCGGGCGCTTTAGACTTTGGAGTAACAAACAACTATTTTTTAACGTTATTTTTTGTATTTCTTTAAATGATTTCGAAAGCTTAGACTTAAACTTAAATTTTTATCTAAAAATCTGAGTTCTAACGAGTAGTTAAGTAGCGTAAACTGAAATTTGAAATTTGAAACCCTTCTCCCCCCAGAACAAAAATCAGTTATTCCCGATCTTTGCGTCGTAGATTAGGCTCTAACTACTGCCGCGTTTTGCTAAAATTATTCTTTATGTCAGTATTTTCTTGAAAATAAATTTTAAAGAAAATTTTCAAAAAATTCCGATAGAGGGCGCTTTAGACTTTGGAGTAACGAACAACTATTTTATACCGTTATTTTTTGTGTCTCATTAAATGCTTTCTAAAGCTTAGACTTAAATTTTCAGCGCAAAATCTGAATCGTTAGACGTGGTTAAGTTTCTGGGGAGAGGGGTTTGAAATTTCTACTCCTGAGCACAGTTCAGTTTACCATGTCCACAGATTGTGTGCTGTGATACGAGGTAAAAAGACACAAATTAGGATTATGTTACCAAAGCATATTTATTAACATGTAATTACAATAAATGTTCAAAATTGTGACCACCAGAGGTTATGCACGCAGAACAACGGCGAAGAATGGAACGGCGAACATTCGCGAAAACATCAGGCTTTTCGAGCACTTCCCCTACAGCGGCGGAAAGTCTGGCGACCAGTTCCTCGGGGGATTCAATGGGTGTTTCATACATAAGAGCCTTCAATTGTCCCCAAAAAAAGAAATCGAGGGGTGAAAGATCTGGCGAGCGAGCAGGCCAAGCAACAGGACCACCTCGACCAATCCATCTGTTCGGAAATGTGATGTCCAGATAGTTGCGGACGTCTCGTACGTAATGGGCTGGCGCTCCATCGTGCTGGAACCACATGACCCGCCGGATGCGTGTAGGAACAACTTTTAACAGGTCTGGCAGCACATGTTGCAGAAATGTGAGGTATGTTTTACCGTTGAGGCGTTCAGGAAGAAGGTACGGTCCGATTAGGTGGTCTCCGAGGATTCCTGCCCAAACATTGATGGAAAAGCGTCTCTGATGAGCATGTGGATACGTAGCATGTGGATTGACATCTGCCCAAACATGTGCATTGTGTGTGTTAAATGTACCTTCACGTGTGAAGGTACATTCATCGGTGAAAGGCACAGTTCGTCCAAAATGTGGATTTAGCGCGTTCTGCTGCAGAAACCAGGAAGCGAATTCAATACGATTTGGATAATCCCCTGGAGACAGTTTCTGGACTCGTTGCACATGAAACGGGAGCAAATGTTCATCCTTCAGTACCCTCCAAGTCATGGACTGTGAGGTATCCACTTGCCTAGCCACTGTTCGTGTACTTGTACTTGGCTGCGCCGCTACTACATCCAGAATGGCTTCTGGAACAACTACTGATTCGTCCTTTTTTGCACGACCTGCATTCGACCGGGAAGCGAGAAATGATCCCGTCTCACACAACTGTCTGTTCAAGCGCTCGAAAGTTTTGCGGTTAGGCAACCGCCTGTTGGGAAATCGCTCTCCGTACATTCGTTGTGCCTCTGCACCATTTCCATCTGCCGCTCCGTAAATTAAATGCATCCCAGCCTTTTCCTTATTCGTGAAGGGCACCATCTTCCGATTCATTACTACAGCGACTTACACTTGACTCACCGTTCAGTGGTTTTTATGCCTGAATCGTGTCGAAATTTTGCATACGTGTTCTTCTTCTTCCCCATTTGACATTTGCATACTTTCTGTCTCCTTCTTCACCCGGTGACTAGCGTCAGGAATGGAGCTTTAACGTTTGCATGAGCGACGTTTCCAACTGTGCCAGTGCCTTTATGAGTGAATTCCGACTATGCAGTCCTTGACGAAAGTTGTATTTTTGCCTCGTATCACAGCACAGAATCGTTGGGCATGGTTAAGTAGTGCAAACTGAACTATGTTCAGAAGTTGAAATTTGAACCCCCTCCCCTTGCTACTGAACCACGCTCAGCGATTCAGATTTTGAGCTGAAAATTTAAGTTTAAGTCTAAGCTTTAGAAAGCATTTAATGAGACACAAAAAATAACGGTATAAAATAGTTGTTCGTTACTCCAAAGTCTAAAGCGCCCTCTATCGGAATTTTTTGAAACTTTTCTTTAAAATTTATTTTCAAGAAAATACTGACATAAAGAATAATTTTAGCAAAACGCGGCAGTAGTTAGAGCCTAATCTACGACACAAAGATCGGGAATAACTGATTTTTGTTCTGGGGGGAGAAGGGTTTCAAATTTCAAATTTCAGTTTACGCTACTTAACTACTCGTTAGGACTCAGATTTTTAGATCAAAATTTAAGTTTAAGTCTAAGCTTTCGAAATCATTTAAAGAAATACAAAAAATAACGTTAAAAAATAGTTGTTTGTTACTCCAAAGTCTAAAGCGCCCCCTATCGGCATTTTTTGAAATTGAACTTTAAAATTTTATTTCAAGAAAATACTGGCATAAAGAAAATTTTTTGCAAAAACCGCAAACGAATCGACCAATTTTTCCATTTTTTATAATCATTTGAAATTTCAGACCCTAAACTTTAATGCCCCCTATCTCCTTGGGAATACGTCTGGGACCCTTAGTCTCCTATTTAATATTATTTGTCTTTAAGTGTACTATAACCCCTTAAAGTTCTGCCCATCTTTTATGAATCACCCTGTATATATATATATATATAAATATATATATACATATATATATATATATATAAATTGTATATATACCTTTAAAGATATATACCTTTTCTTAATATACCCTCTTCTAATTCATGATAGTGTTTTTCTTGATTAATGAAAATATATCTCTGAATCATGCATGCAGTAAAATAATGAAAAGCGGCATTTCTAATAGCAAAATAAACAAAAAAAATTGCATACTTATTTAATTTACAAAAAAACTAAAGTGCAAACCCGAACTATTTGAAAATAGAGAAAGCAACAAATGAATAATTAAGCTCATTTGCTTCTTTTCCAATTTTTGAAAGATTCCGATTTGCACATATTTTACTGCCTTTTTGTGTAAATTTAAGATTATAATCGTTGTTAAAGTATTTTATCGAGCGTGTAATTTATAATTTTATCTCAAATATTATTCAGTGTACGTAAAATAAAGTAAAAAAAAAAAAAATCTTTATTTTAATAGCGTATCGAAATTCTTTATTTGAATAGTGTAAAGAAATATGTTTAATTTCAATCAGTCGTGTTTAAATCAAAATGAATCATAAATCCAAATATTTTTTTTATTGATTTTTTAAAGAGAAAATAGTTATTTTGTTTCGAAGTTTTTATATGTTAATAGTTTTGATTAATTTTATTCAAACTTTTATGTGCAGAGTTTAACAAGGTGAATTTTTACTTTCGAACCAATTTTTTTTTTTTTTTTTTCATATGTAATTGCAAGAATGAAAAAAAAAATACATAAGTTTCATTTGAGTTTTAAATACGAAAATATGTTTTCTGATGCGTTTTGTCTGTTACAGAAATATTTCTCTTACGCATAATTTTTTGTGCATTTCTTTTATTCGTTTTTAATGTTTCACTTATTTTAATGAATTTGCGAAATAATGTTTTTTAAAGAGATTTATAGGTATGCGAAATTTTGAAATTGCATAATTTTACATTTATTTATTCATTTATTGTAATCACTAGCTGACTCACCCGGTGTTATCTGGCCCTGGGAACTTAAATGATCAGGAAATTTTTACGATTTTATATCTACAAATAAATGAATTTTAAGAAATACATGCAGGTTGATTGTGCGAGAAATCGGAAAAATTGGTTAAAAAACACCGCTGTTTAGCTGTCAAAATGCTCGAGATAACTGTGACAAGAAATAGGGGGAGGGGTGATAGAAATGTAGTATGTGTTTCCAATTGTTACGGGTCTAATACATAGACAATTAGCTGTCTATGTATTAGACGCTATTTCTTTTTTTTTCGCATCGAAAACCTCAGCGTTATTTATATTTCCTTCGAAATGATTGTTTTACTCGCATACATTATTATACCTGAACCAAATTCATACTGAATCATAAAAGTCTATTATAAAGATTTAAAATTAAGCAATTGTATAAAATTAAGTAAATTTTTTAGATAAAATTTTGTTAAATAATGCTTTATATGTCTATGCTTTACAGTATATGTCCAACGGCTTTAGAATTTTCCTTTTAAAATATAGATAATTAACTATAAAAATCACTGATTTACGCGTAACTATTTATTTACTTATTTAATTTAACATTGAAATTCTGAGAGAATTTTTTGATTTTTAGACTGAATTATATTTCATTCTTAAATACAATGATACCAGAACCAAATTGATCGTTAATTAAAGGTTAGTGTATAAAAAGATTTAAAATTTCTGAGCTGCTGCATAAAATTAAGTATATTTTAAAAATATGTTAAAAAAATGTTGCTATAATATAAATATGCTAAAATATGTTAAAAAAAGTTTAAAAATATGTTGCAATATGTTAAAAATGTGTGATAATTCTTTTTAACGACTGCTTATTTTCTTTTCAAAATATGGATAATTAACTGTAAAAATAACGATTTACAGGTAACTATTTATTTTTTTCTCATCGAAATCCTGAGCGATTTTTATTTTTCAAACTAGTTATTTCACTTTTAAATTTGACTATACCTAAACGAAATATATATCTTAGATATAGACTATATCTAAGTTGATACTCGATCATTAGCTAAAAGGTTTGCATTTAGATTTAATCCTTCGCTGCACAGTGTGCCATATATGGAACATACCGATAAAGCCCTTCCCTTTTCCTGAGGATCTTAAATTTAGATTATCTAAGCTTTCTGGCACATGTAATACATTCAAACAAAGAGTTTTGTACTAGTTTTTCTCACTTGATGGCAATACCTCACTAGTTATTAACTTTTTATCTTTAAAAAAAATTCCAGTTTGCATCGTACACAACAGTAGATTTTGCTTCAACTTTTTCACCCAAAAATATTAAAAATATCGCAAGATAAAATTTTAGACATTCAATTATATCACATATTTATAATTATAGTTGCTGAAAACTAAAATATTTCAGTACATCAGCTTGAAATCTTGTTTCTGTGTTTGTGCCAGATATGAAAAATAGAGCGTAAAGCTCATAAAACATTCGAATGAAAAATGGTGCGCAAAGAGTTAACGGAAGGTTAAATCAATGCAATATTATTTGCATCTGATAATAATGATCAGTCTTTGGGAGTTTCTGGTGATAGCTGGGATGATTAAACGTACATTCCTTCTAAAAATAACTGAAAATGCTATTTCTTCATATGAATCAGCCATTGGCTGCAACAAATGTGATCCAAAAAATTAATTCAACTGCCACAGAAGATGAATTTTCGTAATTAATATTAAAGTAATTTTAAATTTCATTAAAATTGTTATATAAAAGTTAAAATCAACAAGTGAAATTCAACACTACTGAAGTCAGACCTTTTTCCGCTGGCGGGACATTGTTATGCGCCAGGAGTGTATTATGTGTGTTTTTGGGGGAAGGAATTGAATTTCTAAACTAAAAAAAAAATTCAAATTATCAGGGTAGTTATATGTTAATGTTCTCAATGAATGCTCTCCCCTCCCTGAAACTCTGAATTAAACACTGAATATATGTAATGAGAAACATCAATTTAGAGAAAGTTTGTTCATTCTTTCAGATGCTGCAGTTATCCCTGCTGGATCGAGTGTTTATATTAAAAAGTCACAAATGAAAGACAAATACCTGAAGGGCAAATAAAATATAGAGGAAGCAATTCCTTAAGTGCTGAAACTATGGCTCTTGAGACTCCCTATCAGTTTTTGCCTTTTCTTAAAATCCTGAATTTTTGAATCTTACTTCAGAAGAAAGACATAGATACAACATAGGAAAGGATTCTTCTCAACCTTTACAAGTTTCCACTACAGATATTACTGGAGTGATGTTTTAGCTAACCAAACAATTAATGTGACAATGTCTGTCAATGAATTTGAAAAAATCCGAAAATTTTCACATTTTAATGACTGTACTAATGAAATTCCTAAAGGCATGAAGGGCCGTTTTCACATTTTAATGACAATACTAATGATATTCCTAAAGGTATGAAGGGCCGTGATAGACTTTTTGAATTAAAGGTCTCTAATAGAATATATCAGTGCACTAAGATTTATTATATACCACCTGATTTGAATCAAGATTAGCAGCAGAAGCTTTTAATTAAATTTTATGTTTCTAACTTTGGAAAAATAAGTTTCAAAATTTATTTCTTTATTTAATTTTTTTTCGAATGTTCCGGCGTGAAATCAACATTATAGAAAAACAATTGTTTATCTCTCAAAGGGTTAAATACCTACAATAAAATATTAATGCATATTATAATATTTTTGTATATATAATACACCAGTATTGTGAAAATCATGGCACATTTGGTACAAAAGTGAAAATATCTCATTGTGTGCTTTGGTACACATATGGCACATACCACAAAAATCCATATTAAAAAATATATATATGAAGTCAGAATTTTTTTATTATTTTTCCTGCATTTGTGACTCCCTAAAGTAATCAAAATAATTTGTTCATACAGAAAAGAGAAAATCGTGCAGTGAAGGGTTAAAACTTAAGAGATATTGTATAAAATTAAATATACTTTTTAAACCAAAATAGTTAAATAATGTTAATTCTGCGGAATAATCAAAAATTGAATTCGGGGAACGGAGTTTTTTTCAAAGGGATATTTTCATTTTTATTGAAATAGTTTGCAGCATTGCAAACAGAGTTTAAAGTATATGATGTTTTGAATTATCTCTTTGGGATATTTATTTTTTCGGTGTCAATGAGTAATTGTGAAATATGCCGCTAACAGTTAGGAAAGGGCAATGGTGTTTTCTGGCATATTAAATATTTTTTATTTATTTATTATTTTTTAATAGTCGTTATCGTTTAAACTCTTTTAAATTTTTAGGGATTAAAAAAACATTATTTTCGTAGCCTCTAATGTGAAAATATCCAGAATATATATTGATATTTATTCATAAAATGGTTCGTAAAAATGATTGTTTATCGTTTTCTCTATTTCAGTAGTTTGAAAGCGTTAAAATTAGTATTTTTAAACACCAATTGTACCACTAAAAAAAGGTCTTTGTGTTACATGCATAATTATTGTTAATCATTACCTCTAGTTCGAGAAATAGATGTAGAAAAACGAGACATTTTGAGAAAATATTTCAGACGCTTAACATCGGTATTTTTTAAATGCTTTACCATTCCAGATTAAAGAGTTGATTCAATAAAAACGCAATATCATAAAATACCAATATTCATCGTTGCTTCGTTCTTTGAATGGAATTTTTGCACATGTCAAGGGCTTTCGACTTCTCGAGATAAAATATTTATATATATACTATAATGAGAATATTTATACAATGAGAATGTGTTATAAATTTTAATTAGTAAAACAATTAATTATTAGAAATTTATAATTACGAGTCTCAGTAGAGAAGTCTCCCAACTGCCAGATCAGTATTTGGTCACGATTGGTGTTGTTGGAAAGTCTTCACCATAGAGATCAAGGTATTGTATACAGCCACTCATCCAAATGCAACTGTTGTAAAGTTTTATGCATTTTCTTGTTCCCCATGGTGACAGCTTTTCAATGCTACAATTCTTTAAAAAATTCCTTTCTAGTAATTTAGGAACCGTTCCTTCAGAGCTACCTGGAGACGTCTTCGACTATCCTTACGCAAATTTTATATCTAGTACATACCGTAGATTTTTCAAGCAAGTGAACACACACCAAGCAGAATTATTTTTATTAGTATAACTTTATATATATATATATATAAATGTTCTGCTCAGGAAAACTGAATAGAAAATACTAATCAAATACTTGAGAAGCCAAACACGCATGTGGCGTAAATCCTTAGAAACCACATTTGAGAAACTTCAATACGAAGAAATGTGATCACGTGGTTAGATTTTGCTGTTTAATAATTATTTGTAATAATGAGTTTTTTACAAATAATTAATCATAATATTGTAATTGTATTTAAACATTATCTCCATAGAATTATTTTTTGTGATAAAAAATTCTTGTGGCTCTCGGAGGCGGTTCCGTTGAGATATGCATTGAAAATAAATGTTGATTAAAAATCCAGGTTTAGACATAAATAATTAATTTCATATTGATGAAAATGATCGAAAACATACCTTATAGTCCAAGTGTTTTTGACTTTTTATATTGCAGCCGCCTAATATCTGTGCCTGAGAAGGAGCCGATATCACGAGTTGTTACCTAGACCAGTATCAGACCAGTATGTGATAAATAGTTGCCAGATATTAGTGCGAGGGCATTATGCCAAAATATGGGAACACTATCATGGCCTACAAAATACCTCAAATAATTTTATTTTATCTTTTTATCTCTCCAGCCAAACATCGGCATATGAGAAATTTTAATGTACTTATTTGATCGCAGCACTGAGGAATTGAAAATTTATATTTACGAGACACAACTCAGAAGCTGGTAGATACCTGATGCCTGTTTTAACACAAAGTAGATCCTTAAGACCTAAACAATCATTATTATTGCTTACCAATCTCAGCATTACCAATAAGTGTTTAAATTATTGCTGCAAAAGGGTACAAAGTCAAAGAATATATTTTTATTTCTCTGATAAAGTTAATTCGTTTATAATTTCCTTAAAGGCTTGAGATAAATTATGAACATTAAAAATGATTGTTATTTTTTAAGAACAAGAGAGAAGAAGGAAAAGATACCATTTTAAAAGGGAAAGAAGTTTTGTTTAAATATATGATTGTGAAACAAGAATTTTAATATTAAAAGGGGGGATAAATATGAATGTAGATTAATTTCATAACTACGCCATTGTAATCACTAAACAAAAAATAGAAGTATTATGTGATTTTAATATTAAATTGCATAGCATATTTTTTTAATCCATATAAAATATTCAATCAATTCACATACGTAAACCATCATATTTTCCGTATAAAAAATGTTCGAATTGAATCAATCACGAAACAAACGTAAAAAATGCAGAAAGAATAAAATAACCTCCAAATTTTAAGAAAACATTCTTGATGAATATTGAATATTAACGATTTAAAAAAAAATACTCAAAAGTTGTGAAACATGTATGTATTTTTTTGGTTTTATTAATGGAGTTCTATACGTTTACAGATAATAAATTTCTTACTGTAAGTTTTATATTTTTTTCCCTTATCTATAAAGAGAGGAGCATTCTTTTTTAGTAGAAGTCACCAGCAATAAGATTGGGCTCAAGAAATTCAAATTTACCTCTTGTATCTTCAAAGGGATTTCCTATAAAGCTGCTTTGAAAGATTAAAAGGCCATGCAATGGTCGTTTTGAACTAAATCCTAGTAGTATATTTTGACTTTTTTCCTTACTTTATCTTTGCTGTACATGAACTCCATAATTTACTTTTTTAATGAATTTAAATAAGAGAATAAAAAGGTACAGATGAATTTTAACTTTTTATAGATATATTATTATCATAAATGAGTGATATGTATACAGAAAAATACAAATAAATGTATATACATTGCTGAAAGGTGGAAAAAACGTAATATCAAGGCATTTAAAGACAATTAAACTTTTTCGAACGAAACTTACTCGTCTTTCATCAATGAGAAACTAATAATTTCTGTCTGTTTGCGTCTCCTAGATTCGTCCGTAATAGACTATTCTACTACACGGGCAGTATTGAGTATAAGATGCAAAACAAGAGGTTATTAAAAAATTAAAAGACAGCTACAAGTTTTATCTGTCATGTATTAATTGTTCCCAGACTGCGTGGATATCATATGATAACATATCATTACATTTATTATTACATTTATTTCATTATTGGATATTATTTCTAGATATTCTCTTATGATAGCTTCTTGGTAATTTGTACGGAAAGTCATTTTGAATATATCAAAATCTTCTTTTACAGGTTGAGAATGTGTTATTCTTGTTAACACAGTGATGGGTCTATTTAATATGAGATGTGCTTCATGTTCTTTTAATGTGCAAATATAACCGAACCTTCTAACTGTAGTCGCTATCTGCTTCTTTATTGTGGCAGCACATTGTTTTTGATCTTGAATGATTTTTACGGGAAGGACCTGCAAATCCGGAACATTTCTCTGAGGTACGATTGAGTTCCTTATCTCCTGAACTATTGTAGATTCCTCCTCATTCTATCAAGAATAAGCCACAGAAGGGTCCTATATAAAAGATTTCTCATAATTCAGTTCAAGGAGGGCAAAAGAAAAAGCAGGTACCCGCAGCCTTATTGCGTCTCGAAATTTTCTTATTGCCATATCTTTGTACATAAAATTATCTTTCTTGAAGGTATAATGTATACCTCTGATATATTGATGGTTTGTATTGGGTAAATTTTCGTATATATAAAAAAAACCTTTTAACTTTTGCGGAGGGATTATGATTAGAGTAATGCCAAAGTTAAAGAGGGTGACAAACACAGAAAGCTTTGGGGTGCAGATAACTTTAGAAAATATGAAATTTTTAATTGGAGCTGTACTTTATTTTTCATCTTTTTTATTTTAAACCTGTTTATGATATTTTCCTGGAAACAGGGTGGTAATGAACATTTGGCTACTTTATTTCTAACAACATGAAATTTTTTATTAAGGAGATGGCTTGAACAAACTTCAAATGCCACATTATAATGAACCTGTTTCCAAAAATCGAAACAATCGGATAATTTTGCATAAACCCCCATTTACCCAATTTAAAAAGGGGGGTAATCGAACGTTTCCCCGCGTTATACTTAACAAACACGAAAAAAAATCTAATCAGGGAAATACCTTTTCAGTTTGAAACTATATACAAAAATTGAAGCAAATCTGTTGGTTCTGCATAAAAAAACCCATTTACTTAAATTAAGAGGCGTAGACTCCCAATCCCCCTTCATACTTAACCAATGAATCCCCCAAAATATCATGATAGTGCCTTGTCAGAATGAACCTATATCCGGAATTTGAAGCAAATCGGTAAATTATGCGTAAAAAACCCATTTAACTAAATTAAGGGGGGGGGGGTACCTGCAATCCGCCCTTTTTATACTTAACAACTTAACTCTTTGAACACCTAAAACTAATCATGTACGCGATCATCAAATTGATCCTATATCTAAAATTGAATGAAATCTTATAATTCTTCACGAAAAGCTAGTTTATCTAAAGTAAGGGGAATACCCCCCCCCCTTTTCCCCTATTATACTTATCCAATGAGCTCCCAAAACTAATAAGAGAAGTAAATTGCCACAATAAACTTATATTAAAATTTTAAAGCGAATCGGATATTTTTAGCATGAGTAATCGCGTTACATACGTATGCACGTACATACAGAACCAGCGGGCTCTCAAGTTTTGATAGTCTTTGAACTAAAAAACAAATATCTTTTTAATTTATTGAAAAAAGACAGAATTCATCCATTTCTTACCTTTGAACAGTTCCGAGCTTTGAAGAAAAAAAATCCAATCAATCCTGTTTAAATATTTTTTACCTTTTTCGTTTAAGTTGCAAGTGCTAACAGATAAGTGTTGTCGGGACGGTTGGAGTGTGAAAAAAAAGCTAGAAAACGTCATTAGAAAAAAGAAAGAAAAGAAAATGCGCCGAGAAAGAAGCAAACACTTCCAACTATTTCGAAATTGGAAAGAATACTTGACGAAGACAGCAAATTTTAAACTCACAGAACTGTCGAGTTCTTTGTTTTCATGCGAGAAAATAAAATGAAACAGTCTCCTTGAAGAAATAAAAACCGTTTCTGAAGTGGACAGCGGTTTAACGAAAAAATCGAGACCTACAGCATTTTACTTCCAATGGATGAACAAGGACTGTATTTGAAATCAAAGAGTATAGTCACATATAAATATATATGGGTATGTTATAAAGCATTTTATCCTTTATTTTAACTCATGATTAAGTTAATAATTCAAAAAATAAGAAATAGGATTTCTGTACTTGCCAAAAATCTGAATATGTAATCGCGATGTGTTAGTGAACACAAAATAGAAAAACTCAAAAATAAATAAATAAATAAATAAATAAATAAATAAATAAAAATAAATAAATAAAAATAAAAAAATAAAAAGAAGGAAATATCATGATAATAAAAAGAGTATTATACAATTTTTCAATGAGATTTTCTATAAAAATGACACAATTATATTACTGAACCCTGTCATTAAAAAAAAAGAAGTAAATTTAAACTTTTGATTTTGCAACATTTCATGATGTTATAAAGTACAACAGATACACTACATGGTCAAAGATGACCGTCCACTTGCGATTTTTGACATTTTGTTAAATATCTAGAAAAATACTTGAGAATTATACTGAAACCTTATGTGTGTAAACATAATAGTACACGTCATGTGTTTCCATGAAGACTTTCTCCCGAAACTCTATAGGGGTCCGTCAACAAATTGAAAAAGAACAAAAATCTTTTGGACAACCTAGTCAAAACTAATGTAACAACAGCCTTCAAACAGTAGATTATGATTAAGTAGCTTATTGTAATTAATTGTTTTCATTTTTATGCGGATAGCATGGATGCTCGTAGAGATATTAAAGTTTTTATAAAAACAGTCCTAATTTTTTTAAAGTTTTTTGTTTATAATTTGCAGAGTTCTTAATATAAAATAATGTATTTTCCGCAAATATCACAAAAAATATTGTACACAATACCATCTAACCAGAATTACAAAATAATAAAACTTGTATGAAAAATGAGCAGTTTTACTAAATACTTTTTCATTGCGCATGCGTCAACGCTATCAAAATTACATTTGCATATTGTGTTAGTTAAATGTAGAGAGAAACTTTTGTAAAAGTCTCAAAAGCATAGCTTGAAAATTCTGAAAGTGTTCGTCGATAGTATAAGCACAAAATTCGTTGTTCCCAAAATGAAGCGAAAAAATAAGGGGTTGTATCAAAATGTAGTAGTACGTGCCATATTGTGTATTATATACTGGCCCTAATCAATGGAGAAATGAATACATCGTTTTGTTTTATTTTTAGAATAACGGATTTTAAGCTTATTCAATCGCCAAACACTTTCAGAATTTTGAAGCTATGTTTTTGAGATTTTTACAAAAGTTGCTCTATACTTTTAGCTAAAACAATATGCTAATGAAATTTTGATAACGTTGAAGCATGCACAATGAAAAAATATTTAGTAAAACTGTACATTTTTCATACAATTTTTATTATTTTGTAATTCTGATTAGAGGGTATCGTGTACAATATTTTGTGATATTAGCGGAGAAATACATTATTTTATATTAAGAACTGCAAATTATAAGCAAAAAACTTGAAAAAATTTGGGACTGTTTTTATAAAAACCAGACTATCTCGACGAGTATCCATGCTATCCGCATAAAAATAAAAACAGTTAATTACAATAAGCTACTTAAACATAATCTACAGTTTGAACGCCTTTGCTACATTAGTTTTGACATGGTTGTCCAAAAGATTTTCGTTTTTTTCAATTTGTTGACGGCCCCCTATAGAGTTTCGGGAGAAAGTCTTCATGGAAACACATGACGTGTACTATAATGTTTACACACATAAGGTTTCAGTATAATTCTCAAGTATTTTTCTAGATATTTAACAAAATGTCAAAAATCGCAAGTGGACGGTCATCTTTGGTCATGCAGTGTATTAACTAGTCTATCTTAGGAATCTACCTTTTGTAGAGAAGAGTGGGAATGAACGAGGCAAGGGATGAAAGGTATACTGAAGAGTTCGGGAAGAAAATAATTTCATAAAAAAAATAAGAAGCTCAGGAACTGTGCAAATTTTGAACTTTGGCTAAATCGATAGTGATCCTTGATCAGAATATAGTTTTTTTCAATAGGTATTATTCGATTTAAAATGATGCATGTGCAAACAGTAGGGTTTTTTTTAGATTTTTTACACTATAAATAGGGACATTCGTATTCTCTTTTTTTAATTGTTTCATTTTTCGGAAAATTTAGAACTGCTTGATGCTGCAGTTCATAGAAATACAACAAAACTCCAAATTGCAACTAATTAACTGAAAATTAAAGAAAAAGCCAAACGCAATATTGTTTCTAAATTGAAATTAACTGTCGGATGGTTAAGATTTTACTGGATGAAATAACATAAGAAATGCAAAAATTTAAGAAATTAGGAAAAAGTAATTCTGAAAACATAAGTTTCAACCCATTTACGATTTAAATAAATCATAATATATAATTAAAATATATATAATCCAAAGTTATTCTGATTAATGCATGAGGTATAATAGTAAAATACAGTATAATTTTACGAGGAAATTAAAAATTAATTTTGAGAAAAACATGGACTATCAAATTATCTATTGGTATCTATTTGATTATTATTGGTAATCTATTTGTTATTTTATGTGCCTTATGATACTATAAATATTTAATCGGGTAACAAATATGTAAAAAAAATTATTAATTATAAAGGGAAATTTGATTTTTAAGCTGAAGTAACATTTATCTCGCAAGATAGAAATGTAAAGACAAAACTTAAACAAATATTTCTACCTAAAACGATAATTTGCAGGAAAACTGTAATGTTAAAAATTGAACCTGCAAGCAAACTCTACATTTATTCCTTTTAAAAGTGAAATTTTCTTACATAAATGGCACTGTTTGAAAATCTGACGTGATCCAATTTCTGACAAGAACTTGTGGCTTATAAAATTCTCTTTAATGTGATAAACTTTGAACAGATATACTACATCCAGTTTCTACATTTAATAAACACAGAAGCCTATTTTTATGTGCTTTTCAATTATCAAATTTTTATTGAGACTAAAAATTTCAAGCCATAGAACAATATTTGTATAACCACTTTTCTAAACATAACTTTTACGAAAGAAAATAGCTGCATTAATCCAAAGTCTAATAAAAGCATTATTTTAAATGATCTAGTCAAGAAAATTATCCATTTTAATAAAGTCTGTTTTCTGGATAAAAATGTAATAAGATCATAAAATGATAAGGGTAAAATAAATAGGTGTTACTAAATAGCTTGTACTAGCGTGAAGATCAAGGTATTGAAATATTTAGTAACGAAAACAGAAAGATAAAACTATTTCAGATTTGGAGAAGTTAGCGTTTGATGTAAAAAAAATTTAATATTATAAAACATTAAAAAAAATCCTTCTATTTTTTACTACAATTTCTATAAGTTTAGGGTGAGTGGATCCAATTAAAATTATTTGTTTTACGCTCTAGAAATCAGAAAATATGAATTTGAGAATATATCTGACAGATAATGGTGCTAAAAATCTAATTAAATTGTATTTTTTACTAAAATTTATATTTATTATTTAAATTTATATGTAAATTTACATCGTATAAATGTTCCGTATTTTCCCCCTCCCCCCCAAAAAAAATCAGTATTTTAACACATTTTTTGTCGTGCTAAAAGAAACTAAATCATCTGGCTTTAGTGTACAGACTAATTCAACTAGGTCTTATACAGTGTTATATATAAAGAGTGTTTTTGCATCGATATTTATTCGTTATTTTACAACACATTTAACAAATCTCTTTTAACAGAAAAAACAATTTTACAAAAACACAAAAATTGGGCTTTAAAAATGTATTTTTTTACAGTGTAACATATTGGTCATCCTCAAGAAATGTTACAAATGTCAACAAAAGTAAATTTCACAAAAGAGGCAAAAGTAGATTTGCACATTTATGCTGTAACATGAAACTAGAGCGTTAAGCTCTGGACGCTCTTATCCTTCTTAGTCCTGGTGTCGCCTGTAGGGGACACTAAAGATCACCCTTCAAATTAATTTAACTCTTTCTGGAATTGTTAAATTTATTTTTTGACTTTTTTGATAAATGTGTGCAAATCATAAGCATCAATATATCAACTGTTACATCATTGGAGATGTTTTGTAACTTTTTTAATCCGATTTTCGAGGTCCCTCATAATATTTGTCTCAGAACTGAGGAGGATAAAAGAATAAAATCCTTAAGAATGAAGGCGTAGATGCGGTTTAGAGGGTTCAATAATTTTACATTCCCAAAGTATTTGGTCATCAAGCGCACCAAAACAATTTTCCCCATAACTCTACTTATAAAACTTTTCATATAACAAGACGAACTTGCGGGAGATCTAATAGTGGAATAAAACTCAAAATGATATTTTTCGAATTGTGTCCCTTTTCTTGCAGTTGAGTTACATATGCATGATTTGAGTGTGTCTAGTTGTCAGAACGTCTGAATGTATAATAGTATGAACAAACTTAATCTGCAGAAAAAACCATTTGTTATATATCTTTAAAAATGTATCTTTAAAGGAAAATTAGAGTTTGTATATCAATTTTTAAAATAATTTTGAAATTCTTGCAAGGATGAAACTCTAATCTGTAGTTAAGATAATGTAACTCGTAATGCTGGCACTGAGCATATATAATGTTATTAAAATTAATTTTTTACATAAAAGATTCTCTATTCAGAATAGAAAAAAAAAGAATGAATCAGAATATATTATATTTTGTAAATTAACTAAGAAATAATGATAAGGTTTATTTGAGCGGACACAATTCATCTAAAATTTTCTCTCTATTTGCGGTTTTTGTTTTAATAGCAATTTAACAATGTCTCTTTAGAATTTAAATATTACATTATTATTGTTATTATTATTTTATTTTATTTTATTTATTTTTAATTTTTTTTTGAAGCAGCTATATTGAAATTTTCATCTGAATGTAAAATTGAATCTTCTAATTGCGTATCACAGAGAAATGACATTTAAGGAAATGTATTCGCTCTAAGTCATCCAATTGTTTTGAGATATACTTATAGGTAAAAGAAGAAAAATTACACTTTTAAATCACATAAGAATTTTCTTTGAAATATAAAATTTTATCATAAAAAGGGCACTGGAAATTATATTTTAATTGCATTGTAATTTAAGAAAATTAACGGAAAACTTAATAATTTGCAACTCACATCGATTCATTACTGAATATGAAAATATAATTTTTTAACTTGTGCTCCTTATAATTTTAATTACGTAATTAAAATATCTGCTTTACAGGAAATTTCATATTAAACATAACAAAACAAAAAAAAATCATTAAAAGTAAAAAAATTCATCATTATGTTTTTTTTTCTTCTTACAACAAAGAGTGAATTTGTCAATACTAGATAAAAACTTCACGTTTTCGATGCAGAATAAATATTCATATATATGGCGAAAACAACACAATTATGTAATTTACATTTTATGACCGTTTGTATAACTTCACACTATTCGAAATAACATAAGAACAACTTACAACAGAAAATAAATAACAATAAAAAATATTCAAAATTCTTTTGTTTCTATAAAGGCCAAGAATTTTGGCTACATAATCATAAAAATTTTCAGGGATAAATGTTTATTGAATTTTTGATAAGTCGTCCTTTTTTCGAGACTTTTTCTGAAGATAAGAGGAGAATTTATAACAAAGTATATGCCTCGTTTAATATTAATGTGAAATTATACGTTTCTCGTAGATAATATTATCGCGAAAACAGAATTTTAGTTTAGAACTATTGGAGATATAGTGAGAAATGAATCGAAACTTTTTGTAGTCACATCTAATACTAAAAGCACAGGAATATTGAATGGTTTATTAAATGTACGGAAACATTAATCGTGGCGTGAAACACGGGGAAAAAATTTATATCTCGAAAAACATTCCTTGTGTAAAAACTATAGTCTTCCTAGAAAGTGACAAAACGCGTGTTTCGCTCTATCTGGATATGTAAATATATATATATATAGACATGTGTATGAGATCTGTATGTGTATATATATGTAGATAGATATTTATATATAGATGCATGCAAACACATACACACATATATATTTATATACATATATACGATAATAGGAAATCCTATGAGTGGCATATGAATCTGGGCGACATTTATTTTCATTTTGCTATTTTCAAAAATATGTTATATGGAACTCTTACAGATGCGACTACACTAACAAAATTTGAAAAAGTCAAATTACAATACACTTTGTTTATCAGATAAAATAATTTTGAATGACGTTGAAACAGTCAGTAGAGAATTAAAATCGACCACTTAAACATAGTCGACCATTCTATGTTCCACAAGTGCAGAAAAACCCTTTCATGATATCGTCATCTATCGGCCTTTTAATTTTTCGAGGCCATATTCATTCGAAAACACCACAATAAGTTTGTCTGTTGCGGTATTTAAAATGTTCAAGTACCCATGCCATGTAGATAGTTATTAAACTTTAGATTTTGCACTTTCTTTTTGTCATGATGTGTTTCTCCCTAAAACCATACATATGGAGATCAGTTATAAGCTGTGAAGGCACATTATATTTTGTTAATCAGATATTTTTAATAAAGGTCTCTTTTTTTCCCTTGATGGCATCTTTTATTGTCTTTAAGGCTTTT
This sequence comes from Maratus speculifer, assembly GCA_964019185.1. Taxonomy (NCBI): domain Eukaryota; kingdom Metazoa; phylum Arthropoda; class Arachnida; order Araneae; family Salticidae; genus Maratus; species Maratus speculifer. The sequence continues at coordinate 159,412,283 of OZ025293.1, read as the reverse complement.
TTGTGTTTATTTTAAGTCGATGTTTCTAGAATTATAGATACCATTTTGCACTTATTTATGCTTTTTCTTTGTTGAATTCATTTTGATATGATTTAAAGTGAATCCTTATATGAAATAATGACATTTCTTCGCTGTAATCGTGTCTTCTTGCCGTGATGTGTGGTTCCTTAAAATCACGAGCATTAGTCATCAGCTGCGAAGGCACGCTAATTTTGTTAGTCCAGATAAAAAATGTCTTTTTTTCTCCTGTATGGTGTCTTTTATTGTCGTTAGGCTCATTTTAGCTCACAGGCGATCAAAGCATGAGAGCTGTCAAAGCGAGTGCTCGCGGTTCAGTATGTACCTATGTAATTATGTAACGCGATAAATCATGGTAAAAATTTCCGATTTGATTCGAATTTTGGATATAATCTTAGTCTGATACGGCGTTTTCCTGAATAATTTTGGGAGTTCATTGGATAAGTATAAGAGGGGTGAATGGCGTGGTAATCTACCCTTAATTTTTACAAATGGATTTTTTATGCAAAATTATCAGATTTCATTTGAATTTTACATATAAGATCATACTGATGAGGTGCCTCCATGATGAGTTTTGAATTTTCATTGGTTAAGTACAAAGAAATGGAGGTTGTGGGTAAAACCCCTTAATTTATGTGAATGGATTTATTACGCAGAATTCACAGATTTGCTTCAAATCTTAGATATCGGTTCATAGGCAATTACCTCATTTGTTTTGGGGATTCATTGGTTAAGTATAAAGGAGGGATCGAATGGCTCTGGTATCTCTTTTAATTTAGGTAAATGGGTTTTTCATGCAGAATGAACCATTTTGCTTCCATTTTTGGATAAAGGTTTATACTGATGAGAGACTTTACAGATTAGTTTTGGGATTCTTTTATTAAGTATAAAGGAGGGGAAACAGGCGATTATCCCCCCTTAAATTAGATAAAGGGTTTTTTATGCAGAATTATCCAATTCATTTCAAATTTTGGATATGCGTTTTTTCAGATAAGGCGAATCCTTGATTAGTTTTGTGGGGGTCAATGATTAAGTATGAAAGGGGTGGGTATCTAATCAGTGCTTAATTTGTATTTCGAGGAAAATTATTCCTAGAAAAAATAAGGCTATAATATACATCTAGTGTGAATAGCCTGTGAGCTAAGTGCCATCAGTTTAACTGGGAAATATTCTTTTTATTTTTTTATTGTTTATTTATTTATTTATTTATTTATTGATAAGACAATTCTTTGTTTCCAAGATTACAAGTACCGTTTCGCAATCATTTGTGTTATTTCTCGTGGAGATCATTTTTCAGCGAAAGAAAATTAAACTTATTTCGAAAATGTTGGTATTTCTTCAATGTCATCGTATCTGGTAGCTGGATTGTTATTTTTTATTTTATTCTAGACCGAATATTTTAAAATCTACATCTCAAATAGAACCACATCTTAAGTGATACGTAGAGGATTATACCGGCAAAGGGATTTCTTTTGTGAGCAAACTGAATACATGTATCTGTGAGTATATTTCTGTATCTGCATATGGGTGGGTGCGCGTGAGCGCCCATGTATATAATAAATTAATTAATATAATTTAAAGAATTTTTGAAAAAACATCCATAATAAATTAATTAATATAATTTAAAGAATTTTTGAAAAAACATCCATATAAAATCATTTGTGCAATACACTTTCAAAGCTAAGTCCGCCTAAAACTTAAAAGTAGACGGAGGAAGTTGCCGCAGCAACCCTTCTGTTTTTAAACAATTTTTTTTCTTTGACTTTTATTTAAAAAAAATTCGTTTTTGAATTTGATAAAATTATCAACTGAGGTTAACATTTTTTTGTGTTTGGAGTGAATATGACATGAGTAAAGACATGAGTAAAAATTAAGTCACAGATTGGTAGACTTGAGCAATTTCATGTAATTTTTACATTAGATTTAGAAGTTTTTTTTTTTTTTTTTTGACATAAATGTGGTAAATTAAAGAAAAAATGTTCGTGATTGAAAATATGTAAACAAAGAAAATATTAATACAACTACTTACTTCAACTGTTTCATACAGTATTAAAATACGTGAAAAAATAATTAAATGTAATATTATTTCAATAAGTCATCCCCCACACAGTTAACTAAGCGTATAACCAACACAGTGAGAAATGCCCACTCCTGGGATCGAAATTGTAAGCTTTGGAATAGCGTTCCTAGTTTCCAATATTTAAGTTACGAGGATGATGGACAGCCCAGCACCTCTCACTCATACATGTTGGCAAGGTTGCAACTGAAGCACAAGATAGTACTTTCCACATGAGCACACGAACCTGCGGCGTAACACGAGACACAAAGAAACCCACCATCGGTGAACACATACTAATTATAACCCATTTTTCAACCAAATTACTTTTCACATTTTATTTTCTACATTTAATGTTTAAAATATTTCAATGTAGCAATTTTACAGGATTTTACTTATTTTAAGGAACGTGGATTGTCGTATAAAAATCTATATTTATGTTAACATGTGTACAAGGTTAACCATACGGAACAGTTGACTTATATGAGAGTATACACGATAATATGGATTAACTTATGTAAAAATATTCCTTCTTTTATGTAAGATAGTAAGATTGATCCTGGGAATTTTAACAAATAAAATTTAATGTAAATGTAAACAGTAACTTTAAAAGAATTATTACGAAATGTATAAATTGTTTTCTCAATACTAGATGCTTTCAGTTTTCGTCATTGTATTTTATTACGTTTGAAGGGGATCAGTGACGATTTCAGTTATAATTATTAAGATGTCAATCCAATAGAAAAGTAATAACATTTTCATGTAACATATTCCTTTTTGAAATACCATTGTGAAATATTTGTGTAATTATAAAATGTGAGTAATGTTATCATATTTTGGAGATAATTATTTTTAAAAAGTATGAGATACATATTAATTGAATTTGAATATTTGTATCTAAATGCATTAATTTTATAAGTATATTTGTTGACGTTAGATGTATGTTTACCGACGTGAGACGTAAAGTAGATTATGCTTGATTTTTTTCATAAAATTGTTATTAACACTGTGCTTTAATATATAATGCTTTTAAATTTAATGCGCAATATACAGGGTGAGTCATAAATATCGAAACAATAGGCTATCTTCTTAAATATTGCCTCTAGACCCATGCTTCCAATTGCAAAAATTCATTAAAAAAAGGTGAAATTTCTGATAAGATAAGTTGTAACTACATGGGGGGTCTATTTAAAAAAAATACGAAAATTAATTTTTTATACAGCCCCCGTAGAGCAAAATTCCCAGTTAGGAAATTATTCCTTATCCATTCCTAAATTGAACAAAAAAAATTTCATCTCCTTATCTAAAAATCTGACAGAGATATTAAAATCCAAAATTCTCCAAAATTCGTGACTTACACCACTTTACCATGCGTGTAAACGAAGAATTTTTGATCCAATTTCAAAGCAAATGAGAGAAAGTCGACAAATTGTCTGTATTAAATATCGATTCAAGACCGTGCCTCTTAAATGGACATAATAAAGCAGCATATTGATGTAACTCAAAAGTTGTTTCCAAAATATGTTGATCGTTAGTATTGGAGGTCTGCATGGATCGAAATACCTAGGTCCGGTCCCAAACCGACCCATAGGGAAAAAACTTCTGCCTGGCATGGGAAAATGTTAAAATCATAATCCGGCCAGCCTGGAAAAAAGTTTAAATTATAGCCCAGCTCAGCCGCGAATTTCTACATAGTTTTTTACTTCACTATAGTTAAAAATTGTTTAGATGGGAGGAGTTCTGACCAAAAATACTTATTATAGCTTTTCGTTTTTTATATTTATACTTTTAATTATTAAAGAAGTGCCAAAGGCTGTGATATATTTATTTTATCAAGGAATCTCTTTATATCTAAATGTTTCAGTTATATTTTAATATCGCTAATCCATATCCCGTGCGTTGGAGACTTTGAAAAATGTTATACAGTAAAACCTTTTAAGACGGAATCACATAGGAAAGAAAAAATACGTAATAGACAAATCCCCTTTCTAGGAGGGTTAAATTTAGGAGGGTAAAAAGTTTGTTTTTTCTCAGGTGTAATTGTATTCATTTTGCATGGATCAACACATTTTCTGTTTAAGACAGAATTCCGTCATAGGCAGATTTTTTTTCTGGTTTTATTGAGTTTAATTTTTTAGCATTTAAATATACTAATCTTAAGAAAAAACATTTTGAAGTTTTTTTTTCTTTTTTGTAAAATAAAAGCGATTTTAAAACCTACGTGGTTTTCCTAAAAATTTTGATTGAATCAAATTTTACTTATTTTATGCACATATTAGGTCAGTCAGAGACAGTGATTTTAATACGGATTGTTCGAAACCGGGATTGAAAATTTCGTCGAGTGCAGACCTTATTAAAAGTTAAGAATTGTTAAAGAAAAAAGTAACAACTTGAAACATGTCATTTTTAACTATTTTACATTAGTTTTGCTTCGGGAAAAATTGAAAATTTATTTACTTTTGAAAATAAGATTTTTTTAAAGTTATATTTTTTTTCAATAAATATTTTTAATAGTTCTAAAATTAATATTGAAAAACAAAAACCCCGAAACAAAAATAAAATCTGATTTTCATCTTTAAATAAATGGAAAAAAAGTGAAATCCGATAAATAATCTTTGGAGAAATAACGATTTTTAATTACCCCATTCAAACCAGTACTAACGATATGAAATTTTTATAAATTTTAAGAGGAATTTTAGGATGTGATTTTCTTAGCAAATTATATGGCTAATCATTACAAAAAAGAAGAAAAATCAAAATTCTAACTCAAAAGATAGATTTTTTACACGTTTCTTAGATCTGTTAAAGTAACATTATCTTTTGAATTGCGCGCATTTCAATTTGAGTCTAATCCCTTAAAACCAGATGAAATATTCAAACGGATCTAACTTTGAGTGTTTTGAAGATATGAAGATGCAACTTTTTGTGTATTATTCAGGACTAGATAAGTAAAGTTTTCCTAATTGGAATTTTTATCCTACGGGCGCCGTATAAAAAGTTAATTTTCGTACTTTTTCAAATAGACCTCCCATGGAGTTGCAACTTATCTTATCAAAAAGTTTACCTTTATTAATGAATTTTTGCAATTGGAAGTATGGGTCTAAGGGCAACATTTAAGGAGATAGCCTATTCTTTCGATATTTATGACTCACCCTGTATATAGTTTGTTTCCCAATACTACGCTTTTATAGTTTTCTTCATAGTATTTTATTACGTTTAAAGGAAAACAGTTAGGAAACTCAATTATTATTGTTATTAAGATATCAATGAGTTGGTAAAGTAATTTTAAATAATAATATAAATAATATTTTAATATAAAATCTTCATATTTGTGATACTATTACGAAATATTTGTTTAATTATGAAATTTGTGTAATATTATTATATCATGGAGATATTATATAAAGAAACGGAGTATTACACGCGTTCAGAGGGTACCATACCATAAATATATGTATTATTAACACCTTGTGTACGAGCGACTGGTATACATGCCACCTAAAATTCTCAGAATCCTTCATTATTCCCATCGGTTATTTTTTTATTGTAAAGTTTATCTTATTTAAATGGAGCATTTTCGTGATTCAAGTTCAGAAAATTTTCTGCTTAGGAAAACCGGTGGTTAAAGATAAAAAAGTAAGCAAAGTACTCTCAACGCGAAGAAGTTAACTATATTAATAAAGGAAAATCGTTGCTGAAAGTATAATAAGACTTTGTACAAAACTATAGAAAGTAGAATTGGTTATAGCTGTATACAATAGAAAAGTACGAATATTTATACCATAAAGGTTTGACTGCATATGAAGCCTAAATAATATCAAATATTTCTATTCTGTATAACTCTTTTTTTAATCTTATCCATTTAGAAGGAATTTAACTTGGTACAGAGAATAAAAGATAGTGAATATTTAAACGTCATTTAGCATTTCAAAAAACTAAATTCAGCGAAGTAACAATCTTTACTTTTTGCAATGTAGCTAATTCAAACCCCTTGTTCAATGTTTAAATTTGGCATTGTGCTAAAGATCTTGTGTAGAAAGGAGCTCGCAGACTTGCGAAGCCCTTTGATCCATGACACGTTTTTCCAGATAAGTTTTTACTTAACTTTTAAATACGCAAGAGTCGTAATGAGAGACCCACTCAATGCAAACTAGTCACAATCACTATAGTATTTATGAAGGGTTCGTATGAATAAGGAATTAAAAAATTAGACATTTTAATACCAAAATTTCGTAACGTAGTGACCGCTGTATCCGAAGTCAGGAAGGTGTTGCATTAAATAAGGCAAATAATGCTTTAAAAAAATCCTGGTACTAAAATGGAAAACTGTATGTTTTAATAACTTAAGCATAGGAGTCGTAATTTATGTGATTAATTCTAATTAAAATGGTATGTTTGCAACAGTATGAAGTTATTTTTATGCTGCTACTAGGTATTGCATTGTACAAATATATTATTAAAAGTTAAGGCTTTAAAAGCGGATTGTATGCAGCATACGTCCCCACATCAATATTTATGTCCAAACAGCCCCTGTCTTTAAGTATTAATATCTAAGCTAATTACCGACGATTTTTTTTCAAAATTCATTATCAACGATGCTTTTATACTTCTGCTACGATACGCGCCTCCTGCATTTTTCAACAACTTTTCTCAATTGCCAAAAATCGAAATTTGTATGTAACAGAAAAATGTGCCTTTCTCAAGAACTATACAATCTAGAGAAATCGCTATAGTTTTTCTGCAAGGTTTAAAGTAATATCTACAACATCTAATTTTTCCATAATTTTAGTTCCAGTGGATTCGGAATAAAATGGGAAGGTGACATATTTTTGTATTGTAATTTCGACAATATCTCTGAAAACATAATACCGAAAATTAAAAGAAAAATATTTTTGAGTTCAGCGTAACGAAAGTTTTCACAAGATACCCCACACGATATGCAGAATTTTTTTCTTCGAGTAATTTAATTATTCCGTCTCTCCCCACTCCTAAATATATTTTAAAATAATTAATAATCTGTAAATATGTGGGTCAATAGTCTTTAATATGTTCCCCAAAAGCAGTGAAAAAAATCATTTGGGAATGTTCTGATGGTAATGTAAAAACAATGTTTTCAATAAACTTAAACAAAACAAATATCTTAATTTTTAGTGGCACAGAAAGTTAAAAAATTCCATCTAAAGTTATTTTCCGCGTCATCCGTTTATTAAACTAAGCCAAGAAATAAATAAAGTGGTAGAATGTAACAGATATGCGGTTTCAATCTCTTTTAAAAACGAAAACCTCATCCCTACATCAGTGAGAACTTTAAAGCCCACAAAAAGAGACTCATGAGAAAAAAAGACCACTCTGGTGATAACTTGAGTTCCTGGAAAATTTATCGGTAATTTAGTTTGACAAGGGTCTGATTATAGTCGTTACAAACAAAGACATAGGAAACATTGTTTCCCTCTTGTATTTTTCGCGACAAATATTTCTTCTGCTGGTCAGGTAACTTCAAATTCAGTGGCGTACTAGGGAGAAAATAAAAACCCTCATGAGAAAACCAGAAATAATCTTTTTCCACTAAAGAAATTTTTGCTCCAAATTCCAGAGGAAGAAAAAGCAAATCTCAAAGGGAGACGTAAATGCTATGTTTACTTTATTTTTTTTTTCATCAAGAAATCACTTTCAATAGAAAATAAGAAATACAAAGATAAACACACGTACTAATTTTGAGATTACATTTTTATAACTATTGCATTATCAGAGCTACGTTCCGCTCATTTATGTTCTCATGAAAAGAAATCTTCAAAATACATTCAAAGAATAAAGAAAAGAAAGCTATTAACTTTTCACATAAAAATTTTGAGATTTTATATCAAGAAAATGACAACATACTTCATTTGATCAGCTTAATAAATCTGATTTGATTAACAAGCATTAACAATGAACGCATTTGTTTAGTTATATGTGTTAGCATAAATAAGAATAATTTATTTAAAGGATAATAAATAATCAGACAATTAATTGTGACTACCACCCATATCAGATTTTAAAACTCACGATATCATAAATAAAAGTTCATTTTATTTTAAAACACAGTATATGATTTTCATGTTTTTTATTTAATTTTTTGAGAGAAATTATATTTTAAATATGTGAGAAAACCTGTTAAATTTGATTGTAAATAATAATTAACGAATAATTGTTTCCCTATTATACTGAAAAAAATATATTTTCTTCAAAATAGAAATCAGCAAAGTATGAAACTTAATGAACTCAATCATAATTTTTACAGAAATATTTGAATCATATTTTATAATTTTTGAGTTGACATTAATTAAAACTCGTATTCTTTCTTTGAGCAATTTATAAAATCAAATAACTAAACTCTACTGCGATCAATCAAATTACAATTAAACTACTGATATTATTTTTTAATTCTCTATAAAACAATAGTATGTAATGAAATAACAGTTCACAGTAAGTGTGATTTTTAATATGGGAGCAAATAATTTGAAATTATTTGTACTGTGATTTTTCAACTTCAACAGATTGAAATATAACAATTATGAATATAGCTTAATTGTTACACAGATGCAAGCAAATTAAATCAAGAAAGAATAAACATGTAAAATACGTAAATAATGAAGTGATTTTCAGCATAACATTGGGTAAAAAAAATTCATATTATGTATGTTATTGCAAAAAGAAATTTGTATATAAGTGCACAGATTTTCATATTTTAAATAATACTTAATTGACTGAGAGGTTCTGCTTTGATGCTGCTTTAGTAACCTCGTATGTAGACCTATCTGCTTGGAGTTATCAGTTTCTTATCTGAAACTTGGGTTAATAAGTGTAAAGGTCTCTCAGAATATTCCCATGCAGAGCAATGCCCCTCCCCTCGGCCAACACCTCACTCACATATTAGTCTGTATCAAACTCCACCACTATCATTTTAAATAAGCGCGTTATTTGTTAAATATAGGAAAATTAAGATGTCATTATCAAAATTGGTATCGTAAAATGCATTAAAAGAGATTATTAAAAAAGAAGTATAAGGAACTGGTGATTTTAAATGTGGTATCTTGAATGTTACAAAACTAAGAGATACAATACATAAAAAAGTGAAAAAATCAGATAAAAAGTTCAATATAAGCTGGGTAAAAGCAGACGTAGGCATCCAAGGTTACAAGGAAGCCAGCAAATTAGCAAAACAAGCAGCACAAAATCAGTCAAAGAATATACCATACAACTTAGTAAGATTAATATCTAACGTAAAAAGTACAATCAAAGAGCTTATAACAAAACAATGGCAGTTCGATTGGGATTACGGGGACATTGGTAGGACAACATATGAATACTTCCTGAAAGCTAACTCAAATAGACTAGTGGGCTGCAAACTATTAAGTCAAATTTACATGGGTCATGGAGCATTTCCTGTCTACCTACACAGATTTAAGCTAAAAAAACACCAAACTGCACATGGTGAGAAATTAAAACCCCAAAACACTAACTTACATCCTGCCCGTTAACAAAGCAGCACCATCTGGTCCAAATAACAACAAATAATGAGCAACTTTGGCATAACCAACTAGCAAACAACAATCACGTAAAGAACAAGGGTAAATCAGTGGCTAGATGGCTAATTGAAAACATAGACACAATATCACAGTAGGAAACACGCTCAGTAGGTCCCAGCGAGACCTCCACTCCCATCCCCAACAAACAATGTGTCTGTCCCTTTCACTTCGGTAACCCAGTAGGAACATAATACTATATGTTAAATGTTATATGTTAAATGTTATGTGTTATATGCTGTATGTTAAAAAAGAGGTCCGGAATTTACACCAATCTCTAAGTAAAAAAATTAAAACTGTCAGTGTCTGTCTCATGTCCTCTAGCAGTGTGCAATAGTCGCATAACATCAGCTATAACAATGGACCGCAACATACGAATTGCAAGCACGACGAATGTCACCAATGGTTCAGCAAGTTGTGCATTATGACATAGTACGAATCTTCAACCGTCTACGATACTGTTTGTCCGTCCACTGTGATGTGTTATAAAAACAAAATAAGGTTTGTACAGTATTGTTAATTAATGTCATGTCTTTTTATTTTTAAATATTATTTCTCGTTTTTTTAAATAATTTCATTAGGGTTCATTTATTTTTTCTCTTTGAGAACTGCCTCTCTTTATATATGCGCTTTCTGCACCAGCTACCGGACCCGCTCCATTGAGAAAGCCCACGGAGCCAGTTTTTTTTAACCGGCGAGGTATGATAGAATTGCGGAGTCACAGCCCCCTTGCAACGTAATTTTTGCCTATCGACTCTGCTCAAAATTAATTACGGTGCAACTTGTCTATTTTTTGAATCCCTTCTTTTGTTTTTACTCACCCCCTTCCCCACTAAATTACCTTTTTCATTTTACAAGTATGCATCAACAGTTAGGCATCAAAAACTTCAGACTATCTGAAGTAAGCCGGGCAAAGGTGTCCAAATTGGCAGAACATTATACTCATAGCTTTTGGTTGCAGGATTTAGGCTATCCGCCGGCTAAAATTCCGTCAATTACGCTAACGGCACCTGGTGCATGTAAAATCCGTCGTGAGTGCAAAGTCCTCCAAGTTACCTGTGAATTATATTTCTGAAGGTGCCTTTCCAGGTGAAGATCTCGTCATCTGATCAAGGTTCTAAATTACGAGACGTACTAGAATAGACATCTGCAGTACAAACAACAGGATGTAACGGTAAGCAACCGACAAAACAAAGTATGCTCAAACGAGAAGCATGTACTGGAGATATGATGACATGTGAAGCGAACATATCAGGTTTATTGCCGCTACGCGGCGATTAGTCGGTCACCTGCCTCGATACCAGGTATCTAACCCGTTAAGCTGAGGTAACGCGGCAGGTAGGGACCTGGTCATCATTCAGAAAGAAAGAAAGAAGTCGCTATTGTTTCAATATTCAGAACAATTTTCTCTTTAAAGGAAAAAGTTGAATACATATTCCAGGGCGGCTATACTTGCCCTGGTGAAAAGTGAATTATTTCAATATTCGAAACATGTGCCTCTCTGCTGGGCAAACCTGATTGCAATTTCTTTAAGTAAAAATGATTTAAATCCTTTTCTAATAAAGAAATTTCTGGCACATTACTCATTTGAATTAAACTAAAGAGCAGCATATAATGTCTTCAAATGACAAAAAACAACGAACAATATGATAAAGTTATGCCAATTCTTCCGATATTATTAAATTCTAGGAGGAACTCTTGATTAATAGGATAGGTTTGAAAGTCGTATGATAATTATGAGATAAGTAATCATCTACTTTTATTAGGATGATGTTTGGTAAGTAAAAATCAGTATTGTTATCTTAAGTTGATCATCATTGTACAATTTATTACTGATTAATTATGAAAATCAAGTTAAAATTAATGGTATAAGATTAAAATAGAATCACGTACTTCTAGCAAAGTGATAAAGCTTCATTTACTTAATACACTACTTAAATTTTATTAAAAAATAAGGATTTGCATTAACCATTTTATATGTGATTATAACGTACTTACTAAACCCGTAAGATATGAATTAATAAAAAATGGATTTATTAGAATTATTCGTAGAAAAACATAATTATTAATGGAGTGATAGCATAATTTTTATCTATAAATTTTGAATAGTGCAGTAAACAGAAGGTGTTTGCATTAATATTTATATGTTCAATGATTAAGTAAACATATATATATACATATATATATATATATATATATATATATATATATATATATATATATATATATATATATATATATATATATATATATATATATATATATATATATATATATATATATATATATATTACGTATCCTTATACGAAAAATTCACATAAAGTGAATAAATGTAAAATATTTACTTTTAATAATAATTTTAAAAAATACTAAATTAAGAGATGACCTTTTTGTTGGTCTAAAACTAATACGACTATAGTGAAATAAACTGTAGCTTGCTTCATAAAGAACATAATTAAACAAAATGTGAGATGATTCGTAATCAAAGGTTAGTTAGAATAAGAGCTTATTCTCTTTGCCTTAAAAGAATATGTGAGATAGTGACTGTAATCCACAGTCTCTCATACTAAATGCACAACAAATTATCAAGTGAAGAAGTTGTTTAATAGGTTCAAATCTAACTAGGACCTTTTGAAAACTCTATTTTTTTTTTTTCTAAATATTATTTCCCAACAATAAATTTAAACTAAGGTACCCTGGGGTAATAACGCCACGTTAAGGTTCTAGCAATTTTCAGGGCTCAGTTTTAGTTTGTATTTTTCAAACAAATATATGATTTGATACAACAACTCATTGACTATCTATATAAAAAAAATAATTTAACAGATATGAATACATAAAATCTAATGGCGTGATTTCTTGACCAATGCTATTTGGCGTTATTACCCACCTATATGGGTAATAACGCCGTGCAAACAAAACTATGAAATAAGTTGGAATAATTGCATGTAGATTGCTCAATTCTAAAAATACAAACTCTCAGCTCTAGGAATTGACAAATTGCATCCTAAGCTATTCAAAATGTTCATTTTTTTGTGAAAGTGTAAGAAAAATAAAGGCGTGATGTGGGGAGGGGGGATGAGGCAAAAGAATATCAGACCGTGAGCTTCTTTTTGCTTAAAAAACCGCTTAAATAGAATTATTAGAAACATTGCACATTTTTAACTGTGTTTATTTGAATCAGTATTTAGGATGTAGCTCGGCCACTGTAGGGAATCAATCGGGGTAAAAATTGCAAGGATTGGCGTTATTACCCCGTTATAGTTATTGTGCTGTATATTTTAAATTACAAATTTTCTCGAGAAGATATCCAAAATCTTCAACAACATTTTAAAAGACCATGACATGTATTACAAATTTATGCAATTAACAAAGTATTTCCGGATTAAAAAAATAGTCTTCACATCACAAAACGTATCTCGCAAATTTTAGATCAAGCGTTAATTTTAGCTGCTTGTAAAAACAATAAGACCTAAAAATGAAACAAATTAACTTGAAGCTATTTTTTTGCGATTTATATGACTCAAAACCCTTCTGCACAGAACACATGGGTGTCATTTACCAAATTATTTCATAATTATGCAAAATATTAGCACTTGGCGTTATTACCCCGTCTGGCGTTATTACCCCAGGGTACCTTATATACGATAGATGGCAGTATCAAAAAATATTCTTCATTAAAAAAAGAAATTGCATGAGAGTGTTACTTTATAAGAATTTTGCTTAATTTCCATCCGTATTCTAAATTTATTTAAAAAAAAATAACCTCTCCTCTAAAAAAAACTAGCCCTCTTCTATCATCACTTCCTTTATCTCATTCCTCCTATCCATAAAAGGATCTCCTCTAGTAAAATCTCAACAGCAGCAGTAGGATACTTCCATACTCCCATGTTGCTTGCGGCTGCAGGTCGCACGAAACTCTCCTTTTTATACTACAAACTACTAGATTTTGTAACTGAAAAAAATGTGTCTTGTTGAGTAAATATATTCTTTTACTCTCATTAACTTCTTTTATTGGGAATGGAACCGGTGAAATTGAACGATGCCCTTGTATTTTGCCGATTTTATCAGGAATATTAGTATTATTTAATGTACATGTTTCCTATAAATTGTGAACCTTTAAATAATAGAGTGGGACTTGAGCGCCGAACTTCTGGATATTGCGCTAGTTAATCAAGTGTAGCCATTTAGGACCATATCCAAAGGAACGGGTCAGCTCATTAAACACATTTGTTGTAAAATATTATCATAAACAGTGAGTAGAGCATTTTTGGAAAGCATCAAAAGATTTGAAAGCGATCAATAAAAAGTATTCTTTGAAATATTTCGAGAAAGAAAGACTTGTGAAATTACCTAGTGAAATTCCCTTCACTATTAGTGCACTACTCAATGCAATTTATTTGAAATCAGCTCGTTTTTTGGCTTCTTTAATATTTTTTCAAAGTTAAAAACTACAGATTCTTTATCGTTTTTCTTAAAATAATTGACATTTCCAATTGATTTTAAATATTTAGTAATAAGTTATAGAATTCAAAGTCATTTCAACCGTTATACATTTTACCTTTTTGCTTTTATAAAGCGAGGAAGGAAGAGGAGGATAATAATAAAATTAAATTTATAGGCAATTTTTTATTGCCTTAAAAATTTATTTGTTATCTGAATAATGTATTCTTAAAGTTTTAAACTTCCCAAAAATTCTAACGGTCTTTGAGAAGTCATTAGATTGATGCTCTTGATATCAATTGAACAACACGGCATCAAGATGTAAAATAAATAAATAAATAAATAAATAAATAAATAAATAATAAATACTTTTCCGATTTATGAAGATTTAGTACAAGATGTGCTATTGTAGCAATGTTTTGGTGACTTTACCCAGAACGCAAATGAATTTTTCAATGCAACTGTAAGGAATTTGAGCTCCAAAGCTTCTGAACTGCGATCGGAAAATTGTACAAATTGCTGCATTCCCAGCCGGAGGATGATGGATAATTAGAGTTACGAACGACCTTGAATTACAAACTGATCCCGAGTTTTCAAAACATTTGCTGATATTTACAGTTAGAATCGAATACAGAGACAAGATCAACGACCAATGCATATATCGAATGAGGCCAGTAGTACCTGGAAACAGGAATAATTAGAATATTGTCAAGTTAAACTGATGGCATTATGGTCACAGACTACACATACTAATTGTATATTACAGCCTTATATTTTCAAGAGTTAATGCCGTTCGAAAAACAAATTAAAGGGGGAAATAGCTCCCCCCATTTCCCCCTTTTATGCGCAATCATTAAAGCCCTTAAACTAATTAGGGATATATATGCTTTATCATATAAAAATCCTATATTTTAAAAATTCACATGAAATCAGATAGTCTTCAAAAAAACCTATTTATATAATCAAGGAAGAGTTATTCTTGTCCTTTATATTTAACCATTAAACGTTCAAATCTATTTAGATATTCGCCTTATCAGAAAGAACCTACATCCAAAATTTAAAGCAAATCGAAAAATTCTGAATAAAACCCACTTATCAAATTTAAAGGGGGGGGGAGAGGGCGATCGCCCGTACCCCCTTTATGCTTAACAAAAGAACCCCACAACTAATTAGGGAAGCATATTATCACTATGGTCCTGTATCCAAAAATTGAAGCAAATCGGTTAATTCTGCAAGAAAAACCATTTATCTAAATTACGAGGAGTAGTCTCACCAATCCCCCTTTTATGCTTATAAATTCCCAAAACAAATCAGATGCCTTATCAGTACGAACCTATATCCAAACTTTGAAGAGAATCGGTAAATTCTGCGTGAAAACCCATTAACCTAAAGTAATTGGGGGTTACTTCCCATATATATCGTAACATATCTCAAGGGAGAGGGGAGATTTGTCTTTTGATATCGATATTACTTTTGATCCAAAAAAAAATTATTTCTATCATGGAATTTTTTTAAAAATATTATATTTTGTTTTTTAATCGGTTATCTATATTTATGAAAATACAAATTATCATTAAAATAACTAAATTATAAAAAAACTATAACTCTAAAATATGAAATGCCCAACATTTGATATTCTTGTTCTTATTCGTATGTGTATGCCTATATAAGTACGATTTCTATATAATTACGATACCCTATATGAAGTATATTTCAAATGAAGCTCGAGTTTACTAATAAATAAAAAAGAGAAAAAAGTATTGCCCACTTGTTTTTTTCGCTTTTTTATAAGATCTACCTCCCCAACCTTCTTCCGTTAGAGCAAGTGCATCAAGGTTTTATCACTCTTGAATACATTATGTAACAAAAAAGCTAATAAATCCTTTTAGATAGTAACTATTTCTTTTAAGAGTTACTTGATATAAAGCGATATTTTATTAGTGTTTCTTTATTTAAATAAATAAAGTATGATAAAAATGAATCTAACCAGTTTTGTATATAAATCCAAAGAAAGAAATAAATTATAATAAAGAATACTGCCCAGTTAAACTGATGGCATTGAGCTCACAGGCTACAAATACTAATTGTACATTAAAGCCTTATATTTTCAAGGGTTAATTCCGTTCGAAAAAAAAATTAAGAAGGGGAAACACCTCTCCCCTTTCCTCTTTTTTTATACTTAATCATTGAACCTCCTATACTATCAAAGACATGCTTTATCATATAAAAAATCTATATCCAAAATTCAGAGCAAATTAGATAATTCTTAATAAAAACCCATTTAGCATTTATATAATTTAAAAGGAGTTATCCCCTTCTTTTATACTTAACCATTAAACTTCCAAAACGATTCAGAGATTTGAACGAAATCTGAAAATTCTGCTTGAAAAACCTATTTATATAAATTAAGAGGGGGGGGGAGGCATTAGAACCCCTGTTGCCCCTATTTATACTTATTCAATGAACACCTAATAGCAGTCACGGAATCGCCTCATCAGAATGATCCTAATCTAAATTTTGAACGAAAACTTAATTCTGCATGAAAATCCCATTTATATCAACTAACGGGGGGGGGGGGCATTAGAACCCCTGTTCCCCCTATTTATACTTATTCAATGAACACCTAATAACAGCCACGGAATCGCCTCATCAGAATGATCCTAATCTAAATTTTGAACGAAAACTTAATTCTGCATGAAAATCCCATTTATATCAACTAACGGGGGGGGGGGGATTAGAACCCCTGTTCCCCCTATTTATACTTATTCAATGAACACCTAATAACAGTCACGGAATCGCCTCATCAGAATGATCCTAATCTAAATTTTGAAAACTTAATTCTGCATGAAAATCCCATTTATATCAACTAACGGGGGGCATGAGCCCCCCGTTCCCCCTCTTATACATATCGAATGAACTCCAAAAACTAATCAGGGAAGCGCCTTATCAGGATATACCTATATACAAAATTTCAAGTGGATCCGATATTTTTATCATGAGTTATCGCGTTACGCACATACGCACATACATACAGAACGGACGGGCACATAAGCTCTCAGGCTATGATAGCCTGTGAGCTAAAAATCAAAACAGTTTTACAATTTGATAACGATATCATTACCCGGGGGTGGGCAGCTGGAGGGATGATAATGTATGATATCTGAAGCGAGAAAAGGGGTCTAAAGTTACCAAAAAGTTGATAATGTTATATTTGCACATCCTCTCATAAAAAGTGGTTTATTTTGAAAACGTTCCCAATTTTTCATTTGTTTAAGCATTTGATATAATTCGGTTCATATTGGCTTTAAGGACTAACTTTAAGCAAAATATTTTGTGTTATTTATTTTAGACAACGAGTTGTTTTCCGTCAAAATAAAAACAATATTGTAGATTTAAGCATAAATATTATTTTCACCTTACTGTGCTTAAATAAGCCTTCTCGTTTTTTTTTAATCTTTAATAAAAAATAGCTTTTTACACGAGTCTGTCTTCTTAAATGATACATTATTTTTATTATAATGCTCTGAATAAACCCTTAAAAATAAATAGTCTTTTGAATAATTGTAGCAATTTACAAAATCATGTCTATTTAAAATTTTATTTTACAAAATAAAATTGTTGTAGCATACATTTTATGTATAAAAGACTGAAAACAAAGAAGGTATTAGCGTCATTTTCGTTACTTTTGAGAAGTCTACATTCCTTTTCAAAAATAATAATTTCGAATTGGTATTTTCAGATGCGGTTAGTGGCCAAACTTGTATCAGTGCATACACTAATATATAACTGGAAAAAAAACTTTTGACAAAACTTTCAAAAAATAAAAAGCTATTTTCTCAAAAGGACGATGTCAAAGGTATCCCTGTGTACTGCAAGCTCTTTACTTCTTCCTTTTAATTTTTCCTCGCATCTGCTCTCTTGCATTTCCCAATAATCTTAATGTTTTTAAATCAAGATAATCATTACTCTTTCATTCGCTAAACTACATGATTTTAGGTGTGGTCCCATATTTAAAATACGGGAAATATTTCACAAATTTTCCATCTTTTTCCAAGGTTTTAATAAATCAATAAGAATTTGATTAGCAATCAGTATATAGAATATATAATTTCATGAGAAGCATATTTCGGGATGGAAAGAATAAGGGATTTTTATGAAATTTCCATATTTAAATTATTTGTTGGTGAAATGTACACTAGATTATAAAAAAGTATGCAATTTTAAAACCCAGTATTTATTATTCAAATAAAACTCATTTATATTAAAATTTTAAGTTTCTATAAAATATCAAGTTTTCAAATTTTTTCGACACCTTGCTATTGAATTTTTATCCTTTTTTTATTCTTTTTTTATAAGGTGGTGTGGGGTAATAACGCCAGGCGGGGTAATAACGCCAAATGCTAATATTTTGCATAATTTTGAAATAATCTGGTAAATGACACCCATGTGCTTTGCGCAGAAGGGGTTTGAGTCATATAAATCGCAAAAAAACAGTTTCAAGTTAATTTGTTTCATTTTTAGGTCTTATTGTTTTTACAAGTAACTAAAATTAACGCTTAATCTAAAATTTGCGAGATACGTTTTGTGAAGTGAAGACTATTTTTTTATACGGAAATGCTTTGTTAATTACATAAATTTGTAGTACATTTCATGGACTTTCAAAATATTGTTGAAGATTTTGGATATCTTCTCGAGATAATTTGTAATTTAAAATGTACAGCGGAATAACTATAACGGGGTAATAACTTCAATCTTTGGCATTAATATCCCGGTTGATTCCCTACAGTGGTCGATCTACATCCTAAATACTAATTCAAATAAACACAGTTAAAACTGTGCAATGTTTCTAATAATTCTATTTAAGCGGTCCTTTTTAAGCAAAAAGAAGCTCACAGTCTGATTTTCTTTTGCCTCATCCTCCCCCCCCCCACACACACCACACCTTTATTTTTCTTACACTTTCACAAAAAATTGAACATTTTCAATAGCTTAGAATGCAATTTGTCAATTTCTAAGTTTGTAGAGTTTGTATTTTTAGAATTGGGCAATCTACATGCAATTATTGCATTTTATTTCATAGTTTTGTTTTCATGGCGTTATTACCCATATAGGTGGGTAATAACGCCAAATAGCATTGGTCAAGAAATCACGCCATTACGTTTTATGAATACATATCTGTTAAATTATTTTTTTTATATAGATAGACAATGAGTTGCTGTATCGAATCATATGTTTGTTTGAAAAATACAAACTAAAACTGAGCCGTGAAAATCGGTCGCACCTGAACGTGGCGTTATTACCCCAGGGTACCTTATTTAGTGTACATTTTTTGGATATTATTTACGCAACAAAATATATTTATAATTGAATTATATTCATAAATTTCTTATTAAAGTAAGTAAAATTTTGTCACTTTGTAATTAAAGTGTTGTTATTGCATGACATACAAAACGGTTTATTTTAATAGGATAAGAAATGATGTAAATAATCGAGACAATATAAATAAGAAAAAGGAAGTATATTCAACGTATGTTTAGTAGATTATTACGATTTCTTTTATAAAACAGTAAAGACAGGTTAAACGAGAAACAGATTTCCCAGTATTCAGATTTCGTTTTATGAATGAAATTTCATTTAAAATTAAATTTGACAGTTAAGAACTCTAAAATAAAATGTTCGCGTATAAACCTTTTATGGATATCTGTGTCTTACATTATTCAAAGAAAAAAATCTATACTTACTTGATTTAAAAATTGAAACAGTTTTTGACATTTTTATTCTTACTTATTATTCATATAAAATTCTAAAGTACAGGACACGTATATCAAAGTATTACAAGTATATTAAGGTATATCATAAAATACAGGAAACGTTGTGTATTTAAAATATTTGCCACTTGCATACGTTTCAGGCTTTTCACGTGAATAACAAATTACGGAAAATATCCCACAAGGAAAGTTATGATTTGAATAATAATAATAATTTTTTTCATCTCCCTGAACGTTAAAACGATTTTATTGGATGATACACAGTAATTATTTTCTAAAATGATCTTAATGCTACGTTCAAAAACAAATTGAATTTAATTTTAGCAGTCCAAAAATTTACTTCTTTGCTACGACACATTTATATATTAACAATATGCAATAACAACACATACAATAAAAGTCATAGATTTCGTAAAATTATTAGCATTTGTTCGTAATTGCCATAATGGAAAATTAGTTAAAGATGCTACCGCTGGTAAAACTTAACACAGTTTCTTCTATGGAATTATTTATATTACATTTAAGTGAACATATTTCATGTAAGAATAAAGTAATGTTACACAAGGTGTAAAGATTTTTTATAATATTTAATAAATTGGATAAAGTCGAATTTACCGATAAATTAATACCGATATTAAATATTAAATAATTAAAAAACAGGGCTAATATACATGTATTAATAGATACAGGTACATAGACGGATACATTTATCAATAAACAGGACGATGAAGTTATATTTTATTTGAATGGATACAAAAACGTGTTAGTTATTGTTTCTACTTACGTAAATAAAGTAATAGTAAGATTTTAAAGTACATCGCAAACTTATACGCGCGTGCTTTGAATGATATTTTTGTGACAATTATTTTATTATAAAGCAAATACACAATTTATCGTTCATTACAAAAACATCTTGAGTTGAGATTAATGGAAAAATATTTAAAATATTTGCCATTGAATAATAATATTGTTATAAATGAAAATTGACCAAAATGAATATAAGGTACCTGGGGTAATAACGCCACGTTAAGGTTCTACCAATTTTCACGGTTTAGTTTTAGATTGTATTTTTCAAACAAATATAGGATCTGATACAGCAACTCATTGACTATCTATATAAAATAAAATAATTTAACAGATATGTATTCAGAAAATGTAATGGCGTTTTTTCTTGACCAATGCTATTTGGCGTTAATACCCACCTATATGGGTAATAACGCCATGCAAACAAAACTATGAAATGAGATGGAATAATTGCATGTAGATTGCCCAATTCTAAAAATACAAACTCTACAAACTTTGAAATTGACAAATTGCATCTAAGCTTTTGAAAATGCTAAATTTTTTGTGAAAGTGTAAGAAAAATAAAGAAGTGGGTTGCGGGGGGGGGGGAGGATGGGGCAAAAAAATATTAGACCGTGAGCTTCTTTTTGCTTAAAAAGGTCTGCTTAAATAGAATTATTAGAAACATTGCACAGTTTTAACTGTGTTTATTTGAATCAGTATTTAGGATGTAGCTCGGCCACTGTAGGGAATCAACCGGGGTAATAATGCCAAGGATTGGCGTTATTACCCCGTAGTAGTTATTGCGCAGCAAATCCTAAACTACAAATTATCTCGAGAAGATATCCAAAATCTTCTAAACAATTTGAAAGCACATGAAATACACTACAAATTTATGTAATAAACAAAGTATTTCTGGATAAAAAATATAGTCTTCAGATCAAAAACCTTATGTCGCAAATTTTAGATCAAGCGTTAATTTTAGTTGCTTGTAAAAACAATAAGACCTAAAAATGAAACAAATTAACTTGAAGCTGTTTTTTGCGATTTATATGACCCAAAACCCTTCTGTGCAGAGCACATGGGTGTCATTTACCTGATTATTTCATATTTATGCAAAATATGAGCACTTGGCGTTATTACCCCAGGGTACCTTACTATGACAAACCATTGTATATTTTAGAATAGAAAAACTTTGAATTTGTTAAGTTCTTTTGTGATATAGTGGATTCTGATTATGAATTACCAAATTATGTAGTATATGTGTGACTTGGAGTTCGTGATGCGTTTTAAATGACAAAAATTCATTTTATTATCTTTCTATAGTTTAAGAAATATAAAAGTATATAAGATATTATATAATTTATATGAATTTTATTTCGATAAAGCTTAGAAAAATTAAACAATAATAATTTTCTGGTAATTTTAATGCTTTTTGAATAGAATACAGCTAATTTTGAAACAAATGGGATGTATCGAATATTGAGTTGCCTTAAATATTCTCATTCATTTTAATAAAAATGGAAAGGTGAATCAAAGATTGAAATCTGCGGGGCTTTGCATTTTGATTCAATAAAATACTTTCGGAATACACTTTTTATAGCGGCTTAAAGGTTAATTGCGATGTATCGTGAATATGATATAACGTTATGTATGTAAATGATTTTACAACATGTATAAGGATCATTAAGTTGAAATGCATAAATAATTTAAACTGCATATTTATAAGTAAGATACAGTGTTATTTCACGACATTGTGAATATAATCCAATATCCGTCAGAAAGTTAATGGAAAAATGGTCTCAAATCACACAATTTTCACAAACTTTTCACAATGTGACTTCTCAAAACTGTTGCTTGTCGTCATAGAATCATCACAGTGTTAATGGCAATTTCGTCATAAATGACACTTATTTCAAAAATTAGCCTCAATGCGACTTCATCGCAGGATCGTCACAAGTTTAATACCGAAACAGTGACAAATGACACATTTTTCACAAATTTATCACACCGTAAGTTCACAAAATGATCATAATGTACATCCTAAACGAGGTCTTAAACTGCCATAATTACTTAAAAATTTTCAGTCTTTATGACTTCGCTCTATTACATCGACGGTAATAAAATCATCGTGTAGCTTCATAACGATGTGACTGTGACGCCAAGATGCCTTACGGGTTGTGAAACGTTTTATATCAAAATAAAATCCCCATCAATATATACCTGAATATGAAATTTGGTGAAAATCTGTGCATTAGCATAAAGCTATTGGGATAATCTTTAAAAATGCCGCAAAGCAGTTGCACTTGTCCACTATTTATACTGATAATTATAATTCATGTCAAATACTAACTGAATATGAAGTTTAATGAAAACCCTTTCGTTACTTCTTGATAATTAGCTATTTTGGAATCGTGAAAATATGCAACGTAGTGGCACCACCAGTTGTAATCATTTACATCAAGAACCAATAAGCACCAATCTATAACAAGTAATAAATGAATATAATTTTTTATCAGAAATCTTGCATTAGTTCTTGAAATAGAGTGCTCACAAAATTTGCGTTCCTATACAGTCAAAGTGACAGACTCACAGTTAGACATTTTTTAAAAACATGTTTTTAGGGTCTGCCCCCCAAAATGTATAAATTCGACGAAAACCGGAAGTCAAAAATTTTCACGAAACCAATACTTTCTTCTTACAATGTAAGAAGAAAGTAAAAATCAATATTCTTTTTAGTTATGTGTTTCACGCAAAAATATTTTGAAAGACATATTTTTAAATTTTTACCCTCTGAATAAAAGACTTCGCATCTATCATTTCTCAAAACCAATTTTAACGGACAATTGAACATATTCAACTCTTTATTGTTTATATGAAATGCAATAAACCAAAATTATTTTTAACATATATCAGTTTTGGATAGAATTAATGCGTATTTTTATTGCAAAAATAAAAAAAAAGAACAATTGCTCTTGACAGAAAATATACTGCTAATATGTCATTTAATCTGCTGAGTAGGAATGTATGATGCTGAAGTTGAATGAAAAAGACGCTGGAAAGAATATTTCCTTCAAAGTAAATGACATATGAACTGACACTTGTCAGGTATTCGAAGAATACTTCTGCATAAAAAAATTCTTTTAAAGACCTATAATGCATTTAAGAATTAGCAAGCGAAATATTCTGCTATCTAAAACACAAGAAATATTAATACCCTATCATTGGCAATTTCCCTAACTTACTATGTACATTTTAGCCTAAATATAATCGATTGCATTTTATTTGTTTGAGAAATATACAAATGGATATTTTTTTCAACACTTTGCCAGATATTATAAAATTGGCGCACTTAAAAATAAATATCACGCAAAACAAATGAATTGTACTAAAAACGCAAAAAAGATGCTGACAGCCAAAAAGTAAAATCAATAACTCATTCACATCATATGAAAGAAGAATTCCAACTCCAAGTGTAAACAATTGCATTTTATTTTGCTTGAGTAAGATAGTCCTGAATAATTTTACAGCATTCTTCCAGTTATTTATAAGACATGTTTTTAGAAATAAATATTGAAATAAAACACCATGTTTCAGTTTAAAAAATGCGATGCAAATGTTCATGATAGGATAAATTCTAAAGATAAATGATTTATTTTTATCATTGTACCTTAATAATTCAAAATCTGGTCTAAAAATAATCAGCCGTATTTTATTTTGCTTGTGTTAGAGGTACATGAGCATTTTTGTTGCACGTTTTCTTGTTGTTTAAATATAATGCTTAAGCTATAAATATTTTCTTGTTTTGGCAAGATGCCTTAACCTGTATATTCCATGCATTTCCTCACGATCATGTTGAATTAATATAAAAATATTTAAAAAACCTATGAGATAAAACTCGTTGACGAGTACATGCTCAAAATAAATTTTGATTCTATTTTTCTTTTCATGTGTTTTGGTCTCATTTTAAACTATTTGTGAAGAATTTATTATATCATGTTAAACAAATATATTACAAAATTAATTCCAAAACTTTAAGCTTGCAATTTATGCATCGGTCATTTTGAAAAATTCCAGTTTCTTAATCAAATTTAAAGGGTTATTAAACACAAAATTAAGTGTGCTGATATGTATTAATCTATATTTATATTTCTAATAGATTTTTGGAACTAATTGCTGAAAACTAACAGCTGTGAAAGGTCTAATATAGAGGATGAAATGTGTTTAGGTTACTCAGCCATTTAATTTTTGTAATTGACCTAGGTACTTTTATAATAGTGTTCTCGACTCATAGGAAATTGATTATGTATTGCATAATCAGACTACATGCAGCGTTCCTAGCGGTAAACTATGGATCCTAGAGATTCTATCTCAAAAACTACTGGATTTATAGATTGAAGTCAATAAGATATTTTCCCAGTATCGTCAATGTGGTAGTATATGATATATCACACATATGAATATCTTAAAACGAAAGCGAAAAGTGTGATTATCTGTTGTTGGATTTATAATATTTCTCTCATAAAAGAAAAAATGGCGATTACAAAGATGCCCTTGTAAGCTCAAACTAGCTCAGACTAGTCTAGTAAGCTATACAGGTAATGATTTTATGTTGTGTTAGTTTTAATAATGTTTAATAATTGCAATTACAAGCCCTTTTTCTTCACGCCTTTTCAACTCCGCGAATTAACATCATAGTATTGATGGTAATAGCATATATTTGAATTGAAATTTTTCGCTTTTCTAGTAAGCCACTTTTGCATATGAAGTTTCACTGTAAAATTAACTAGCTACGCTTAACATTATTTGATTGTTATTTCATATATCCAGCAGTTTTCAAGCTACAATTATTCAGATCTAGAAGAAGTCTATAAGAGAACTTCAAGTGGTCTAATTGTGCAGCGTCAATTCGCTTTCTAATGTGTTGGTACTACTTTTTTAATTTTTTCTATATACATTTGTAGAGTAGAATGCTGAGTAACTTTCAGGATTTTCTCCTATAAATATTTAGCGCAATCATTTCATATATTTAAAGCATGCAATCAAAGATAATTTCTTTCCTATGTTTTCCTTATTTGTTAATCTATTATGCCTTTACTGCTATAGCCGAAATCAATTAAATGAGTAGCAATTAATTTAATACCGCAGTAGCTTTGATACACAGGGTGAGTCATAAATATCGAAACAATATCTCCTCAAATATTGCCCCTAGAACCATACTTCCAATTGCAAAAATTCATTAAAAAAGGTGAAATTTCTGATAAGATAAGTTGCAACTCCATGAGGGATCTATTTGAAAAAATACGAAAGTTAAACTTTTATACGGCCCCCATAGGGCAAAATTCCCAATTAGGAAATTATTCCTTATCTAGTCCTAAACTGAACAAAACAAATTTAATCTCCGTATCTAAAAATCCCACAGCGATATTAAATCCAAAATTCCTCAAAAATTCCTGACTTACACCACTTTTCCCTGCCTCTAAACTGTGATTTCTTGACTCAATTTCAACACTTGTTAGGGAACATTCACAAATTGCAATTTAATAAAAATCGGTTTAAGATAGCGCTTTTTCTTTGGACATAAAAGCAGCGTATTTGGAAGCGTATAGTTCTTACGCTAAATGTGTATACAGACGTCTGTCCGGGTCAAAATATCTAGGTCAGGTCCCAAACCGACCCATAGGGTAAAAAGTTCGTCGTGGCCTGAAAAAATGTCAACATCATAACCCGGACCAATCTGGAAAATAGTTTAAATCATAGCCCGGTTCAGTCGCAAATTTCTACATAGTTTTTTAATTCGGCGTGGGAAAAAAATGTTTCATATGGAAGAGTTCTGACCAAAAAATACTTTTATAGCTTTCCGTTTTTTATATTTATACTTTTTATTATTAAAGAAGCGCCAAAGGCTGTAATATATTTATATTATCAATGAATCTCTAATTATATGTAAATGTTTCACTTATATTTTAATATCGTTAATCCATATCCCATGCGTTGGACACTCTGAAAAATGTTATACATTAAAACTTTTTAAGACGGAATCACATAGGAAAGAAAAAATACGTTATAGACAGATGCTCTCCCTTGAAGATATAATTGGAGCTTATTTTCTTTTCAGGTACTATTGTATTTATTTTGCATGGATCAACATATTTTCCGTTTAAGACAGAATTCCGTCATAGGCAGATTTTTTTCACTGGTTTTATTGTATTTAACTTTTTTAGTCTTTGAATAATCTATTTAATAAAATAAATTTTAAAGGTTTTTTTTTTTTTTTTTTTTTTTTTTTTTTGTAAAATAAAGATTTTAAAATCTATATGTTTTTCGTAAAAAATTCGATAAAGCCGAATTTTATTTATTTTATGCACGTATTAAGTCAGTCAGAGGCAGTGATTTTAATACGGGTTTTGTCGACACCGGGTTTGAAAATTTCATCCAGAATGCACCTAAGTTGAAGGAAGTAGTTCCCTCCTTTATGAAAAGTACGCTAGGCCCGGCCTGGCGGGTCTTAAGAAAAAAAGTAACATCTCGGTGCTGGCCCTACCTGGGCCCAGAATACAGATTTTTTAACATCCTCTGGAGGACGATAAAAATCCTGAAGTTGTCAGAGGTAAATTTAAAAAGAAAAAAGAAAGACTTAGTCTGCATCTTAGAAAAAGCATTTTTAAAAATAACTGATGTACATTTAAACAATACACTTCATTTTTCTGCATAATGAATTTTTTATCCTCTATTTCTTGTCTTTAAATTATTAAATGTTAAGAATTTTCAAAAGAAAAAAGAACTTGAAACACGTCATATTTGATTTTTTTACATTAGTTTTGTTTCGGCAAATTTGAAAAAATGTTTACTTTTGAAAAAATGTTTGCTTTTGAAAATATGATTTTTTTTTAAAGTTACATTATTTTTTCAATAAACATTTTTAATAGTTTTAAAATTAATATTAAAAAAAAAACCTCGGAACAAAACTAAAATCAGATTTTCATATTTAATTAAATGGAAAAAAATTGAAATCCGATAAATAATGTTACGAGTTATAACGATTATTGATTGTCCCGTTTAAACCAGTACTAACCACATGAAACTTTTATAAATCGTATGAGAAATTTTAGAATGTGATTTTCATAGCAAATTATAAGGCTAACCATCACAAAAAAGAAAAAAAATCAAAATTCTAACTCAAGAAATAGATTTTTTACGCGTTTTCTAGAACTGTTAAAGTAACATTGTTTTTTTGAATTGCGCGCATTTCAATTTGTGTCTAATCTCTTAAAACCTGATGAATTTTTTAAACGGCTATAACTTTGCAAATTTTGGAGATATGAAGATGCAATATTTTGTGTCTTATTCATGACTGAATAAGGAAAGTTTTCCAAATGGAATTTTTGTCCTACGGGGGCCGTATAAAAATTTAATTTTCGTAACTTTTCAACTAGACCCCCCCATGGAGTCGCAATTTATCTTATCACAAATTTAACATTTTTTTATGAATTTTTGCAATTGGAAGTATGAGTCTAAGGGCAATATTTAAGGAGATAGCCTATTGTTTCGATATTTATGACTCACCCTGTATATATTATTAAAAATAGTCGTGTTTCTTCAATTTGCTGCTAAATATAACCAATGTTTTACGTTTGGGATCATCATCGGGGATAAATTGAGTTTAGAGCAAAAACACAAATACAAACATTTAATTTTGTGATGTGCTTAATTTTAATTTATGATTGCTTTTTCATTACACATGTTTTTTCTTTAAATATTTTATTTTTTGAAATAATATGTCAGACTTCGTTACTTTAGAATATTGAGAATAAATGTCATATATTTAATATAAGCATAAAACTCTAACTAAGCATAAGTTAAATTAACCATAAGTGAAAATAATAATTAAACAGACAATCATTATTAGAAACATTGTTTAGAATGCTGATAGATTCAATAATACATATACGTGTGTAGCATTGATTCAATTAACTGTTTTAACTCAACACATTACGGTTTTAGCTCAGCTTTGAAGGTGTCACAAAGTTTTACACCGTAAGTGGAGTTACTTCTAGTGAAGATGACTGTTAAATTCTTGAATGACAGAGGTTTAAAGCAATCAGTATCTGAGAAAAATGAGTTCAACTCAAAAAATGCTATTCCATGTGGAGATCAATACCGTGTCTTTCATGAGGTATTCAGAATTTTTTCTTGTGTTCATTTTTAATTTCTCCAGCAACAATATACATGTCCACAACTCATTGTTTGACATACCCACATAGCCAACAGCAGACAGCATTGCTCATCAATTGTTCATAAGCATTTTTTGCTTAACAGTGAACTGTTCAAAACTGTTTAAGGCATTGCTTCGTTTGTTGGGCTATGCGTTGCCTGACTTACCGTCTGTATCACTCTAACTTCCGTAAATATATTTGAGCTATTATGCAGTTAGCGTATGTTACGAAGGTTTACAATAGAACACTTCTTACTGAAAATATCGGGTATATAATCCATTTACATTGACGTACAAACTAATTCTGTGACATTATCACCTATCAGTAAAAAAGCAAAAATGACGTGTATTTTGATTTATTTCGCTCTTTCAAACATAATGAAACTGATATGGATTAATGAGGTTCGCTATAAAATGTTTTCTATAGAATAGGGTGTATCTCAATCTTTTAAAAAGCGTATGGGCTTATTTTATATTCAGTTTCATAAGTCTTTTTTATCAGCATTGGAGAAGCTATGGTAGATAATGTTGCGAGCTCTACTGTCTGACAGTCAAAACATTAAGGGTCTGAAGCCATTCCGCTTTTAATTCCATTGTTTTTCTCAAGAATTTCAACATGTGCACTACTGGAGAAGAAATGTGACCACTTCTGAATTTTGTGTGTCCAACACCGACTCATTTTAAATTCTGAGAAAGAAATTATTTTTATTCGAAACCATGTTTAAAATTGGAATTTTTGCAGCACAGTCTTATCGAAAAATAGTAAATTGAAATTTTAAGGATTCGCTGTTGTAAAAAAAGGAATATGAATAAAATAGGTGAAAACTATCTTAAAAGTTTACACTTCTGGGACAGTTACCTTAAAATAATTTATCGCATATTTTTTTAACTTTTAAAACTAAAATCATTATGTTATTCATTATTAGTAGTCTACTGATAGTTTCTAATTTTATTTCCTATATACAGGGTGATTCATAAAAGATGGGCAGAACTTTAAGGGGTTATAGTACACTTAAAGACAAATAATATTAAATAGGAGACTAAGGGTCCCAGACGTATTCCCAAGGAGATAGGGGGCATTAAAGTTTAGGGTCCGAAATTTCAAATGATTATAAAAAATGGAAAAATTGGTCGATTCGTTTGCGGTTTTTGCAAAAAATTTTCTTTATGCCAGTATTTTCTCGAAATAAAATTTTAAAGTTCAATTTCAAAAAATGCCGATAGGGGGCGCTTTAGACTTTGGAGTAACAAACAACTATTTTTTAACGTTATTTTTTGTATTTCTTTAAATGATTTCGAAAGCTTAGACTTAAACTTAAATTTTGATCTAAAAATCTGAGTCCTAACGAGTAGTTAAGTAGCGTAAACTGAAATTTGAAATTTGAAACCCTTCTCCCCCCAGAACAAAAATCAGTTATTCCCGATCTTTGTGTCGTAGATTAGGCTCTAACTACTGCCGCGTTTTGCTAAAATTATTCTTTATGTCAGTATTTTCTTGAAAATAAATTTTAAAGAAAATTTTCAAAAAATTCCGATAGAGGGCGCTTTAGACATTGGAGTAACGAACAACTATTTTATACCGTTATTTTTTGTGTCTCATTAAATGCTTTCTAAAGCTTAGACTTAAATTTTCAGCCCAAAATCTGAATCGTTAGACGTGGTTAAGTTTCTGGGGAGAGGGATTTGAAATTTCTACTCCTGAGCACAGTTCAGTTTACCATGTCCACACATTGTGTGCTGTGATACGAGGTAAAAAGACACAAATTAGGATTATGTTACCAAAGCATATTTATTAACATGTAATTACAATAAATGTTTAAAATTGTGACCACCAGAGGTTATGCAAACAGAACAACGGCGAAGAATGGAACGGCGAACATTCGCGAAAACATCAGGCTTTTCGAGCACTACCCCTACAGCGGCGTAAAATCTGGCGACCAGTTCCTCGGGGGATTCAATGGGTGTCTCATACATAAGAGCCTTCAATTGTCCCCAAAAAAAGAAATCGAGGGGTGAAAGATCTGGCGAGCGAGCAGGCCAAGCAACAGGACCACCTCGACCAATCCATCTGTTCGGAAATGTGATGTCCAGATAGTTGCGGACGTCTCGTACGTAATGGGCATGCGCTCCATCGTGCTGGAACCACATGACCCGCCGGATGCGTGGAGGAACAACGTTTAACAGGTCTGGCAGCACATGTTGCAGAAATGTGAGGTATGTTTTACCGTTGAGGCGTTCAGGAAGAAGGTACGGTCCGATTAGGTGGTCTCCGAGGATTCCTGCCCAAACATTGATGGAAAAGCGTCTCTGATGAGCATGTGGATACGTAGCATGTGGATTGACATCCGCCCATACATGTGCATTGTGTGTGTTAAATGTACCTTCACGTGTGAAGGTACATTCATCGGTGAAAAGCACAGTTCGTCCAAAATGTGGATTTAGCGCGTTCTGCTGCAGAAACCAGCGGGCGAATTCAATACGATTTGGATAATCCCCTGGAGACAGTTTCTGGACTCGTTGCACATGAAACGGGAGCAAATGTTCATCCTTCAGTACCCTCCAAGTCATGGACTGTGAGGTATCCACCTGCCTAGCCACTGTTCGTGTACTTGTACTTGGCTGCGCCGCTACTACATCCAGAATGGCTTCTGCAACAACTACTGATTCGTCCTTTTTTGCACGACCTGCATTCGACCGGGAAGCGTGAAATGATCCCGTCTCACACAACTGTCTGTGCAAGCGCTCGAAAGTTTTGCGGTTAGGCAACCGCCTGTTAGGAAATCGCTCTCCGTACATTCGTTGTGCCTCTGCACCATTTCCATCTGCCGCTCCGTAAATTAAATGCATCTCAGCCTTTTCCTTATTCGTGAAGGGCACCATCTTCCGATTCATTACTACAGCGACTTACACTTGACTCACCGTTCAGTGGTTTTTATGCCTGAATCGTGTCGAAATTTTGCATACGTGTTCTTCTTCTTCCCCATTTGACATTTGCATACTTTCTGTCTCCTTCTTCACCCGGTGACTAGCGTCAGGAATGGAGCTTTAACGTTTGCATGAGCGACGTTTCCAACTGTGCCAGTGCCTTTATGAGTGAATTCCGACTATGCAGCCCTTGACGAAAGTTGTATTTTTGCCTCGTATCACAGCACAGAATCGTTGGGCATGGTTAAGTACTGCAAACTGAACAATGTTCAGAAGTTGAAATTTGAACCCCCTCCCCTCGCTACTGAACCACGCTCAGCGATTCAGATTTTGAGCTGAAAATTTAAGTTTAAGTCTAAGCTTTAGAAAGCATTTAATGAGACACAAAAAATAACGGTATAAAATAGTTGTTCGTTACTCCAAAGTCTAAAGCGCCCTCTATCGGAATTTTTTGAAACTTTTCTTTAAAATTTATTTTCAAGAAAATACTGACATAAAGAATAATTTTAGCAAAACGCGGCAGTAGTTAGAGCCTAATCTACGACACAAAGATCGGGAATAACTGATTTTTGTTCTGGGGGGAGAAGGGTTTCAAATTTCAAATTTCAGTTTACGCTACTTAACTACTCGTTAGGACTCAGATTTTAGATCAAAATTTAAGTTTAAGTCTAAGCTTTCGAAATCATTTAAAGAAATACAAAAAATAACGTTAAAAAATAGTTGTTTGTTACTCCAAAGTCTAAAGCGCCCCCTATCGGCATTTTTTGAAATTGAACTTTAAAATTTTATTTCAAGAAAATACTGGAATAAAGAAAATTTTTTGCAAAAACCGCAAACGAATCGACCAATTTTTCCATTTTTTATAATCATTTGAAATTTCGGACCCTAAACTTTAATGCCCCCTATCTCCTTGGGAATACGTCTGGGACCCTTAGTCTCCTATTTAATATTATTTGTCTTAAAGTGTACTATAACCCCTTAAAGTTCTGCCCATCTTTTATGAATCACCCTGTATTTGGAAGTGCTACTTATATTAAGTATTAATTTCTGTATAAATCGACTTATATTTTAGAATTTAAATTTTATTATCAATCTCTTTTTTTAAGGTTAAATTTTGAAATAAATTTTAAAAACAAACTTGTGACTGTTTTGTATCAATTATTTGTACGTTAAATTGCTTAACTTATATCTACGTTACAATATAATTCAATTCAATATTATTTATTTTGACGTTAAGTTTAGTTGGCTTTTAAATGAAGTTAAATTTTAGTTGGCAGCTCTTTGGTACTGCATTCGTAGGTCTTACTTTTATTCCAAATATGCTTGAATGCAATATTCCTATTAATTATCTGTTATTTTGTATAACTAACTAAATACCCAGTAAATTTTTTATGCTATTATTAAGCATAAAATACACTAATATAATTTGCAATTATATTACAGATGATTTCTTAAATGAAAATCTTTTTATTAAAATATTTTTTGGTCGAGAGCTTAAATTTCAGTGTCAAATTTCATTAGTATTATTAATACTTCAAAGACATATATAAAAAATATTTTAAATATTTTGCATTCATAATTCTACCTTAAATTAGTTCATTTTAAAACATTTTCCAATTCCATATTGTTTATTACATTATTTATTATGTGGCGAGTTTTCTTGGGAAGTGATATATTGATAGTTTCTAATTTTATATCTTATACGGTCGAAAGCTCTAAAACTATTAAGTAACTGTTGCTTTGCATAAATAAATAAATGGTAAATAAAAACGCTTTTTAAACCATTTTATGTATGAAAGAAAAAAAATTCTGCTCTTTCATAAAATGAACTAAAAGAAGAACGGTTCACTTCAAAACCGCAAGTTCAGAATTTCGACAAGGGAAAGAATAACAGCTAACAGAACGCACTTTAGGTGAGAAAGAAAGTTGTAAAATACCGGAAGGGAAATAAAATTTGAAAAAGTTTTGTAGAAGGATATAAAAGGTAAGCCTTTCACGATCGAGAATCCCTCCCAAAGGATAGCAGAAACAGTTGTTTAACATAATGCATCATTTACACCCGTCCTTCTATATAACAAGCTGCTCTGAAATGTTCATATCGACGTTTCATGTTTTTTTACTGTTTCAATAGCGTGATACTGACTGCATAGGTAACGCTGTTTTATCTTTTTTCCGCATCAATTTTGTTATAGGGAGTTCTGTAATGAAAGAAAGGTAAGCGTATTTTCGCATCCTTCGTTTAAAAAACTTAACGCCAGAGTCTGAATGAAAACGATCAAATTTTCGAAGGCCACAGTGTATTTATTTAGCTAGGTTGTAAAATTTGTTGCAGTATGAAGTAAGAGGTATCCGGAAAAGTAAGAAAACTTTATACTGTTTAAAATTTGATTTTTTTTTTCTTTATTACTGTTGTTCTGAAATTTATAAATGTTATTATTAAAAAGTATATAATAATGTAAATTGTTTTAAAAATATCATTTTTATTTTTAATGATATATTAAAAAGTTATTTCTCGTCGTTACATGTAACATTTTAATTATAACCCATGAATCCATTATAATATAACATATTAATTTCATGTTACATAACATTTGTTGAACTATACATTTTTTTTAAAGCTGTTGAATATAAATTTAATAGTGCACTAACATATGATCAAATCGAAAAAAATAATTATGTTGCAGCTTCTTCCTAATTTTCAGAAATCATTTAGAAATTTTAAAAAGGATTTTTTTCAGATAGTTTTCAAAATTTTATTAGTGTTCATTCTTTGCCTGATTTTTAACATGCTAGTCAATTATATTTTACAAGAAATATAGCTTGTAATATACACAATTTATTTGCATTTCAGATTTTCTTTTACTTTCGTTCAAGAAATTAGATTTTTTTTTCAATTTTACTATAAAGATTTGAAATCTATTCAAAATTAATTAGACACCATTAATAAAATCATATTGATTAATTATAAGTAACCTGGTTAAATATATCATTCAAATATTACCTATTTTTCCTCACTCCAGCATTTATAAACACCTTAACTGTATTTTATGTATTGCCCACATGCAAGTAAAATGACACAACTCTCAAAAATTCATTTTGTGTTTTATTCATCTAATAAGTGTTATGGAAGACATATTGTGTGAAAAAATAAAACTAGTAAAATTCTAAATTTTATTTTCGTCTTCATTCTTCAGATATCTGTTTATTAAAGTACAATATTGAGTAAAGGAAAATATTGTTAAAGTACAATATTGAATATATACGCATGATTTTTGTTCAGCTGTAATAAAAAATTATGAATTATGATAAAAGCCTGAAAATAATTCATAACATTTATTTTTATTTATCTATCGATTTATTTATTTATTTATTTACTTGCCATTTTTAGTAAAAAAATATTCATAACATTTATTTTTATTTATTTATTTTAAATTTTTTAGCCAAATTTCGTGCTTACGGTTAATTTCACTAAATACACTTCAATTTCATTTGTATTACATACTACTTACGTAGATATATCCTAACTATTTGCATACTAGATAGTCTTACCTGCACTGATTTTGGACTTTTACAGATTTTCAAAATTAATTAAATTATTTCAAAATATGTTCTAAAAATACATAATTTTCAAAAAAAAAAAAA